>CM046881.1:176498153-177706423 GCA_025667525.1 Glebionis coronaria | reverse complement strand
AGCTACTGCGATCTTCTCATTTGTCATCTCTATGATTTCTGGTCCTTCAAGTGTTCGCTCGCCAACCTGATCCCAGCAGATTGGGGCGCGACACTTTCTGCCATACAACATATCAAATGGAGCACATTTGATGCTTGCGTGCCAGCTGTTGTTGTATGAAAACTCCACCAAACAGATGTATTCGTCCCAATCACCCGTCCATTCCAACGCACATGACCTCAATATATCTTCCAATGTCTGAATGGTTCGCTCCGACTGTCCGTCCGTTTGAGGATGAAAAGCCGTGCTAAGCTTAAGTTGTGTACCCCAAGCTTTCTGCAGACTTTTCCAAAAGCGCGAAGTGAATCGAGGATCTCTGTCTGGGATGATGCTGGATGGTGCACTGTGGAGTCTCATGATCTCTCGTCTATACGTATCTGCGAGTTTACTTACCGGATCTTCCTTGCGGATCGGTAAGAAATGAGCTGATTTGGTAAGTCGATCAACGATAACCCAAATTGCATCGTGCTTCCTTTTGGTAGGCGGAAGACCGGTAACAAAATCCATGGTGATTTTGTCCCACTTCCACTCTGGAATATCTAACGGTTGAAGGAGACCGCCAGATCGCTGATGCTCGATCTTAACCTGCTGGCAGGTAAGACATTTGGAGACGTAAGTGGCCACATCCTGTTTCATACCACTCTACCAAAAGTACTGCTTGATGTCATGGTACATATTAGTCGAACCAGGATGTATTGAGAATGGGGAGCTATGAGCTTCAGCTAACAAAGCTTCCCGGAGTTCTTGGTCGTCAGGAACACAAAGTCTAGTGCCCTGCCATACGAGACCATCTGCATCTACTCTGAATTCTGTCTGCTTCTCCAAATTTTGTACTATCGCCCAGATTTCTCCGTCATCCTTCTGAGCTTCCTTGATCTTAGATAGTAACTCGGGTTCTACTCTAAGATTAGCACAGTAACCGTGCTGTCCACGTACCATGATTTCGATGTCTAGTCGTTCCAAGTCTCTGATGACTTCCTCTTTGATTTTAATGTCGTTGATCATTCCGGACTTCCTGCTAAGAGCATCTGCTACTACATTTGCCTTTCTGGGATGATACTGTAGATTAATATCATAATCCTTCAACAGCTCTAACCATCTCCTCTGCCTCATGTTCAATTCACGCTGAGTGAAGATATACTTCAAGCTCTTGTGGTCCGTGAAAATGTCACATGATTCTCCATATAAGTAGTGTCTCCATATCTTCAATGCGAACACGATTGCAGCAAGTTCCAGATCGTGCGTGGGATAATTTTCTTAATAAGGCTTAAGCTGCCGTGAAGCGTACGTGATCACTTTCCCATGTTGCATGAGAACACAGCCAAGTCCCTTCCCCGATGCATCGCTGTAGATTTGAAATCCACCCGTACCAGATGGTAGAGTAAGAATAGGTGCAGATACTAGCTTATGCTTCAGGTCTTCAAAGCTCTTCTCTCGATCTTCAGTCCAGACGAATTTCTCCCCTTTCCGCATCAGTTTGGTCAATGGTAGTGCTAGGCGGGAAAACTTCTCCACGAACCTACGGTAATAGCCAGCTAAGCCTAAGAAACTACGGACTTCCGTCGCTGATGTTGGCCTTGGCCACTTAGTAATGGCCTCAACCTTCGCTGGATCCATAGTGATTCCGTCTGCTGATACAATGTGACCTAAGAATGCCACCTTGTCTAACCAGAACTCACACTTGGAGAATTAAGCATACAGATGCTTCTGGCGAAGAATCTGTAGTACTGTACGAAGATGGTCTTCGTGTTCCTCCTTGGACTTTGAGAAAATCAGGATGTCATCGATGAAAACAATGACGAATTTGTCCAGAAATTCATGGAAGATTCTGTTCATCAGATCCATGAACACTGCTGGAGCATTTGTCAGGCCAAATGGCATAACTACAAACTCGTAGTGGCCATAACGGGTACGAAAGGCAGTCTTAGCAATGTCCTGCTCCTTGACCCGTAGCTGATGATAGCCTGACTTAAGATCGATCTTGGAGAAATGTTTGGCCCCTTGGAGTTGGTCAAACAGATCGTCAATGCGTGGCAGTGGATACCTATTCCGAATGGTAATCTTGTTGAGCTCGCGATAGTCTATGCAAAGACGCATACTGCCGTCCTTCTTCTTAACAAACAAAACCGGTGCGCCTCATGGAGATGCGCTCGGTCGAATGAAACCTCGTTCAAGAAGTTCTTGCAATTGATCCTTCAGCTCCTTCAGCTCTATGGGAGCCATGCAATAAGGAGCCTTGGAGATTGGTTCAGCTCCTGGAATCAGCTCGATACTGAATTCCACTTCTCGTGCAGGTGGTATGCCCGGAAGTTCTGTTGGAAACACATCTTGGGATTTTGAAACTATTGGTTGATCCTGAATCGATGGAGACCCAGCATCCATGTCATGAACCATAGCTAGATAACCCTCGCAGCCATGTGACAGTAGTGCACACGCTTGCAAGGTGGATATGACTTGTACAGACCGTCCGGGTATGAACCCATTATGAATGTACTCTGGTGCATTGACATCACCGAAGATAACTCGATATGAATGGCAGTATATGGTAGCATGATACTTGGATAGCCAATCCATGCCCAAAATCATGTCGAAGTCATTCATGTCCAGCGGAAGTGCGTCGACAGGTCGAACCTTATCATCAAATTCTAGGGGAAGACTCTTGTATACATGGGTGATTAATACAGAGTCCCTCAAAGGCGTGGAAATAGTAAGCCTATTTTCTAGTGGCAAGGGAGGCATCCTAATGTTCTTAGCATAAGCAGTAGAAATAACCGAGTGAGTAGCACCCGTATCGAAAAGAACACATGCAGCGCGACCATACATATACAAGATTCCAGTGATGGTACATGTAGACTTGTTGGCCTGGTCTCGAGATGTCGTGTAGACACGCCCGGCAGTAGGAGGCGGCTTGCTATCAGCATGTCCCGATGTACCCTCCATCTTCCCCTTACGGCAATCCTTCATAATATGGCCAGGAAGACCACACTTGAAGCACGCATCGGTATTACGGCGACATGGTCCTGGATGCCTACGGTGGCAAGTAGAGCAAAGAGGATGAGTGTATCCTCCAGCAGGTGTTCTGGCTGGCTGAGGACCTGATAAAAACATTTTACATAAGACATGATAGTTGGGTACAAAGGACGAAGCGGATAATCGTAAGATTGAATACCAGTGATAGCTGGACGGCTAGGCTGCGAACCTCTCTGGTTCTGGTCCCTACCGTTTCCATGGTTCCTGGTAGAAGTTTGCTAAAGTGTCAGAATATGAGTTATAACATAAAACATAAGGAATTTCGTAAGTATTAGGACCTGCTGTTGTTGGAGTGCCCGGCGTTGTTACAGTAATTGTCATTACCGCCACGCCTATCCTTAGCAGAACGGTCGTTAGTCTGACCGTTTCCCTTGGGCTGGCGAGTCTGTTGCTAAGTAGCCGGTTGAGACCGGTCCCCAGTTTTTTGTCTGGAAGATACATTTAAAGAGATGAATAATTGACGTATGGAAAGTATACAGATTGGTCACCGCTTGAATACGAATGTTTACCTCTTGTCGGGTCTTTCAGCTTCCCCGAACTCATCTCTCTCCTGCAGCATCTCCAGTCTACGTGTTGAATCTGCTACTTGTGCTACCGTATCCAACGGAGCACCTGATAAGTTATTTGCAATCCTTGGACTAAGAGCCCAACGAAAATGTATTGCTTGTTCTTCATTGGTGCCCGCAGCTGTTCTCAGGACACCAGTATAGCGAAGGAAACGCTGCATGAAGTCATTGCTGTCTTCTTCAGGTCGCTGTCTGAGGCTATAGTATTCCCTCATGAGCCGATTCCTTCCTTCCATGGGAAAGATGTTAGGCGGGGGAGGATAACCGTCGTTATGAAGAAGAGCGTCTTGCATCTCTGCATCAGCAGCTGCAAATATTGCCCAGATATTGTTTGCGTTTGCCATCTGACAATATGACATAAAACATATGATTAAACAGTTCAAAACATAAAATATAAATATATACATGAAAAAAAATTATACTAAAATTTCACGAGAAAAAATTTATGCAAGAAAATTTTGTGTATGAATGCATGATGCAGTTTTATGAAAACTTTTGTATGCTCGAGAGTGAACGCCTCTGGTCAGTTCACCCAAAACAAAAGACATAGCGAGGGGACGCCTATGGGTCGGTCCCAAATCTAAAAGTTTCGATAAAACACATGCGACTAAATAGGGCCAGTCTTGTACCAACCATTACTTAGTCAAAAACCCTGCAACAATGACATGTATATGTATGCTTAAAAATGATGAATGCATGAAAACAACTGTCAGTTCTAGGAAGACCGTAGTGACTACCCACTAATCACAGGTCATTTTTGAGAGCCTACAGGTCGAAACCTTGGCTCTGATACCATAATTGTAACACCCCATTTTGGAAATGGAAATATCATAGTAATTATGGCGTGTCATCAAAGCATACAAGGTAAAATGTCTAAACATTACTTGACCATATAAAGGAAAATACCGGAATCAAACATCGGTAGTCCAAAAGTAAAGCTCATCACACACAAACATAGTATAATAAAGGAAAGGACTAAACAATGTCCAAAGCATAAGTATCAAAAGAAAGGAAATGCATAATGTAAAGAAGGCTAGACAGCTTCCAGTCCATATGCACGTACTCTTAGTGTCTACGAGCGTCCCTGAGTACCTGCCGTTTTGGGAACATAGAAAAGGAAAACGGCTGAGCAATACGCTCAGTGCACGGATGTACAATAAAGCATGAATAGGATAAGCATATAACATAATAACAGCGGAAGAAAACTACGTCCCGAGTAAGCTGGTTAAGTCTTAATAAAACTGATTTTATAGTTTGAAAGTCTTACGTTTATCTTATAAAAATTGTTTGTCATATTTTACCATCAGCCAATATAGGTCATGAAAATCCACCGTGCATGAATAATTGGAGGGATGACCTCATCATGCAAATTAGAGGGGCTGCCTTTAATTTAATATACTAGTTTTATGGGTAGGAGGGATCAGCTCCTTGTGAAGGATGCAAGGCACACACCACATTCACCATGTAATCCTGAATAAAAACATGTAACTAGGATGCACCCATACGCCCCACATGATAAATATAAATAAATGGCCAAAAGCCGAAGGGACGCCACGAGCAATCACTCCGCCGTGGTGAAGTCATAACATCAGTGCCTCTAATGTTATGGTTATGGTACCTCCATAACTAGGTGAAACTGGTCATGCATGTATATGGCTATAGGTAATCTTAATTAAACATAAGCAATCAAACTCATAACTTATACTACGGGAAAACAGTTGGCTGCATACGGGAAATCCTAATAAGGAAAGAATGTCCATACTGAAAGGACGGGAATCCGTACCTTATGTCCAGTGAACGAGAAAGACGAACTGCGAGAATCCTACTTCCGAATCACTAGTGCTACATAAATACGTACATGTATAAGTATCTGCTTACTAAATACATAGCTGTATTTATGTCAGGTCTTAGCTTATTTTATGTGTTCTTACTATGTTTTACTGTTTTAAAGCCTTAAACTGTGTTAAATCTTATATTCTGTTTAATCTGATTAAGTATTTCTGGTATTTCATGTGTTATTATACTTACTGTGTAATAATAAGTAACTTTCCAAAAATAGCAGGTTTCCTAAAATAGAAAGTTTCCAAAATAGAAAGTTTCCAAAAATAGAAAGTTTCCAAAAATAGAAAGTTTCCAAAAATAGATTTACTGCTTAAAATAGATAAGTTTCTAAAAATAGAAAGTTTCCATAAATAGATTAGCTGCCTTAATTAAATAAGTTTCCATAAATAGATTAGCTGCCTTAAATAAATAAGTTTCTAAAAATAGCTGGTTTCCATAAATAAATTAGCTGCCTTATTTAATTAAGTTTCTAAAAATAGAAAGTTTCCATAATTAGAAATAAGCTGGTTAAATAAGCTAAGTATATAAGCCTAAGTGTTTTCATGATTATTTTCTAAGTCATATGATATATTGTATAGTTTAATAATTATTTCATGTAATTTAATTAAACTATATGTTATAATATTCAATTAAAGTATAACATGTTTTTAATTAAATATATTAAATACTTAGGTTAAAATATGTATTATTAAATATTAATAATATAACCTAAGTCATGTTAATTAATTAATTATATCCATGGTTTTTAAAATAATTAATTAATTATAAGTCTTAAATATTAATACTTAGGTTAAAATAATTTCATGATCATTAATAATTAAATAACCTAAGTCATGTTATTAAATTAATTACATCATTTATTAATTTAATTTTTAACATAAGTTCATAAGCATATAAAAAACTAGCATACACCATGAACCGGATCTAGGCTTAAAAACATGAACCGGACATGAATCGACACCGTACCCCGAACCAACTCGGGGTACCCCTTGCTGCCGTGGGACCCACACGCACCAACCAAGACCATATGGTCTTGGTGGTGGTCGGCTTGGCAAACCGAAACCCCCTTGGGGTCGGTTGCAGCCTGCGGCCAAAATAAAACACCCCTTAAAACAACCCTTTGATTTAATTAATCATCAAAACATGTTAGATATATGATTAATTAATATGTTTTTATAAAAACATCACATGTTCATAATTAATAAAAAGATTAAATTAAAAGAAAAGGTTTAAAAATTGTTTTACCGAATTCGTGGATCAAGAGAACGAAGAACAAACACGAACAATCAACAAATCTTCAAGAAAAAGATCAAAGAATCACCTTGTATGGTGATTTATGGGTGGCGGCACAAAGAACAAGGAGAAGGAGGGTTTTTAGGTTTTTCTTAAAAATCTTCTATAACTTAATTTGTGTAGTGAAAAATAAACATAACCTCCTTTAGTAAAATTTGACAATGGGCTTGGCCCATTGCCCTTGTTTGGCCGCGGGTAGGGACCCCCACATGGGGTTCCCGTACCTTTTTCCGTGTCTCATTATTTAGTTACTCGTTTGTGTTTATTTATGCTCGTGTTTTAAATGTTCTCGTTACGTAAATACCGTGATCTAATATATTTAATTACGCTCGTAATAAATATATATACGTAATTAATAATAGTTCGTGTTTCAATTACGTTCATGATTTCATGATCGCATGTTCGTGATTAATTATTGTTAAATAATTATTACGTGGTCGTGCATATAAAATACTTATCGTGTTCTAACACGTACGTAATACGTAAACTCCTAACACGTAATAGTAATCATGCTATATTAGGAAAGTTTTAACTAGTACGTACGATCCTAAGGGTACTATGCATGATAAAAGCATGCGGGTTTTACACCTAGACCTAGACGCAAGTAATTAAAAGGTTCCCTCTTAAGTGGCTTAGTGAAGATATCGGCTAAGTTTTCTACCGAGGGTACCTTCTATATCGAAATGTTCACCTTTTGAACACTATCCCTAAGAAAATGGTGGCGAATCTCTATGTGCTTAGTTCGCGAATGTTGCATGGGATTCTTGCTAAGGTTTATTGCACCCTTGTTGTCGCACATGATGGGAACATCATCAAGAGAAATCCCGTAATCAACAAGCGCTTGCTTCATCCATAGAGCTTGTTGATAAGCTTTATCGGCACTCACATACTCGGCTTCCATGGTGGATATAGCAAGAGAGGTTTGTTTCTTGGAGAACCAAGAAGTTAAACAACAACCCATGAAGGTACAAACTCCACTAGTGCTTTTCCGGTCCACATAGTCTCCCGCATGATCCGAGTCCGCGTAGACAATGGTTTCTACGCCGGTCCCTTTAGGATACCAAATCCTAAATGTATAGTGCCCTTAATGTATCGGAAGATACGCTTAACCGCTTCAAGGTGAGAGGTTTTGGGAGCCTCTTGGAAGCGAGCACAAAGGCAAACACTAAACATGATATCTGGTCGACTTGCCGTTAGGTACAACAAACTACCAATCATACCTCTATATTTGGTGTTGTCTATCGACCCATAGGCGTTCATCCTCGTTAAGTCAATTTTGTTTTGGTGAACCGACCCATAGGCGTCCACCCAAACTCATGTCATTTTGTTGGTTATGCCTTCATAAAATCTTCATGCATTCTTTATGTTTATCATATGTTCTAATCAGATTAATCATTTCGTGTTCTTTTAAACTGTCAGATGGTCATGACACGCGAACAAGAGCTAGCAGCAGCTGTCCAAGCAGCTCTGCAGGCAATGCTTCCTCATATCAGGAACCAGATTCGGAATGAATACCAAAACATTCCCAATCAGAACAATCCTCCTCCTCCTCTATCGGTTACTTTACACACTTGGCTTGAGAGGTTTAACAAGCAGAAACCTCGATCTTTTGAGAAAGCTAAGACTTTATCTGATGCGGAAGACTCGATTTCGCATATGGAGAAATTTTTTGATGCTATGGGATGCGATGATATCTACAAGGCAAGGTTGGCTTGCTATAAGTTTGAAGGAGATGCCTTGCATTGGTGGAGGGCATACAAGTTAGCAAATGGAGGTGATGTTTGGCTAGCTGCATTGACTTGGGATCAGTTCAAGACTTTGTTTTATGGGCAGTTCTTTTCGACATCTGAGCATGAGGGACTCGAGAGGTACTATGTTACTATTATCACGTAGAGCAAATGGGTGCATCCTAGGACAAGTAAGAATGATTTCATGGTAACTGTGGTGTGTGCCTTACATCCGTTACAGGAGCTGATCCCTCCACTCATTTTATATATTAATTAGAGGCAGCCCCCCCAATTGCATGACGAGGTCACCCCTTTATGTATTCATGTACGTTCATATAACATGACCTATATAGGCTCCGGGCATATTTAAAATACAGATTTTCAAGATAAACTAAATATAAGTCTTTTCAGAAATATAAACCAGTCTTATGAACTTAAATCAGGTTTTCCAAGACATACATTTATTCCGTTGTTATTCATTTCATTTCATTACTTGCTTATGTTTATGTTGTACATTCTATGTTATATATCCGCACACTGAGCGTATTGCTCAGCCGTGTTTCTCTTTCCATATCCCAATACGACAGGTACTAAAGGGCAAAGCTAAGATTTCAAGAGTACGTGCATGGAATGAGGCGCTAGTCTTCTTTCATTCTTTAATGCATTTACATACTTTTGCTTTGGTGTACAATGTTTAGTCATTTCCTTTACATTCTACTTATACATTTTATGTGTGGAGCTTTTGTTGGATCCGATGTTGTTTCCAGATTCTTTTATGGTCATTAAATGTTTTAGACATTTACCTTGCATGCTTTGATGACACACCATAATTATCCTGTGACATTCCATTTATCAAAATGGGGTGTTACAGGTGTGGCCATCTCGGGCACACGGAGAAACAATGCCTAGACAAGCCCGTGAATATAGATGGGAAAGTTTTTGAGAATTTGCCATTTAATGAATCCTTGCGATCTCCTCTGATTAGATAAGGAATTATATGAGAGACAAATGGAGTAGCCAACATGGTGCCTATGCTTTTCCATCGTCTGATCATGTTCTTTGTGCTCACAACACTATTAAAGTAGGAACCGACGGGCTTATTGAAAATGTGACAATAAAAGAGATAGATGTAAACGGGGAGTCCAGGAGTATGTTACGGAGCGTTGACATTAACCATGGGAACAGTAGGGGGGGTGATGAAAATGACGAACACCACGGCATTGGAGGACGAAGAAATAGACATACAATTGACCAACAAAAGACTAATAATGAAAGTCTTGACACATATTCGAGTAAAATAATTACCCAAAATGATCAGGTCAGTGATCTCTTGCATTGTAACAGTAGTAGGACTAAAATGGAAAAGGAGGTGGCTAAAGTAGGTGGGTGTCTCAAAGAGCCAGGGGCTCTTAACATGAACTTTGAAGACAAACCTACCGTGAAATCGTACAATCTATTGCTGAATTTCCTGCAGATCTACTACTGCGTAATCCTTTCGGATGAAAAGACACGTGTAGGTTGGGTTAAATGGTCGAAAATGACTTAGATGATATCATACTTCTTCTGAGTCTGTGGTAATTGATAACAACTTCCATGGAATCTTGTCTCATTTCTGTTTATAATTTCTAATGGTTGTAATAACTTACTAGCATGTCGGTGTTCTATCTTGAACCTACTGGCATATCAGGCATCAAGATATGAACATAGTTGCATCAATGTGTTATACTGCTTCTCCCATCAACAATCATGTCAGATAGAAATTCATGTTCGCGAATTACGCTCACATTCATGTTCATGATCACGTGTACGTCCACATTTACTTTCACGTTTATGTCTCACGTTTACATTATGATGTAGTTTCAGTCCATATTTTGTGCTATCTTATGATTTAAGTTCGCGTTCGTGTTCATGACACTTTTCACGTTCAGATTCGTGTTCCATCTTACGATACACGTTTCACAACTTGTTACTGAATATGGTTACAGAAAGCTTAAGAAACCAGACTCAAGTTTAGCAAAACTTTTCTATACCCAGGCAGACGTTTCTCGTCTCAGGCCGTATCGTTTGGCATTCTTTCCTCAGTCATCATACGTTCATGATATGTCCTAGTATCACGTTCATAGTATGTTTCACGTACCACGTTCACAGTATGTTTCACGTATCACATTCACGATATATTCCATGCACAACGTTCGTCAGATGATCGCGAATCACGTTCACAATTGCTCACGTAGCACGTTCATAATTGTTCACGTAGTTCGTCCCAATATGTTTCCAGCAGCTTTGCTAAGAGATATAGAAGTCATCGTTTCATGTAAATTATATGTATCGTTTCAGGTATCCTACGTATTATATTTTATTCATTTGATTAGATTCAGAAAATCCATCTCAGGTATGGAACCAAAAATTATTCAGCATCGTCAGGACAAAGTCATTAGGACCAAGAATTTCATTGTGTTTAGACATTTGAATGAGTCGTTATGAGCGGGAAACCAATTGGAACGGAGGAGTCCATCCGGACCTCTCATCCTTTTCCTTCAATAATTCAGTTAAGTTCTTTCAGTCAGGTTACGTTCCATGTTCACTTCAGTCATGTGACGTTTCATGTTCACTTCAGTCATGTCACGTTTATACCCTTTTAAGCAGCGTTATGTTCTAATTCGAGGACGAATTATCCTTTCAGCTTACATGTCTTTTTAGCTTACGTGTGCTTTCAGTTCTTATAACTTCATCAGCTTATTACCTTTAGTTTGAGGACGAATTTTCCTTTTAGAGGAGAAGAATTGTATAACCGCACCATTATCGTGTCTCTAATTCGAGGACAAATTATTTTTTTAGAGGGGAAGAGTTGTAAAACCCGCTTTAAAAGTTTACGAACTGTAACACCCCATTTTGATAATGGAATGTCACGCGAAATTATGGCGTGTCATCAAAGCATACAAGGATAAATGTCTAAAACATTACATGACCATAGGGATAACCGAAATCAAACATCGATCCCCAAACATAAGCCCAAAACATAATAAAGCAAAAGAAATGAATGAAAGACTAAACAATCATAAGTATATGAAGGCAAAAAGGAAAAGAAGTCTCTGGAAGCTTCCATCCTATGCACGTCCTCTAAATGCTCGAGTCTTTCCTAGGATACCTGCCGTTTTGGGTCATGGAAAGGAAAGTAACGGCTGAGCAAAACGCTCAGTGCACAGATATAGACATAGTATAATTGACTAAACATAATAAAGACTTAATAGCAGCGGAAATGTATAAGTCCTGGAAAACCTGGAACATGTTCATAAAACTGGTTTTATAGTTTGAAAAGCCTTATGTTTATCTTATGAAAATTGTTTAACATAATTTTACCATTAGCCAATATAGGTCATGAAAATCCATCGTGCATGAATACTTGGAGGGGTGACCTCATCATGCAAATTAGAGGGGTTGCCTCTAATTTAATATACTGGTTTTGGATAGGAGGGATCAACTCCTTGTGAAGGATGCAAGGCACACACCGCATTCACCATGAAATCATGACTGAAACATGTAACTAGGATGCACCCATACGCCCCACATGATAAATATAATAATATGGCCAAAAGCTAAAGGGACGCCACGAGCAATCACTCCGCCGTGGTGAAGTCATAACATCAGTGCCTCTAATGTTATGGTTATGGTACCTCCATAACTAGGTGAAACTGGTCATGCATGTATATGGCTTTAGGTATTCTAATTAAACATAAGCAATTCAAAAACATATAAAACAAATACTGGGAAAACAGTTGGCTGCATACGGGGAATCCTAATAAGGAAAGAATGTCCATACTGAAAGGACGGGAATCCGTACCTTATGTCCAGTGAACGAAGAAGATGAACTTAGGAGAATCCTACTTCGGTATCACTAATGCTACATAAATACGTACATGAATAAGTATCTGCTTACTAAATACGCAACTGGTTTTATGTCATGTCTTAGCTTATTTTATATGTTCCTATCATGTTTTACTGTTTTAAGCCTTAAACTGTGTTTATCTTATATTCTGTCTATTCTGATTAAGTATTTCTGGTATTTCATGTATTATTATACTTACCGTGTAATAATAAGTAACTTTCCAAAAATAGCAGGTTTCCAAAAATAGAAAGTTTCCAAAAATAGAAAGTTTCCAAAAATAGAAAGTTTCTAAAAATAGAAAGTTTCCACAAATAGAAAGTTACCAAAAATAGAAAGTTTCCAAAAAATAGAAAGTTTCCAAAAATAGAATTACTGCTTAAAATAGATAAGTTTCCATAAATAGATTGGTTGCCTTAATTAAATAAGTTTCTAAAAATAGAAAGTTTCCATAAATAGATTAGCTGCCTGAATTAAATAAGTTTCTAAAAATTGAAAGTTTCCATAAATAGATTAACTGCCTTAATAATAAGTTTCTAAAAATAGAAAGTTTCCATAATTAGATATAAGGTGGTTAAATAAGCTAAGCATATAAGCCTAAGTGTTTTTCTGATTATTTTCTAAGACATAATGATATAATGTATATTTTATTAATTATTTCATGTAATTTAAATAAACTATAGTATAAAAGTATTTAATTAAAATATATCATGTTTTTAATTATAAAAAAGTTCAATACTTAGGTTAAAACATGTATTATTATTTATTAATGATATAACCTAAGTCATGTTAATTAATTAATTATAACCATGGTTTTTGAATAATTAATTAATTATAAGTCTAGAAAATATAAAATACTTAGGTTGATAATTTCATGATTCTAATAATTAAATTATAACCTAAGTCATGTTTATTAAATTAATCATGTCATATTTATTAATTTAATTTTAACATATGATTATAACAAAAATAATCTTAACATACACCGTGAACCGGATCTTGACTAGAACCATGAACTAGACATGAAATCGACACCATACCTCGAACCACTTCGGGGTTCCCTTTGTTTTGCTGCTGCCGTGGGACACATACCACCAAACCGGGACCATATGGTCTCGGTGGTGGTTTATTGGCCAAACCGAGACCCCCTTGGGGTTCGGTTTAGGCGCCGGCCAAACAAACACCCCTAAAAACAACCTTTTTGATTTTCCCAAAAACCATTTACATGTTTGATCTATGTTTTTAATTAGGTTTTTAAAAACATCATGTTCTTAATTATTTTATTAGATCAAATCAAAAAGAAAAGGATAAAAAGAATATACCGAATGCGTGAATCTAACGAGGATGAACACACACGAACACGCGTACAAGATTCAAGATCAAAATCAACTAAACACCCCCTTTCTTGTTGTTATAGGTGGCGGCCAAAAGAGAGGACAAAGAGGAAGGAGAAAAATCTTTTAGGGTTTTTGTTTAGTTTACTGTAAAGTGAAAAATAAAACAAGATTTTACCTTTTACCCCATGTTAGTAAAATTTGATGGGCTTGGCCCATCCTCCTTCCTAATTTCGTGGCATATGGGGCCCACATGGGGTAACCCGATCATTTTCCGTGTCTAATTAATAAGTGTGTTCTCGTGTTCGTGTTTTACGTGTTTTAATTAATTATCGATCGTGACTTAATATATTTATTCGTGTTCGTAATAAATATATATACGTAATTAATATTAGCTCGTGACTAAATTACGTTCATGATTCCATGATCACATGTTCATGATTATAATTATTATTTGAATAATTATCGTGTGTTCATACGTAATAATACTTATCGTGTTCTAACACGTACGTAATACTTAAAATTCTTATTCGCGAACGTAAACATGCTATAAAAGGAAAGTCTTAATCTAGTACGTGGCATATGGGGCCCACATGGGGTAACCCGATCATTTTCCGTGTCTAATTAATACGTGTGTTCTCGTGTTCGTGTTTTACGTGTTTTAATTAATTATCGATCGTGACTTAATATATTTATTCGTGTTCGTAATAAATATATATACGTAATTAATATTAGCTCGTGACTAAATTACGTTCATGATTCCATGATCGCATGTTCGTGATTATAATTATTATTTGAATAATTATCGTGTGTTCATACGTAATAAATACTTATCGTGTTCTAACACGTACGTAATACTTAAAATTCTTATTCGCGAACGTAAACATGCTATAAAAGGAAAGTCTTAATCTAGTACGTACGATCTAATGGGTACTATTCATGGTAAAAGCATGCGGGTTTTACAACTCTTCCCCCCTAAAAAGAATAATTCGTCCCCGAATTATAGATAACGTAAACTGAAAGAGAAACATACCCGAATCAAACTGAGAGGTATGTAAGATAAACGAACGTGCAGGTGACCTGGCAGAAAGAACGCGAAACGTGACATGTCTTGAAAGGACATGGAACGTGACGTGACTGAAAGGACATATCTAATTGATAAGAGAAAAACGGATAAGAAGTTCGGATGAACTTGTCCGTTTCCAAGTGGACTCCCTCTTGGAACGGTTCCTCCACAAGATCTTGATGCGAATGATAAATCTTGGTCCTCCTGACCTTGACTTGAAATACGAAGAAGTTCTTGGTTATCAACGTAAGGTAGATCCCCTAAATTTGATCGAGGGAATAAGAATTAACGTGTAAGGCAACTAAAACGTTATCGTGCAAAACACTCTAACTTAACTGATAATTAGCAACGATGCGCGAGATATAAAGAAACGTAGTACGTGAAAATTTTTGAACGTAATACGTGAAATTTTTTGAACGTATTACGTGAAAAATTTCGAACGTAATACGTGGAGATATGATAAGTGTAATATGAGTAACCATATCGTGATCCATGATACGTATAACATATCTTGATCATAATATGAGGAACGTGGAATGAACATAACATGTGAAACATATCGTGAACATAGAATACAATGGCGGTAACGCCAAACACTACAAGGTGAGACATAGAATATGACGAGAAACGTCTATCTGAGGATAGGGAATTATACTAAACTTAGGTCTGGTCTCTCAAGTTCTTGCAAAACTTCCCAGAATGAGAAAAAAAAATGAACATAAAATCGTAAGCCGAGATACCATCATGAACGTGAATAGTGTCATGAACGCGAGCGCGAAAGCAAGTCGTGAAATTAGAAAAAGGACGTGAAGTAAATAAGGAGCATAATTATGAATATTTGTCTGACTCGATAACTGAGGAATTGCCAAGTGATCGGATGAGCCTTGGCTGGAACATGTCCGATCGATCTGTTGGTTCTGAAATCCTTGCGGATGTAAGGATTTTGCAGACTTGATCAAACTGTTTGTAATAAACCAGATAGCATCATGCTTCTTCTGAGTTTGCGTTAAACTGGTAACCAAAATCCGTGGAGATCTTGTCCTATTTCAATTCACAATTTCAGATGATGAAAACCTCCCAGTCTGTTGGTGTCCTATCTTAACCTGTTGGTATGTCAGGTACTTAGATATGAACGTAACTGTATCTTGCTTCGAAGAACTTGATACATAGGAGTTTACGAAACTCTGAGTCTCTAAATCTAGACTTCTCCTAGCGTAGGATTTTCTAGAACACCTAATGTAGTGTAGGGTTCTCTCTTTTACGCATAAGCTGAGTCATGGTAAGATTAACCGTAGAAACCCATGTGATTCAGCGTGTCACTGTAATCAAATAGAATTGATATTGGAAAATTTTCTAGGGTAAAATTTTTCTTGTCATAGAATTTGCAACATAGTGCATATATGGTCTTCCTGTTCTTCTCTGGGCTTAAAGGAAATCAGGTTATCCTTAATGAAAACACTGATGCATTTGCTATGAGTTCATGGAAACTCATTCTTATAATGCCGTTGGAGCATTGATGAGACTAATTCAAAATCATAAATCTAGCATGACCGAGTCGTATACGAATAGAAGTCATGGACATGTCTTGCTTTTTCACTCGTCACTATTGGCAGCATGATCATGAGTTCGATCTTGGAATAGTGATTAACACTATAAGGTCGATTGGACATGTTGTCAATACGTGGAGGAGAATAACGGTCATGAATGGTGATTTATTTTAAATCGACGGTAGTCGACACATAATTTCATGGTACCATTCTTCTCTTTGTAGGTTCTTCTTGAATGTATAGGAAGATTTTGGAATAATCAACTGGCTATGCGTAAAAGGACTTAAGTAGTCGTGTCTTACTGACAGTTAGAAAATTTTAGCAACCATGGCTAACAACGCACATGCTTGTAAGCATAAATAATTGTACAGATTTTCCTGATGGAAAATCAAGCTGAATGTATTCAGGAGCCTGAACATTACTGTACATAATTATGAATCGTAGCATGGTGTGTTGTTCATAGTCCATAATTAGGATAAAATTCATCTCGTGTCTGTCCGAGGAAAAGCGTTAGCAGCTTGGATCTCATCATTAAGCTGCAGGAAAACCTTCGTATGCGTGGGAATACGAAAGCCATCCTTCATGGTCATGAATATATGAACTATGGAGAAAGAATTGAAAATGACATCGGCAACGTGACAGTTCTCCCTGATGCGCCGATAATGGTATTGAAATTCTTGTGGCCTGATTAATACATGGCACAACAAAATGGATATACCCTTGGAAGGTACCCTGAATTTCTTAGAAATGTTCCATAGTTGGACGTGAGTCATGTGTCTTGACTCTTGTCTTGGAACTATAAGCATGACATAAATATTTACTGGTGTCTTGACATGTGTCTTCAAAAAGTATACGTGAGACATGTGTCTTGACTGATGTCTTGACATGTGTCTTCAAAAAGTATACGTGAGACATGTGTCTTGACTGATGTCTTGACATGTGTCTCGAGAAGTAAAACAATAGAAACAATATTAGGTTATTATGCCAGACTTGGCGGATCGGTTGGACTACTGATCCTTTGTATGTCTGATCACGTCCTCGGCCGGAGCCTCGGTTGCGATTTCTAGGATAGTTTCTGTCATAGTAGTGGTTACTATCGTCCTGTCTGTCAGTTCCATGACGGTCATTTTCATGACCGTGATTCATGTAACTATTCAGCTGAGTGGCCGGCTGGTACCGGTTTGCACTCATATGGCTGAAATGACAGCCGAATGACGTGTGACATGTAACTAAGAAATAGGGACAATGTTTGATGGAAATCGTCTGATGGTGAAGCATCTTTTCGTCCAATTGCTTTGCTCTGACGCCTTTCTCTTCGTCTTGTAGGATCTCCAGGTTGTGAACAACATCCGCATCTCTTAGCGTCTCCGAACGTCAGCAGCATCAACCTTTAGTAACATCTCCAAGTTATGAGCGGCATCAGCAATCTTGTAGAATATCGGCAATAGAAAATACGCCTGAGATGATTCAGAATCGACTAGCGAATACTCGTGAAGTATTGCAAGTGAAATACACATGGATTAAGGTATGTGAAATACACATGAAATACGGTACGTGGAGTACACACGGAATGCACATGAAATGATCGGTATGGGGTCGATCATTTGTCCTGATTTAAGGAAAGTATACCGGTTAAACGGTTAGGAAAACCATCATGATAACCTGGCAATGCCTGTATATACCTCATTCTAGTTGCATAGAGAAACGCTAAAGTGTGGTTACACAAAATTCAACGATGATTTACCTGACAGCATGATCAATGAAAACCAACCATGACTATCATGAAAGCAGAATTCAATGAAATCCAACAATGTCTTGCGTGAAAGCATAAATAACATAAGAGTCGTAAGACGTAATCAACATGAAGACGGAATTATCAGGAAGGAACATAAAACGATCTATCATAAAGGAGTGTATAACATAATCAGCATGAAACCAAAGTTAACCATGACAATATGAAAACATACTTGACATAAAAACATAGTAACTTATGAGGGGACATGAAAAAAAAAAAATAAATAAAAAATTTATGCCAATAAACCATGAGAAAAATTTTATGCATGAAAAAAACAGTGCATGAATGCGTAATGTAGTTTATAAAAACCTTTATATGTGCGAGGGGATACCTATGGGTCCGTCCCAAAACAAAATACATGGCGAGGGGACGCCTATGGGTCGGTCCCAAAGTTAAAAGTTTCGATAAAAGCACATGCGACTAAATAGGGCCAGTCCTGTACCAACCATTACTTAGTCATAACCCCTGCAACAATGATACATGAAACACAAATAAATGAAACTCATATGTTAAAACTTATCAGAAAAAAATTTATGTGACTAATTACGAACTATTGGGGTTCAGTCCATATAGCCACAGTTCACGAGGAACATTATACATGAAACAATGACACATAACTACATATGAATGACGGTTGTCCATCCATATTAGTAAAACAATATCGATGAAACATCAAGGTTAAAACCTCAAGGTGTTGAAAACATCATGGTTAAAACAACAATGCGCTGAAAACATCAATACGTAGAATAACAAACGTTAGCTTAGGAAGCTCCTGGTGACTACCCACTAGTCACATGTCGAGTTTTAGAGCCTACAGGTCGAAGCCTTGGCTCTGAAACCATAATTGTAACACCCCATTTTGATAATAGAATGTCACGCGAAATTATGGCGTGTCATCAAAGCATACAAGGATAAATGTCTAAAACATTACATGACCATAGGGATAACCGGAATCAAACATCGGTCCCCAAACATAAGCCCAAAACATAATAAAGCAAAAGAAATGAATGAAAGACTAAACAAGCATAAGTATATAAAGGCAAAAAGGAAAAGAAGTCTCTGGCAGCTTCCATCCTATGCACGTCCTCCAAATGCTCGAGTCTTTCCTAGGGTACCTGCCGTTTTGGGTCATGGAAAGGAAAGTAACGGCTGAGAAAAACGCTCAGTGCAAGGATATAGACATAGTATAATTGACTAAACATAATAAAGACTTAATAGCAGCGGAAATGTATAAGTCCTGGAAAACCTGGAACATGTTCATAAAACTGGTTTTATAGTTTGAAAAGCCTTATGTTTATCTTATGAAAATTGTTTAACATAATTTTACCATTAGCCAATATAGGTCATGAAAATCCACCGTGCATGAATACTTGGAGGGGTGACCTCATCATGCAAATTAGAGGGGCCGCCTCTAATTTAATATACTGGTTTTGGGTAGGAGGGATCAGCTCCTTGTGAAGAATGCAAGGCACACACCACATTCACCATGAAATCCTGACTGAAACATGTAACTAGGATGCACCCATACACCCCACATGATAAATATAATAATATGGCCAAAAGCTGAAGGGACGCCACGAGCAATCACTCCGCCGTGGTGAAGTCATAACATCAGTGCCTCTAATGTTATGGTTATGGTACCTCCATAACTAGGTGAAACTGGTCATGCATGTATATGGCTTTAGGTATTCTAATTAAACATAAGCAATTTAAAAACATATAAAACAAATACTGGGAAAACAGTTGGCTGCATACGGGGAATCCTAATAAGGAAAGAATGTCCATACTGAAAGGACGGGAATTCGTACCTTATGTCCAGTGAACGAAGAAGATGAACTGAGGAGAATCCTACTTCGGTATCACTAATGCTACATAAATACGTACATGAATAAGTATCTGCTTACTAAATACGCGACTGGTTTTATGTCATGTCTTAGCTTATTTTATATGTTCATATCATGTTTTACTGTTTTAAGCCTTAAACTGTGTTTATCTTATATTCTGTCTATTCTGATTAAGTATTTCTGGTATTTCATGTATTATTATACTTACTGTGTAATAATAAGTAACTTTCCAAAAAAAGCAGGTTTCCAAAAATAGAAAGTTTCCAAAAATAGAAAGTTTCCAAAAATAGAAAGTTTCCAAAAATAGAAAGTTTCCAAAACTATAAAGTTACCAAAAATAGAAAGTTTCCAAAAATATAAAGTTTCCAAAAATAGAAAGTTTCCAAAAATAGAAAGTTTCCAAAAATAGAATTACTGCCTAAAATAGATAAGTTTCTAAAAATAGAAAATTTCCGTAAATAGATTAGATGCCTTAATTAAATAAGTTTCTAAAAATAGAAGGTTTCCATAAATAGATTAGCTGCCTGAATTAAATAAGTTTCTAAAAATAGAAAGTTTCCATAAATAGATTAGCTGCCTTAATTAATACGTTTCTAAAAATAGAAAGTTTCCATAATTAGATATAAGGTGGTTAAATAAGCTAAGCATATAAGCCTAAGTGTTTTTCTGATTATTATCTAAGCTATAATGATATAATATATAGTTTATTAATTATTTCATGTAATTTAAATAAACTATAGGTTAAAAGTATTTAATTAAAATATATCATGTTTTTAATTAAATAAAGTTCAATACTTAGGTTAAAACATGTATTATTATTTATTAATGATATAACCTAAGTCATGTTAATTAATTAATTATAACCATGGTTTTTAAATAATTAATTAATTATAAGTCTAGAAAATATAAAATACTTAGGTTAATAATTTCATGATTCTAATAATTAAATTATAACCTAAGTCATGTTTATTAAATTAATCATGTCATATTTATTAATTTAATTTTAACATATGATTATAACAAAAATAATCTTAACATACACCGTGAACCGGATCTTGACTAGAACCATGAACTGGACATGAAATCGACACCATACCCCGAACCACTTCGGGGTTCCCTTTGTTTTGCTGCTGCCGTGGGACCCACACCACCAAACCGGGACCATATGGTCTCGGTGGTGGTTTATTAGCCAAACCGAGACCCCCTTGGGGTTCGGTTTAGGCGCCGGCCAAACAAACACCCCTAAAAACAACCTTTTTGATTTTCCCAAAAACCATTTACATGTTTGATCTACGTTTTTAATTAGGTTTTTAAAAACATCATATTCTTAATTATTTTATTAGATCAAATAAAAAAGAAAAGGATAAAAATAATATACCGAATGCGTGGATCTAACGAGGATGAACACACATGAACACGCGTACAAGATTCAAGATCAAAATCAACTAAACACCCCCTTTCTTGTTGTTATAGGTGGCGGCCAAAAGAGAGGACAAGGAGGAAGGAGAAAAATCTTTTAGGGTTTTTGTTTAGTTTACTGTAAAGTGAAAAATGAAACAAGATTTTACCTTTTACCCCATGTTAGTAAAATTTGATGGGCTTGGCCCATCCTCCTTCCTAATTTTGTGGCATATGGGGCCCACATAGGGTAACCCGATCATTTTTCGTGTCTAATTAATACGTGTGTTCTCGTGTTCGTGTTTTACGTGTTTTAATTAATTATCGATTGTGACTTAATATATTTATTCGTGTTCGTAATAAATATATATACGTAATTAATATTAGCTCGTGACTAAGTTACGTTCATGATTCCATGATCGCATGTTCGTGATTATAATTATTATTTGAATAATTATCGTGTGTTCATACGTAATAAATACTTATCGTGTTCTAACACGTACGTAATACTTAAAATTCTTATTCGCGAACGTAAACATGCTATAAAAGAAAAGTCTTAATCTAGTACGTACGATCTAATGGGTACTATTCATGGTAAAAGCATGCGGGTTTTACACGAACATTAATTACGTACAGTCACAACTTTAATTTAAACGTTGCATAACTATTTATTCATACAATAAATAACAATATTAATCCAAGTATTACGCAGTTATTGTTTATTCAGAAATTAAATAATCCATGTCATAATATATCACGAGGATTACTATACGAACACATACGCAATTTTTAAAATCCACGAATATTAATTTCACGCAGTCTCAGCTTTAACTAAGAATGTTACGTAATTAATTATTCAGAATAATAATTAATTTTAATTAGCCAAGTATCACGTAGGTATTATTTATTCAGGAAAATAAATAAATACATGACGGGATTTAAAACACGAACAGACAAGTTAAATGACTATAACACGAAACGAAAACGAAAAGTTACATATAGGTTATTGGGTTGGCGGTTAAGGAACAAGAAGAAAGGAAAATGGGTTTGAGGCCCAATCCATTTGTAAAAAGTAATAACCAGGGAACTTCACTTCTCACAAAATGAGTTTTAACAAAATATTAGGGTTTTGGTTGCTTGGGTGAGCCACCTGCAGGAACAACAACAAAAGGGGGCCGGATCATCGATTTTGGCGTGATTGATTCGTGTGTAGTGGGTTTGTCACCCTCAGATCACGTATTAACAAATAAGATTGAACCTTTTATTATTCTTTTCGTTCTAATCACGAATACATGAACACATGATGGAATAGATTAAAATCAAGAATATATATAAACGGGGTGTTTTGTATTGGGGGCTTGTCACAAAAAACAAGAGTCAATAGACTCTCGGTGACCTATTGGTGACCCATCCGAGACCACAGCTGGCTGCAGTGGTTGGTTTGACTAATCGGCGGCAACCCAAAAACCCATCAGGGGTGCGTGTGTGAAAACAATGGGAACCAGCGGGTATTTTTTTGGTTGTTTTAGTGGCAACCGAGACATAGTAAATGTCTCGGTGGGTCTTAGTGTACAACAGTGGGAAAATAGACTAGGACGGGGGAGTGTTTGGCCACGCATGGGGTACGCTAACCTAAACAGTGGGAACCTTGGGTACCCTTCTTGCCAACAGTGGCGACCGACACAAGGTCGGTGGCTGCTGTTTGTTTGTCC
This sequence comes from Glebionis coronaria, assembly GCA_025667525.1. Taxonomy (NCBI): domain Eukaryota; kingdom Viridiplantae; phylum Streptophyta; class Magnoliopsida; order Asterales; family Asteraceae; genus Glebionis; species Glebionis coronaria. Next base: position 177,683,347 of record CM046881.1, on the reverse strand, counting down.
GCAACATAAGGGCCACAACCAAGGGCTGTGGTGGGCTCGGTCTTGGACTAATCAAGACATGGGTGTCTCGGGGTTTGGTTTTGACTCGGGTTCGGTTGACTCAAAAAGTTTTACGAGATGCACATGTTTTTAAACGATTTAAAAAAGTATGTGTTAATTAAATTGTTTTGATAAATTAATCAAGTTATAAACCTTTCACTCTAATTTAATTAAGTTTTATAAAATTAAACATGTTATAATAATTTATTTATTTAATACTTGATTATAATTGAATGATTAAATTATTCATGAAACTATTTTTCGAAACGTTCTATTTTAGGAAACTTTCTATTTCAGAAAACTTTCTAATTTTTAGCAGGTTACTTATAAAAGTAGTATAATGCTAGAATACAGTAAAATACACTAATCAGAATACAGTATAATATACAGTAATCAGAAGTACAGGATATACACTAATCAGTAAATATTTAAAGAACAGTCAGATTTATCAAAAATACACCAGAACAATCAGATTTACCAGATTGTATACAAGACAATAAAATAATACAAGAGCATATAAAACAAGCTAAGAACACTCAGAACCAGCGAAGTATACAGTAATCAGACAACTAATTCACGTCCCTTATTTATGTAGTATCTGTGAAGTCGGAGTAGATCCTTCAGCTTTCATTCTCATTTCATTACTAGACACGAGGTACGGATTTTCCGTCCTTCAGTAAGGACTTCCTTTTCTATGCATAATTAGGATTTCTCGTCTGCAGCCAAATGTTTTACCCAGTATATGTTATAAACTTTACATTAATTGCCATGATAACTATATTAAATTGTCGGAGCTTTATATACATGCATGACCAGTTATTACTAGTTATGGAGGTACCGTAACCATGACACTTGAGGCACCAGTGTCATGACTCCTCTGCGGGGGGTGATTTCTCGCAACGTCCCTTTTATTTCAGCTTGGCCATTTATCAGTATTACCAGTGGGGCGTATGGGTGCATCATAGTTTATCAGTTTATAGTTTATCAGGTGAATGTGGTGTGTGCTCTACATCCTTCACATTAGAGTTGATCCCTCCACCCAGCTTATTAGTTAGAGTTCACCCCTCTACAGCATGATGAGGTCACCCCTCTATGTATTCATGCATACGTTGTTACAACACATGACCTATACAAGCTCTTGGCACTTAAAATACAGTAAATGCATGTTTTCAAGTTTAACAAATAATAGTTCATCTTTACTAATTATAAACCAGACTTTTCAGAACATACACAGTTTTATTCCGCTGCATTTTACTTATCAGTCTTACAGCTTTAGTATTTTATTATCTGCTTCATTTTAGTTTTCTTATCATTCTTTATATCCATTCACTGGGCGTTATGCTCAGCCGTAATTCCTTTCATGTTCTAACGGCAGGTACACCGGGATGCTCTTAGGATTCTGAGAGTAGGTGCATTTGGATGGAAGCTATCCAGACTCCTTACTTTATGCACTTCATACATTACTTTGCTTGTTTGGACATTGTTTAGTTCTTCCTCTCACTCAGTACTTAATTATTTATGTTTGAGCTTATTTTTGGACTACCGATGTTTGATTTCGATATTTCCTTTATGGTCATGTATGTTTTATTACGTATTATCTTGCATGCTTTGATGACACGCCATAAATACACGTAACGGTCCACTTACCAAAGTGGGGTGTTACAATAGGCATACATGTATACAAACAAATGATGAATAAAAGTACGAACACCAACAATGGGAAAATAACGACTTTACCAAAATAAAGAGAAAGAAGAAGATGGTTAACAGTTTCTAGAAACATAATACCCAATTTCAAATACATCATAGTTATATAACCACCACCTAAAAAATAGAAAGCATGGAAAACAGGTGCAACACACGCCTTAATAGAAAGGCAATATGCAATCTACCATAACTATAAACCTCGATCCACACACCATTGAAGGCGGCAACAGAGAAATCAAAATAAAAATAAAAATAATATGCCACTGTATAATAAGAATATATAAATATGAATAACCAACTTCGCACGATAAACAACGCCACACACTCAAATAACCACAACCACCATATCAACAGCACCACAAACCACAAAGGGCAATAACCAACACATCGGCAAACCCGAAGCAAATAATACCGAGATCCAACAACAACAACACACCTTATATAGCCACCACACGCTATACGTCACACTCCACAAAGGCGGCAACGAAGAGACATGCATAATCGAATACCCAGATCCAGCAACAACATACGTTATATACCCACCACCTAAATAATAGGTATAGCAGAAAACAGATCCAACACATGCCTAAGCAGAAAAGCAAGCGAGACAAAGAAACGATGCACACACACCTTATATACCCACCACAACGCCACACACCACAAATGCGGCAACGAAGAGATCGACATCATCGAATTAACCATAGTCAGTCTATCAACAACACCACACACCATAAAGGGCGGCAACAGAGAGGTCCACGAAAACAAATAATACCAAGATCCAACAACAACACACGTTATGTACCAACAACAACATACATTATATACCAACTACCTAAATAATAGGTATAGTGGAAAACATGTGTAACGCATGCATGAGTAGCAAAGCGAGTGAGGCAAAAAGAAAAAGCGTGCAAGGCACCAACAACATTTAATAGGATTTGTTTGTGAGAGAACGACCGAAAAAACGCGTGAGCCAAATCGTACATGAGAAGGCATATTATATGCTCAGAATAAAAAACAATATTTCACCGAATAATAAATGATTTAAGTTCATTTGGATATTAAACTTATCTAAGATATGGGAGGACTCATCCCCACCCTCCATCTCCCTACCATCTAATGGCTGAGATTAAATCCCCATTTTACACTGCAGGGGTATTTTTGTCATTTCGCACGACCACTATATAAGTCATTTTTCTTTTTTTCTTTCTCATAAAAAACACATACGGTCTCTCTCTACCCCCGATCTAATTTATCTCTCTACAAACTCTCTAACATCACCGATCCATCATGACTAATCCATCACCAATCTGGATCGATGATTATGCACCCATCACGTATTTATCACGAATACATCAACATAAGTCCATCATCAGGTTAGAATCTTTTCTTATTTTACTTATTATCATCATTCGAATACATAAGCATTTAATTAGCTTATACTGAATGAATTATTTGATATAGATTTGAATAAGTTGATTATAAACTAGCTTATTATTTTATCTATGTGAATAAGCTGATTTGTTTAAATAAGCTTATGAATAAGATTTTGAATTAGATGAGAGTTATGAATAAGGTTGTTAATTAGATGATTTGAATTTATTTTGTTAGATTATAAGCTAACTTATTTTAATGAATTATCAGATTTTTTGAATAAGAGAGTTATGAATAAGCTTATGACCATGTCAATAAGCTGTATTATTAGGTTTTATAATGTTGCTGATGTAAGATGAATTAACCTTGGTATATCATATATGATACATCTAAAACCCGCATTAAAAACCTATGAACAGTACACGTGAACAGTAATTTACGAAAACACGGTAAAATTTAAACTTTCCATTTATAATATTAATACACGTAACACGACATTAAATAACGAACAATCATGAATATTATAAATGTGAACGATCACGAACACCAAAATCTCAAATAATAAATCATGAACACACTCGATAAATATTAGACTCGAGAAAAGCTACGGGTTACCCCTGGTGGGCCCCACATGCCGTGGCCAAGACAAGAGAAAGGGCCAAGTGGGCTTTTGGCCCAACGCCACTTTTAATAAAACTCCAGGAAACCTTTTCATAATTTTAGGTTTAACAAAAAAGTCTCTCCCTGCCTCCTTCTTCCTCTTGCCGCCGGCCACACTAAACCACATGGACGATCCGAACAATTTTGATCTTTGATTTTGGAGTCTACGTGTTCGTGATCTCTAGTTCTTTTCTTTCCACGTGTTCGGTAATCATAACACTTATTTTTCTTTTAAATTCCTTATGAATTCATGTTATTAAGTTTAATTAATCAATAAAACAAGTAAATAAAACAAGAAGATTAATTAAATCATGTTAAAAGGGGGTGTTTTGCGTTGGTGTTGTTCGGCCGAGACACCGAGACCCCCAAAGGGGGCGCTCGGTTGGTTTTATCACCACCACCGAGACCATGCAAGGTCTCGGCTTGGTTGGTTTTTGGGCTCGGCAAGACAAGGGAACCCCGACCATGGGTCGGGGTGTGTTTGTGTTCGGTTTTTGTGGGAACCGAGACACCATAGAGACCCGTAAGGGTGCTCGGTTGGTTTTGTTTATTCGGACCCGAGACCAAAAGGGACCCCAACTTCGAGTCGGGGTATATTTACATGTTAGTTGTTTAAGTAGTGTCAACCGAGATCCTTTCCAAGGTCTTGGTGGGACTTGTTTATAGCTTATTTGATTCGGCTTATATTAAAACACGGGCTCGGGATTCGGGTTTTTATTAAAACTATTTTATAAATCATGTCATATTAAACTTTAGGTTAATTAATTTATTAAAAATAATTCATGTATAACCTAAGGTAATTGATTAAACATGTATTTTAATTAAAATCATCTAACGTATAGTTTAATTAAATTAACCAGTTATTTGATTAACCAACTATAACTATGACTTGTATTGTACTAATTTGACTTCATTTAATATTTATAATTCAGCTTAATTCTAATTATGAAAACTTTCTATTTTTGGAAACTTTCTATTTTTGGAAACTTACTATTTATGGAAACCTGCTATTTTTAGAAAGTTACTTAGTATTACAATACAAGTATTATAATACACTAATACATGAATAATACACAACAGAACATTAGAATAACTATAGAATACACAGTAAACAGTAAAACACGACATAATACGTATTACAAGCTAATAACACACGGAACCAGTAAAACACATGTAATTCAGACAACTCATACACGTCCATATTTCTTATGTAGTGTTATCCGTCAAGGCGGATTAGTCTTCATCATTTCCGTTAGCTTCTATTGGACATAAGGTACGGATTTCCCTTCCTTCTGTAAGGACAATCTATTCCTTCATTAGGATTTTCCGTATGCAGCCAACTGTTTTCCCCAGTAGTTACAGATTAAATGCTTATTTTTTATTAGTTACCTTAGCCATATACATGCATGACCAGTTTCACCTAGTTATGGAGGTACCATAACCATAACACTAGAGGCACTAGTGTTATGACTTCACCACGGCGGAGTGATAGCTCGTGGCGTCCCATTTCAGTTATTTGGCCATTATATTATTATATTATCATGTGGGGCGTATGGGTGCATCCTAGTTACATGTTTCAGTCAGGATTTTCATGGTGAATGTGGTGTGTGCCTTGCATCCTTCACAAGGAGTTGATCCCTCCTACCCATTGACCAGTTAATTAGAGGCAACCCCTCTAATTGCATGATGAGGTCTCCCCTCCAAGTATTCATGCACGTTGTTGACCTCATGACCTATATTGGCTATTTTGGTACATTAACTAATACAAATTTTTCATAAGTAACATAAGCTATGTTTTCAGAACTAAAACCAGTTAACATGACAGACAACTAGGTTTTCCAGGACTTATTCATTTCCGCTGCCATTCATGCTTTATAATCTTTATATGCTTCCATACTCTATGTTTTTCCATGCTTTATTATATATCCGTGCACTGAGCGTTATGCTCAACCGTCTACTTTTCCATGTTCCCAAACGGCAGGTACCCAAGGACGTAAGTAGGAACTCCAGAGTATGTGCATTAGGATTGGAAGCTATCCGGCCTCTTTTACCTTATGCATTTATTCCTACTTTATCATACTTTATCATCTTTTGGACATTGTTTAGTCCTTTCCATTTACAGTACATATATTGCTTGTTTGTAAGTTACTAGACTACCGATGTTTGATTATGGTATTTCTATTTATGGTCATGAATGTTTAGACATTTACCTTGCATGCTTTGATGATACGCCATAATTTACTGTAGCACTCTATCTTATTAAATGGGGTGTTACAATTATGGTATTAGAGCCAAGGTTTCGACCTGTAGCTCTGTAAATATGACCTGTGACTTACGGGTAGTCACCAGTGTCTTCCTAGAACTAACAGTTGGTTTTCATGCATTCATTTATTTTTATTTTATTTCATGCATTCATATCATTGTAGCAGGTTTGTGACTAAGTAATGGTTGGTACATGACTGACCCTATTTAGTCGCATGTGCTTTTATCAAAACTTTTAACTTTGGGACCGACCCATTGGCGTTCTTGCGCCATGTCTTTTGTTTTGGGTGAACTGACCATAGGCGTTCACTCTCGTTCATATAAAAGTTTTATAAACTGCATCATGCATTTTTATAGATTGTTTCATGCATTATAAATTGCTTCTTTGATTTATACATTGTTCATGCATTCTTATGATTATTTCATTTCAGATTTATGATTTAATTTGCATTTTGTTGTTTTAAACTGTCAGATGGTGAACAATAGCAATACTCCAGATTTAGCAGCAGTTGTCAATGCAGCCCTGCAAGCCCTCATTCCCCAATTTCGCAACGAAGTCAGAAACGAAGTTCGTGCGGAATTTCAGGCTCATGGCAGCAACAATAACAATCCTCCACCACCGCCATCCCTTTCCAAGACTAAGAGGCATGAGCTGTTAAGAGAGTACTATGGAATTAGGCAAAGAGTTAAGGAGAGCAGCAACGAGTTCATGAAAAGTTTTCTTCGGCTGGCCGACTCTATTGGCACAACAACACATACTGTTGAAGAACAAGCACACCACTTCCGATGGGCTCTTCGTACATCGGTCCCCAATGAGTTGGTAGAATCCACTTTTAGCATGGTGGCACAGGTGGCCGATTCAGCTCGGAAGTATGAGATGCTGCAGGAACAAGGGGTGTATGGTGAGGACAACCCAGCTAAGAGGTATCTTAAATCACCATTTGTTAATCGATGAAGTTTTCAATAGGTCCTTTTCGTCATTCTCAGTTCAATTTCTCATTTCAGACAGAAGACTGAAGCCCGGAATTCTCCGGCTGCTCAACAACAGTCCTCCGAAGAGAAGGGTATTTTCGGCTACCAAAATGATGTTAGCGAGTACAGGTCCTCACCTTTACATTCAATGTTATTAAGCTGCATACATTTCACTATTCTGACACATCAGCGCTTATAATCAGGAACAATGGTTACGAGAGGAACCAGGACCACGAAGGTTCGCAATTGAACCATCCTTCAACACCAGGTAATGCTCAAACCTTGTATGTAATCATGTTTATGTTCCACGATCATGTCTCATGCATGAAATCTAGTCACAGGCTCTCCACTAGTTGGGAGACCTTCTACGAGATCCATGCACCCAATTTGTCCGAATTGTCCGCTCAGGCATTCGGGTGTTTGCCGCCGAAGTACTGAAGGATGTCTCAAGTGTGGCCAACAAGGCCATCAGCAGAAGGACTGTCTCTAGAGTGAGATAGAAGGCACCTCTGGACACGCCGGTGCCATGCCACCTCTTACTTCTGGTCGTGTGTTGACTACTACTCGAGATCAGGCGAATAAGACTTCAGGTACTATCACCGGAAATCTCTTTATGAATGGTTTGGTAGCATGTGTTATATTTGATACTGGAGCGACGCATTCAATCGTGTCCACTACTTTTGCTGTACGTGTTAGGATTTCCCCGATACCATTAGATAATGCCTTATGCATTTCCACGCCACTTAGGGACTCGGTACGAATCACTCAGTGTACAGAGATCTTCCCTTAGAGTTTGACGACAAGATCCGTAGAGTTGACGCACTTCCTTTGGACATGTGCGATTTTGACTTGATTTTGGGCATGGACTGGTTATCTAAACACCAGGCCACGCTTGACTGCCACACTTATCGGGTTATCTTCGGTGATGTTAAATCCCCAGAGTGCATACACCATGGTTTTCTACCAGGGAGGTCAGTATAGATTATTTCATCCATGGAGGCGCGTGCATTGCTATCACACGGCTGTCAGGGCTTCATAGCCAATATTCATGACATTACTGCCGAGTCTCCATCGATCCAAGATCAGCCTATTGTGTCAGAGTTTCCTGACGTATTTCCAGATGAACTTCCAGGCATACCACCTGTTCGTGAAGTCGAGTTTGGAATCGAGCTCATACCAGGTGTAGAGCCAATTTCCAAAGCTCCTTACCGTATGGCTCCTATAGAGCTTAAGGAACTAAAAGATCAGCTGCAGAAACTTTTGGAACGAGGTTTCATCTGTCCCAATGCATCGCCATGGGGTGCACCGGTACTATTCGTGAAGAAGAAAGACGGCAACATACGTTTATGTATAGACTATCGTGAGCTGCACAAGATCACGATCAGGAATCGTTATCCTTTGCCGCGAATTGGTGACCTATTCGATCAACTTCAAGGCGCCATGCCTTTCTCCAAGATCGACCTGAGGTCCGGCTACCATCAGTTACGGGTTAAAGAGCAGCATATCTCTAAGACTGCTTTCCGTACACGTTATGGGCACTACGAGTTCGTAGTCATGCCATTCGGACTCACTAATGCTCCAGCTGTCTTCATGGATTTGATGAACCGTGTCTTCCATGAGTTTCTGGAAAAGTTCGTTATTGTGTTCATTGATGACATCCTGATTTTCTCCAAATCCAAGGAGGAACACGAGGAACACCTTCGTACAGTCTTACGGATTCTTCGTCAGAAGCAGTTGTACGCCAAGTTCTCTAAGTGTGAGTTCTGGTTAACCGAGGTGGCATTTCTGGGCCATATTGTATCTGCAGAGGGGATCACCATGGATCCTACCAAGGTTGAGGCTATCACTAAATGACCGAGACCTACATCTGCAACAGAAGTTAGAAGTTTTTTGGGTTTAGCTGGCTACTACCGCAGGTTTGTAGAGAACTTTTCACGGTTAGCCTTACCTTTGACTAAGCTGACGAGGAAAGGAGAGAAATTCATCTGGACGGAAGAGCGAGAGAAGAGCTTTGAAGATCTTAAGCAGAAGTTAGTGACTGCACCTATTCTTACTCTCCCATCTGGCTCAGGTGGATTTCAGATTTATAGTGACGCTTCAGGAAAGGGATTAGGCTGCGTTCTCATGCAACATGGGAAGGTTATTGCATACGCATCACGACAGCTGAAACCTTATGAAGAAAACTATCCTAATCACGATTTAGAGCTTGCAGCAGTTGTTTTCGCGTTGAAGATCTGGAGACATTATTTGTATGGTGAATAATGTGACATATTCACCGACCATAATAGTCTCAAGTACATCTTCACTCAGAAAGAACTGAACATGAGACAGAGAAGATGGTTAGAGCTATTGAAGGACTACGACACCAACATTCAGTACCATCCTGGTAAGGCGAATGTGGTGGCAGATTCTCTAAGCAGAAGGTCGGGTATGATTGCTGGCATTTGGATTGCGAAGGAGATCATCCGTGACCTAGAAATGACTGATATTGAGTTCTGTGTACGAGGACAGCACGGTTATTGGGCTAATCTTATAGTGAAACCAGACTTACATTCTAGGATCAAGGAAGCTCAGAAGGACGATGGTGATATTTGGGCTATCATTCAGAACCTTGATCAGCAGACGGAGTTTCGTGTTGACGACGACGGTATCTTATGGCAGGGCACTAGACTAGTGGTTCTTGATGACTCTACTCTCAGGGAAGCTGTGTTGACGGAGGCTCACAGTTCTCCATTTACCATACATACTGGTTCTACCAAGATGTACCACGACATCAAGCAACACTTTTGGTGGAGTGGTATGAAGCAGGATGTGGCCACCTTCGTTTCTAAGTGTATGATCTGCCAACAGGTGAAGATCGAACATCAGCGTGCTAGTGGGTTACTACAACCATTAGATATTCTAGCTTGGAAGTGGGACAAAATCTCCATGTATTTTGTTACTGGTCTTCCGGTTACTCAGAAGAAGAATGACGCTATATGGGTCATTGTTGATAGGTTGACTAAATCTGCTAATTTTCTGTCGATTCGCAAGGAGCATCCTGTCAGCAAATTAGCAGACACATTCCAGAGGGAGATCATGAGACTGTACGGTACCCCATAAGAAATCATCTCTGATAGAGATCCCTGTTTCACATCACGTTTCTTGCAGAGTATGCAGAAAGCTTGGGGCACCATACTTAAGCTTAACACGTCCTTTCATCCTCAGACGACGGACAGTCGGAGCGTACCATTCAGACATTGTAGGACATCTGCGATCGTGTGCTCTAGAATGGTCAGCAAGCTGGGATGATTATATATTCCTAGTAGAATTCGCATACAACAACAGCTGGCACGCTAGCATCAAGTGTGCTCCGTTTGAGATGTTATATGGCAGAATGTGTCTCGCCCCAATATGCTGGGATCAAGTGGGCGAACGACTGTTTGAAGGTCCAGAGATGATTAAAGTGACCAATGAGAAGGTCGTTGTTGCCAAGGCAAAACTTCAGGAAGCTCGTGCTCGTCAGAAGAGCTATGCTAATAAACGTAGTAGAGATGTGTCTTTCAATGTAGGTGACCATGTTTTCCTCAAGGTATCACCTGCACGAGGAGTTAGACGTTTTAGAATAAGAGGGAAGCTCAGTCCTCGCTTCATCGGACCGTTCGACATCATAAAACGCGTTGGTGAAGTGTCATATCGTTTAGCGTTACCGCCTCAGCTATCACACGTTTACAACGTGTTCCATGTGTCCTTACTCAGAGGATACAACTATCATCCAGTTCATGTTGTTCAGTATCCACTTGATCAGATTCGAGAGGATCTTTCATATGTCGAAGAACCCGAGAGAGTTCTTGAGCGACAAGACCGTGTCATGCGGAGGAAGACGATCCCTTTCGTCAAAATCCTCCGGAGGGATCATCCTGAGCGGGCTACCACTTCGGAGACCGAGGAGTCTATACGGACTTCTTACCCTCATTTCCAGTTCTAATGCGGGTATGTTTTCTTTCAGTTTACGTTTCTCTAATTCGAGGACGAATTGTTCTTTTAGAGGGGAAGAGTTGTAAAACCCGCATTAAAAACCTATGAACAGTACACGTGAACAGTAACTACGAAAACACGGTAAAATTTAAACTTTCCATTTATAATATTAATACACGTGTCACGACATTAAATAACGAACAATCATGAATATTATAAATGTGACACGATCACGAACACCAAAATCTCAAATAATAAATCACGAACACACTCGATAAATATTTAGACTCGAGAAAAGCTACGGGTTACCCCTGGTGGGCCCCACATGTCGCGGCCAAGACAAGAGAAAGGGCCAAGTGGGCTTTTGGCCCAATACCACTTTTAATAAAACTCCAGGAAACCTTTTCATAATTTTAGGTTTAACAAAAAAGTCTCTCCCTGCCTCGTTCTTGCTCTTGCCACCGGCCACACTAAACCACAAGGACGATCTGGACAATTTTGATCTTTGATTTTGGAGTCTACGTGTTCGTGATCTCTAATTCTTTTCTTTCCACGTGTTCGGTAATCATAACACTTCTTTTTCTTTTAAATTCCTTATGAATTCATGTTATTAAATTTAATTAATCAATAAAACAAGTAAATAAAACAAGAACATTAATTAAATCATGTTAAAAGGGGGTGTTTTGCGTTAGTGTTGTTCGGCCGAGACACCGAGACCCCCAAAGGGGGCGCTCGGTTGGTTTTATCACCACCACTGAGACCATGCAAGGTCTCGGCTTGGTTGGTTTTTGGGCTCGGCAAGACAAGGGAACCCCGACCATGGGTCGGGGTGTGTTTGTGTTCGGTTTTTGTGTGAACCGAGACACCACCGAGACCCGTAAGGGTGCTCGGTTGGTTTTGTTTATTCGGACCCGAGACCAAAAGGGACCCCGACTTCGAGTCGGGGTATATTTACATGTTAGTTGTTTAAGTAGTGTCAACCGAGATCCTTTTCAAGGTCTCGGTGGGACTTGTTTATAGCTTATTTGATTCGGCTTATACTAAAACACGGGCTCGGGATTCAGGTTTTTATAAAAAATATTTTATAAATAATGTCATATTAAACTTTAGGTTATTTAATTTATTAAAATTAATTCATGTATAACCTAAGGTAATTATACTTAGTCATTTTAATTAAACATGTATTTTAATTAAAATCATCTAACGTATAGTTTAATTAAATTAACAAGTTATTTAATTAACCAACTATAACTATGACTTACTAATTTGACTTCATTTAATATTATTTATAACTCAGCTTAATTCTAGTTATAGAAACTTTCTATTTTTGGAAACTTTCTATTTTTGGAAACTTACTATTTATGGAAACATGCTATTTTTAGAAAGTTACTTAGTATTACAATACAAGTATTATAATACACTAATACATGAATAATACACAACAGAACATCAGAATAACTACAGAATACACAGTAAACAATAAAACACGACATAATACGTATTACAAGCTAATAACACACGGAACTAGTAAAACACATGTAATTCAGACAACTCATACACGTCCATATTTATTATGTAGTGTTATCCGTCAAGGCGGATTAGTCTTCATCATTTCCGTTAGCTTCTACTGGACATAAGGTACGGATTTCCCGTCCTTCAGTAAGGACGATCTATTCCTTCATTAGGATTTTCCGTATGCATCCAACTGTTTTCCCCAGTAGTTACATATTAAATGCTTATGTTTTATTAGTTACCTTATCCATATACATGCATGACTAGTTTCACCTAGTTATGGAGGTCCCATAACCATAACACTAGAGGCACCAGTGTTATGACTTCACCACGGCGGAGTAATAGCTCGTGGCGTCCCTTTTCAGTTATTTAGCCATTATATTATTATATTATCATGTGGGGCATATGGGTGCATCCTAGTTACATGTTGCAGTCAGGATTTTCATGGTGAATGTGGTGTGTGCCTTGCATCCTTCACAAAGAGTTGATACCTCATACCCATTGACCAGTTAATTAGAGACAACCCCTCTAATTGCATGATGAGGTCTCCCCTCCAAGTATTCATGCACGTTGTTGACCTCATGACCTATATTGGCTATTGTGGTACATTAACTAATACAGATTTTTCATAAGTAACATAAGCTATGTTTTCAGAACTAAAACCAGTTAACATGACAGACAACTAGGTTTTCCAGGACTTATTCATTTCCGCTACCATTCATGCTTTATTTACTTTATATGCTTCCATACCCTATGTTTTTCCATGCTTTATTATATATCTATGCACTGAGCGTTATGCTCAGCCGTCTACTTTTCCATGTTCCCAAACGGAAGGTACCCAAGGACGCAAGTAGGAACTCTAGAGTATGTGCATTCACATTGGAAGCTATCCGGCCTCTTTTACCTTATGCATTTATTCCTACTTTATCATACTTTATCATCTTTTGGACATTGTTTAGTCCTTTCCATTTACAGTACTTATATTGCTTGTTTGTAAGTTACTAGACTATCGATGTTTGATTCCGGTACTTCTATTTATGGTCATGAATGTTTAGACATCTACCTTGCATGCTTTGATGATACACCATAATTTAATGTAGCACTATATCTTATTAAATAGGGTGTTACAATACCTTATATTATCATATATGATAGATATATGATATAGGATATATGATCGGTATATCATATATGATATATGATGTATCATATATGATATATCTAACAAACCAGAAGAAAAAACAAGAGTTGTATGACTAATTTTCACAAATCTTTTTAAGCTTTTCAAACCTATATTCTATCATATATGATATTGTACATGACTTTTTCACTTTTAACGTATTGTATATAGCTTGACCGTAAAACTATTTTCTTGTCTTGTATAAATGTAGAATATGCGAACACAACAACGAGAAGAGAGAGATACTAGAATGTGCGAACACGTGCACAAGTATGTTAAAGTATCAACATCAATTTGGGGTGACCCTTGAGGAAGTTATTCAAGAAAAAGTAGATTTCGTTGAAATTGAAGAATGATTGATTAAAGAAGAGAATAATAGTTTCAATAATAAGAACATATTTGTGTGAATCATGAATTTAATAGATTCTTTTGTTTTTTCTTTATCTTTTGATCATAATTAAGTGTTTATCATATGTAAATACATTATGTTTGAATTATCATATATGTTACTTTCAAAAGTACTCTTTTTATTTACTAAACAAGTGTTTAATCAAGAATCCAACATACTATTTGTTTTAATCATGAATTCAACAGAGCCATTGTTTAATCTATATAAAAAATTGAGTATCATATATGACAATGCATTATCATATATGGCATAATTTAGGAGTTACATGGACTATCATATATGATATTTCATTATCATATATGATACTAATAAAAATGTAAAAAAAACTATGCTTCAATTGATTAAAACATCAACAAAATAGGCATATTATCTGAAAGTTACATCCGCAAATATTTCGCTATTTTCATATTCAACAAAAAAGGTCAATGATTTAGTAGCATTACAAAGTTAAAGCATTACAACATCAAACATAAATTACTAAAATATAAACAAGTCAAACGACTAAAACAATGGATCTTGATTCCATGCATCAACACTTTGGTTGCTAACTTGACACTCGTCTTTTATCGTCTTATGCACATGCCGTTGTTTATTCTTTCAGCCAGGAATTCTATGTTCCACTTATTGACATTGTCTCTTTGTAACTCACTTTTTGGTTTGATGATTGTTGCTTTTTTATGTTCAATTCTTTGGCCTTCAGATGATTTGACTTCTTCAAAGTGCATCGAAAACAATATTCACTACACAAATAAAAAATTAGGTTTTAATTTCAACTAGATTATCAAATAAGATATATTACAGAAGCTAAATTTCAACCAAATTATCAAATATTATTATGTTATCATATATGATACCTTCATATATCATATATGATAAGTTTTATCATATATGATGTATTGAGGTATCATATTTGATACATCTGTTCAATACAACAGGAGATCACATAGTTGCTTGTATTTTATTTTCAAGCACATTATCATATTATCATATATGATACTTTTATATATCATATATGATATATTTTATCATATATGATGTACTGAGGTATCATATTTGATACATCTGTTCAATATAGCCTACAGCTTCATTACAACTCTCCTAATAAGCTTGTTCACATACCTCATCTTATGCTTATCATACAGCTTCAAGAAACTCAATTTACAAGCTTATACACATAACTATATTCTAGTATTCATACAATTCTTCTAATAAGCTTATTCACATTAAGCTTAATTGTAACACATCAAATAAGCTCAATTATAACACATCAAATAAGTTAACACACCCATAATCACATCAAAACAAATTGAAAATAAATAAATTCATAAGCTAAAAAAGGTATCATCTCATCTAAACTAGTATATAAATTCATGTCGAATAAGCTTAAAAAATAAGCTTATTTACATCAAATAAGCTAAAAAAAATATATAGATATTGATGATATTACCTAATTTTAATGAGTTGTAGATGGGGATGATTTAATTACGAAATAGATGATGATATAATAGATCGAAGATGGATCAATTCGTGTTTTGGATCAAGGATTTGATCAAGTATGTGTTTGTGTGTGTGTTTTAGAGAAAAAAAGAAAGACGTAAGATAGATCTATCTAATGTGAGAGGTGGTGTTAGGTGGGAAGGGTAAAATGACCAAAATACCCCTCCGCTTTTTCTTTTTTTTAATCTAAGCTGTTAGATGAAATGTGATGGACAACTTGGATCAGTCCCTTGTATCCAAAAGATACAAGGGATCCGAAATAACCGGACTCCTAATAAATATATAAATGTAATAATTTAAAAAAAATCTTTAATATTTAAATAAAATTTGATAAATTAATAACATCACAATTAGAGAAAAATTCAAACACTTTTAAAAGCTTAAACCAAGATCCAAACACACCCAAAAAGCAGCAAAAACAACGTGACAATGTCGTCGTATAACGCCGCGGATTTAGCACCAATAATAAACCAAACCATATCCAATCATAAACAAACACAAAACACACACACACACTAAAACACTTCCCGACACCTACATTTGACTTTTTATCTCTCTTTCTCTCAAAAAGCTTCAAATCAATTTCACGTTTTCCCCCAAATCTAACCTATATTCAACTCAAATTCAACTCAAATTCATCTCAAATTCAAACTCAATCCCTTTCAGTTAACCCTTAATTCACATCCTTTTTAGATCCACACCTTATTTTTACCTCAAATTAGGGCTTTTATTTTATTCTTCAAATTCAACTCTAATTAAACTCAATTGAAGGAATTCATAGTTTTCAGGGTTTAATTTCTGTGGAATTTGGGGGTTTTAAGTTAAAATTTAGGTGACTTTAGCTGTTTTTATGATATTGTGAGGGAATAATGTTTTATTCGCAGTTTATATTAGCGAAAAAGGGTCCGTTAGGTACGATATGGATCGCGGCCCATTTAGAGAGGAAGTTGAGGAAGAACCAGGTTGCTGATACTGATATTGGGGTCTCTGTAGGTAATAATATTATACTATTTGTTTCTAACTGGTTTTCGTAATTATTTTATTTCTATTAGTTTCTTCGTTATTTATTGCTAAGTGTATTTGGTTAGTTGCTTAGTTAGTTAGTAGTTATTAATGAGGTTTAAGAATAATTTACTATAGAGAACTTGAAAAAGAAGTCCCCTTTCGAATATCTCAAATTGTCTGAATAACGATTAATAGCATTAATTGTGATGGTATTAGTAATAGATAACGTGTTATAAGATACGGAGGGCGATTTATGACATAAAGTTTTCTAATGAAAAGTAATTTTTTTCCGTTATATTCGTGTCAAATCAGATAGTTGAGTAGGGGGAATTACCTAATAGTTTCTAAGTTTGAGTCTGTTGTTCCTTGTTCTTTTCGGGTTACTCATTTAGGAAAAGATGTTGTAAATAACAGTATAATTTACCCCCCTCCATGTTTAAGTGACGACAAATATCACACTAGTTAGGAGCATGATAAGTGTGCAGTTAAGTTGCCCTCACTTTCACCTAGACAGGCAAGACCGCAAGACATACGCTGCAATACTAGTCCTCTGGAATCATCTGAAGTGTATGCCTTTAAATATGTATTATGTATTTTCTACCAGTTGGTATTTTTTGTATTATACTATAGATTCTTGATGAAAGATCTTAAAATAGTCAATATTGACTGGACTAAAGTATACAAGGAAATTTTTTATCTGCCCCGTTTATAGAATAAACTCAATTATGTTAAGTTAGTATACTGGTGCTTAGAATTTCTTTTCTGAGGAACTGTTATTTTATACAGTTAGGGGACGTGTGTGCAAACGGAATAAGCCTTTTATTCCTTAGTTTTATTTATTCTTGTTTATAGCATAGAGAACATAATAAGCTTTTCATAGTGAGTTCACTTGCCCTGTATCTACTATCTAGTACAATCTTTATTAGGACGCCTATACTTACAAGTCACCGAGCTACACTGAATACTATTAACTAGTTTCCATATTATTATAGCGGTAAATAAGCTGATGAAAAATGAGCTGGCTATACATTCCAATACAAACACCATTACTCGGACTTAATAATTTTTTTAATCCATGGTTTGCATGCTAAATTTAGTTCACTTGTAATACTTATACTGATGTGTGATAAGATACTGTTAAGGTAAGTATCTACTGACAATGCATACATAACTTTTGAGTGTTCTTTGTTTAGTTCTTGCCTTCTTGGTGCTCTGGGTAATTCTCTGTATTCTATATGAATAGTTTATAGCTATTGCTTTCAAGAAAATGTGTTTAGATAATGCCTGGATAAATTTTGCTATTGATGTTCAAAATATCTTCTTTTGCTTTTGAACGTTATTGTTTTCTGTGGAATGGATCATGCCTTCTATATGACCTGGTTGAAAAATATTGTAGAAGATTTTGATAGTAGATGGACTTGAAGAAATACATAAAACAGACTGGACTTCTCTTTTCAACAGTTTAATATTGTAAAAGAATTTGACAGTACATTGACTTGAAGAAATACATAAAACAGACTCGACTTCTCTTTTCAACAGTTTAATGTATCACTTCTTTATTAACTTATTATGGTTCATTTTGACAGATTCAATCCTTTTCCCTGAGATGCCTATTGCACTCCGGTTGTCCAGCCATCTTTTGCTTGGTGTTGTTAGGATTTACTCAAGAAAGGTAAACTACCTTTTCGATGATTGCAGTGAAGCTTTGCTTAAAGTTAAACAAGCTTTTCGGTCAACTGCGGTCGACTTGCCACCTGAAGAATCTACTGCCCCATATCACTCGATCACTCTGCCAGAGACTTTTGACCTGGATGACTTTGAGCTGCCAGACAGTGAGATTTTTCAGGGGTTAGTTTCTCAATATGCTTCTTTGTTTCGTAGATCCTCAAGTCAATGATCTGCACTTGTAACCATTCTTTTCTGCACAGATAATATCACGTGTAGATCGACTTTCTTTATAACTTTGCTATTTCTGTTACCAATGTGCATCTTTGTCGTTGGTCTTTAGTTCATTCTCGTTATTTTGTTTGCAACTAAAAAAATGGATTTAGAAGTTATGATGGCACCAACCATTCTGTAAGTCAGGTTGAGTGAAAATGTATTTTTCTTGTTAGGGTGCTGATAGTTTTTGCCAGTCTGTACAGTGTGCTGATGTTTGCTCGCTGATGTTGTTTTGCAGTAATTATGTTGATCACCATGTTAGCTCAAAGGACCAGATCACACTTCAAGATACTATGGACGGTGTTGTTTACTCTACATCCAAATTTGGACTAAATGGTTGGTATCTTTGTCCGATATACAAGATCTAAACGTCTTTTATGCAGTCAATTTTCAATTCTCATCCCTTAATTTTGTTTCTGTTGATAGAAAGATTTGGTGATGGCGATGCAGCTGGTTTGGACCTTGACGAGGTAAAAATACTTTTACAGTTTTTTGTAATCGGCTAGCACTACTTTTAACTTTGATTTATAGGAAGCATTAAGTTGACTAATTACTAATATCACAGTTATGAAAAAGTTTCTTCCTTGTCTTTTTTGTTACTTTATGTTCTAACTTGTTAATTCTGTCGGTCCGTGAACGTAGAAGCTAACCTAGTCAAGCTATTTCCGTTTTATCTTCGTATCTTTATCGGTTAGATTTTTTTTCCTTAGTTTCAAAGAATGACACGACCTCATAAGCTTGATTTTGACTTTCGTAAGTGTGCATCATAAAGGATTCTTAACGTCATTTTGTTACGTTTTAGGTGTATTTTGTCTATATTGGTTCAGTTTGGATTATAGGCGGTGCTTGATGAATGTCAGCTATAGAAATTATGATGTTGCTTGCACTGTTGTAATCCCACATAATACAATTACTTAAGAAGAAAGGTTACGAGTTGTACATGTCAAGCCCCATCTTGTCAGTTGCACAGATGACTATCTAGATGCTGTGACTCAGATGGAATCATAAGGAACAGAACCTTGATACCATTAATAGCCATATCTAGGATTCCTGATGAAAAAGAACTTGGTTTAGATCATAGTCACATGGAACGGGGATCGTTCCGGTACGAAATCGAGGATCGGGTTCGCGGTTCGCAAGGTATTTAGAATTCGGTTCGGTGGGGGCTAGGCTCATTTGGGATCGCTTCGGTACGGTGTACTCAATAATTAATATATTCCTACGGGTTAAAACAAAATCCTAAAATTTATATGATAAAAATTGTTTAATAATAAAAAAATCTTTATAAGTCACAACCAATTTTCTATTATATACTAAGGTTTCTGAGGTTTTTAAGTCGGATATTCAGGTTGACAAAAAAATCACATCATGATTAGTAGGTCTTGATTCGGATCGTTGATTTTCCTGATCCCGACTGAATCGTACCCGATTTGGGAACGCGCGAACTGGATCGCAATTCGCGGCCTTTTTAACAAATTATGTGACTATGGTTTAGATAAGCTATGTACTAGGTTGCTAAAAGAAGCGCTCCAGTAACATATGAAAGACATAACTACTTTTTCCGTCTGGGATCTAAATTATAGGAACTTATGCTGATTAAATTCTGTTCATCGATTCCACTAGTCGAGTTTCAAACTTTATATAGGACTAAAGGCTCTTTTTCTACTTGCTGAAGTATTAAAGTAACTGTACAATAGCATTATTATACATTCCTTTTGATAGATTATGCCAGTCAGGTAGTCCATTTTGAACATTAATGTACCAAAGAGAATTATATACCAAGTTAATTTGCATGAGTTAACCTAAAGTGTTTCATTAAATTTTGCGTGTGCAGGATCTATTGACCGAGAAGGCTGCAACTGCTGAACATGCTGCTGGTACATCGAATTCGGGGTATTGTCTTTCTCCCTCTCTCCCTACCATGTTACCAACAGTTGTTCTGTCCATTCTCATTAACATAAATTGTTCCATCTGCGGATGTTTGCATCACCAAATGTCTTCAAAATCCGGATAATTTTGAATTCTGCGTTGGCCGTCAATTATTGCGCTTCTCAATATATAAGGTGCAACAAGTATTTTTGAACCTTAACTAATGGGCCTTTAGCCTAGCGGTATCGGTGTAATTAAGGTGTTCTTCAACCTATTGGTTGAGGATTTAAGCCCACTGTTGATGTAGGCGTATGTAAGTTGGTGTGTGTGTTTGCCGTCCCATAAAAGAAGTAAAAATTACTAGGTTATGTATATCTGGTGTCATTATAGTTTTTCTAAGCATCTTTATCATGACACATCGGTAGTTTATATATTCCGGGAGAATAGGAGTATTTTGTGGAAGTTTAAATTTTTGAGGTCTCATAAGTTCACATTTTGTTGCTTGATGATTCAATGGTCACAGTGTTGGTGGCAACCTGTGAATGTTGATGGTCATTTTTTAGATTTTATTCAGTGCTGAAATTTACCTGTCGTGTCATACAGCACCCACTGTACATAGACTTACATATTGAGCGTACTTAGACTTGTATATTGACGGGCACATTGCTTTATATGCCTTCCTTGTCTCACAGCACCCCCTGTACATAGACTCATATATTGAGCATAGGCCCATTTAGCCTTTTACGAGTTCATGCCTGTAGGATTTCATGCTTTTATGCTTTTGCGGCTTAGTGTGTTCGTTTAGCTTCCTTCGCTATTTGTTTGAATGCTTATGTTTTTGCTTTATATGCTTTCTTTTATGTCGGTCTTTTCCATCCTCACACACACTACACACAAAGTCTTTTAGCTTGCTCACACCGTCACACATACTTGACGGAGGTCTTTGCAGTCCCTTTACCCTTGGCTAGGGGTGTGACTGTCTGCATCTCGCCTCCCTCATACCTCGCTCCGGCGGGATTGGGTGTTCTTGTTGTTGTCAGAAGTTTCATGAAATAATCCATCGCTACACGTTTCTAACTTAAATTCAATTTTCAATCTCAGTGCTGATCCTCAGCCATCTGCGCATGCTGATGCATCTTTCAAGTACACGGACAATCTAGATGGCGTAGCTGTACCTGAGGCCGAGCCTGCTAGTGACACTGCAAATCAGGTTTATAGAAGAACCTGAAATTATTACCTTTTTAGTTTGAAGTGAATTGCAACCTAATATGCGACACCTTATGTGTTTTGTTTTCATACCAGCGCATGGAAGATTCTGATGATGATAATGAGCCAGCTGAGTATGCTGAGGCTCCATGTACTCCTGGACTATGGGAGGAACCCAATTTGTCCAATGTTCAAGAAACTTCTGTATTTGACGATCATCAGGAACCAGAAAATCACATCATAATTGAATCTGCTGTGAACGAAAGTGCTTCACATGAACATCATAATCTATTTGAGTCACATGAGAAATCACCCCCCCACATTGCAGCAACAGAACAGATGTTGATGGTTGATCTTGGTTCAACACCTTTTACAAAACCTCTTTTAGCTGAGCCTGAAGCTGTTACTGCCGTGTCTGATGATCCTAACAAAATGGATAATTTACCAAATAAAAATGCTGCAATAGATGATGGGCCTGGAGTTCAGATTGTAGATGATAACGATACAAACATTGAAGAACATCAAGGCACATTAAATACTGAATCCATTTTGGAACCGAAAGATTCCACAATTTCTTTTCAGTCTCCGCAGTACAGCATGCAAAACTCTGTCTTCCCAACTCTTAGGCCATGTGTCACTCTCTTGAACCATGAAACTAATGGTACTAAACATGAATTCACTGATATATTGCAAGTGTAAAATACTCTTAATTTAATTTCAAGTATCTGATTGTTTTTTCAGGGGAAGCATCACTTGCTACTGGAGGATTAGATATGAACGTTCCACAAGGTCAACTTACGGAAATTGGTCAGAATGATGAAATTCGGGTGGATAATGTAACTGAACGGGAGGTTCAAGTAGATAACAACAACAGTTACCCTACTTACTTTCCTACCCCTGAGAAACTGCTCTCTTTACCTCCAGGGTTTTCAGATATACGCAAAGAGACTGTACCAGAAAATACACCAGCAGAAAAAGATGATATGCGTGCTACTGTAGGATTAGATATGAACATTCCACATGGTCAACTTAATGAAACTGGTCAGAATGATGAAATTGGGGTGTATAATGCAACTCAAAGGGAAGTTCAAGTGAGTAACATCAACAGTTACACTACTGACTTTCCTGCCCCTGAGAAACTGCTCTCTTTTCCTCCAGGGTTTTCAGATATACCGAAACAGATGGTACCAGAAAGTACACCAGCAGAAAAAGATATGTTTTCAGGACAAAAACGTAGTTTCACAGAGAGCTCACTCACTGACCAAAGTATGAGTTTAGTTGAATCCCCAGGTTTATTCACCACTAATGTGACTGGAAAATCTGTTATAAATGATGTGACTGGAAAATCTGGTATAAATGATGATGATTTGCTCTCTTCAATATTAGGTATGTGAACTAAGTATTCATTGTTTTTGCTTTAACGTTTAGCTCATTTACAAAAAGAAAATATATTTTGGCTGCAGTTGGAAGAAATACGTCAATGTTAAAATTGAAGCCCACGCCTCCGGTTGAGGCACCAGCCGCAAAACGAAGACGAGCTGTACCCAAAACTCCCAAAACTGGAATTTTGAAACGGAAAGTGGTCATGGATGATAGCATGGTTTTACACGGCGAGTATGTTCCATCATCTTTCCTCGCTGATATTAATCATGTTGAATGTTCAAAGTATTTTTAATGCGTTTGTTTGTATGTATCATTGATCACTTACAAAGTTTCTTTCATCTGTGAACAGTACAATACGTCAGCAATTGATAAACACCGAAGACATTCGACGATTAAGAAAGAAAGCTCCTTGCACTCGTTCTGAAATTTCAATGCTCAAGAAACAATTTTGGCAAGATGAACTTTTTAGTGAATCTATATTTACTGGTGAGTTGGTTGTGGTACACTCAGAATGTCTAGTTTCTAGTTTTAAAATTAACTTTTTAGCGAGTTCTTTGGATAACACTATTGAGTATTCTCTGGTTTACATTGTGTACCTTATTCTGTATTTGCTTATTCGACAGGCGTGTCAGCTAAACTGACTTCTTTGCACAATCAGTTGTACGATCTGAGTAAAATTGTTGTCGCCCACTACAATGCTTCTTTAGAAGGTGGAACAGACCCAACACCAGTTTCCTACGATGCTGAAAAGGCCATGCAAACAAATGCACCGGATATGCATTCAAATGAAAATATTGATTTGCAGATGGCTGGGATGGTCCCAAAACCAGTTTCCTATGATGCTGATAAGGCCATGCAAACAAATGCACCGGATATCCATTCAAATCAAAATATTGATTTACAGATTGCTGGGATGGTCCCAAAACCAGTTTCCTACGATGCTGAAAAGGCCATGCAAACAAATGCACCGGATATCCATTCAAATGAAAATATTGATTTACAGATGGCTGGGATGATCCCAAAACCAGTTGCCTACGATGCTGAAAAGGTCATGCAACTAGAAGTTGGGCCAATGGTTCCTCAAGAAAATATTAGTGAAGATAACTTCGGTCCCATGAAAGATATTCCTGAAGCACAGCCAGTTGAGTTTCCTTTAGAGACTGACAGCCACACATACGGTAACAATGCAACAAATTTAGGGTATTGTGGCAGTGAAGTACAAATGCCCGCAACTGGAGACGTGACAGAACCTTACAGTTCACAACATGATCTCGTGGGACAGGCAACAGCAATGGAGATAGATGGAAGAAGCTTTTCAGATGCTATTCCTATTGAGATTCAATCACTGGCACATGCAAGTGAGGTCCCAGTTAATACTTATGACAAGTCAGCACCATTGGGTGATGTTGAAAACACCAACCTGATTGACGCTTCTGTGCAAACAAATGCACCGGATATCCATTCAAATGAAAATATGGATTTACAGATGACGGAGGCGGATCCTTTCGTTGAAAGTAGCATAGCTTCTGAATTAAAGGTCGCTTCAGTTGCAGAAATATCAGAAGAAAAACATGACCAAGACACCGACTTTAGGAAAAATGAGGAACAGGTTGTAAACGAGGATGCAGCTTTTGTTCAAAATGGCGAGTCTGATGCACATAACTTACTGTACAATGGAATATTTGGTGAAGATTATGCAACAGTTGGAGCTTATGATACTGAAGTCAATGCGGTGTTGGAAGATGCCCCATTGGACGAGAGGGAAAATCCAGGTCATCAGGGAGCTTATGATACTGAAGTCAATGCGGTGTTGGAAGATGCTCCATTGGACGAGAGGGAAGATCCAGGTCATCAGGGAGCTTATGATACTGAAGTCAATGCGGTGTTGGAAGAGGCTCCATTGGACGAGAGGAAAAATTCAGGTCATCAGGTAGCTTATGGTACTGAAGTCAATGCGGTGTTGGAAGAAGCTCCATTGGACGAGAGGGAAAATCCAGGTCATCGGGTTACTTTTCAGACTGATGTAGAAGATATCCCTCCCGTTAACACAGTTGATGACGAGGTAGGTTATTCATTGTTATAAAAATATGATCCTCTATTCCTGTGTTCACTTGGAAAAATGATGGACTGAAAATATTATTTTACATTCTTGATGTAGGAGCTTGCTTATTCGGCTGTTGGAAATGATACAGGTTTGTTTTCTTATTTTTGTTTCCACTTTCGCATTATCTTTAAATACATAATGTCATTGGATTGAGTAAACATGTGCTTCTGGAGTTAAATCATCTCTTTCTTTTTTCCTCAGAATTTCTAAATTTCGATGATGTTGATGATGACAATGCTGGTGATTACGCGCCTGATGTGGAAGCAACACGGGTTATTGACAACAGTGGATGGTCTTCCCGTACAAAGTATGTATATATATGTACATCATTTTTGCTTATCTAAAATCAACCTTTAAGTTATAAGTGTCACTATTCTGACAATTGTGATAATTGTGGTAGGGCGGTTGCAAAATACCTCCAAATTATGTTCGACAAAGAAGGAGAACGTGGAAGGAATATGATACCCGTGAACAACTTGCTAATAGGAAAAACCCGCAAGGAGGCATCAAGGATGTTTTTTGAAACACTGGTATGCTCATCATAACTTTAAACGATTTAAATGCTTCAAGTTTAGTATTTTGTTCAATTTATAATGCAAGTAATCTTTGCAGGTTCTCAAGACAAAGGATTATATTCACGTGGAGCAGGCGGATCCCTATGATAACATCAATGTATTCCCAAGAGCAAAGCTTTTAAAATCAGACTTTTAAATAGACACGGGGGTGATTGTTCTTACTTTAGATATGTTGTTCACCTTTTAAGTAATTAGTTACCTTTTGATAGTTCTAAGTTTTAACAGTGGAGTTGGAGTTAAAGTAGTCATGTAGTACTTGTAATGGTGTTAAGAGCCCATGATGTTGTATGGAGCGTATTTATTTGTAAATAAGAATAATAGTGTTAATTGGTGCTAATTTATTATTACTGTGGATTTATTTGTGGGTGTCGTTTGATAATTCTGTTTGATGTAATTTTGAGTCAGACTCATAGTTATATGATTTTCTACTGATGGATGGACCTGTTTTCACTTAACGCATGAAAGTTCTTCCTAAATCCAGAACTCGGGTGGTTTGGTGGCAAAAAAAAAGCGTGTATCGTTGTTCAAGTCATTGGGTTTCATATTGTCACGGAGTTGTTTTGATTCTCATTTACAATAGAAGAACAACACTCGAGGAACATTGAAACGTTGACACGCATTAGCTCCGGAGTGTGATTGATGGAATATTAACGATACCCGGAAATGGAAGTGTTTTAGCTTGTGTTTTGTAGATGAATGTATTAAAAATGCGTTATTCATACACAATATTAATCTTTATGCAAGTAAAAATACAACATGGACAACAGCAATTCATGTGTCTGTCATTCAAAGTTTGATTACTCTTTCAAAACCTACTTTACATAACACTTATTGCATTTGCAACACAAACTACTTGCTCTCAACTTGTATTATAACATTGTGCCATCAACTTTATGTCCTTCGATTTCCATCGCGAGAGCTGATAGTGCATTTTATTGCACAATCACTTTCTATTTTGTTAAATGAGATGCGTAGCAACCATATGCATTTCATCAACGTAAGAACATTCGCCACCACAATGTAGTTTCAAAGTTTTTTTGTGAATAACAACGCGACTATGATGTTATTTTTCAAATTATTATTGGGCGTCGACTAAATAATGTTTTGCCTAATATGTGTTTTAGAAGATCTTAATTTCAGAAGCTTACAACTTGGGCTTATGTCAGTGTTATATAATCGGTTTATGACTTATATATCACAAGCTTTTAAGCTTACCGCGAGAAAACTTTGGATTAGCTTATGTTTAATAAGCCCATAAACTCAAGCATTTAGTTTATATCATGATGGTAAATGATCAAAAGAGACATTAGTTAAGAAAACATGACACTTAGATTAAGCATCATTGAAAGTAAATTGATAATTTGCGATTAAAGATGTTTATAAACCTAATCTTTTAAAAACACTAGAATTTGAAGCTTATTTTAACTTTCTTATATAAGCTCATAAACCATTCACATAAATCTAGCCAAACCATTAGTTTTTGCTCATTTACTCATATAAGCTTAGACAGACACCACTTCAGTGTTAAGTTATGACTATAATATTTTTATAGCTTTTATCTTTTTTTTGGGAATGACAGAAACTTTTATCTTGTTATGACATTACAATATAACAATGATATCTGACAACTTTAATCTTATCACACCACATGTTCTAAAGACGAATGTTACGATCATCACACCCATTACCTCCATCTCGTCGTGACATCATCCTTCTGCACATCACCTAACTCATCACCTCACAGTCTTAGTAATAACCACTTAACCAATAACATACAAAAACTCCTTACTACAAACGTACTACATACATGATAATATAATATACCCTCATTTCTTCTTAAACAAGTGTTTTAAAATCCGTGTTGATCCGTCTTGTTAGTGTTGGTCCCTTTTAACTCAAATTACTTATCAACCTTAAGTAATATATTTGTATATAGAATTCAAGTGAGTTGTTTAATAAAGTAATAGCAAAGTAAACAGTTAAAACAACAATACCAAATTACTTTTTAACGTATAGAGATTTTATTAAAACTTAATAAAGAATCTATGACACACTTTGCTTGCGGAATAGCAAAGTGATTGAATGACAATATTGGGGTGATCTCCTCAACTTAAACTACAAACCTAAGTTCTGAGTTTAAGTCTCAACCTTAACGTTCATCAACATTTCTCCATATGGTTAGGTTGATGTTGGGAGAGAATCGACTCTTGGAAGAGTTCAATCTTTCTAGTACAAGAGATGATTAATTCTCTCCCAAATGTGTTCCTTTTATAGGCAACACAAATTAGGATTTATAAATGAAAAAGTACAAACGTATTGTTTATCCAGTGGGTGGTTGAATGTCCAACGTGATAAACAGTACATAGTTGTATCTATAAAGTAGGATAGAGAGTAAAGGTTGTATTTATATCTAACTTTACAAGTAACCTTATTCTCAATGAGATCTGCTTTCTAGTTTGACTTAAAGCAGATTTTTTCCCGTCATTGTAAACCTTCAGGATGACTGAAGTATCTTCAGTATCCTAGAGGAGATCGATGTCATTTAGTATGGTATTGTCAAACCATACTGAACTGAAAGCTCTTCTCCATGACTTGTTCTTCAGCAACTAGACCGCCTAGATGTTGAAGCAAAGACTTCTTGTCTTTTAAGTTCTCTGAAAGAGGTAAAGCTGAACTTTCTTCAGCAACTTTATCTTCAGTAGGAATCATTATTCCTCTGGGCTAGCTTCAGCAGAACCACCTTTCTGTCGAACATAAAACACTTAGGGGATTTTATATTCAAATCCTAGAGTTGCTTCAGTGTTAGTAAATACTGACCCAACAATCTCTCCCTATTTGAATATACAAATAGCCTAAGTTTAAAGTCAGTAGTAAGTGAGCATAACAACTTCTTCTTACTTGCACTGAGACTGAAGACACTTTAAAACATACTGATAATCATTCATTGTTAACTATTACAAATACAATACAAGATTACAAATGATTATCCTAATCATTTTTAGCACTAAGTTCTTCAGTTACTCGGGTTTGAACTTCTAGATCCATGTTTCTCATGTCAAGAACTCCCAGCAAACATAAGCTGAAGGTCCTAGTAGCTTCAGTCAATCCTGGCCCTTTGTGGTGTAGAAAAAAGACTCTCTGCACATTCCAAAATAGCTCATTGTTCATGTCATCCAAACCATTGATGCCCACAAAGTCTTTCCTTTCTGGATGATTGAACAAAATCATTCACAGTTCTGGTTCTTTAAGTACATGGCCAGGAAGATGATTTTGAAATTGAACAAAGCGTTTGTATTTCTTTGTGGTGATAAAGACATCACCAGCATCAGGTCTAACTTCATTAGCTAACCTGTTCAGTTCCATGATTGGATCTTGTTCCTCTAGTGAAGTTTCAACATTGATATTGAGGAACTCACTAATTTTGTCATGGTTCCTCTTGGAATGTACCACCCTTGGCAAAACTTCTTCCAATCTCTTAGAAGTTTTCTTGGCTAACTTCGTTTCTAACTCCATCCATTCTGTCAGAGAAAGTTCCTTTGCCTGGAAGTCATTCAGAATCTCATCAAAACCATCAGCTCTATAAAACTTCAGATCAGTTGAGCCTTTGATGGTTAGCATGTCCATATTAGTAATTTCTAAAGGACTCCTTCTGTTCAGTCTTGTTTGACAGAACTTCTCATATAGCATCTTCCTTTTGTAGATGGTTTCTACAAGTGTTTCCTCAATTTTATGGTACAAATTTTGCTTCACTTTCTTGAGTTTTTCAGCTTCATCAAGTCTGACCAATTTGTTTATTTCTTCTTGAGTAACTACACCAAATTTTATTAGTCTTTGATGTCGAGTGTTATCTCCTTTGTTCTTAGGGTGGATGACTAGAGAACCTTCCTCAGAAGATTCATCACTTGTGTTCAGCCCATCCAGATGATCAGTTTTTGTTGAAGACTCCCCCTTAGACTTAGCCGAGATATCTTCTTGAGCTGGTGATGATTGTTGTTGCTTTTGGGATTTCTTCCTTGAATGCTGCTGAAATAAGTCTTTGATAGTGTGGTTTGTGGTGGTTTTATCCCCCTCAATAGGAGAGTGCCCAACAACTCTTGCTGAGGCACCACCAGATAACAAGGCATCAAAAGTATCTAAGGAAGCAGTTACCTTGTTGAGAAGGGCTGGAACAACATCCAACACCTAAAGCTTGTGGTGGGCAACTTCAAAAACATCCAATCTTTGCTCATCCGATCTGGCAACACTGTCCTTGATATTTGAAACAAAATTACATAATGTATTGAGTTGGTTAGGAACTGAGATAAATTGGGCTAGAATCTTTAGTGTGGCATTAAAGGTGGACTCCACCAGTGAATCCATAGACTTTTAAAGAGCTGAGGTAGTCACTACATCCTGAAGGAGTGGTTGAATGGAATCCATTACCATTTGTGTGATGGCTTCAGTTGTAGGTGGTGCTGGCCTTGCATTTAACGCGTCCACTTGAGCTTCAGCATCTAGTTTCTCCCCCTGAAACTTGGCCACTTGAGCTTGAAGAACTAACACTTAGTTGATTAATTCATTAACCTGAATAGTCTTGGGAGATGGTGGAGTAGGAATTCGATCATCTTGCATCTGAGCACCTCCAGCAATCTCCTCTTCAAGCTTACTTTCATCTAGATCCACTGGTGAGCATTCATCAATACCAAACTCCTTGGCCACATCAACTGAAGACACCTTCATCATGAAAGGAGGTAAGTGCCCTACCTTGGCTCCAGTTGTTAGCCTCAAAATATTGAGTCAAACAAGAATGTTCGGTCATAGGTTTTTATTGAATATTATTAGAACGTTGTAATAGTTAGCTAAAATAGTCGTGACATTACGGGCTTGATGGCTAGCTTAAAAGGCCTCTTTCAAGGTACTAAGTATTTATTCAAGCCCGACCCAAAACAATATAGTCCATTAGAGAGCCCGCATGTGGGTGGACTATATAAGCACCCTCCTAGCATGTTTAGAGGGTGGGCATGTAATCATTTATTAGTCTAATCTCACAAAGTTAATCACCTCCTTCTCTCTACTTTCTCTCACTACTTTCTCTCTCTAGAATCCATCTTATTTTCTTCTTTATTTCTATCTTATATCATCTAAATATATGGGACAACATTTGGTATCAATCGCCACGGGGTAGATTAGTGATTGGTTGTTGTTATTGGTTTGATTTGTGTGATTTAATCATAATTCATCACGAATTAATTGTTTTTAGTGTTTTTCGAGCTCTAAATCTTGATTTAAATCACCTACAAAGTTGTGGTAGGGATTTAGATTAGTTATTGTGGTTAAAATCACAAGTTTTTGGGGCGTTTTGGATTGATTTTGGGTTACAGTTTGTAAACAGTTGGATCGCTTCAGCTTTAAGGTTGGTAGTTAAACCTTTCGTAAAAGGGTTTTAGATTTAGTCAGAATGTTGCCTTTCGTAAAAGGGTTTTAGGATTCATATCTTACGAAAGATTTTATGTTACGTAAGCTTCTTGTTACGAAAGCTTCTTGTTACGAAAGCTCATAGTTACGAAAGCTCATATTTCTTACGAAAGTTTGGTGTTCTGCAAGTTATTATATTCTTACGAAAGGTTCAATAGTTACGAAAGTCATACTCTTTTGAAACTGGAATTCTACGAAAGGTTTCTACGAAAAGATTATTCGAAAGGATTCTTCGAAAGGTTTCATCGAAAGGTTTCAACGAAAGGTTTCTACGAAAAGATTCTACGAAAGATTTTGGTTACGAAAGGATTTCAGCGAAAGGATTTTGGTTACGAAAGGATTTTGGTTACGAAAGGATTTTGGTTACGAAAGGATCTTGGTTACGAAAGGATTTCAGCGAAAGAGATACGAAAGGATTTTGGATACGAAAGGATTTTGGTTACGAAAGGATTTTGGTTACGTAAGGATTTTGGTTACGAAAGGGTCTCAGCGAAAGGTTTTTCTACGAAGGTTTATTTCTACGAAAGGTCATTTCTACGAAAGGTTTTCTTCTACGAAACCTTATTCTTACGAAAGCTTTCTACGAAAGCTTGTTTCAACGAAAGCTTTTCTTCTACGAAATCTTATTCTTCCGAAAGCTTTCTACGAAAGGTTGTTTCTACAAAAGTTGTGATCAACGAAAGTTTGGTTTCTACGAATGGTTGATTTTTTTCGTAAGTGAAAATTTTAATCGTGTGTTTTTGGCCTTAGAATTTTTGGTTTCTTGTGAAGACAATTCTTTAGGGGATTTTAACATTTTTCTTCGACAACAACAATCACAACACATCTACTTAAGATCCTTTTCACTTCAACAATTTCAAGCATCTCTCAATGGATTCTACTCAAGAGTATCGTGTCATAAACAACAACATCATGCTGGCGGGTAACAAAGAAAGACCATCAATGCTTGTGACGGGTCGCTATGCTCAATGGCAATCACGATTCCTTCGATATCTTGACACTAAGCCCAATGGTGATGTTCTTCGACGTTGCATCAAAGAAGGACCCTATACTCCCACTACAATAACCATTCCTGCAATTCCAGCAACCGACTCGACGACTGGTTCCGATGAGCAAACAACTGAGGAAACATATGAGAATACTTCGAAATAGAAACGTGCTTGGATTGATGCAGAGAAAGAAGCAATCTATTTGATTCTAAGTGGGATTGGGGATGATATTTACTCAACGGTTGATGCATGCTCTACTGCTAAAGAGATGTGGTTTGCCATTGAACGTTTGCAACAAGGTGAATCACTTAACAAGCAAGATGTCAAAACTAACTTGTTCTGGAACTTTGGTAAGTTTACTTCATTGGATGGGGAATTGATAGGAGTAGAAATACGCGTTTAGGAAAACAACGTATAAATGCGGCAAGTATTAATCGACACGATTTAGGAAAACCGTGAAGACGAATAAATGCGGGTTCGTTCTCGAAGGAGGTGTGTGGATTAATGTGCCAATATATATGAAATCAAGTTTGGATTAGTGACGTTTTTGGTTTAAAGAGAGAAAAAGTAAAGACGAGCTACGACTACGATTAAACTACGACGTTGACGTAAAACGATAACGTAATTACGTAAAACGTGACAAAATTAAAAAATAAACCTAAAAATTAATTAAAAGATTAAACTAAGTCTTAAATAATATAAATAAGAATAAAAATCCAACAAATATATTTTAAAACCTTTTATTAATTAAATATTCAATTTTAAATGCTAATTAAAGCCCTAAAATTAAATATAATTAACAAAATGTCCAAAATATAATTTTATTGAACAAATAAGTTACTTATATTATTTAAAGACTAAAAAGTATTTTTCCTAAATTTTCAAAACTATTTTTCTATTTTTAAATCACTTAAGACTATTTTTAAACTAAAATAATCATAAAAAATAATAAAATAATGCCAAAAATAATTTTAAAATTTTGAAAATCCTAGTTTATACTAATGAACAGTAGAAAATTGAAAAAGTTTGAAAAATGTAAAATCTTTCACTAAAAGACAAAATAGATTAATAATTAAACCCTAATTAAACTAAATTAATTCTAAAAATTATTTAAAACAGTGAACAGTAAAATCTTTTTAAATTAAAAATCTTAAAACATTTTTCTAAGTCTAAGAAGATTTTTAAAACTGAAAAATATTGATTTTTCACACTAAAAGACAAAAACAGATATATTAAAAGTAATTAAAAATAGCAATTAAATCTAAATAATACTAAATGAACAGTAACTGAAAAAACAATTAAACTGAAAAATCAAAAATAAAATAAGAAAAATACTGAAACTGGAATCAAGGTCTAATTCCTATTTTAGGGCACTAAAGACAAAAAAGAAAAGAAACTGATAGTGACATGTGCTTATTTTTGTCTGCTTGCTTAGCAGGGGGAACTGCTAACACTAGCAGTAGGAATGAGTTCCCACTGTTAATGTAGAAAAACGGGTCTGAGCAAAGATGGATGTGTAACTATTGAATTGCTTGATTTCTTGGGCAATAATTGGCACCCCCGGGGAGTCACAAAAAAAAGATAACACACAAGTTGTTCACCAAATTTACACACAAATTGCACAATTAAGTCACTAATGTGGCTTCTATGGGGTCTGATGAACTTGACTGGTGCAAATGGTCTTTTGATCAACTTCTACCCTCCAAAACTTGCTCAATCTAACCCCCAACTACAAATTATCAGATAACAATCCTAAGTGACCTAATATTCTAACACCCTAACAAGAATGGAAGACACAAATCATCAAAATGAAACAAAAAATTAAGCTAACAGATTTTTTACCTATGCATACCAAATTTTAACATGCAATTTATGTTTTAACATACCAATATGAAAACCAAGTATAGAACACACCCAATACTAACCAATAGAGAATGCTCAGGCTGAAATCAACCTAGTTCTTATTACTAAAACCAGTTAAAGTCCTTAACCCAAACACCCCTGTATAGCAGATTAACAAGAAAATAACAAAGACAATATGATCAAACACACTAAAAGCTAACTAAGATTTATTCTAGCATGCATCTAGAACATAAACAAACATAAACAAACCCTTAAACTAGCATGCCAACAGCTTGGTTCACAAAGTCACACAAAATCACTTAATAAGCACAAAATGAAGGGTTCAAGCCAATATTACCTAGAGTGACTCACATCCAAGCCACTCTATGGCCAGCTGATGCCATCTCTAAAGTGAGCTTATGGGACTTTAGGGAGCTTATGATAGCTGATGTAGAGAAGATGGGGTAGGACTACTGCAGTCCCAAACACCCCTCAATATTCTTCAAATGAAAGAGGAAATGAGGTGATCTTTGTATACCTGCCAAGAAAACAAGAGAGACAGAACAAGATCCAAGAAACATAAACTTGTATAAGCTTGTCAAGCTTATACAAGCTTATGCTACAATGGAGATTAGTTAACAGAAAAAGATAGGAAGATCTTGATGAATAATTGAAACCACAAACCTTGAAACCTTTAAACGATAAAAACCAAATTTTGACAAAACTGAAATCCTCAACACAAATCCACTTTCACTTCAGTGTGATTGTGGATTTCAGAGAGTCTAAGTAAAGAAACACGTTTTAACCAACAATCTTTGAACCAAAAATTTTTACTTTTGAAAGCTTAAAAGTAACAAAACCAATTGCTGAAATTTAAAAGTTACACTAAAACATGAAGAAAATAAGGAACTCAACACTTGCAATATTTGTAAAACCAAACTTTAAATATTCAATAATTTAAAAAAAAATTACAAGATGTTGGAACAAAAGCTTAAAGGTTCACAACCCGAACCTTTATATAGGGGTACATGGTAAATTCTAGAAATAAATAAAAAGTGAAACCCTAATACATTCTATTCCAAAATTGCCCTTGGTTCCAGTTTGAATTCTTGGTCAAAAAGCTCTCATGTGATGATTCTGTCCTTAAGTGATGTTACAGCTAAGCAAGATTGATCCAAGCCATTGAAAGAAACTTTGGGAGAAAGAAAACATTAAGGTTCGTTGGATTCCTGGCGTTTTTTTGGAGTTTTCTTCAACTTTTGGTGCAGGGGACATGTGGGTATGGACCCACAGTGATTGTGATGTGGTTTTTGGGGAGGGAAAATGTTTTTGGGGTGGTAAATTATGAATCTGGATGGATTCGGGTGTTGATTCATAGGTTTAGTCGATTTGGTGGATTAGGGTTTATAAGGTGGAATTAGGGGTGGATTTGGTGTTGATGATGAATAGTCCACGTTTCCCTCCCATTTTAAGTATATAAAATCGTTTTTAAAACTGATTTTTATAAATTAAAACAAGTTTAGTTGATGGAAATCAGACGTGGAAGAAGGAGTGAAGGTGATTGGTGGGTTTGAGGAAGTGGGGTGACGTGGCGGCTTATGAGTGGTGGGATAAGGTTTCTTGTCTGGACATATTAAGTCCCTCAAATCCCAAACTCTTGTCAACTAGAGTTTCATCAGCCAAAAGTGCATTCCCTTTGTTTATAACTTTCAACAACTTGTCATTTTTGGCACATGCATTTTGCAAATTAATATCAAGGATCATATATGCAAATAATGCATTCTTCAAGGGCTTCCTTTGACATGTCTTCAAACTTCAAGGATTAAACTTGTTCAAATGAATTCTCCAAGGACTTTTCTTGCCAAATCTTCAAAAATGAGGGACCAATGTTGACAATCTTCAAGACTTCAAGGACCATTTTGGAAATTCAGGATTCGGGTCCGGTTCTTTGTGCGGCTTCGTTTCCCATGTTCGTTTTTGCTTGATTCCTTTGATCTTTTGGTGAATTCACGATATCCGTACCTGAAATACACAATGAACAACTACAAGCACATTTTCGGGTATTTTGATGATATTTTAAGCGTTTTAAGCCCGATTTGGACGATGAGACTATGTATAATTACAGTCTCATCACTCCCCATACTAAACCATTGCCGTGTCCCCACGCAATGCTAGAATTAAGTATCGTAGCATTCCAAAATTCATTTTATGATGACATTTATTGAAGACATAAGCTTAAATAAACTACTACACGTGTTTTAGACATAATGTAATGTTTTCATCACAATTAAGTGACTTTTGGGATCATAGAACAAGAAAACGTGAATGCTTCGTTAGAAATAATTTCGTCGTCCTCGATTTTCACTCAATTCCATGCTAAGCGTGTAACGAGATCATTGTTATTATAAGTTAGCAACACGATCATATCTCATGAGTGTTAATTATACACCTAAACTCCCTTATTCCTAATTGATATCTCTTATATTTTATTATGTCTTAATGATCACGAGGATACATCATTGACTTATGCGTGAATAGAGATTAAGTCTAAAATTAGAGTTTTAACGGTGTAACCAAAATCATCGAATTAATAATTCATCCTAATAGACAACGATGTCAAAAAATTAAGTCAACAAGAAGGATCGATAAACACGGTTTTATAACGGTTTTGAACATGAGACTTATTACCAAGACTTTTATACGCCCCCTAACGGAAGGGCCTTATTATCTTTGGTTTACCTCCATCTTTTATTCAACTTCGCCATGAAGCTTTTATTATGACTTCGGTCTTGCCTTGCCTTTTATTATCCGCCTCATCGGTGGTTTTATTAGCCAAAGACGTATATCCTCACGCTAAAGCGAATTTTGGATCTTTAAAGCTTCGAAGATTAAGGCTTGATTCACTTTCAATTTGGGCATAGATTTTTCGGCCTTGTGAGCTTCAAATTTTTGCTTAATTTAGGTGAGCACTTGAAATCTTATTATTAGGTGAAGCTTTCGATTATTCGGGTGCCAATACTTCAAAACCGTGACGCTGGCGATACCTTAATGTTTTTCCAATTTAATTACATGGAAGCTACTAGAACAATTTAGAAACCAACAATAGTGACTAAACCGCTAAATCAATATTTATTAACAATTGCAAAAGCGTGGGGAGAATAAGCTAATAATCACTACACATGAGATCGTGACGATTACGAGACTTATAAATAACTCTATCATTTCTCGTCCTCATTTAAGAGACTTAGCCTAAAAAGTTAAGGAATCGAAGCTAAGTGCTCAACACGCACGGTCGAGTCAAAAATTACTCTTATTCTCACCATCGGAAAACCTACATTCGTGTCTTAAACACTTATGAAAAACTATAAAATTTTTAAAATTTGGCCATTTTTAGCCTTATTTGCAACAAAACGATAACAAAAAGATGAATATTGGATTGCGTGTTGACGTAAGCAAGGTGAAGTATCTACTCACCCCCCATACTAAAACTAAACATTGTCCTCAATGTTTCGAGTCTAGGGGTGTAAACACCCCCATACTAGAGACGAAGTCGAATGCTTAATCTCGAGCATGGAAAGGGTAAAACGAATAACCTAAAAGCCGTTTATGAATTATGCTAATAAGATAAACGTTAGAACATAAAAGGATATCATCGGATATCGGAATCTCCAAAGGCAAGGATCAAAGCTCGAGTGATCCGTAAAACGAACACGAGAGGCTTCAATGATGACGATGAACCTAATGAATCACAATCACAAACAACCACGGAACAAAGGTTGGAAGAGCACAAGTCCCCTCGTTACATTAACTAAGAAAGCGATAATATTTACAAGGATAAGCATGAGAATCCCCCACGATGCACCTTGTTTTTTATAACCGAGTCAAAAGCTCGACTCGAATCCCCATAAATGTGATCATTTAGGGATAATCATGGTTTGGTCATTTTTGGTGGGGCTTACATGATAAACAAGGCCCAAAAGTACATGGAGTACTTTAAAAACCCGATATACGTATACCGGGGTCAAAGATAGCGTCCTCGTTTTCGGATGAAAGACGAAACAACGCTACTTCAACACAAACCCCAATGGGGTAGAAGAAAATAGATAAGAAGTAGAAAGGTGGGGCAATGGGTAAGTCAACAACATGAGCTACTCGAGGTAGACTCACACCAAGCAAATGTATAAGATTTCTATTTATTGCATCGGTGGAAGACCGAGATTTCCCTTTACAAGCAATTCCAGGATCGTAAATCTCGTCCTCGGTGGTAAAGTGTGAAGGAACATATGGGGCTTCCCCCATACTAAAACCACACACACCATCGTCAAAAGGAGTAGACGAGGTGGTAGCACTCATATAATGCGGTGATGACGGAGTTAAACATGTAGAAAAATCATTTAAAACATTTTTAAAATCCTTTCCTTTTTCATCGTTCAAAAACTCTTTATGAAAACCCGATTGAATAATGTCGAAAATATTTGGCGTGTCAAATTCAAAATTAGTCGCGCTAAAAATCCTCACATTTAAGTCGTTGTTAGGGGGTGGTGGATTATATAAGTTCTCAAAACGTCGATCAATAAAGAACACCGCCCCCTCGGGGTCTACATACTCGTCATCTTCATGAACGTCGATCTCATCGATTTCTTCGTCATAGATAGGCTTGTCAAACCATGGTTTGTCATTCCCCTCTTTGATGATTTTAGAAACTCTCTCGAAGAGATCACGATCAAGCATGAAACCTTCATTCTTTTGTGGGGATCGTTGATAAGTTAGATCCTCACGAATGTGGTAAACGTCATTCTCAAATGAGGAGTGTTTATAAGGTAACTCCTCGAGAATGGGACTTGTGTCTATAGCAAGAAATTCATCGACCTCCTTAAAGAATTCTTCATCATCACAATCGTGAAACGAAGTAGGATCGATGATAAGGTCATCAACGTTCTCGAATTCATCATCAAAAATGGGATTATGATGAAAAATAGGTTCGTATACGGAATTCGAGTACGTCGTGAAAGTGTCGTCATTCTCATCATCATAAGAAATTTCCGACATGAGATCGTCCTCTTCATTTGAAGATTTATCAAAGGGTAAATCCTCGAAGATGGATGGCGGATTAGCAAGTATATGCTCGATCTCGGCAAAATCACCACCGCCATCAAAGAAAGTGTCGATGTGAGCAAGTTCTCGAGTGGATTTCTCGAGAGTCACAACCATGGTCTTACAAGCCCTTGGGCTATGCTTAGGTGACATTTCTATGATGGGTGAGATTACATTGGGTTGGGCCACTTCCTTAGCCTTAATGGATTTGGGGCTAGGAGTGGGAGGCACTTCAATGGGTTTAGAAGTATGGGCCTCAAAGTCATGGTCCTTCGAAGGTGGTGAAGACGAGCCCATATTGGTCTTTGTTGTGATGGCACTAACGTCGCCCTTCGAAGTTGGTGTTTCACTTGTTTCGCTAAAAACATCCCAAAGTGAGTTTTCATCCATAAATTTACACATACCCTTTTGAATTAGGTACACGTACTCTTTATCATTAAAATCATCATCTTTAAAACCATTTTTCTTAATTCTTTCAAAACATGCATCAAGCCTCATTTGTTCCGCTAAAGTGAACATTTTGAAATTATTAGGATTTAAATCATTAGGTTTTGAAACCTCGGTTTTTTCATGATCATTAAAAACTTGGGATTTTCTAGCGAAAAAGTCCATTTTCTCATCCCCATATCTCATAGTAAGTCTCCCCTCGTGAACGTCGATTACGGTTCGAGCCGTCGATAAGAATGGTCGGCCTAAAATAATGGGACATTTAGGGTCACACTAGTAATCGGATATAACGAAATCCGCGGGAAAAACAAACTTTCCAACTTTGACATAGACATCCTCGACTATTCCTATTGGTATTAAAGGTGTACAATTTGCAAGCTCGATTGTCATGTTCGTGGGGGTAAGTGAAGGCAATCTCATCAATTTCCAAAGAGAATGAGGCATGAGATTGATGCTAGCACCTAAATCGGCAAGGGCTAAACATCCCTCAATCTCGGAAAAATCACAAGGTAGTAGAAATTGGCCCGGATCCTTTTCCTTTCTCGGCATACGCCTTTTGGGTTTTTTAAGAAGGATTGAAGCACAAGTTTCTTCAAGGGTTACTTTGGTAAGGTCGATAAAACTCTCTTTTTGGACCGTGGATGGAATTTGAGGTACACGAGGGTGTGCACTCTTTTCCTTGGTCGCCACGTTCACCCCATCGACTTTAGAACAATAAGACGTCTTAGAAGTAGAGGGTTGAGAAGAATAAACAACACGAAATCCTTCAAGGTTAGGGGTAATCACACGACCTTTCTCACGAGACGAGGCGGCTTTACATTGTTCCTTCGGATTTGCTACGGTGTCACTAGGTAACGAACTCAATGACGCACCCGAGGACTTGTTCATAATGGCCGAAAACATCTTTTTTATGTCAATTTGTCCTTGCTCAATCTTCGTGTTTTGCAATTTCAAAGTATTTGTAAAGTCGTTTTTCAAAGTACCAATTTCTCCCTCTAATCGTCTCATATTAGCCTCATTCGTTTTCATGTAATTTTGAAAATCGTTTGACGAACTATTTTGATTTGAATTAAAGTTCCCTTGGTTTTAATTACTTCTTTGAAAATTTCCTTGATTACCACTTGAAAAATTGTTTCCTTGATTGTTATCTCGATTTTGCCAACTTATATTACGACCTTGATTATAACCTCCTTGATTTTGATTCGAAAAATTTCCTTGTTGATTATTTCCTTGAAAATTGTTTCGGTTTTGATTCGAAAAATTGTTGCCTTGGTTATAATTGCCTTGTTGTGATGGACCCGCGTTATTTTGATTTTGAAAATTATTGTTTCCATTTAACGCACTCACATTCGACGTTTAGCCATCCGTAGCCGCACACTCGTAATAATTATGAGGTCCACCACAAAACGTACACGAAACCTCAACCGCTTTCACCGTAGCGGGAGCGTCTTTCTTTTGCATCTCAACGAGAAAAGACGTGAACACATTCGTCAACTTGTCGACTTTCGCGTCAACTTTCTCAATGTCGCGATTAGAACTACTAACATTGGCGACATTGGCAACACTCGGTGCGTTGCAGAGTTGGTAAACCTTGGATCGGTTTTCGATAATTATCAAAGCATCTTTCGGAGTCTTACACAAAAAGTTACCACCGGCGGCGGAATTCAACGAATCTTGTTCTTGAAAATTAAGACCGTTGTAAAACGTATCGATTT
The DNA here is from genome assembly GCA_025667525.1 of Glebionis coronaria. NCBI lineage: Eukaryota > Viridiplantae > Streptophyta > Magnoliopsida > Asterales > Asteraceae > Glebionis > Glebionis coronaria. The sequence continues at coordinate 177,642,154 of CM046881.1, read as the reverse complement.
GGTGCAACTCGGAAAAACCATGGTGAGGACATTGCCTAAGCAATTCCTTAAAACGATCCCACGCGTCTCTAAAAGATTCATTCGGTTTTTGCTCAAATTTCGTAATTTCATTCTTGAAAAACGTCGTCTTAGACGGTGGGAAAAAATAATTAACGAACTTGGAGACGAGATCCTTCCACGTAACTATGGAATTAGGTGGCTCTTTCTCGTACCAATCCTTGGCGGCACCATCGAGCGAGTACGAAAAAAGCATAAGCTTGACGACATCGGTGTCGACATTCTTAAACTTGCTCGTGGCCAAAAGACGATCAAAATTCCGAATATGGTCGTGAGGATTATCGACTTCACGACCTCGAAACTTCGTAGCTTGGATCAACGAAAGCATTCCGCTCTTAATCTCAAAATTCTCCGCTTCGATAGCGGGAATTACGATCGCGTCTCCATAACCCTCGGTGGGCGCTTAGAGCAATTCCATCATCGAACAATTGTCGGCCATCTCCTCTACGGTTTCTTCAACAACGATATTAGGAACGTCAGTTTCTAATTCTCGTCTACTTCGTCGATTCCTTCGATTACGATTGCGTCGATTCGAAGCTTCGCTAGAATTGGAATAATCCTTCGATCGGGTGCGCATGCACTAAGCATAGAATGGGTGGTAGCAAAGAAGATTCTTTTTGCGGTTTTTCGATTTTTCAATTTTTTTTTGATTGTTTTTTAATTTTTTTGGATTTTTGAATGTATTACGTAGACACAAATCTACAAATCTCTCCTCGAATCGACTTTCTCGATTAAAGGAGCCTTAAAGAATGAAAACGATCACGTGGAGTGAACGCTTTCGATGACTTTAGAACGTTGGTGGAACACCAAAACGTTCAAGAGGGTTTAATCTTGAAAACACAAGCAAATATAATATACGTAGATAATACTTGGGCGGCAAACCCTTGATTAGCCTTCTTTCTCAAAAGACGCACAAGCAAGCAGGGGAAACGAGGCGGCGCTAAGCACTTAAGAGCCTTTTTCCCTTAGGTCGTGAAATACAACCGCCTTATACCTACCTTATAGTTTGTGTTAATTGAAATTAAGCCTCACGAAAGTATTTATCTATTTTGCCTTTAAACTTTTGCTTTGGATTCGAATAAAATGATCGAGTGATGAAATCCCGAATCAAGGTTGCGTTTTCACGCTTTTGGAGTACTTGTATCTTTATTGTTCTTACGTAAATACAATATAGTAATAATATATTCACAAGAAAAACGAAAACCAATATATCTACAATATAGTAAAATGTTGTGTGTTTAGTTTAGGAAAACTAAACACGATTTATTTGGATAATATAATATAGTAATGAAAAATAACAAAAATGAGTATGTACGATATTTACGCTTTCCAAAAATGAAAAGCAAAAACGCACTACTCACACAAACACGATACTAATAATGGCACACTAAACACCTCCCCGGCAGCGGCGCCAAATGATAGGATTAAAAATACGCGTTTAGGAAAACAACGTATAAATGCGGCAAGTATTAATCGACACGATTTAGGAAAACCGTGAAGACGAATAAATGCGGGTTCGTTCTCGAAGGAGGTGTGTGGATTAATGTGCCAATATATATGAAATCAAGTTTGGATTAGTGACGTTTTTGGTTTAAAGAGAGAAAAAGTAAAGACGAGCTACGACTACGATTAAACTACGACGTTGACGTAAAACGATAACGTAATTACGTAAAACGTGACAAAATTAAAAAATAAACCTAAAAATTAATTAAAAGATTAAACTAAGTCTTAAATAATATAAATAAGAATAAAAATCCAACAAATATATTTTAAAACCTTTTATTAATTAAATATTCAATTTTAAATGCTAATTAAAGCCCTAAAATTAAATATAATTAACAAATTGTCCAAAATATAGTTTTATTGAACAAATAAGTTACTTATATTATTTAAAGACTAAAAAGTATTTTTCCTAAATTTTCAAAACTATTTTTCTATTTTTAAATCACTTAAAACTATTTTTGAACTAAAATAATCATAAAAAATAATAAAATAATGCCAAAAATAATTTGACAATTTTGAAAATCCTAGTTTATACTAATGAACAGTATAAAATTGAAAAAGTTTGAAAAATGTAAATTTTTTCACTAAAAGACAAAACAGATTAATAATTAAACCCTAATTAAACTAAATTAATTCTAAAAATTATTTAAAACAGTGAACAGTAAAATCTTTTTAAACTAAAAATCTTAAAACATTTTTCTAAGTCTAAGAAGATTTTTAAAACTAAAAAATATTGATTTTTCACACTAAAAGACAAAAATAGATATATTAAAAGTAATTAAAAATAGCAATTAAATCTAAATAATACTAAATGAACAGTAACTGAAAAAATAATTAAACTGAAAAATCAAAAATAAAATAAGAAAAATATTGAAACTGGAATCAAGGTCTAATTTCTATTTTAGGGCACTAAAGACAAAAAAGAAAAGAAACTGATAGTGACATGTGCTTGTTTTTGTCTGCTTGCTTAGCAGGGGGAACTGCTAACACTAGCAGTGGGAATGAGCTCCCACTGTTAATGCAGAAAAACGGGTCTGAGCAAAGATGGATGTGTAACTATTGAATTGCTTGATTTCTTGGGCAATAATTGGCACCCCCACAACCAGTTGGGTTGTGGGGAGTCACAAAAAAAAGATAACACACAAGTTGTTCACAAAATTTACACACAAATTGCACAATTAAGTCACTGATGTGGCTTCTATGGGGTCTGATGAACTTGACTGGTGCAAATGGTCTTTTGATCAACTTCTACCCTCCAAAACTTGCTCAATCTAACCCCCAACTACAAATTATCAGATAACAATCCTAAGTGACCTAATATTCTAACACCCTAACAAGAATGGAAGACACAAATCATCAAAACGAAACAGAAAATTAAGCTAACAGATTTTTTACCTATGCATACCAAATTTTAACATGCAATTGATGTTTTAACATACCAATATGAAAACCAAGTATAGAACACACCCAATACTAACCAATAGAGAATGCTCAGGCTGAAATCAACCTAGTTCTTGTTACTAAAACCAGTTAAAGTCCTTAACCCAAACACCCCTGTATAGCAGATTAACAAGAAAATAACAAAGACAATATGATCAAACACACTAAAAGCTAACTAAGATTTATTCTAGCATGCATCTAGAACATAAACAAACATAAACAAACCCTTAAACTAGCATGCCAACAGCTTGGTTCACAAAGTCACACAAAATCACTTAATAAGCACAAAATGAAGGGTTCAAGCCAATATTACCTAGAGTGACTCACATCCAAGCAACTCTATGGCCAGCTGATGCCATCTCCAAAGTGAGCTTATGGGACTTTAGGGAGCTTATGATAGCTGATGTAGAGAAGATGGGGTGAGGACTACTGCAGTCCCAAACACCCCTCAATATTCTTCAAATGAAAGAGGAAATGAGGTGATCTTTGTATACCTGCCAAGAAAACAAGAGAGACAGAACAAGATCCAAGAAACATAAACTTGTATAAGCTTGTCAAGCTTATACAAGCTTATGCTACAGTGGAGATTAGTTAACAGAAAAAGATAGGAAGATCTTGATGAACAATTGAAACCACAAACCTTGAAACCTTTAAACGATAAAAACCAAATTTTGACAAAACTGAAATCCTCAACACAAATCCACTTTCACTTCAGTGTGATTGTGGATTTCAGAGAGTCTAAGAAAAGAAACACGTTTTAACCAACAATCTTTGAACCAAAATTTTTTACTTTTGAAAGCTTAAAAGTAGCAAAACCAATTGCTGAAATTTAAAAGTTACACTAAAACATGAAGAAAATAAGGAACTCAACACTTGCAATATTTGTAAAACCAAACTTTAACTATTCAATAATTTTTAAAAAAATTACAAGATGTTGGAACAAAAGCTTAAAGGTTCACAACCCGAACCTTTATATAGGGGTACATGGTAAATTCTAGAAATAAATAAAAAGTGAAACCCTAATACATTCTATTCCAAAATTGCCCTTGGTTCCAGTTTGAATTCTTGGTCAAAAAGCTCTCATGTGATGATTCTGTCCTTAAGTGATGTTACAGCTAAGCAAGATTGATCCAAGCCATTGAAAGAATATAGTCCATTAGAGAGCCCGCATGTGGGTGGACTATATAAGCACCCTCCTAGCATGTTTGGAGGGTGGGTATGTAATCATTTTATAGTCTAATCTCACAAAGTTAATCACCTCCTTCTCTCTACTTTCTCTCACTACTTTCTCTCTCTAGAATCCATCTTATTTTCTTCTTTATTTCTATCTTATATCATCTAAATATATGGGACAACATTTGGTATCAATCGCCACGGGGTAGATTAGTGATTGGTTGTTGTTATTGGTTTGATTTGTGTGATTTAATCATAATTCATCACAAATTATTTTTTTTAGTGTTTTTCGAGCTCTAAATCTTGATTTAAATCACCTACAAAGTTGTGGTAGGGATTTAGATTAGTTATTGTGGTTAAAATCACAAGTTTTTGGGGCGTTTTGGATTGATTTTGGGTTACAGTTTGTAAACAGTTGGATCGCTTCAGCTTTAAGGTTGGTAGTTAAACCTTTCGTAAAAGGGTTTTAGATTTAGTCAGAATGTTGCCTTTCGTAAAAGGGTTTTAGGATTCATATCTTACGAAAGCTTTTATGTTACGTAAGCTTCTTGTTACGAAAGCTTCTTGTTACGAAAGCTCATAGTTACGAAAGCTCATATTTCTTACGAAAGTTTGGTTGTCTGCAAGTTATTATATTCTTACGAAAGGTTCAATAGTTACGAAAGTCATACTCTTTCGAAACTGGAATTCTACGAAAGGTTTCTACGAAAAGATTCTTCGAAAGGATTCTTCGAAAGGTTTCATCGAAAGGTTTCAACGAAAGGTTTCTACGAAAAGATTCTACGAAAGATTTTGGTTACGAAAGGATTTCAGCGAAAGGATTTTGGTTACGAAAGGATTTTGGTTACGAAAGGATTTTGGTTACGAAAGGATCTTGGTTACGAAAGGATTTCAGCGAAAGAGATACGAAAGGATTTTGGATACGAAAGGATTTTGGTTACGAAAGGATTTTGGTTACGAAAGGGTCTCAGCGAAAGGTTTTTCTACGAAGGTTTATTTCTACGAAAGGTCATTTCTACGAAAGGTTTTCTTCTACGAAACCTTATTCTTACAAAAGCTTTCTACGAAAGCTTGTTTCAACGAAAGCTTTTCTTCTACGAAATCTTATTCTTCCGAAAGCTTTCTACGAAAGGTTGTTTCTACAAAAGTTGTGATCAACGAAAGTTTGGTTTCTACGAATGGTTGATTTTTTTCGTAAGTGAAAATTTTAATCGTGTGTTTTTGGCCTTAGAATTTTTGGTTTCTTGTGAAGACAATTCTTTAGGGGATTTTAACATTTTTCTTCGACAACAACAATCACAACACATCTACTTAAGATCCTTTTCACTTCAACAATTTCAAGCATCTCTCAATGGATTCTACTCAAGAGTATCGTGTCATAAACAACAACATCATGGTGGCGGGTAACAAAGAAAGACCACCAATGCTTGTGACGGGTCGCTATGCTCAATGGCAATCACGATTCCTTCGATATCTTGACACTAAGCCCAATGGTGATGTTCTTCGACGTTGCATCAAAGAAGGACCCTATACTCCCACTACAATAACCATTCCTGCAATTCCAGCAACCGACTCGACGACTGGTTCCGATGAGCAAACAACTGAGGAAACATATGAGAATACTTCGAAAGAGAAACGTGCTTGGATTGATGCAGAGAAAGAAGCAATCTATTTGATTCTAAGTGGGATTGGGGATGATATTTACTCAACGGTTGATGCATGCTCTACTGCTAAAGAGATGTGGTTTGCCATTGAACGTTTGCAACAAGGTGAATCACTTAACAAGCAAGATGTCAAAACTAACTTGTTCTGGAACTTTGGTAAGTTTACTTCATTGGATGGGGAATTGATAGGAGTAGAAATACGCGTTTAGGAAAACAACGTATAAATGCGGCAAGTATTAATCGACACGATTTAGGAAAACCGTGAAGACGAATAAATGCGGGTTCGTTCTCGAAGGAGGTGTGTGGATTAATGTGCCAATATATATGAAATCAAGTTTGGATTAGTGACGTTTTTGGTTTAAAGAGAGAAAAAGTAAAGACGAGCTACGACTACGATTAAACTACGACGTTGACGTAAAACGATAACGTAATTACGTAAAACGTGACAAAATTAAAAAATAAACCTAAAAATTAATTAAAAGATTAAACTAAGTCTTAAATAATATAAATAAGAATAAAAATCCAACAAATATATTTTAAAACCTTTTATTAATTAAATATTCAATTTTAAATGCTAATTAAAGCCCTAAAATTAAATATAATTAACAAAATGTCCAAAATATAATTTTATTGAACAAATAAGTTACTTATATTATTTAAAGACTAAAAAGTATTTTTCCTAAATTTTCAAAACTATTTCTATTTTTAAATCACTTAAGACTATTTTTAAACTAAAATAATCATAAAAAATAATAAAATAATGCCAAAAATAATTTTACAAGTTTGAAAATCCTAGTTTATACTAATGAACAGTAGAAAATTGAAAAAGTTTGAAAAATGTAAAATTTTTCACTAAAAGACAAAATAGATTAATAATTAAACCCTAATTAAACTAAATTAATTCTAAAAATTATTTAAAATAGTGAACAGTAAAATCTTTTTAAACTAAAAATCTTAAAACATTTTTCTAAGTCTAAGAAGATTTTTAAAACTGAAAAATATTGATTTTTCACACTAAAAGACAAAAACAGATATATTAAAAGTAATTAAAAATAGCAATTAAATCTAAATAATACTAAATGAACAGTAACTGAAAAAACAATTAAACTGAAAAATCAAAAATTAAATAAGAAAAATATTGAAACTGGAATCAAGGTCTAATTCCTATTTTAGGGCACTAAAGACAAAAAAGAAAAGAAACTGATAGTGACATGTGCTTGTTTTTGTCTGCTTGCTTAGCAGGGGGAACTGCTAACACTAGCAGTGGGAATGAGTTCCCACTATTAATGCAGAAAAACGGGTCTGAGCAAAGATGGATGTGTAACTATTGAATTGCTTGATTTCTTGGGCAATAATTGGCACCCCCACAACCAGTTGGGTTGTGGGGAGTCACAAAAAAAAGATAACACACAAGTTGTTTACCAAATTTACACACAAATTGCACAATTAAGTCACTGATGTGGCTTCTATGGGGTCTGATGAACTTGACTGGTGCAAATGGTCTTTTGATCAACTTCTACCCTCCAAAACTTGCTCAATCTAACCCCCAACTACAAATTATCAGATAACAATCCTAAGTGACCTAATATTCTAACACCCTAACAAGAATGGAAGACACAAATCATCAAAATGAAACAGAAAATTAAGCTAACAGATTTTTTACCTATGCATACCAAATTTTAACATGCAATTTATGTTTTAACATACCAATATGAAAACCAAGTATAGAACACACCCAATACTAACCAATAGAGAATGCTCAGGCTGAAATCAACCTAGTTCTTGTTACTAAAACCAGTTAAAGTCCTTAACCCAAACATCCTTGTATAGCAGATTAACAAGAAAATAACAAAGACAATATGATCAAACACACTAAAAGCTAACTAAGATTTATTCTAGCATGCATCTAGAACATAAACAAACATAAACAAACCCTTAAACTAGCATGCCAACAGCTTGGTTCACAAAGTCACACAAAATCACTTAATAAGCACAAAATGAAGGGTTCAAGCCAATATTACCTAGAGTGACTCACATCCAAGCCACTCTATGGCCAGCTGATGCCATCTCCAAAGTGATCTTATGGGACTTTAGGGAGCTTATGATAGCTGATGTAGAGAAGATGGGGTGAGGACTACTGCAGTCCCAAACACCCTCAATATTCTTCAAATGAAAGAGGAAATGAGGTGATCTTTGTATACCTGCCAAGAAAACAAGAGAGACAGAACAAGATCCAAGAAACATAAACTTGTATAAGCTTGTCAAGCTTATACAAGCTTATGCTACAATGGAGATTAGTTAACAGAAAAAGATAGGAAGATCTTGATGAATAATTGAAACCACAAACCTTGAAACCTTTAAACGATAAAAACCAAATTTTGACAAAACTGAAATCCTCAACACAAATCCACTTTCACTTCAGTGTGATTGTGGATTTCAGAGAGTCTAAGAAAAGAAACACGTTTTAACCAACAATCTTTGAACAAAAATTTTTTACTTTTGAAAGCTTAAAAGTAACAAAACCAATTGCTGAAATTTAAAAGTTACACTAAAACATGAAGAAAATAAGGAACTCAACACTTGCAATATTTGTAAAACCAAACTTTAACTATTCAATAATTTTAAAAAAAATTACAAGATGTTGGAACAAAAGCTTAAAGGTTCACAACCCGAACCTTTATATAGGGGTACATGGTAAATTCTAGAAATAAATAAAAAATGAAACCCTAATACATTCTATTCCAAAATTGCCCTTGGTTCCAGTTTGAATTCTTGGTCAAAAAGCTCTCATGTGATGATTCTGTCCTTAAGTGATGTTACAGCTAAGCAAGATTGATCCAAGCCATTGAAAGAAACTTTGGGAGAAAGAAAACATTAAGGTTCGTTGGATTCCTGGCGTTTTTTGGAGTTTTCTTCAACTTTTGGTGCAGGGGACATGTGGGTATGGACCCCCAGTGATTGTGATGTGGTTTTTGGGGAGGGAAAATGTTTTTGGGGTGGTAAATTATGAATCTGGATGGATTCGGGTGTTGATTCATAGGTTTAGTCGATTTGGTGGATTAGGGTTTATAAGGTGGAATTAGGGGTGGATTTGGTGTTGATGATGAATAGTCCACGTTTCCCTCCCATTTTAAGTATATAAAATCGTTTTTAAAACTGATTTTTATAAATTAAAACAAGTTTAGTTGATGGAAATCAGACGTGGAAGAAGGAGTGAAGGTGATTGGTGGGTTTGAGGAAGTGGGGTGACGTGGCGGCTTATGAGTGGTGGGATAAGGTTTCTTGTCTGGACATATTAAGTCCCTCGAATCCCAAACTCTTGTCAACTAGAGTTTCATCAGCCAAAAGTGCATTCCCTTTGTTTATAACTTTCAACAACTTGTCATTTTTGGCACATGCATTTTGCAAATTAATATCAAGTATCATATATGCAAATAATGCATTCTTCAAGGGCTTCCTTTGACATGTCTTTAAACTTCAAGGATTAAACTTGTTCAAATGAATTCTACAAGGACTTTTCTTGCCAAATCTTCAAAAATGAGGGACCAATGTTGACAATCTTCAAGACTTCAAGGACCATTTTGGAAATTCAGTATTCGGGTCCGATTCTTTGTGCGGCTTCGTTTCCCGTGTTCGTTTTTGCTTGATTCCTTTGATCTTTTGGTGAATTCACGATATCCGTACCTGAAATACACAATGAACAAATACAAGCACATTTTCGGGTATTTTGATGATATTTTAAGCGTTTTAAGCCCGATTTGAACGATGAGACTATGTATAATTACAGTCTCATCAGGAATCAATTGATTCATATTATTCAAGGTTCTACAAGATGATGAATGACATGACAAGAAACAATTTGCAAGTCTCCACAATGCAAGTCAATGTGCAATTTCTAAAGCAACTTCAACCTGAAGTGGACACGATTTGTAACTTTGGAGAAACAACAAAGTAAGTTAGACGAGGTCAACTATCACACTCTCTTTGACATTTTGAAACAGTTTCAGAATGAGGCAAATGAACTTCGAGCTAAAGGATAGCAAAGACTACTAATCCACTTGATTTGGTGTCTACCACTCAACACACTCAAGATCATCGCTCTCGTGCTCCAAAGTCATACTCCACTACATCCTCATCACCAAGATACTCCACCACATCTTCTTCACCAAGATACTCTACTTCATCTAAGTATTCAACTTCCATAAGATCACGAGACAAAGAACCAAGAGCACCATCACCATCACCTGAGCCATCATCTGAAGAGGACAATGATGAAGAACTAGCTCAGAAGGATAGGGAGATGAAGCAACAAATTGCTTTCATTATGAAGAGCTACAAGAAAATCTTCAAACCCACCAACAATAATCTTCGAACATCATCAAATACAAGGAATCAATATGTTGAGACTCCTCGAAGGTATGACACACGTCAACGTGATGAAAGTCCTCCAAGGTATGATCGACGTAATCCAACACATGTTGAGGGTTCTGCACGGTATGATCGACAAACTGCTAAGTATGATGCTCAGAGGATTGCTACTGTTGCTGGGAATAGGGAAACTGTTGGTACTCAAGTGGTTCAGCAAAGTGGGATTTAGTGCTTTAATTATCAAGGCTATGGGCATATGGCAAAGGAATGTAGGAAGCCAAAACGGGTTAGGGACTCTGGCTATCATAAGGAAAAGATGCTGCTATGCAAGAAGATGGAAGCTGGGGTTAAATTGTCGGCTGAGGAAGGAGCAATGCTTGATGATACTGATGATGAAGCCTTCGATCAAGAACTTGAAGCACATTACTCGTACATGGCAAAGGTTGAAGAAGTTCTCAACGTCACTGAAGATGAAAATGGTCCTATCTTTGATACCGAGCCAATCGATAAGGTACACACTGAAGAGGAATATAATGTGTTTGGTAATATTCATGAGCATTGTGAGCTACCCAAAGTCATTAATGACACATGTATGATGGAAACGGTTGATAGCAATACCACACCCGATTCATCAGACATGTGCAATAATGAGTCTGAGGATGATGAGTATGATGATGACGAGGAGCGTATTGCGCTTGCTAACTTAATTGCTTCTTCACAAAAAGATGTCAAAGAAACTAGAAAGAGTCAAAAGCAATTAAAGAAGGCAAACGCTACGCTCACTCAAAATTTTGAAGAATTCAAAGCTGCTCTAATTAAATCTAGTGAGACCATTGATAGCTATAGAGCTCAGCTTCTTCAAAAGACTAATGAGATTGAGGGGTACAAAGGGTGTTTAATTAATGTTAAGAAGGACGATTTTCAACAGAAATATAACGAAACTCTTAAGCTTCTAGAACAAGAGAAACGTAATTATAACACCTCTTTGAGTACCTAACGTCACAAAACGTATCTTACTACCACTAAAGTCAATGAGCTAACTCAAGTAAATGGTTTTCTTCAAGAGGATAAAACTAAACTTGTTAATGAAAAGAAAGCTGTGGTTGAAAAGATGGAAAAGGATTTCAAAACTAAACAAGCGAATGACATCGACAAAATGGTGGAACTTGAAACTCAAATTGATTTTTACAAGAAAATTGTTTACAAAACTAATCATTCAATTCAAACCATGAGAATGTTGGCACCTCGTTCGTTCTTCAAGGATAGACCTAGTTTTGCAAATCCTAAGTACCTTGAGCAAGCTCAATCTGCGAATCAGCACTTATATCTTGATGAGTCCCAATGGACCGATCTTGATTGTCTTGTTGTTAGGCCCGATAGTGAAGATACAAACGATTTGAAAGAAGAGAGTAGACCAAAAGTTAATAAAATAATTCGTTAAACCATATAATTATGCTTATGAAATCAGTCTTTATGGTCTTTTCAAACCGCAAACACAGATAACTCGTGAGCAAATATTTTTCGAATGTGAACAAATAAGAATTAAATGAAGACAAGCTTTTGCCACTAAGAAAACTAATGTTTCAAAATTTATTGAATACTTGCCATTTAAAGCTTCTGTAAGCAAGAGTAAGCAAGCACTTAGTATTCTCAATAGTAACATTGAAAATTTCAAAAAGGTTGTTGATGATGACTGGAAAAAATGTGAACTTTCGAAAGGAGACAAAGAAATTCCTCACCATATAACTGTGCTTGTGAAAAGTATTTTGATTCCGCTTGCGGAAAGAACGCAAAAACATATTTTGGAATTTGAAACACTAATTAAGCAAGAAATGTTTGATGATTTGAAATATGTGGAATCTCTTGAACAAGAAGTGAAAGACCATCAACCTGAAAGAGACGAGTTTTCTACAGCATACGATCTAATCTTACATGAATGTCTCTCAAAAGATATTATGTGTGTTTATGTTACATCTTGTGCTGGTATTGATGAATATTCTGATGTTGCATGCAAATATCTTGATCAAGTTAAAGAATGTGAACGTCTTGAAACTGAGCTTTCGAATAAAGTTGACCAAAAAGATTTTTCGTTACTTCAACATAGATATGATTATCTTAAAAACATTGTCACTCACTTGAACTTGCTTTGCAAAAGAAAGTTGGCAGCTTTTCAAATGATACACCTTTGGAAGTAAAATTATCTGAGTCATGTCGATTACTAAACGAAAAAAGTCTTGATATTTCGGATTTGAAAGCTTAGTTACAAGAAAAAGACATAGCAATAGCAGAGTTGAAGAAACTCGTTGCTAAGATGGGTGGGAAAGTTGTGGAACCTAGCATTAAGAAACCTGTTGTTAGACAACCCAATGCCTCTAAAGTGAATAGATCCTCCATCTTGGGAAAACCATCTGCTTTCTCAAATTCTTCGTTTGCAAAACCTGTGTTTGCCCCCAAGATGGATGGAAAGGAAAGGTTACCACATACTCAACACATAAGGAATGCTATAGCACCAAGCGTTAAGCACAATAATGTGATTAAACCAGGGATGTATAGAATGACCACTAAACCCACAAAAAAAGTTAGTCACTCGCCACAGACTTCTAGAAATACTAATATTCGTGTGTCTTCTACTACAGGAGTAGTCACCACTGCTAGTGTTAGCCGGCCTCATCTTAAGAGCACTCAAGTGAATAATAAGGTCTGGAAACACAAGTGTCAAGAGAAGATGAAGGAAGTAGAAGAACACACTAGGAATTTGAATTTTTTTAAGAATAAAAAGTCTGTAATCGCGTGTAATGACGATTTGAATGATTTGAATGATTTGATTGCTATGAATGTGAAATTTGTTTGTGTCAAATGTGGAAAATGTGCTAATGCTAATCATTCTATGTGTGCTATCAATAATGTCAAAGGCGTAGATACTAGAACTACGAAGCAAGTTGCGATGCCTATTAGTGCTAGTAAACCCAAACGCAAAGTGAACCATTCTGATGCAACCCCCACTAAGCAAAGTATTGCATCAAACTCCACCACTAAGAACCCTAGAAGCAGAATTAGGGAATTATATGAGTCTGATAGCAAGTCTTGGAAATGGTGGTTTGCTAATCAATTTCCTCTAGGATATAAATGGATGCCTAAAGTTAGGACAAAAAATGTGACAACGAGTGTTAGTATGCATTTAGTTGTTGCTAAGGACACTAATGCTTCTACAATCATAACTACTGTGGTATCCAATTTAGAAAATTCTCCATCGTGTTCTAACTCTTCTGCAGGTTATACAAATAATTCTCTTCATACTGGACTCTGGATGCATGAAGCACATGACGGGGAATCTCAAGATTCTAATTAACTTCGTGGAGAAGTTCCTGGGTACGGTCTGATTCAGAAATGATCAGTTTGCACCGATCCTAGGATATGGAGATTTGTTTTAGGGGAATATCACGATCAAAAGGGTATACTACGTCGAAGGGCTCAATCACAATCTTTTCTCGGTTGGTCAATTCTGTGATGCGGATTTGGAGGTTGCTTTCAGAAAGAAGACATGTTTTGTTCGTGATTATGATGGGAATGACTTACTTACTGGTACACGGGGTACTGATCTTTACACAATTTCACTACAAGACATAACTTCATCAACTCCAATTTGCTTCATGGCTAAAGCTTCAACGACTCAGGCATGGTTATGTCATCAACGTTTATCTCATCTTAATTTTGATACCATCAACTTGCTTTCCAAGAAAGATATTGTGAGAGGCCTTCTATAACACCCCATTTTGATAATGGAATGTCACGCGTAATTATGGCGTGTCATCAAAGCATACAAGGAAAAATGTCTAAATATTACATGACCATAAAAGGAAAATACCGGAATCAAACATCGGTAGTCCAAAAGTAAAGCTCATCACACACAAACATAAGTACTGTAAAGGAAAGGACTAAACAATGTCCATAGCAAGAGTATCAATGTAAAGGTAATGCATAAAGTAAAGAAAGGCTAGAAAGCTTCCAGTCCATATGTACGTACGCTTAAAGTCTACGAGCGTCCCTGAGTACCCGCCGTTTCGGGAACATAGAAAAGGAAAACGACTGAGCAATACGCTCAGTGCACGGATGTACAATAAAGCATGAATAGGATAAGCATATAACATGTAATAGCGGAAGAAACTAAGTCCCGAATATCCTGGTTAAGTCTTGATAAAACTGGTTTTATAGTTTGAAAAGCCTTATGTTTATCTTATAAAAACTGTTTAACGTGTTCTACCATTAGCCAATATAGGTCATGAAAATCCACCGTGCATGAATACTTGGAGGGATGACCTCATCATGCAAATTAGAGGGGCTGCCTCTAATTTAATATACTGGTTTGGATAGGAGGGATCAGCTCCTTGTGAAGGATGCAAGGCACACACCACATTCACACTGAGTAATCTGCTGAAAACATGTAACTAGGATGCACCCATACGCCCCACATGATAAATATAATAAATGGCCAAAAGCTGAAGGGACGCCACGAGCAATCACTCCGCCGTGGTGAAGTCATAACATCAATGCCTCTAATGTTATGGTTATGGTACCTCCATACCTAGGTGAAACTGGTCATGCATGTATATGGCTATAGGTATTATAAATTAAACATAAGCAAGTCAAACATATAAACTTATACTACGGGAAAACATTTGGCTGCATACGGGAATCCTAATAAGGAAAGAATGTCCATACGGAAAGGACGGGAATCCGTACCTTATGTCCAGTGAACGAAAAAGACGAACTGAGGAGAATCCTACTTCGGTATCACTAATGCTACATAAATACATACATGAATAAGTATCTGCTTACTAAATACGTAACTGGTTTTACGTCATGTCTTAGCTTATTTTATATATTCATATCATGTTTTACTGTTTAAAGCCTTAAACTGTGTTTATCTTATATTCTGTCTATTTTGATTAAGTATTTCTGGTATTTCATGTATTATTATACTTACTGTGTAATAATAAGTAACTTTCCAAAAATAGCAGGTTTCCTAAAATAGAAAGTTTCCAAAAATAGAAAGTTTCCAAAAATAGAAAGTTACCAAAAATAGAAAGTTTCCAAAAATAGAAAGTTTCCAAAAATAGATAGTTTTAAAAAATAGAAAGTTTCCAAAAATAGAAAGTTTCCAAAAATAGAATTACTGCTTAAAATAGATAAGTTTCTAAAAATAGAAAGTTTCCATAAATAGATCAGCTGCCTTAATTAAATAAGTTTCTAAAAATAGAAAGTTTCCATAAATAGATTAGCTGCCTGAATTAAATAAGTTTCTAAAAATAGAAAGTTTCCATAAATAGATTAGCTGCCTTAATTAAATAAGCTAAGTATATAAGCCTAAGTGTTTTTCTGATTATAATGTATAGTTTATTAGTTATTTCACGTAATTTAAATAAACTATAAGTTAAAAGTATTTAATTAAAATATATCATGTTTTTAATTAAATATAGTTAAATACTTAGGTTAAAACATGTATTATTATTTATTAATAATATAACCTAAGTCATGTTAATTAATTAATTATAACCATGGTTTTTAAATAATTAATTAATTATAAGCCTAGAAAATATAAAATACTTAGGTTAATAATTTCATGATCTAATAATTAGATTATAACCTAAGCCATGTTATTAATTAATCATGTCATATTTATTAATTTAATTTTAACATATGAACCGGATCTTGACTAGAAACCATGAACCGGACATGAAATCGACACCATACCCGAACCACTTTGGGGTTCCCTTTGTTTTGCTGCTGCCATGGGACCCACACCACTCAACCGGGACCATACGGTCTCGGTGGTGGTTTAATAGCCAAACCGAGACCCCCCTTGGGGTTCGGTTTAGGCGCCGGCCAACAACACCCCTAAAACATCCCTTTTTGATTTACCCAATAACCATTTTCATGTTTGATCTATGTTTTTAATTAGGTTTTAAAAACATCATGTTCTTAATTAATTATTAGATCAAATAAAAAAGAAAAGGATAAAAAGAATATACCGAATGCGTGGATCTAAACGAGGATGAACAAACACGAACACTTGCACCAAAAACCAAGATCAAAATCAAACAAACACCCCTTTTTTGGTGTTTATGTGCGGCGGCCACAAGGAGACAAGAAGGAGAAGGAGAAAATATTTTTTTAGGTTTTTGTTTAATCTTCTGTAAAGTGAAAAATGACTAGCTAATTTTACCTTAACCCCCTTTAGTAAAATTTGAGATGGGCTTGGCCCATCTCCTTATTGTTGCCGCGGGTAGGGGCCCCACATGGGGTACCCGTACCGTTTTCCGTGTCTCGTTGTTTAATTATTCGTTCTTGTTTATTTGTGTTCGCGTTTAATGTGTTCTCGTTAATATTTACCGTGATCTAATATATTTATTTACGCTCGTAATAAATATATATATACGTAATTAATAATAGTTCGTGATTTAATTACGTTCATGATTTCATGATCGCATGTTCGTGATTAATTATTGTTAAATAATTATTGCGTGTTCGTGCGTAATAAATACTTATCGTGTTCTAACACGTACGTAATACGTAAAATCCTAACATGTAATCGTAATCATGCTATAATAGGAAAGTTTTAATCTAGTACGTACGATCTTAAGGGTACTATTCATGGTAAAAGCATGCGGGTTTTACAACTCTTCCCCCCTAAAAAGAATAATTCGTCCCCAAATTATAGATAAAGTAAACTGAAAAAGAAGAACATACCCGAATTCAAAATATGAAATGAGGGTAAGAATCCCGGATAAACTCCTCTGTTTCCCAACTGGCTTCCCGCTCGGTATGATCCCTCCATAGGATTTTGACGAATGGAATCGTCTTCCTTCTCATGACTCGTTCTTGTCTGTCAAGAACTCGTTCGGGTTCTTCTATAAAAGTGAGATCTTCACGTATCTGTTCCAGTGGATACTGAACCATGTGAAGGGGATGATACTAGTATCCTCTGAGTAAGGACACATGAAACACATTGTGTACACGCAAAAGCTGCGGAGGTAACGCCAACCGGTAAGATACTTCACCGACTCGTTCAATGATATCAAACGGTCCGATGAAACCAGGACTGAGCTTCCCTTAAATCCCGAAGCGTCTAACACCACGTGCCGGCGAAACCTTAAGGAAGACGTGATCTCCTACGTTAAAATGTATGTCCCTACGATGCTTATCGGCGCAACTCTTCTGACGTGACCGTGCTTCCTGAAGTTTCTGCTTAGCTACTGCGATCTTTTCATTGGTCAACTCTATGATTTCTGGTCCTTCAAGTGTTCGCTCGGCAACCTGATCCCAGCAGATTGGGGCGCGACACTTCCTGCCATACAACATCTCGAAAGGAGCACACTTGATACTTGCGTGCCAACTGTTGTTGTATGCAAACTCCACCAAACAGATGTAATCGTCCCAATCACCCGTCCATTCCAACGCACATGACCTCAACATGTCTTCCAATGTCTGAATCGTTCGCTCTGACTGTCCGTCCGTTTGAGGATGGAAAGCCGTGCTAAGCTTAAGTTGTGTACCCCAAGCTTTCTGCAGACTCTTCCAAAAGCGCGAAGTGAATCGAGGATCTCTGTCTGAGACGATGCTGGATGGAGCACCGTGGAGTCTCATGATCTCTCTTCTATATGTATCAGCGAGTTTACTTACGGGATCTTCCTTACGGATCGGTAAGAAATGAGCTGATTTGGTAAGTCGATCTACGATAACCCAAATTGCATCATGCTTCCTCTTGGTAGGCGGAAGACCAGTAACAAAATCCATGGTGATTTTTTCCCACTTCCACTCTGGAATATCTAACGGTTGAAGGAGACCACCAGATCGTTGATGCTCGATCTTAACCTGCTGGCAGGTAAGACATTTGGAGACGTAAGTAGCCACATCCTGTTTCATACCACTCCACCAAAAGTACTGCTTGATGTCATGGTACATCTTAGTCGAACTAGGATGTATAGAGAATGGGGAGCTATGAGCTTCAGCTAACAAGGCTTCCCGGAGTTCTTGGTCATCAGAAACACAAAGTCTCGTGCCCTGCCATACGATACCATCTGCATCTACTCTGAATTCCGTCTGTTTCTCCAAATTCTGTACTATCGCCCAGATTTCTCCATCATCTTTCTGAGCTTCCTTGATCTTAGAGAGTAACTCGGGTTCTACTCTAAGATTAGCCCAGTAACCGTGCTGTCCACGTACCATGATCTCGATGTCTAGACGCTCCAAGTCTCTTATGATTTCCTCCTCAATTTTAATGTTGTTAATTATTCCGGACTTCCTGCTAAGAGCATCTGCTACTACATATGCCTTTCCGAGATGATACTGCAGATTAATGTCATAATCCTTCAACAGCTCTAACCATCTCCTCTGCCTCATGTTCAATTCAGGTTGCGTGAAGATATACTTCAAGCTCTTGTGGTCCGTGAAAATGTCACATGATTCTCCATACAAGTAGTGCCTCCATATCTTCAATGCAAACACGACTACAGCAAGTTCCAAGTCATGCGTGGGGTAATTTTATTCATAAGGCTTAAGCTGCCGTGAAGCGTACGCGATCACTTTCCCATGTTGCATGAGAACACAGCCAAGTCCCTTCCCCGATGCATCACTGTAGATTTGAAATCCACCCGTACCAGATGGGAAAGTAAGAATAGGTGCAGATACTAGCTTCTGCTTCAGGTCTTCAAAGCTCTTCTTTCGTTCTTCAGTCCAGACGAATTTCTCCCCTTTCCGCATCAGTTTGGTCAATGGTAGTGCTAAGCGGGAAAAGTTCTCCACGAACCTACGGTAATAGCCAGCTAAGCTTAAGAAACTACGGACTTCCGTCAATGAAGTCGGCCTTGGCCACTTAGTAATGGCCTCAACTTTCGCTGGATCCATAGTGATTCCTTCTGCTGATACAATGTGACCTAAGAATGCCACCTTGTCTAACCAGAACTCACACTTGGAGAATTTTGCATACATCTGCTTCTGGCGAAGAATCTGTAGTACTGTACGAAGATGGTCTTCGTGTTCCTCCTTGGACTTTGAGAAAATCAGGATGTCATCGATAAAGACAATGACGAACTTGTCCAGAAATTCATGGAAGATTCTGTTCATCAAGTCCATGAACACTGCTAGAGCATTTGTCAGGCCGAATGGCATAACTACAAACTCGTAGTGGCCATAGCGGGTACGAAAAGCAGTCTTGGCGATATCCTGCTCCTTAACCCGTAGCTGATGGTAGCCTGACCTAAGATAAATCTTGGAGAAGTGTTTGGCCCCTTGAAGTTGGTCAAACAGATCGTCTATACGTGGCAGTGGATACCTATTCTGGATAGTAATCTTGTTGAGCTCACGATAGTCTATGCAAAGACGCATACTGCCGTCCTTCTTCTTAACAAACAAGACCGGTGCGCCCCATGGAGATGCGCTCGGTCGAATGAAACCTCGTTCAAGAAGTTCTTGCAGTTGATCCTTCAGCTCTATGGGAGCCATGCGATAAGAAGCCTTGGAGATTGGTTCAGCTCCTGGAATAAGCTCGATACTGAATTCCACTTCTCGTGCAGGTGGTATGCCCAGAAGTTCTGCTGGAAAAACATCTTGGAATTCC
Source organism: Glebionis coronaria (assembly GCA_025667525.1). Classification (NCBI taxonomy): domain Eukaryota; kingdom Viridiplantae; phylum Streptophyta; class Magnoliopsida; order Asterales; family Asteraceae; genus Glebionis; species Glebionis coronaria. Next base: position 177,622,333 of record CM046881.1, on the reverse strand, counting down.
GACACTATTGGTTGATCCTGAATTAATGGAGATTCAACATCCATGTCGTGAACCGTAGCTAGATAACCCTCGCAGCCATGTGACAGTAGTGCACGCGCTTGCAGGGTAGATATGATTTGTACAGACCGTCTAGGTACGGACCCATTATGAATGTACTCTGGTGCATTAACATCACCGAAGATAACTCGATATGAATGGCAGTCTATGGTAGCATGATGCTTGGATAGCCAATCCATGCCCAAAATCATGTCGAAGTCATTCATGTCCAGCGGAAGTGTGTCAACAGGTCGAACCTTATCGTCAAATTCTAGGGGAAGACTCTTGTATACATGGGTGATTAATACAGAGTCCCTCAAAGGCATGGAAATAGTAAGCCTATTCTCTAGTGGCATGGGGAGCATCCTAATGTTCTTAGCATAAGCAGTAGAAATAATCGAGTAAGTAGCACCCGTATCGAAAAGAACACATGCAGCTTGACCATACATATACAAGATTCTAGTGATGGTACCTATAGACTTGTTGGCCTGGTCTCGAGATGTCGTGTAGACACGCCCGGTGGTAGGAGGCGGCTTGGAATCAGCATGTCCCGATGTACCCTCCATCTCGCCCTTACGGCAATCCTTTATGATGTGGCCAGGAAGAGCACACTTGAAGCATGCGTCTGTGTTACGATGACTTGGCCCTGGGTGCCTACGGTGGTAAGTAGAGCAAAGAGGATGAGTAAATCCTCTAGTAGGTGCTCTGGCTTGCTGGGAACCTGATAAAACATTTTACATAAGACATGATAATAGGGTACAAAGGACAATGCGGATAATCGTAAGATTGAATACCAGTGAAAGCTAGACGGCTAGGCTGTAAACCTCTCTGGTTCTGGTCCCTACCATTTCCATGGTTCCTGGTAGAAGTTTTGCTAAAGTGTCAGTATATGAGTTATAACATGAAATCATAAGAAAATTCGTAAGTATTAGGACCTGCTGCTGTTGGAGTGACCAGCGTTGTTACGATAATTATCATTACCGCCACGCCTATCCGTAGCAGAACGATCGTTAGTCTGACCGTTTCCCTTGGTTGATGAGGCTGCTGCTGAGTAGCCGGCTGAGACCGGTCCCTAGTTTTCTGCCTGGAAGATACATTTAAAGAGATGAATAATTGACATATATGGAAAGAATACAGATAGATCACCGCTTGAATACGAATTTTTACCTCTTGTCGGGTCTCTCAGCTTCCCCGAACTCATCTCTCTCCTGCAGCATCTCCAGCTTACGTGCTGCATCGGCCACTTGTGCTACAGTGTTGAATGTAGCACACACCAGATTGTTTGCGACCGATGTGCGAAGAGCCCACCTAAAGTGGTGTGCCTGCTCTTCAGGAGTACCTGCTGCCGCACCAAGGAAACCAGCTAAGCGAAGAAAGCGCTGCATAAACTCGTTGCTATTCTCCCCAGCTCTCTGTCGGATCCCATGGTACTCCCTCTTGAGCTTGTCTTGCTCAGCCTTGGGAAAGAACTGCTCCATCACCCTATCCTTGAACTGAGCCCAAGTCAAACCAGCAACCCACTCGTCACCACCCTCAGACTGCATCAACGCTAACCACCAATTTAGCACATCGCCTTCGAACTGATAGCATGCCAACCTCGCCTTGTATGCGGGGTCACAACCCATAGCATTGAAAATCTTCTCGATGTGAGCCAACCAACTTTCAGCATCACTGGGGCTATCTGTTTTCTCAAAAGCTCGAGGACGGAGCTTGTTGAATCTCTCCATCCATACTGCTAAGGTCACTGGAGGAGGAGGAGGAGGTGCCTGATTATGCTGCTGATTGTTGGCAGCTTGAACTTCAGCCCTGATGTCGTTCCTCAGTTGAGGAAGCAAAGCTTGCATAGCAGCTTGAATTGCAGCATTGAGCTGTTCCTGTTCGCGTGTGAGAACCTTCTGACAGTATAACATAAAACATATGATTAAACATATCAAAACATAAAATATATATACATAAAAAAAATTTATACCAAAATTTCAAGAGAAAATTTTTATGCAAGAAAATTTTGTGTATGAATGCATGATGCAGTTTTATGAAAATTTTGTATGCTCGAGAGTGAACGCCTATGGTCAGTTCACCCAAAACAAAAGACATGGCGAGGGGACGCCTATGGGTCGGTCCCAAATTTAAAAGTTTCGATAAAACACATGCGACTAAATTGGGCCAGTCCTGTACCAACCATTACTTAGTCATAAACCTGCGACAATAACATGTATATGTATGCATAAAAATGATGAATACATGAAAACGACTGTCAGTTCTAGAAAGACCGTAGTGACTACCCACTAATCACAGGTCATATTTTGAGAGCCTACAGGTCGAAGCCTTGGCTCTGATACCATAATTGTAACACCCCATTTTGATAATGCAATGTCACGCGTAATTATGGCGTGTCATCAAAGCATACAAGGAAAAATGTCTAAACATTACATGACCATAAAAGGAAAATACCGGAATCAAACATCGGTAGTCCAAAAGTAAAGCTCATCACACACAAACATAAAGTACTGTAAAGGAAAGGACTAAACAATGTCCATAGCAAGAGTATCAATGTAAAGGTAATGCATAAAGTAAAGAAAGGCTAGAAAGCTTCCAGTCCATATGCACGTACGCTTAAAGTCTACGAGCGTCCCTGAGTACCTGCCGTTTTGGGAACATAGAAAAGGAATACGGCTGAGCAATACGCCCAGTGCACGGATGTACAGTAAAGCATGAATAGGATAAGCATATAACATGTAACAGCAGAAGAAACTAAGTCCCGAATATCCTGGTTAAGTCTTGATAAAACTGGTTTTATAGTTTGAAAAGCCTTATGTTTATCTTATAAAAACTGTTTAACGTGTTCTACCATTAGCCAATATAGGTCATGAAAATCCACCGTGCATGAATACTTGGAGGGGTGACCTCATCATGCAAATTAGAGGGGCTGCCTCTAATTTAATATACTGGTTTGGGTAGGAGGGATCAGCTCCTTGTGAAGGATGCAAGGCACACACCATATTCATACTGAGTAATCTGCTGAAAACATGTAACTAGGATGCACCCATACGCCCCACATGATAAATATAATAAATGGCCAAAAGCTGAAGGGACGCCACGAGCAATCACTCCGCCGTGGTGAAGTCATAACATCAGTGCCTCTAATGTTATGGTTATGGTACCTCCATAACTAGGTGAAACTGGTCATGCATGTATATGGCTATAGGTATTCTAAATTAAACATAAGCAAGTCAAACATATAAACTTATACTACGGGAAAACAGTTGGCTGCATACGGGGAATCCTAATAAGGAAAGAATATCCATACTGAAAGGACGGGAATCCGTACCTTATGTCCAGTGAACGAAGAAGACGAACTGAGGAGAATCCTACTTCGGTATCACTAATGCTACATAAATACATACATGAATAAGTATCTGCTTACTAAATACGTAACTGGTTTTACGTCATGTCTTAGCTTATTTTATATATTCATATCATGTTTTACTGTTTAAAGCCTTAAACTGTGTTTATCTTATATTCTGTCTATTCTGATTAAGTATTTCTGGTATTTCATGTATTATTATACTTACTGTGTAATAATAAGTAACTTTCCAAAAATAGCAGGTTTCCTAAAATAGAAAGTTTCCAAAAATAGAAAGTTTCCAAAAATAGAAAGCTTCCAAAAATAGAAAGTTTCCAAAAATAGAATTACTGCTTAAAATAGATAAGTTTCTAAAAATAGAAAGTTTCCATAAATAGATCAGCTGCCTTAATTAAATAAGTTTCTAAAAATAGAAAGTTTCCATAAATAGATTAGCTGCCTGAATTAAATAAGTTTCTAAAAATAGAAAGTTTCCATAAATAGATTAGCTGCCTTAATTAAATAAGCTAAGTATATAAGCCTAAGTGTTTTTCTGATTATAATGTATAGTTTATTAATTATTTCATGTAATTTAAATAAACTATAGGTTAAAAGTATTTAATTAAAACATATCATGTTTTTAATTAAATATAGTTAAATACTTAGGTTAAAACATGTATTATTATTTATTAATAATATAACCTAAGTCATGTTAATTAATTAATTATAACCATGGTTTTTAAATAATTAATTAATTATAAGCCTAGAAAATATAAAATACTTAGGTTAATAATTTCATGATCTAATAATTAAATTATAACCTAAGTCATGTTATTAATTAATCATGTCATATTTATTAATTTAATTTTAACATATGATTATAAAAAAAATAATCTTAACATAAACCGTGAACCGGATCTTGACTAGAAACCATGAACCGGACATGAAATCGACACCATACCCCGAACCACTTTGGGGTTCCCTTTGTTTTGCTGCTGCCGTGGGACCCACACCACTCAACCGGGACCATACGGTCTCGGTGGTGGTTTAATAGCCAAACCGAGACCCCCCTTGGGGTTCGGTTTAGGCGCCGGCCAACAACACCCCTAAAACATCCCTTTTTGATTTACCCAATAACCATTTTCATGTTTGATCTATGTTTTTAATTAGGTTTTAAAAACATCATGTTCTTAATTAATTATTAGATCAAATAAAAAAGAAAAGGATAAAAAGAATATACCGAATGCGTGGATCTAAACGAGGATGAACAAACACGAACACTTGCACCAAAAACCAAGATCAAAATCAAACAAGCACCCCTTTTTTGGTGTTTATGTGCGGCGGCCACAAGGAGACAAGAAGGAGAAGGAGAAAATATTTTTTTATGTTTTTATTTAATCTTCTGTAAAGTGAAAAATGACTAGCTAATTTTACCTTAACCCCCTTTAGTAAAATTTGAGATGGGCTTGGCCCATCTCCTTATTGTTGCCACGGGTAGGGGCCCCACATGGGGTACCCGTACCGTTTTCCGTGTCTCGTTGTTTAATTATTCGTTCGTGTTTATTTGTGTTCGCGTTTAATGTGTTCTCGTTAAATATTTACCGTTACCTAATATATTTATTTACGCTCGTAATAAATATATATATACGTAATTAATAATAGTTCGTGATTTAATTACGTTCATGATTTCATGATCGCATGTTCGTGATTAATTATTGTTAAATAATTATTGCGTGTTCGTGCGTAATAAATACTTATCGTGTTCTAACACGTACGTAATACGTAAAATCCTAACATGTAATCGTAATCATGCTATAATAGGAAAGTTTTAATCTAGTATGTACGATCTTAAGGGTACTATTCATGGTAAAAGCATGCGGGTTTTACACCTTCCAAGCTTGAAATTCATCAAAGATCATCTTTGTTATTCTTGTGAGCTTTGTAAAGCTAAACGAAGTAGCTTTAAGACAAAGACTACACCAAGCTCTAAAGGACGGTTAGATCTTCTTCATATCGATTTGTGTGGCCCCATGCGTGTTCATAGTATCAATAAAAAGAAATATGTTATGGTAATTGTCGATGATTACTCAAGGTACACATGGACTCACTTCTTGATATCCAAGAAAAATAAGAAAAAAAAGACTCACTTCTTGAGATCCATGGATGAAACACCAAAGATCTCATCAGCTTCCTTAAACTGATACAACGTGGTCTTCAAGCTCAAGTAAAAGTGGTTCGTACTGACAGAGGTACGGAATTTTTGAATTCAACTCTGAGAAACTATTTTGAAGCCAAAGGAATTGAACACGAAACATCTATTGCTCGAACACCCGAACAAAACGGTGTCGTTGAAAGACGAAACCGTACTTTGGTTGAGGCTGCTCGAACATTATTACCCGCTTCAAAACTACCATTATGCTTTTTGGCCGAAGCCGTGTCAACTGCATGCTACACACAAAACCGATCCTTGATTATCCCAAGACACGAAAAGACACCATATCACATAATTCATGATCGAAAACCTTCACTCAAACACCTTCATGTTTTTGGATGTGCGTGTTACATTATTCGCGATGGTGAAAATCCGGACATGATGAAAGAGAAAGGTGATGCATGTATTCTAGTGGGATATGCAACTTAGTCTAAGGGATATCGAGTTTACAACAAGAGAACAAAATTGATAGTCGAGACTATTCACATCCGATTTGATGAATTACAAGAGATGGCACTTGAACAAAATAGTTTAAGTCCCGATCCACAACGACACGTGAATTCCGTTCACAACCGCACGGAACTCGGACCTCAAGACCACAACAATGAATCGTCAAGTTCAAAGCTGGTTCAAGGAGATGTTCCAAGAGCAGATATGACAGTCAACACGACACTTGAAGAGTTGGAAATGTTATATGGACCAATGTATGATGAATATTTCACGGGGGAGAAACATGTTGTATCGAAGTCTTTCGCTGTCACTCATAATAAGAATGATGATACCGATCATCGTCAACAAAAGGATACAACTTCATCTACTTCAACATGGGTTGCTACAGATTTACCTCCTCAGACTATCACATCAACAACCGCTCCTACAACATCCACAACTAGTGTCATTTCTCCAGAGAACACAAATCAAGCAGACAATGCATTAAATGACGAAGACGAATTTATCAACTAATTCGGTACACCAGTACACGAAACTGGAGAGTCTTCTACTTGCCATGTTGATCCGTCAAATATGTATACATTTTATCAACGACATCCTTCAACACATCATTGGACCCAAGATCATCCTTTGGCTCAAGTAATTGGAAACGCTTCACAGCCCGTTCGTGCAAGACGACATCTTAACACCGATGACGATGTTTGTATGTTCGCACTCGCCGTGAGTACAGCTGAACCAACTAATATCAAAGAAGCCTTGGCTGATCATGCTTGGATTGAATCAACGCAAGATGAACTTCTCCAATTTGAAAGACTTAAAGTCTGGGAACTTGTTGATAGACCATACGATGTAATTCCATTAAATCTTCGATGGGTCTGGAAAAACAAGATGGATGAAGAAAACAAATTCATCAAGAACAAAGCTAGGCTAGTGGCTAAAGGGCATGGTCAGAAAGAGGGTATTGATTCTGAAGAATCATTTGCACCAGTAGCTCGTTTGGAAGCGGTCAGGATTTTCCTTGCTTATGCCGCATATAAGGGATCCAATGTCTATCAAATGGACGTAAAGACGACATTTCTTAACGGTCCTTTAAAAGAAGAAGTCTATGTCACGCAACCGGAAGGATTCGTCAATCCTCATTATCCTGACAAGGTGTATCATCTCCACAAAGCACTTTATGGACTTAAGTAAGCTCCAAGGGCGTGGTACGATGAGCTCTCGAAATTTTTGGTATCCAAAGGTTTCTCAAAAGGTTCAATTGATCTAACCTTGTTCACTTATAAATACGGGGATGACATTTTGCTTGTGTAGATTTACGTTGATGACATTATTTTCGGGTCTACAAACCCAAAACTTTCAAAATGGTTTGAAAAAGTAATGCACAACAAATTTGAAATGTCAATGATGGGCGAACTAAAATTCTTTCTAGGAATTCAAGTTCACCAATCCCCAAGTGGTATCTTTATCAACCAAGCTAAGTATTATCAAGAAATAATCAAAAAACATGGTACGACCTCATGTGACCCCGTTGGGACACCATTATCAACCACATCTCTAGATGCTGATTTGGAGGGAGATGCCATAGATCAAACGAAATATCCTTCCATGATCGGCTCCCTCATGTACTTAACAGCAAGCCGACCAGATATATCACATGCTACGTGTTATTGTGCACGATATCAAGCACGACCAACTGAAAATCACCTCAAGGAGGTTAAACGGATCTTTCGGTACCTAAAGAATACCATTCATATGGGACTCTTGTATCCGAGGGAAACCGGTTTCTTTCTAACGGCCTATTCAGATTCTGATCATGCAGGGTGTCTTGATACACGCAAAAGTACTTCTGGTGGTGCACAATTTCTAGGTCAAGATAAGCTTGTGAGATGGTCTTCCAAGAAGCAGGATTGCACGTCACTGTCATCTGCCGAAGCGGAGTATGTGTCTCTATTTGCGTGTTGTGCTCAAGTTCTTTGGATGAGAACACAACTCACGGATTATGGCTTCCACTTTGATAAAGTACCTATGTAATGTGACTCAAAGTCCGCCATAGCTATCTCCTGCAATCCGGTACAACATTCACGCACGAAGCACATTGATGTCAGATATCACTTCATTAAGGAACAAGTTGAAAAGGGTATTGTTGAACTATACTTTGTTGGAACTGATTACCAATTAGCTGACTTGTTTACAAAAGCTCTTTCAAAAGACAGGTTTGCGTATCTAGTTAGGCAAATTGGTATGAGATGTTTGACTCCATCAGAACTGGAGATTTTGGCAAAGAAGCCTGCTTGATTCATCTATCAAACATCTACATGTAAATATTAATGAAAAAGCAAAATACAAAATTAAAAATATTTGAAAATCCAAAAATATTCTTCTCGACATGTTTTTCAGTATCGAGAATATGGACGTACCTAGAAATGTCGCTCAATAACGACACGGGTGTGTACATAAAGCTCGAATGAAAGTTGTAAATATTTTTCAAAACATGTCATTTATATTTTTAAAGGAAAATTCTATTTTGGACAATTTTCTAACAACGGGTAGAGCAATCTATCTTGGGTTGAGCTTGTCAAAAAACATTCAACGTTTTGAGCTCAACACAATGGCTTGTAATCACTTTCAGACTGCAACCCGGATCGATATTCACGGGGGGAGTGTACGATTTAGTGCGCTTACCCTCATCAAAAGAAGAGAAATCTTCTTACACTTGAGTGGGTTCGTCAAGACATTCAAAGTCTATGAACTCAAGTTTATGCTTTAGAAAAACCTTTTCGCCAAAAAGAATTGATTTTTCAAAAAGCGTTGAACACAAATTTTCAAGAATTTTTCAATGATATTCAAAGTCTTTCAAAAATTGTGTGTTCAACAACTCCTATCCTCAAAAGTTTAATTGGATCATATCCTCGTAATGACAATTCCGTTGGATCAATTTTTGAGGGGGGAGCGTTCCAAATTCATGCTAAGTTTAACACATCCTTCTCCCGAAAGTTTTTTAAGACTATTTTTTCACAAAATATATTTTAATCAAATTTGGTATCTCTAATATCAAACAATTTTATATATTAGAGATATGGGAGAAAATGTGATTAAAATATGATCTAAAGACTCAAGCACTCATGGTTACGATAAAAAAACCCACAACATCTTTAATTCACGACGTTATTGGTGTCAAAAGGGTGGTTAGGTTTAAGTCCTATGATCCAACCTGAACCGGAGGGATATTCCCAGGGACAATCCAATAGATTACTAGAAGTCCTTAGGAAAGATGGAGTAGAATGTGAACGAAGCTAAATGCAGACTAAGTACTGAAGCTAACACTGGAACCATCACAACAAGGTGTTAGTAATGATGTCTTGGTAAGCATTAAGGGGTTGAAGAATGAAAAAGAAATGTAAGGATAAAGGGTGTAAAGAAAGAAGCCCTCCATACAACTTAGGCAGAAACCGGGTCAACACATCATGAAGACAACACATCATGGACCCAGTGATGTAATGCACAACCCTTCCCCAGCTGACTCAGGCTTCTCTCAAAAGAAGTTTGTTTTATTGTCACGGAGATCAACACGACTTCTATTGACTTTCTCACTCCGAGATAGTTGATATTGAATAGGTGGCATCTGCTCCAGCCTCCGATCACTAAAAGTGCACAAATCGGGTCTAGAGCCAAGAGATCAAATCAAATCTCGTTAGGACACACGGATGACGATCAAGAGAGTCCTACACTATATCCTTGCGATATTGCTAGAACACTCAGAGTGATACTACCTAGTATTCACAATGATGAGTGGAAATCCTTCCAGTGTTAACATCAAACAGCACTGTGGTAGGTCATGTGTAAGATTCTTTTAGAATTGAACATGTGTAAACTGAAAAGCAACAGTAGTTTGATTCTGAATTGATTCAAACTCGTTTCAGGTTTCTACGCAATATCTTTATGGTCTTGCCAGAACATTCAGAGTGATATTTATTAATATTCACAGTGACGAATGGACATCCTTCTAGCGTCAACATCAAACAACGCTACGGTAGGTGACTTGCGAGATTCTTATGAATCAAGCTTGTGTCAACTAGAAAGCAACAATGGTAAGATTATTAATGAATCAAACTTGTTCCAGGAATTTGAATTGACGACTTTAATCAAGCGGATATTTATCCAATTGATTCACTCTTTATGTTCGCAGTCTTGCTTTGAGACGGTCGAGTAAAGAGAACGACTAGTACAGCCGCGAAACCCTGTCAAGGAGGTTCTTAATTGAAACTACCTAATCACAGGTACGATATTTAATATCGTGTAACGGTCTTCACCGACCGAAGGTAAAACGCTACCGATTTAGGACGAATGTCAAAGCCATTCAGTCCGTGTCTAAGTTTTGTCTCGAGAAGGTGACGTTACGGTGTACTAAGCAAAGTCAAAGATTCAAAATCACATACCCATGCCCAAAGACATTCAACAATCAAGAAAGCTAAAGACTTCCGCAACTCTGATGATCAAAATCTTCTTTATCAATTAATGTAGAGGAATGACTTCTCTTCAAGGGATATTGTTAGCAAGCTTTCAAGATTATGCAAAGTATGAGCATGTGGATGATGACACAAGATCGCAAGATGGCAAAGACAAGTCAAGAAAAATTTGAAGATCTCAAGTTTAAAAGACAAAGTCGAATGACAATGACAAAGGCTCAAAGATCACAACATGAAGAAAAAGATTACTATTACACGTTCAAGACTCATTATGACGAAATTCATAATCTCCATTGAACTCCAAATATCGAAGAGGAATGACCTCACATTGGGGGAGATTGTTAGCCTCAAAATATTGAGTTAAACAAGAATATTCGGTCATTGGTTTTTATTGTAATATTTATTAGAACGTTGTAATATTTAGTTAAAATAGTCGTGACATTACGGGCTTGATGGCTAGCTTAAAAGGCCTCTTTCAAGGTACTAAGCATTTATTCAAGCCCGACCCAAAATAATATAGTCCATTAGAGAGCCTGCATGTGGGTGGACTATATAAGCACCCTCCTAGCATGTTAGGAGGGTGGGCATGTAATCATTTCTCAATCTAATCTCACCAAGTTAATCACCTCCTTCTCTCTACTTTCTCTCACTACTTTCTCTCTCTAGAATCCATCTTATTTTCTTCTTTATTTCTATCTTATATAATCTAAATATATGGGACAATACCAGTGGTAGTAAGTACTTCCTCTGGATTGTCAGCATCAGTAGGAGCTCCAATATCCTCCATGTTGAGGTCAGTTTCAACCTCTTCACCACCGGGCTTGGTTTGACCTGATGGATCCTCAGAAAAAAGTCTTTGATAAGTTCATATCAATATGTTATTGGTCCCTTCAGCAGTACCCTGTTGTTGGGGCACCACATCATTAGGGCCAGAGCCAAGGTCAGCTTTAACTATTATATTTGTTGAAGCATCACGCCCTGATGCTGACTCAGAGTGAAAAATGAAAGAAATGGTATGAAATTTAAATTTAAAGTACTTACCAATGCTGACTCAACACTATTTAGCTGAGGGTGGGCTGTTTCTTCACCCTTATCTCCTAAAGAGGTTAGGATAGGGGTTTCCTGAGGGGCCTCTTTATGCATGCCAGATCCTGCTAGTGCTAGACCTAACGTCTGGCTTGGGTGCTTGTCCTCGGCCATTAAGGACTTCATCTTCTTAGCAACGTGGCCTTGTGAGGCATCAGATGCATCCTTAGAGGGATCATTTGTGTTGGGTGCCCTCTTGCTGGAAGCAAGCTTAGATCTCAGAGTTTCGTGGTTAGTAACTTTCTTCTACGTCGAGTTTTAGCTCCAGGATTTGTGCATTTTGAATCCCTTTCTCCAGTTGGAGAAGTGTCCTTGGGAGCTTTCAACACCCCTGGCCCTTCTACTGAACAAATGGCCATCATAGGTGGTGTAAAAGAGGGGTCAGAGGTACTATATGAAATGTTCTAACCGCTTAGATCCCAAAAATTGGTACAATTATTTCAGTATCCTAGTGCTGAAGGTATGAATCTTCAAGTTGGTCAGCAAACGAGAGAGAGAGAGAGAGAGAGAGAGAGAGAGAGAGAGAGAGAGAGAGAGAGAGAGAGAGAGAGAGAGAGAGAGAGAGAGAGAGAGGAGAGAGAGAGAGAGAGAGAGAGAGAGAGAGAGAGGAGAGAGAGAGAGAGAGAGAGAGAGAGAGAGAGAGAGAGAGAGAGAGAGAGAGAGAGAGAGAGAGAGAGAGAGAGAGAGAGAGAGAGAGAGAGAGAGAGAGAAATTTGATGTAAACAACATTTTTCTCCCTTGTTCTTTTCTCCAGCTTCCAATGGAGATCTTCAAAAATAATTTTCTCAAAATCGACCTTAATCTCATTAGCCAAACAGTACAAAATGGTCGCATCCTTTTGGTTTATTTGATCAAGACCTCCTGTTTTGCCCCTTAAACACTCGATTAAAATGGTCATCAATAACTTCCATTTAGGGGGCAAACAACTTCTTTTTAAGTACCCTTTATCTATGATAGCTTTAGTATAACCAATTGCGCTAAAAACATTTTGACCACAGTATAATCAGGAAGAGACTTGTATTCATCCGAATGTGCTAACTAATTTATCCCAAGGGCTTTTCTAAACGTGTGAACCCTAAATTTACCCTTTAATTCCCCAAATGCTGAAGTAAACTCGATAAATATTTTTTGTTAGAGGGTTGGGCAGTGTACCAAAACTCCCTCAAAAAATCTTGAAACATGGTTTCTGGGGTTGCAAAAAGAGCTCTATGTAATACACATTTAGACACAAAATCAAGGACCTCTTTTCCAGGAACGGAGGTTAAGTTACCAGGATTGATAATAACATGGTTGTTGGGTTTTGATTGTGATCTCCTCTATGGCAAAGTTAACATGAGATGATGGGGTTAGGGTTTGTTGTGGGTTTTGTTGGGATGAAGATTCTGCCATTGTTGATTATGGTTTGATGTTCTTGATGTGAGATAAAGTTATGTGTGTGTTTTGATTTAAAAAACTTTGATAATGTGAAGTGTTTTGAGGATTGAAAATATCTAGATAAAACTTTTAAAAGAAGTTTTCGTGATGTTAAAACCGTTTTTGTGAAAGATTTTAAAGTTTTCAGGGTTTGTTTTGGATAATTGGCTCAAACTTACTCATTAATGTTCTGGGTAAATGAGTGGTCTTATGAGACATTGAACACTGTAACGCCAATGTGTCAGAAGGGTTGTTGGTAGTGGGTGATACATATGTTGACGTTTGAAATATCCTTAATAAATTAAATGTACTTTTTGAAGAATGTATCTTTCAAAGGATTCAATGCCATTTAAATTTATTATTCAAACATGTGATGGATTTGTTTTAAAATGATTTGGTCAGTGATGATGAACATGATAGGTGATTTTCATGAGCTTTAGTACGTCAAATGAGGCGACAAAACCCCACATACATATCCACAAAGGTGAATAAGACATATGACGTTGCACGCTCCTCTATTCAGGCACAACTACTCATTTATGTCACAAAAGTTTTTCTTTAGAAATGCTAGGCCTTCAGTAATGCTGAAGGATCAGGTTTGATGATATCTTGGAGATTTGTCATCAGCTTCAGTGAGTCAGATAAGGCGACCAAACACCATGTACACAGTCACATTTGTGAAATATGTAGAAACTAGAGGGGGGGGGGGGTTGAATAGTTTCTCTTCGGTTTATGTCCTAACTAAAATTCCTTTCAATTAGGTTTGTCTCAAAACTACCTTTTACTTGAAAGCTAGTTGCATAATGATTAAGTTCAATTCTAATGCATTAACAATGACAAATAGTAGCTGTGTGTGATGCGATAATAAGAGTAAGTAAAGAGTAAGGAAAGAAACAACCTAATAGGAAGACACCAAGATTTATAGTGGTTCAGAAATGAAGCTCTATCTTCGTTCCTACTCCACTCATCGAGTACACCTTACTCGAGATTTCCACTATATCCACAAGCTCCCTTCTTGGCGGAGAAAACCTTACAACGTCGCTTTCACTATTTACCGACACGAAGCTAAATGTCGAGACCTAATCTTAGCTAGGACCAATCTACACAACGTCGCCCACTTTACCATTTTACGACACAAGGCTAGATGTTGAGTTCTAATTGAAAGATAGAACCAATCTTCACAACGTTGCCTACTTCACCATTTTACGACACAAGGCTAGATGTCGAGTTCTAATCGAAAGATAGAACCAATCTTCACAATGTTGCCTACTTCACCATTTTTCGACACAAGGCTAGATGTCGAGTTCTAATCGAAAGATAGAACCAATCTTCACGACTCTTCACTTTGAAGCTAAGTGAGAAATTCACAAGACACAACTACACATCACTTTATAGTTTAGTGAGAACTCACAAGACACAACCACATCACTTTATAGTTTAGTGAGAACTCACAAGTCACAACTCTTACAATTCAATAAAACACATATCCAAGTATACACATGTAACTTGGATCTACAAACACAAATCCAAGTATACACATATACAATGGATTTACACAAGACTTAATCCAAGTATTCACTAATACAATGGACTAACACAACTAATCCAAGTATCAACAAATACATTACATCTACAGAAGACTCAAATAAAACAAATGATGAACATGACTAGATCTTTAGGAGAGGATGATCTTCATCAAGGCTTCATCTTTAATCACATCACAAGTGTGTGAGTGATCTTCTCTTTAGACAAGGTAAAGAAGGAGATCAAGGGGATAATCATAAGTAAACATAATTAACAAATTAAGTGATCATTACAAATGATTAGGAATTAGAAAGTAGAAGGATAACAGAAAGAGTGTCCAAAAAGGGTTGTGGAAAATGCAGATTTGATCCACTATTTATAGGAGACAAAAGCCAACGGCTCTCTGCCTGCGGTTCCTTAATTGTCATGCGGTTCCTTATCACTAAGGAACTACATAGGCATTTAAGGATCAGTGGTAGTAGACTCCGCTCCCTTTTGTCTTTTAGTGGGGAAGTAATATCTGAGGTAAGTTTTTACCTTCAAAGGATATTCCTATGGCATTTGGAATATGCCATATTCAAATTTACATTTTCCATTTTAATAAAACTTTTTCCATTTTAATAAAACTTTTTCTTAAAAAGAAAGTTTATTAAAAAATCTTTTGTCACATTTGACAAAATTTAAGTTTAGGACTAATCACTTTTATGATCACTAATCATGATTAAGATATGTTAGTGCAATACTTAAATGATTATTACCTTGATGATAGTGTTTATTAGATAATTCGCCTTATGATTGTATTTGACGATAAATGTCTTTTTAATTTTCCGTGATTAAAACTAAGAAAGATTAGTTAACACTAATAATGTTTTTAGGCACTACTTTGCATTAACAATCTCCCCTTTTTGATTACGACAAACTATAAACTAATTTATGTAAAATCCAAAATTATTCGAATTATTAACGAGTTTATCACTATCATTTCTCCCCCTTTGTCGAAGCAAAAAGGTTAGCACAAGTCGTTGAGGAAGACAAGAATTGAATTTGCTAGAAGCTCACCCTTGGTGTTTACTCCCCCTTGCTTGGGGCATCAAGTGAATGAGCTAAGGTGACATGCTACACAAAGTGTTGATCCCAAACTTAGATCGATTAGCTTTGTGTATACGAAATTAGATCAAGTAATACACGTAGAGAAACCTTTGTATATGCTTTGTGAATCTAAGTGTTATGCGGAATCTAACACTTAAACAAGAACACACAATATGTAATCAAACTTTCACTTTGATTATCAATGTCGAACTTGCTTACAATGAAAGATGTTTATGAACGAAAACTTATATAAAACTTATATCAAACATTAACCTAAAGACCTTCTTTTATAGACATAAGAAGCCTTGTACAATAAGCTACGTATCGGCTATTCTAGGTAAAGATAAACATAGAAAATACATTGTCGTTTCTATCCTTACTAGAAGTATTCTAGAATATAATAAATGTGTAGATTATATCTTCCATCAGTGCTTGTCTTCAATGTGTCAACGCTTGACTTTAACTTGTCAACGCTTGAGCTGTCAGCGCTTGCTTTGCTCTTGTCAACGCTTGAATTGTTCTTGTCAGCGCTCAAGTGATCTGGCCTTAATTTATTCCCAACACAAAGGTTAGTAAAGAGAAAAGAAACACCAATGTATATATAGTCACTACCTACTAATTAACTTGAGAGGGAGGAAGAAAAGAAATATCAAATTAGAAGTAAGTGTTTGCCAAGTATGTCCAAAGAGGGTGTTTTGACAAAATCAAAGTTCAATTGGTGGAATAAAGGTAGAAAATAAACATCCATACGAATTGAAGTGATAATATGTCAAAGGGTTAGAAACTTAGAATTGGCGGAATCACCCAAAATCAATTGTAAGGTTTAGCCATGATCCACTCTAAACAATGTGTGAAAAATAATTGATGGGAAAGGGAGTAACACACATAACATTCATATTACAAAAATATGAAAGAACATACAAGGGAAATATTCATACACACAATATGAATATTTAACACAACAATTAAGGAAAATAAACAACATAATCATAAACTACTTTAGTAGTGATAATCCTCCAAGATTGCTAAGTTGACTCAAACAACTAAAACACAAAGTGTGATTTAATTGGAAAAATAGGACGACAAGGCATCATTCGAAGATTTGTTCACGGGAACAGTTACTTTGAGAGGAGGTCGAGTGAGAAAAAATTCAATAAAATTTATTTTGTCATACACATGAGCAAGTTCAATTTGTTGAAATCGACAACAAGCAAATGAGCTTCCATGATGCAAAACAAAGTCGTTAGATGGGGGAGGACCATCAAGATGAGAAGGTGGTGGTGGAGAGGGAGATAATGGATAAGAAATGTTTTCACAATGCCTAGTGAGATTTGGGAAAGAAGATAGGTCATTGAGAGGAGGTATGTTGCAAGGTTTAGGTGGTGGTGGAAGAACTTCCTTTTCTCCGGTAATTGGATCGATTGAGAAAGTCTCATTCCAATACACAATAGGAGATAAATAGGAAGTCTTGCAAGGTTTGGGAGAAGAAGAATCATGATGATCCTTGTTCTTCTTGATCCAAACAGGTCGAACCTAGGTTTTTGGTTTCTTGGAAAGCTTAGAAGAGGAAGCTTTAGGTTTAGAGAATTGTGACAAAGAAATGTCAAGGTTAAGATTAGAAGAGTTAGACATTGTGAGGGATGAGAAGAAGAACTCCCAAAAGAAGAAAATTTAAAGAAAATAGACAAGACAAAGATTTGAAACGAAAACAAAAGTTTTCAAGGAATGTTTAGCCAAAAATGGCAAACAAGAATCTTGAAAAAGACTGTGGTCAAAGAAGAAAGACAAAAAACGAACGGCTTTCTGTCCGCGGTTCTTTAAATGAACCCGCGGTTCCTTATATATAAGGAACCGCGCGACTTTAAGGATCCGCACACAATGGACATGAAAATTCAATTTTACAAAGATTTGAGAAAAAAGGTTTTTTTCAAAAATTTGCAAATCTTGGATTTTTACCTCTTTTAGCACTAGATTATGCTTTGGTTGCACAAAAGGCAACACACTTACAAAGAGTGTCTTGACAAAGGGTGAACAAATATTTAGATAACTGTAACACCCCACTTGGATAAGTGGACCGTTACGTGTATTTATGGCGTGTCATCAAATCATATAAGCTAAGTCCTAAAACATTAACTGACCATAAAGGAAATACCGGAATCAAACATCGATAATCCAAACATAAGCTCAAACATGAAAAGTAAATACTAAAGGGAAGGACTAAACAATGTCCAAATAAACAGAATAATGTAAGAAGTGCATAAAGTAAGAAGTCTGGATAGCTTCCATCCAATGCACATGCTCTCAGAATCCTAAGAGTGTCCTGGTGTACTTGCCATTAGAGCATGAAAGGAACTACGACTAAGCATAACACCTAGTGAACAGATATAAAGCATGATAAGAAATACTGGAATCAAACAGATAATAAAATACTGAAGCTATAAGGCTGAAAAGTAAAGTGCAGCAGAATAAACTGTGTATGTTCTGAAAGTCTGGTTTATAACTAGTAAAGCTGAACTATAAACTATTAAATCTGAAAAACATGTATTTACTGTATTTTAAATGCTAAGAGCTTATATAGGTCATGTGCTGTAACAACGTTTGCATGAATACATGGATAGGTGACCTCGTCATGCTGTAGAGGGGTGACCTCTAAATAATGTGTTGGGTGGAGGGATCAACTCCAATGTGAAAGATGTAGAGCACACACTACATTCACCTAATAAGCTGTAACTGATAACCTAGGATGCATCCATACGCCCCGCTGATAATACTGATAAATGGCCATGCTGAATAAATGGGACGCTGCGAGAAATCACTCCCCCGCAGAAGAGTCAGGACACCGGTGACTCTAGTGTCATGGTTACGGTACCTCCGTAACTAGTACATAACTGGTCATGCTTGTATATAAAGCTCAGGCAATTTATCTTAGTTATTAAAAGATTACTGATAAGATTTAGAACATATGCTGGGGAAAACAGTTGGCTGCAAACAGGAAATCCTAATCATGCACAGGAAGGAAGTCCTTATTGAAGGACGGAAAATCCGTACCTCGTGTCCAGTAATGAAATAAGAATGAAAGCTGAAGGATCGACTCCGACTTCATGTTTACTACATAAATAAGGGACGTGAAATGAGTTGTCTGATCACTGTTTACTGTTTACTCTTTATTATTGTTCTTAATTCATTTTGTGTGTTCTCGTATTATTTTACTGGTTGCGTATAAGCTGGTTAATCTGATTGTCTGGCGTACTTCTGATAAATCCGACGGATCTTAAATATTTACTGCATAACGTATATCCTGTATTTCTGATTACTGTATATTATACTGTATTCTAATTATGGTATTATACTGTATTATGGTGTTACAATATTACTATAAATAGTAACCTGGTATAAATAGAAAGTTTCCTGAATATAGAAAGTTTCTTAAAATAGAAAGGTTTCTAAATTAGTTTTTCCTTAAAATTAAATCATAATAAATCACATGTTTTTAAGTGGTTAAAAAGGATAAAATAAAATCAATTTAATTTTACTAATTAAATCAATAAAATAAAAACCACTTAATTAATTTATTTATAAAACTAAGTTTACAAAAAAATGATTTAATCATAGTTAACATAAACCCCGTATTATTTATTTTTTGTGACCCTGAAACCCGTGCTAAAATCTTCCCGGAGACACCCATGTCTCGGGTTAACCAAACCGTCTTACACCCCCAATTTACATTGCGCAGCGTAAATACACAATTGGGTGCTAGACACAAGCATCATCACACAAGGTATATTGAACGACTCAAAAGTGAGACGTTTATACAAAATATAAATGGTCTAAAACATAGATTTCAACCCAAATTGTACTGACACGATACCAGAGTAAAGCATTTTGTCCTCATGGATCTCGACCAACAACCGACAAGTTTAGTACAGTACATCAACATAAAATAAATTGTTCAACATTTAAAAAGGTAGAAACAGTTTAGACCAACATTCTTCCAAAAGCCAAGCCACAACCTCCACAGCAAAGCTCCATGCTCCATCACTTCCTATTACCTGAAATACATGCATAAAACGAGTCAACAATAATGTTGAGCGAGAATATAGGTTTATCAAATCACATTTGAACACAAGAAGAAAATCAATCATAATCATTTATAGAGTTGTCGTACACACAATCTATATTCAAGGCAGTAATAATAATGATAAACAAACATTGTATTTAAGCTCATGACACCGACCCCTTAACCAATAGTCACCCACGCCAAATGCCGGCATGACTAGAATAAAACCATTTCCCCTCTAGGGTATCAGTTGCTAGAATACCACAATCTTATTCACGTAAAATTATCCTTCCCAGCGGGTTACTCAACGTAATGTCCTGGTCTCAGATAGGGTGGTCAACCCAATAGCACTACCATTAGAATAAACGGCTATTCCTGACTCACAACATCAGGTCAGAAGATAGTTAACGGCTCATGAATTTAGGGTCTTTAGCAACAAGTTACTCAATACAATGAAATCAACTTTAGGCAACATTCGGGTCTAACAATTACTCATGACTTGTGTTCATTTATTTTCAAATAGCATGTATCCCCCTCGCGGGTATTAAAATCATTAAAACAATTAGAAAGCGAGGCTATAGACTCACCTTAGTATAAGAGATCTAGCGAGATGATCGTCGACGATAATGGATGCCTTTCAAACTCGAGAACCGCTGCCTATCAAATAAGGCGCGTTCGTTAAATAATGTCTCGAGAAATAAATAATACATAATAACATCAAACTCAAACTCATAAAGTCACGATAAACTCGAGAGAAAACGATATAAATAACTTCATTATACTTTACTACACATTTACTTAACCATTTATACTTTTTACAAAGTTCGCCGGTACATACTACATGTACTAGCTCATTTACCCCTTTTAAACTCGTCAACAGTTTATGAAACGACTCGATAAACTAACTTACTATATATAGAAAGTCCTCTTACAAGTTTATCAAATGATATTACTCTTAAAGTACTTTACCCGACTCATTTTCAAACTACAAAATCCGGACAGATTTACGTTAATTTTTCATACAACCGTTTTAACTTATTTAAACGACTCCGTTTACAAAACCGACACTCGGGTTTTAAAGTAAACTCAACCTATAAAATAAACACCTCATTATCAGTAAGTTACATTTTTCAAAACATCAATTTAGATTCCCCGGGATTCGATCCAAATATCGACAACAACTACTTGTAGTGCCGGTACTCGTCTCCCGGTACACGATCATTCAAAACATCATAACTTCGCGCTCGTTTTGAGCTAGAAGCTCTACCTTATATCAAATCGAAGTTAAGAAAATTATCTACAACCCTAGGCTATAAGTTAAGCCATTTTCAAAACATAAAAATTCGGATTTTGCCTTTTACTACTGTTGTAAAATGACTACTCAAAACTTGTACAACATCAACTTTTTGATAAAAACCAACCATGGAAATGATCATTACTATGCCCTAATATCATCATACACCAATCATAACATCAAAATCATAACCAAAATAAAAATCATAAGATCAAAATGAAGTTTCTAACAAGATTTTTAGCACAAACCACCATGGATCATCAAGATGAATCCATGCATGATCAAATCTCCTACCTACCAACATCATAAAAAAAAGTTGCTTGCATGTATGAAATTCTTACACCAATGTGATCCTTATGCAAAAATAAGGTTGGGTCTAGTGTTAGTTTAGCTTGATTCAAGCTCAAACTCAAGAAAAATGGAATTTTGATTTTGTTTTGGTGGTGGTGGTGGGTTTCGGCAAAGAGAAGAGAGAGAGAGAGATGGAAGTAAAATTTTGAAATGAAAATTGTGTGTGTGTGTGTTTGTTTTATGTTTATATATAGTAGGGTAGGGACTTGGTTGCAATTTAATGAAAGTTGTGGCTAGAAATGTAAATATTTAGCTAAAAAGCGGGAAATAACTATTAGTCAATTTTCAAAATATTTAAGGGGCTCGGGTTTCATAAGGATACTTTTAAAAATTTAAAACGTACCTCAAAAATAATAATATCGACTCTCGACTCGACTTAACACGTCATTTAAAATAAAACTTCAAAAATAATAAAAATCGAACAACCGACAATAAAACGTAAAATATTTGTCATCCATCGACATCACGCTTGCTAATACTCCTTATACTTAATAAATATTAAATATAGACCTTCCAACATCGGTTTAAACTGAAACCTTCAAAAATAAATATCGTTCAAACTCATCTAAAAATTTCAAAAATAATCGTAAAATAAGATTTAGCAATGACCTCGATTTTTGGGTTGTCACATCCCCCCCTTCTTAAAAGAAGCGGCGTCCTCGGCGCTTAATCCTTCCTAAACAAATGAGGATACTTGTCCTTAAAGAAATCCTCACGTTCCCACGTAAACTCTGGCCCACGTCTAGAGTTCCATCTCACCTTCACAATCGGAATTCTACTATGCTTCAACTTCTTAACATCCCTATCCATTATCTCTACAGGTTCCTCTATAAAATGCAACTTATCATCAAGTTGAATCTCCTCCAATGGAATCACCACATCCCTTTCAGCTAAACACTTCTTCAAATTAGACACATGAAAAGTATTATGAATAGCCTTAAGCTCATCAGGAAATTCTAACTTATAAGCCACCAATCCAATCCTTTGGATAATCTTAAATGGTCCAATAAATCTCGGGCTCAACTTTCCTCTCTTTCCAAAACGTATTACTCCTTTCCATGGAGATACCTTCAACATAACCATGTCTCCTACTTCAAACTCCAACGATTTCCTTCTGTTATCAGCATAACTCTTTTGTCTACTTCTGGCAGATAACAAACGCTTCTTAATTTGCACAATCTTCTCAGTCGTCTCAAATATCATTTCAGGCCCAGTCAATTGACTTTCTCCTACCTCACTCCAACACACTGGAGATCTACACTTACGTCCATACAAAGCTTCAAATGGAGCGGCTTTAATACTTGAATGATAACTATTGTTGTACGAAAATTCAACCAATGGCAAATGCTTATCCCAACCATTTCCAAAATCAATCACACATGCACGAAGCATATCCTCTAACGTTTGAATCGTTCTTTCACTTTGTCCATCAGTTTCCGGATGATATGCTGTACTTAAACATAACTCCGTTCCGATCGCTTTCTGCAAAGACTTCCAAAATTCTGAAGTAAACCTACTATCACGATCAGAAATTATCGACAAAGGCACACCATGTCGACAAACAATCTCCTTCACATACACCGTTGTTAACCTCTCCATACTATCTGTCTTCTTAATCGGCAAAAAGTGAGCAGACTTAGTCAATCTATCTACTATCACCCATATCATATCACAACCATTTGCAGTCCTTGGCAAACCTGTCACAAAATCCATTGTAATCTTCTCCCATTTCCACTCAGGAATCTTAGGTTGCACTAATAATCCCGACGGTTTCTTATGTTCAGCCTTCACCTTCGCACAAGTTAAACACTTATTAACATACTATGCTATATCTGCCTTCATATTCGGCCACCAATAAACTTTCTTAAGATCTTGATACATCTTGTCCGATCCAGGATGTATTGAATACTTTGACTTGTGAGATTCATTCATCACCAAATCTCGCACCCCTAACGAATCTTCCGTAGACGGACACCACGGTAACCAAATCCTATTTTTAAAATACCTCAATCCATTCGACCTTACTTCAAACAATGGTTTCAACATTCTACCCAAATTTTCTGCCTCAACGTTCTCTTCCTTCAAACCGTTAGTTTGGGCTTTCAATATCTCTTCTGTCAAATCAACACTTTCCAACATCGTCAAAGCTCTAACTCTTATAGACTTATCTCTTTCCTTTCTACTAAGTGCATCATCTACCACATTCGCTTTACCAGGATGGTAACAAATCTCGCAGTCATAATCACTCAGCAACTCAACCCATCTTCTTTGCCTCATATTCAATTCCTTTTGATCCAAAGTATACTACAAACTCTTATGATCAGTGAAAACCACACACTTGGTTCAATACAAGTAGTGTCTCCACAGCTTCAAAGCAAAAATAACAGCCCCAAGTTCTAAATCATACATAGTGTAATTCTCTTCATGCTTCCTTAATTGTCTCGATGCATACGCTATTACTTTCTCCCTTTGCATCAATACAGCTCCAAATCCTTTATGAGACGCGTCACAGTACATTACAAAATCCTCAGATCCTTCTGGCAAAGACAATATCGGCGCAGAACACAACTTATCCTTCAACATACTAAATGCAGAGTCCTCTTCCAATCCCCATTCAAACACTCTATTCTTCTCCGTAAGCTTAGTCAACGGCTTAGCAATTAACGAAAACTTCTCAATAAACCTTCTATAATACCCAGCCAAACCAAGAAATTGGCGAACTTCAGTCGGCGTCTTCGGCACTGACCAATCCTTAATTGCCTCAATCTTAGCAGGATCCACATGAACACCTTCACTATCAATCACGTGCCCCAAAAATTGCACTGATTTCAACCAAAATTCACACTTAGAGAATTTCGCATACAGCTTCTCCTTCTTCAACAATTCCAAAATTGTTCTCAAATGCTTCTCATGTTCCTCTTCACTCTTGGAATAAACGAGAATATCATCAATTAATACGATAACAAACTCATCCAAATACGGATTACATACACGATTCATCAAATCCATAAATACAGCAGGCGCATTTGTTAATCCAAAAGGCATCACTTGAAATTCGAAATGTCCATATCGAGTACGGAAAGCTGTTATAGGAATATCTTCTTCCCTAACTCTCAGTTGATGATACCCAGATCTCAAATCGATCTTCGAGTATACACTTGACCCTTACAACTGATCGAACAAATCATCAATCCTCGGCAGTGGATACCGATTCTTGACAGTCAATTTGTTAAGCTCTCTGTAATCAATACACATTCTAAAAGAACCATCTTTCTTCCTAACAAACAAAACAGGCGCACCCCACGGCGACGAACTTGGTCTAATAAATCCCTTCTCCATCAATTCCTTCAATTGATCGGATAATTCCTTCATCTCAGATGGAGCTAAACGATATGGTGCACGAGCAACTAGAGCAGCACCCAGCACTAAATCGATACAAAACTCAACTTCACGATGCGGCGGTAATCCTGGCAACTCCTCAGGGAAAACCTCAGGATACTCTCTAATCACAGGCACATCCTCCAATTTCCTTTCATTCACACCATCATTACTTATCTGTGCAAGAAACACATCACAACCTGCTTCTATATACCTCATCATCTTTAAACAAGAAACAACTCCCAAACGAGACGTACATTCATCACCTTTCACAGTCAATACCCTATTCCTTAGCGGTATCTGAACTAATCTTTCTCCACAAACAATTACTACACCATTACCAACTAACCAGCCCATTCCAATGATCACGTCAAAAGATCCTAATTCTATGGGCATCAAATCAATACTAAACACATAATTACCTAACTTCAAGGAACAACCTTTCAATATAGAACTAGTGCTTACAACCGTACCATCAGCTAACTCCACATTATAACTAGTCGTCAATCTTACTGGTTCTCTATCCAATAGCTGACCGAGTCTAACATCTACGAAACTTCTATCGGATCCAGAATCAAACAACACACTAGCATAACAAGCATCAAGTAAGAACATACCAGTCACCACGTTCGGCCCTTGAGGTTTGTCAGCATCTCCCACGACATAGGCTGGAGCAGCATTCCCAGCAGCAACAGCAACAACATTGTCTCCCTGTCGTATGCCAACCCTCGGACAGTTCCCCTGCTTATGTCCACGGCCTCTACATCCAGAACAGTAAAATACCTTAACAACATTAGCCCCAGTGGCTACACCCTTGTTTCTACAATCTGCCATCTTTTGTCCGGCCTTCCCACACTTGTTGCAAGCAGGTGGACAATTTCCAACATGATACAGATTACATCGACCACACTTCGGATTCACCTTGTTACCTTGATTTCCTGTAGCAGCACGAACACCATCATTCCTTCTCAAATTATATTGCTGATTCCTATTTGGTCCTTGGTTATTGTTATTACGATAACCACCTCGATTCTGCCCTTGGCTTATGTGTGCAGCTTCCCACTTTCTCTTATTCCCCTCAGCAATACTATCCTTTCGATCCTGCAGCTTTACATCCATTAAAGCGTGAGCCATTTGAACAGCTTCATCAAATGACTTGGGTTTCGACGAATTAGTTTCTCCCTTGATATTACTAGATAAACCCCGAATGTACTGCTTCATCTTCTTACGGTCATCAGCAAACGCATCAGGACACAACAAACACAAATCAAAAAACCTCCTTATATAAGCTACAATATCATTGTTCCTCAACACCAAATGCCTCAATTCATCTTCCAACTGACCTAACTCTTCCTCAGGACAAAACTTAGCAGTCAACAGTCCCTTAGTCACAGTCCATGTTCTAGCATTAGCATCAACCAATCCTACAGTAGCTACTTGACTATTCCACCAACTCAACGCATCATCCTGAAAAGTAGCTGCAGAAAATTTCACCTTAGGGCTTCTGAACATCCACTGATCTCAAAAGTACTTTCTATCTTCTCAATCCACCTCCTTAATTCCAGTGCACCACCAGTACCACGAAATTGGGTAGGTCCACATTTCATGAAACTAGCATAAGAACATTCCTTTTGAACCTGCTGAACAGCAGCATTACCTCCAGCTTGTCCCGCAACATTTCCTTCTGCTTGCTCATCAGCATTACCTCCAGCTTGATTTCCAGCATTCCCTCCAGCCTTACCAGCAGCATTCCTATTCTCAGCCTCTTGGTTCCTCGCAGCACGTTCAGCTTCCAAAGCTCTAGCAATAGCTTGCTCAATCATGGTATTAACAGTAGCAGTCGTTAATTTAGGCAACATGTTTACAGGAAAACTAACCAAACAGTAATTTAGTAAAGTCAGAAAAATGCCTCCCAACTCCTTCCTGTCACCATAACAGAAAAAGAACAAGTAAGTATTCATATCAAGATAAGAAGAAGGATTTCTCTAGCAAGATGTAACATGGATACTACATGCATCAACAACACAATTCACAATGAATCATTAACCAATCGCACAAAAGAACTAATAAGACAAATCATAAGTCATGAAGGTAATTTTGGATTGCCTTGGAAAATCTCCACAAAATTGTGACAAGTAATGTCACTACAATCCTTCATCACAACACTTAAAGTCATTAAGTTTCATCACAAGCTAGAGTACGAGTCTACATAAGTTCCATTACAACAAGACCAAATAAAAACAACAACAGAAAGAACTAAACATCACATCCTCGCAGGCTTCTTGTACACCCGCTCGTCATCACTGCTGCTATCATCATCCTCTGATTCTTCTTCTACTTTTTCCTTCCCTTTACGACTTCCTCCTTCACTCGGCTTCACCGACGCTTGAGCTTCAACCTGATTCGGCACATCACGAATCACAACACCATGACTAGGAAAAGATCTCACCGGCAAACCCCACACACTCAACCTAGCATTCCTTTCTTGCTCCCTACGTAACCTCTCAACTTGTCCACTCAAATTCAACACCATAGACCTCAATCTAACAACCTCATCCATTTCCCTTGCCTTAACAAACTCTGACCTCCTCACACTACCAACAAACCTTTCAAACTTCTTCTCATTCTGCTCAAACCTCCTAATCACACGAGTCTCAACCAAATACCTCTCAAACAAAGACCGATCAAACTTCTTAAGAAACCAGAAAATATCATCATAAGACCTAGGACCTAGACAATAAACCTTAGGAATACCATCATGAATAGATCGAGCACTAGCAGCCCTACTCGACTCAACAAGAACATCACCCCTAGCAAATGCAATCCCAGGCAAACTACTAATATAAGCATCACAAGTAGGAGTCAAAGAACGAACAACCGGTCGCTGACAATCTGGAACAGTCTGTGGCACAACATTGACTCTTGGAACATGACTACCTTGTAACAACTCAGGCTCTGTCTGACCAACTGCAGTAAGTGGAATCCCATCATCTAAAAACTCAAAAGGCTCCTCATCGTCACTAGCACCAAAGTTATCTACTTCCTCACCATCCACTACATTAGTCAAATCAATCCATCCATCCTCTCGAGGTAAACCAGCCATTCTCTACAATTATAAGGGTTCAAGGATACTTAAGGTCATCGTTAATAAAATAATAATTAGTATGCAATGCTCATGCAAATGTCATACATTATCCATGCTATGCAACACAATGCAAAAGATGTTTATGCAATATTCGCGAAAAAAATAAAATATGATACTGACAAGCACTCAGCATACTTTCAATAAATCCAATACAATATCGTAGTATTTACTTAATAAATACTCGGGAAATCATTTTAGTTATGAGGGATACATCTACAATGCAAAACAAACTAAAAGTGATCTTATCGGAGCGTTTCAGAGGAGTTGTGTGCTTTTGAAGAATAAATACTTTCGACACCAAAGTTATAGTTTAGGACAATTTTTAAAATCGACCCAGTTCTCTATAACTTGCAGCTCTGATTACCAATCTCTTACACCCCCAATTTACATTACGCAACGGAAATACACAATTGGGTGCTAGACACAAGCATCATCACACAAGGTATATTGAACGACTAAAAAGTGAGATGTTTACACAAAATATAAACATGATTATTATAAATGGTCTAAAACATAGATTTCAACCCAAATTGTATTGACACGATACCAGAGTAAAGCGTTTTGTCCCCATGGATCTCGACCAACAACCGACAAGTTTAGTACAGTACATCAACATAAAATAAATTGTTCAACATTTAAAAAGGTAGAAACAGTTTAGACCAACATTCTTCCAAAAGCCAAGCCACAACCTCCACAGCAAAGCTCCATGCACCATCACTTCCTATTACCTAAAATACATGCATAAAACGAGTCAACAATAATGTTGAGGGAGACTATAGGTTTATCAAATCACATTTGAACACAAGAAGAAAATCAATCATAATCATTTATAGAGTTGTCGTACACACAATCTATATTCAAGGCAGTAATAATAATGATAAACAAACATTGTATTTAAGCTCATGACACCGACCCCTTAACCAATAGTCACCCACGCCAAATGCCGACATGACTAGAATAAAATCATTGCCCCTCTAGGGTATCAGTTGCTAGAATACCAAAATCTTATTCACGTAAAATTATCCTTCCCAGCGGGTTACTCAACGTAATGCCCTGGTCTCAGATAGGGTGGTCAACCCAATAGTACTACCATTAGAATAAGCGGCTATTCCCGACTCACAACATCAAGTCAGAAGATAGTTAACGGCTCATAAATTTAGGGTCTTTAGCAACAAGTTACTCAATACAATGAAATCAACTTTAGGCAACATTCGGGTCTAACAGTTACTCATGACTTGTGTTCATTTATTTTCAAATAGCATGTATCCCCCTCGCGGGTATTAAAATCATTAAAACAATTAGAAAGCGAAGCTATAAACTCACCTTAGTATAAGAGATCTAGCGAGATGATCGTCGACGATAATGGATGCCTTTCAAACACGAGAACCACTACCTATCAAATAAGGCACGTTCGTTAAATAATGACTCGAGAAATAAATCATACATAATAACATCAAAATCAAACTCATAAAGTCACGATAAACTCGAGAGAAAATGATATAAATAACTTCATTATACTTTACTACACATTTACTTAACCATTTATACTTTTTACAAAGTTCGCCGGTACATACTACATGTACTAGCTCATTTACCCCTTTTAAACTCGTCAACCGTTTATGAAACGACTCGATAAACTAACTTACTATACATATAAAGTCCTCTTACAAGCAAAAAGGTTAGCACAAGTCGTTGAGGAAGACAAGAATTGAATTTGCTAGAAGCTCCCCCTTGGTGTTTACTCCCCCTTGCTTGGGACACCAAGTGAATGAGCTAAGGTGACATGCTACACAAAGGTTAGTAGAGAGAAAAGAAACACCAATGTATATATAGTCACTACCTACTAATTAACTTGAGAGGGAGGAAGAAAAGAAATATCAAATTAGAAGTAAGTGTTTGCCAAGTATGTCCAAAGAGGGTGTTTTGACAAAATCAAAGTTCAATTGGTGGAATAAAGGTAGAAAATAAACATCTATACGAATTGAAGTGATAATATGTCAAAGGGTTAGAAACTTAGAATTGGCGGAATCACCCAAAATCAATTGTAAGGTTTAGCCATGATCCACTCTAAACAATGTGTGAAAAATAATTGATGGGAAAGGGAGTAACACACATAACATTCATATTACAAAAATATGAAAGAACATACAAGGAAAATATTCATACACACAATATGAATATTTAACACAACAAATAAGGAAAATAAACAACATAATCATAAACTACTTTAGTAGTGATAATCCTCCAAGATTGCTAAGTTGACTCAAACAACTAAAACACAAAGTGTGATTTAATTGGAAAAATAAGACGACAAGGCATCATTCGAAGATTTGTTCACGGGAACAAATACTTTGAGAGGAGGTCGAGTGAGAAAAAATTCAATAAAATTTATTTTGTCATACACATGAGCAAGTTCAATTTGTTGAAATCGACAACAAGCAAATGAGCTTCCATGATGCAAAACAAAGTCGTTAGATGGGGGAGGACCATCAAGATGAGAAGGTGGTGGTGGAGAGGGAGATAATGGATAAGAAATGTTTTCACAATGCCTAGTGAAATTTAGGAAAGAAGATAGGTGATTGAGAGTAGGTATGTTGCAAGGTCTAGGTGGTGGTGGAAGAACTTCCTTTTCTCTGGTAATTGGATCGATTGAGAAAGTCTCATTCTAATACACAATAGGAGATAAATAGGAAGTCTTGCAAGGTTTGGGAGAAGAAGAATCATGATGATCCTTGTTCTTCTTGATCCAAACAGGTTGAACCTAGGTTTTCGGTTTCTTGGAAAGCTTAGAAGAGGAAGCTTTAGGTTTAGAAAATTGTGACAAAGAAATGTCAAGGTTAAGATTAGAAGAGTTAGAAATTGTGAGGGATGAGAAGAAGAACTCCCAAAAGAAGAAAATTTAAAGAAAATAGACAAGACAAAGATTTGAAATGAAAACAAAAGTTTTCAAGGAATGTTTAGCCAAAAATGGCAAACAAGAATCTTGAAAAAGACTGTGGTCAAAGAAGAAAGACAAAAAACGAACGACTTTCTGTCCGCGGTTCTTTAAAAGAACCCGTGGTTCCTTATATATAAGGAACCGCGCGACTTTAGGGATCCGCACACAATGGACATGAAAATTCAATTTTACAAAGATTTGAGAAAAAAAAGGTTTTTTTCAAAAATTTGCAAATCTTGGATTTTTACCTCTTTTAGCACTAGATTATGCTTTGGTTGCACAAAAGGCAACACACTTACAAAGAGTGTCTTGACAAAGGGTGACAAAATATTTAGATAACTGTAACACCCCACTTGGATAAGTGGACCGTTACGTGTATTTATGGCGTGTCATCAAATCATATAAGCTAAGTCCTAAAACATTAACTGACCATAAAGGAAATACCGGAATCAAACATCGATAATCCAAACATAAGCTCAAACATGAAAAGTAAATACTGAAGGGAAGGACTAAACAATGTCCAAATAAACAGAATAATGTAAGAAGTGCATAAAGTAAGAAGTCGGGATAGCTTCCATCCAATGCACATACTCTCAGAATCCTAAGAGTGTCCTGGTGTACTTGCCGTTAGAGCATGAAAGGAACTACGACTAAGCATAACACCTAGTGAACAGATATAAAGCATGATAAGAAATACTGGAATCAAACAGATAATAAAATACTGAAGCTATAAGGCTGAAAAGTAAAGTGCAGCGGAATAAACTGTGTATGTTCTGAAAGTCTGGTTTATAACTAGTAAAGCTGAACTATAAACTGTTAAATCTGAAAAACATGTATATTTTGTATTTTAAATGCTAAGAGCTTATATAGGTCATGTGCTGTAACAACGTTTGCATGAATACATGGATAGGTGACCTCGTCATGCTGTAGAGGGGTGACCTCTAAATAATATGTTGGGTGAAGGGATCAACTCCAATGTGAAAGATGTAGAGCACACACCACATTCACCTAATAAGCTGTAACTGATAACCTAGGACGCATCCATACGTCCCGCTGATAATACTGATAAATGGCCATGCTGAATAAATGGGACGCTGCGAGAAATCACTCCCCCGCAGAAGAGTCAGGACACCGGTGACTCTAGTGTCATGGTTACGGTACCTCCGTAACTAGTACATAACTGGTCATGCTTGTATATAAAGCTCAGGCAATTTATCTTAGTTATTAAAAGATTACTGATAAGATTTAGAACATATGCTGGGGAAAACAGTTGGCTGCAAACGGGAAATCCTAATCATGCACAGGAAGGAAGTCCTTATTGAAGGACGGAAAATCCGTACCTCGTGTCCAGTAATGAAATAAGAATGAAAGCTGAAGGATCGACTCCGACTTCATGTTTACTACATAAATAAGGGACGTAAAATGAGTTGTCTGATCACTGTTTACTGTTTACTCTTTATTATTGTTCTTAATTCATTTTGTGTGTTCTCGTATTATTTTACTGGTTGCGTATAAGCTGGTTAATCTGATTGTCTGGCGTACTTCTGATAAATCCGACGAATCTTTAAATATTTACTGCATAACGTATATCCTGTATTTATGATTACTGTATATTATACTGTATTCTAATTATGGTATTATACTGTATTATGGTGTTACAATATTACTATAAATAGTAACCTGGTATAAATAGAAAGTTTCCTGAATATAGAAAGTTTCTTAAAATAGAAAGGTTTCTAAATTAGTTTTTCCTTAAAATTAAATCATAATAAATCACATGTTTTTAAGTGGTTAAAAAGGATAAAATAAAATCAATTTAATTTTACTAATTAAATCAATAAAATAAAAACCACTTAATTAATTTATTTATAAAACTAAGTTTACAAAAAAAATGATTTAATCATAGTTAACATAAACCCCGTATTATTTATTTTTTGTGACCCTGAAACCCGTGCTAAAATCTTCCCGGAGACACCCATGTCTCGGGTTAACCAAACCGTCTTACACCCCCAATTTACATTGCGCAGCGTAAATACACAATTGGGTGCTAGACACAAGCATCATCACACAAGGTATATTGAACGACTCAAAAGTGAGACGTTTACACAAAATATAAACATGATTATTATAAATGGTCTAAAACATAGATTTCAACCCAAATTGTACTGACACGATACCAGAGTAAAGCGTTTTGTCCCCATGGATCTCGACCAACAACCGACAAGTTTAGTACAGTACATCAACATAAAATAAATTGTTCAACATTTAAAAAGGTAGAAACAGTTTAGACCAACATTCTTCCAAAAGCCAAGCCACAACCTCCACAGCAAAGCTCCATGCTCCATCACTTCCTATTACCTGAAATACATGCATAAAACGAGTCAACAATAATGTTGAGCGAGAATATAGGTTTATCAAATCACATTTGAACACAAGAAGAAAATCAATCATAATCATTTATAGAGTTGTCGTACACACAATCTATATTCAAGGCAGTAATAATAATGATAAACAAACATTGTATTTAAGCTCATGACACCGACCCCTTAACCAATAGTCACCCACGCCAAATGCCGGCATGACTAGAATAAAACCATTTCCCCTCTAGGGTATCAGTTGCTAGAATACCACAATCTTATTCACGTAAAATTATCCTTCCCAGCGGGTTACTCAACGTAATGCCCTGGTCTCAGATAGGGTGGTCAACTGTGACAACCCTGGTTTTGAGGTTCGTCACTTAGTTTTGTTTTGTGCTAGTTACGTGTCTTTACGTGTTTATGTGCTAATTGATGTGAATAAATTATGGTTTGGATATCGTTTCTGGTACGGGGTACCTTGTGAGTGAAACGATGTGTGATGATTTCATGTTCATGAGTTCACATGGTGGTGACTATGAAGTGAGATGGTGTTATTTAGTGGTTTTACGTATACGTATATGTATTATAGAAAATCGTATTTTTACGATTTACGGTTTAGCATTTAGAGGTCTCGGATGAGGTAATTAGTCATATGAATATTTTTCGGGATGGTTTTAAGTCATTTAGGACTTAGTTATAAAGTTTATTTCAAAATTTGAGATTTTTATTAAAAGTGTATATTTTACGTCTTTTACGGTAAAACGCGTAAAAACTGACTAGTTTTACGGTTTTGAGGTTTTGGAGGCTTTAGGAGCTGAAATAAATTAAGGAAAATTAAGGTAATATTATTAATACAAATATTAATAATAAAAAGGAAAAAAAACGAAATTAAATGGGTATAGGTCGGTTATGTGAAAAAAAGAAAAGAAAAGGGGAAAAAAGGGAAAAATTGTTAAGAAAGTATATAAAGTCTTTTTATTAATCAAAACACTCATAAAATCCCTGGATATCAAGGTTTGGTCGGCATAAATGGTGGTTTTAGGGTTCTTCATTAATTTTTCTTCTTTCAAAAATTCTAAGGTAAAATCTTTAATACTCTTTTTAATTTAATTGTTTTTATGTTTTTATAATCATTCTTATGATGGAATTAGGGTTAGGGTTCATATAAAATCAGTAAATTAATGATGTGATAATCATAATATGATGATCATATAAATTAGGGCTTGTAATTAGAGGGATTAGGGTTAATTAATGAAGTTGATTTTGTTAAACCCGTTTTTAAAAAAACTGGGCAGATTTTGTGTCAATTGTTTTGATCATATCGGGAGTTCTATAAACTCTTATTTTACGATCCAAGTACCCCTGGAAATATATTTGAAGTGGCTTTCCAATGCAAGAAACGAGAACTAAATTGGAGGTAGGGAAGTGGGTCAAAAACAGGTTACAACAGTCGGAGGTCAAAACAGTTTTGAATTCAGCCTGTTTTCTTTTTAAGTTTTGGGTTGTTTGGGGTACTTAGGGTTGCATTGGGATCTTCTCACGAACGTGAGAGATGGTTTATATATTGTAGTAAGTATCTGCACTTGGGATAAGGTTGTGGTTTAGGGTAAGACCCCTTAATGGTAACAAATATTTAGTACGTTTAAAATCAGGAAATCTGGAATGACAAAAGTAGATATATGTATATCGGGGCCTTAACAGTAGCTTTAAGGTTAGGTCAAGTGGGAGGTGTTAGCCAACATATGTAAGGGTATGAATATTCCTTTTTACAGAAACCATGGGTAGGTTTAAGTGGATGTTTGACATAAAGTTTTGAGACCTAAAAACTGGGACTGTTTTGGGTAAAATATGAACGGGTTAGTTATTAAACTTAACCAAGTTAAGGACTTGTTAAGGAAGGGTAATGGGGTGATTAGAGCTTATCAATGAGGTAAATATGTGGGTATAGGCTAGATGTCCATCATAGGTTAATGAGCCATCTTAGTGATTGGTTCGTGTATTGATTGCGTGTTTTGGTTTGTTAGCTTGTTGCTAGTGCAAGGACTCGTGAAGGAGCTATCAGGTGAGTTTCATAGTCCTATGTTTACTATTGTTTTTGACTTCCAGATGGGATGGAAGAGACACTGTGTTGAGTGATTTTCTAAATTGATGTTGTGAATGTGTTTGTGATTTGAGATGGACTTGTGTGTACATTATGTGATTAATTGCTATGTGATTTTTGATTGTGTATGATTTGGATCGGGGGACACGTGCCGTCTAACTTATTGTGGTTTAACAAGGTAGTGGCCTTGTGGTTTAACAAGGTAGTGGCCTCGTGGTTTAACAAGGTAGTGGCCTTGTGGTTTGACAAGGTAGTGGCCTTGTGGTTTGACAAGGTAGTGGCCTTGGGATAGGTACATAGTGTGATCATCTATGGTACCATGTTGTTTGGCAAGGTAGGAGCCTTGGATTTTGGTTTGGAATGATTGATCTTGAATGCTAGTTGTTAATACATAATTGTAGCACATTGTCCATATGTTATTGTGTTGATGGTTGTTATTCACAGCTTGTAACTGATTTTAGCATTGGAGTCTAAACCTATGACTCTCACCAACTTTATGTTTACGTGTTTTAGTGTCTCTTTCAGGTGATACTATGGTTAAGCATGAGAACTTAAGTGGCTAGGATTGGAGAAGCTTAGGAATGCATATATAAGGAGAATCCCCGTTTCCTTCTTAGTTTTATTTGTTTGTTCATTTTAATAAGTGATACTATGGCACACATATGTTTGTTTTGATTATGTTACTTGTTTGTCTTGGGTAAGAGGTAGGACTGTTACCTACTTACCTAGACACCTGCATTTGATGAGATATTGTCATGACTTTTGTGTAACCTTTTTATGACATTTCTTATTTCATATAGTTATCTCTATAGACACGCCATGTTGTGATGATATCCATACGCCGCGCCCCATATTCTGCCACGGTGGGGTGTGACAGAATGGTATCAGAGCCAATGGTTATAGAGAATTAGGTTGCCTAGTCGCGTAGCCTAGTCTATAGCTTAAGGGTCCCTGCATATAGGCGTCATAGGAGTATGTGTGCATTTTATATAAATTGATGTGTTTAGATGTTATTTATTATGATGTTTTGACTAGTATGAATTGAACCATAGTAAGTTCATACTTAGCCACATGTTATTTTCTTTTCGGGTTGTGAGTAGTGCGGGTTGAACCATAATCATCCACGCTAGTCAATGTCGTCTTAAATTATACATTATAGTACATAATTTGGTACGTGGTAGTTTTTTGTCTTTTGTTGAGTTATTTTATGTACCTGAGGTATAGTATTATTTTCTTTTGATGTTTAAGTAATGTTCCCTAGGAATCGTGTGGTGGTTCGAGTTACTAGGAGTACATGGGTAGGAAGGATTTTAGGCTGTTTCCACTCTTACGGGCGACATGACTTATAACTGATTATGTTTTCGTTTGGATTTAGTCTATGCTGTTTTAGCTAGACTATGGATTTAGGTATTCCTAGAGTTTTATTATGTTATTTTTATAGATGGAGTTTTGGACCTTATTGGTTATGTGGTTAGGAGCTTATGTGAGTAGATAGATTTATGTGTTATATGTTGTATTGATTCTTATAAGTGTCATCATAGGAGGGAGTGCATTGGGGAAAGGGTAATTGTATAAGTATGGTGGCCAACATAGTTATACAAGTACCACAACTTCAATGGGTTCTCAAGTATGGTTGCATGAAAGAGGGTTAGTACATGCTTGTATATGGTGAGATGTAGAATTTGGGTATACGTATAATATATGGGTTTATGTAATGGCTGCCTATGATATGGCTATTGTTCTTTTTGTGTTTTATGTTTTGGGTTATAGTTGTGATGTGTGATTATGGGGTCACACGATATGGTTTGGTTTTGGAGGTGGGCATTATGCCTTGTTGTGGCACGGTGAGATGGTGATTACTCGTGTGGAAAAACGAGTGTATGACGTGATTGGTTGATCCGACATGTATGGTAACGAGTATGTTTTGGGTGATTTAATAGGTATATATAAGCGGATATATATACTACTATGTGTTAAGTTATGGTATATGGTCGTTCACTAGTTATTATAACTTGAACGTGCCTTGTGTTTGTTCGTGTTTTATGGTGCTAGAGTTTGATGGAGTTCCAACGACGTTTTGAATCTTTTGAAGTGTGTCTTGTAGCGTATTCTTTGAGTTTCGTATTTCACGTGTACGTTTTAAAATGGTGTTTTTGGTTTCAAGTCTATTGAAATAACTTGGGATTTCTTTTGAGATAATGAAATCTTTTGTGTTGGGTCTTGCATTTCTTTTGGTCGGTATATATTGAGTTAGATGGTTGGTTGTATTCGGTAAAATAAGGGTAAGGTGTTGGAGTCGTGTTTGAAACAAGATGTAACATAAGATTTCTTTTTAATCAACACTTATATATTTCAAATTCCAAAAGACTTTTTTTGAAATAAAGCGAAGTAAAAATTTGTTTCTACCTACATAGTTTATATAATTAAGTTTGACCGATTTATGTCATTTATAATTATTAATACAAGGTTAAATTGAGTTTATGAAGATTTCACATACAATTTTATCTTTCATTAATATAAAACTGTTTTGGTCATAACTTGTTCGTTTTTAAAGCTTTTTGGATGATTCAAAAGCCTAAAATTATGTACTCGGAACGTACTTTTCAAATATTCAGAAAGTATAGTCATGGGAGGTCAGTATCTTGGCCGGAATTATTGTACAAGTGTCGGGTTAAAGGTTGAGTTTGAATAGTAGTTATTTTTATGATTTGGGATGCACGGGATACCTAGTTTTTGAGTTGAGTTTTGAGTTCGTCAAGAGGATTGTTTGTAGATTGTTTGAGTCACATAGATGTGGGAGGTAATAATAAATAATAATAAAAAAAGATATATATTCTTTTGGAAAAGTCGATCGTTTGCACGGTTTAAATAATATGTCGTGGGGCGTAATATGTTTGGTTGCCATTGGGTGTTTCTTGGATTATTTTTCGTTGTCATGGGTCATTTTGAAGTGATACACGTTTTGGGTTTGAGTTTTCTTTTGAGTCTCATGGTTTTTGACTTGTTTTAACTGGTGCACGTGAAATGTCGTTAGTTATCCATGGGTTTGACTCTTTGATCGTATCTGGTGGATTCAGGATGTAGTTTTGGTTTCGTATTGTTCGGGAGCGTTGAGGTAGTCGTATGAAAGACTTGTTCGCGCCTACACGATTAAGTAGGTGACCATGAGAGAATGGTCGGAATTCCCTTAGTGGGGATGAAAGAGTTAAAAGTTTGTAGACAAACTAATGTGGGCATGAGGTCTATTAGGAGTGCCAAGGGAGATGAATGGAGATTTGTGAAATGTATGGATATTGGCACAAGTAACGTGCCATAGAGAGTGTTGGAAGGGGATATTGTTCGTAAGGAATGTATGTTTTCTAAAAAACTTCCTGAAATTTAGTAGGTTTGCCTATTATTTTGAGGTAGAACCATAAATAGAGCAAGTAGGAGAAGTGAGAGGAGTTGTGGTTAGTTCCTTTCCAAGGCAAATCATTGATGGAGTGATTTAAAAACAAGAGCTGTTAGAAATTGCAACGGATGCATGGTAAAAGTTGAGTTGCTTAGTAGTAGATTGGATATTGAAAGCGGTTAGATGGTCTGATGAAAAGAAGCATTGGTTTTTTAAGATGCGTGTAGAATTTTGCAAGTAGAACGAGGTAGGAATTTATTCATATTGCCGCTAAGAGAGGGTGCAAGGAGGACATAGTTGAAACTGCTAAGGATGTGGTATGAACGCTTTGGGTTTACGGTTATGCATTTGGCTTCGCCAAAGCACTAGCGGATTACATGGAGTCAATGAAGCGAGTGTGCATGAACGTATATAAATGAGTTGTCATCGGGAGTATCGACGACATCTTGATCTACTCAAAGTCTAAGAAGGAGAGTGAGGCTAAGTATGTGTTGGTGTTGGAGTGGAATTATACGTGAGATTTTCAAGTGTGAGTTTTAGTATTAAGTCTACCATGATGAGCAGTTAGAGATGATGGCATATCATGGAACCAGCAAGGGCGAAGTGAAGAAGGATGAGGAAGCGTTTTGGAGGCTGAAGAGGTGGATTGGATAATGAGCCGATCTTGGCATTATCGGAAGGACTGGATGAATTCGCGAAGCATGACGATACGTGGAGCAAGGTTTTGGACGCGTACGAGGACGACAAAGAAAGGCGATCACTTATACGTTGAAGGAACTGAAGATTTGGAAGAACTGGATAGACTTAGTTAGTGGAGCTGGACTGTTATATCTGCCTAGAATGCTAGAGGCATTTGGTGTATAAGACGTGTAGAATGATCTATACGGATCATGAACGTCTCCAACACATATTCAATCGCCTTGATTTAACATTTGGCAAAGGTTAATTGGTGAAAGAAAATTGCAAGGCCAAGTACCATCTGGTAAAGGCAAGCATGGTTGATGAGACATGGAATAAGAAGAATGAAGTGAAGCTGAGAAGAACTTAAACTATATGGATGACGTATTAGGATGGTTTGGATGAAAGATGTAGGTTGCACGAGTTGAGTTGTCTAAAGCAGAGAACGCGTCAACATGTATGTTGCGTGGCTTGGACAATCATGTGGAGAAAAGGGACGTAGACTATACTTCCTACATAGATAGGAGTAGCTTAGAAAGGGGGATGTAAGGACGAAATTGGGGAAGGTGAAGAGAGTTGGGTGATAGTCGATAGACTGACTAATTCATCTCATATTTCAAGAGGAATGAGAAGTCACGTAGTTGAAAAGTTGGAAGGATTGCGTACGAATGTGATGGAATAGAGGGTGCTGCGTAAAAGTTAGCCTAATATGTATGGAATGCCTTATGAAGGGTTATGGCAAGGGAAGAAACGATGGGAAGCATCACATCGTGATGTATGGTATGAGCTGAGGAAAAGAAGGAAGTGTGTATAGGAGCGAAGCAAGAATAAAATAGGTCGAGATTGGAAAAAGAAATGGTACTGACCCATACTGATTGTTTGGGAGGCTTAGTATCGATAATCGAATGGATGAGGAGTTATAGGTGTGATGTGCCATGGGGACGAAGGGCTTGGTCTATCCGAGATAACCGTCTTTTTGATGATGTGTATAGATCATAATTTGATTTGGATTGGAAGAACTAATGGCTATGTAGAAAAGGAGGAAACCACTAGAGTTAGTGACAGAGTTATGTATGAAGTTTCACCCATAGTAACGGGTGGTATGTTTTGGTAAAATGGAAGAGTTGATGTAGAGTTTTGTAGGTCCATTTATGATCTTTGGAAAGATCGGACCAGTAGCTTATGAGCATAGAATTAACTGGGGGAAATGAGTGGTATATATGATATATTGCATGTATTAAGATTGTTAAATGTTGTTTGAGAATGCATTTTGCATGTACGGTTATTCGGGACTTGTATTAATAAGAGTCTTTGTTTTATCAAAGAGTCATCTGTGAGATTTATTGACTGCGAGGTCAAGAGTTTGGCAATGAGTTTAATTATTTTTGGTTTGTATATGTGGTATTTTGAGACTTGATCTAAAGTTCACATGGAAATGAGGGGAGTTCGTTTAGAACAAGTATCCTCATGTGATTTGTTGTTTGTGTGTTTGATCCTAAGGAGTAAATCTCGGGACGAGATTTCTATTAGGAGGGAGTGATGTGACAACCCTGGTTTTGAGGTTCGTCACTTAGTTTTGTTTTGTGCTAGTTACGTGTCTTTACGTGTTTATGTGCTAATTGGTGTGAATAAATTGTGGTTTGGATATCGTTTCCGGTACGGGGTACCTTGTGAGTGAAACGATGTGTGATGATTTCATGTTCATGAGTTCACATGGTGGTGACTATGAAGTGAGATGGTGTTATTTAGTGGTTTTACGTATACGTATATGTATTATAGAAAATCGTATTTTTACGATTTACGGTTTAGCATTTAGAGGTATCGGATGAGGTAATTAGTCATATGAATATTTTTCGGGATGGTTTTAAGTCATTTAGGACTTAGTTATAAAGTTTATTTCAAAATTTTATATTTTTATTAAAAGTGTATATTTTACGTCTTTTACGGTAAAACGCGTAAAAACTGACTAGTTTTACGGTTTTGAGGTTTTGGAGGCTTTAGGAGCTGAAATAAATTAAGGAAAATTAAGGTAATATTATTAATACAAATATTAATAATAAAAAGGAAAAAAAAACGAAATTAAATGGGTATAGGTCGGTTATGTGAAAAAAAGAAAAGAAAAGGGGAAAAAGGGAAAAAGGGAAGCGGGCTTTTGTACATGGGCCAAGGACTTGTTAAGAAAGTATATAAAGTCTTTTTATTAATCAAAACACTCATAAAATCCCTGGAGATCAAGGTTTGGTCGGCATAAATGGTGGTTTTAGGGTTCTTCATTAATTTTTCTTCTTTCAAAAATTATAAGGTAAAATCTTTAATACTCTTTTTAATTTAATTGTTTTTATGTTTTTATAATCATTCTTATGATGGAATTAGGGTTAGGGTTCATATAAAATCAGTAAATTAATGATTTGATAATCATAATATGATGATCATATAAATTAGGGCTTGTAATTAGAGGGATTAGGGTTAATTAATGAAGTTGATTTTGTTAAACCCGTTTTTAAAAAAACTGGGCAGATTTTGTGTCAATTGTTTTGATCATATCGGGAGTTCTATAA
The DNA here is from genome assembly GCA_025667525.1 of Glebionis coronaria. Classification (NCBI taxonomy): domain Eukaryota; kingdom Viridiplantae; phylum Streptophyta; class Magnoliopsida; order Asterales; family Asteraceae; genus Glebionis; species Glebionis coronaria. Next base: position 177,580,466 of record CM046881.1, on the reverse strand, counting down.
ACTCTTATTTTACGATCCAAGTACCCCTGGAAAGATATTTGAAGTGGCTTTCCAATGCAAGAAACGAGAACTAAATTGGAGGTAGGGAAGTGGGTCAAAAACAGGTTACAACAGTCGGAGGTCAAAACAGTTTTGAATTCAGCCTGTTTTCTTTTTAAGTTTTGGGTTGTTTGGGGTACTTAGGGTTGCATTGGGATCTTCTCACGAACGTGAGAGATGGTTTATATATTGTAGTAAGTATCTGCACTTGGGCTAAGGTTGTGGTTTAGGGTAAGACCCCTTAATGGTAACAAACATTTAGTACGTTTAAAATCAGGAAATCTGGAATGACAAAAGTAGATATATGTATATCGGGGCCTTAACAGTAGCTTTAAGGTTAGGTCAAGTGGGAGGTGTTATCCAACATATGTAAGGGTATGAATATTCCTTTTTACAGAAACCATGGGTATGTTTAAGTGGATGTTTGACATAAAGTTTTGAGACCTAAAAACTGGGACTGTTTTGGGTAAAATATGAACGGGTTAGTTATTAAACTTAACCAAGTTAAGGACTTGTTAAGGAAGGGTAATGGGGTGATTAGAGCTTATCAATGAGGTAAATATGTGGGTATAGGCTAGATGTCCATCATAGGTTAATGAGCCATCTTAGTGATTGGTTCGTGTATTGATTGCGTGTTTTGGTTTGTTAGCTTGTTGCTAGTGCAAGGACTCGTGAAGGAGCTATCAGGTGAGTTTCATAGTCCCATGTTTACTATTGTTTTTGACTTCCAGATGGGATGGAAGAGACACTGTTTTGAGTGATTTTCTAAATTGATGTTGTGAATGTGTTTGTGATTTGAGATGGACTTGTGTGTACATTATGTGATTAACTGCTATGTGATTTTTGATTGTGTATGATTTGGATCGGGGGACACGTGCCGTCTAAGTTATTGTGGTTTAACAAGGTAGTGGCCTTGTGGTTTAACAAGGTAGTGGCCTTGTGGTTTAACAAGGTAGTGGCCTTGTGGTTTGACAAGGTAGTGGCCTTGTGGTTTGACAAGGTAGTGGCCTTGGGATAGGTACATAGTGTGATCATCTATGGTACCATGTTGTTTGGCAAGGTAGGAGCCTTGGATTTTGGTTTGGAATGATTGATCTTGAATGCTAGTTGTCAATACATAATTGTAGCACAGTGTCCATATGTTATTGTGTTGATGGTTGTTATTCACAGCTTGTAACTGATTTTAGCATTGGAGTCTAAACCTATGACTCTCACCAACTTTATGTTGACGTGTTTTAGTGTCTCTTTCAGGTGATACTATGGTTAAGCATGAGAACTTAAGTGGCTAGGATTGGAGAAGCTTAGGAATGCATATATAAGGAGAATCCCCATTTCCTTCTTAGTTTTATTTGTTTGTTCATTTTAATAAGTGATACTGTGGCACACATATGTTTGTTTTGATTATGTTACTTGTTTGTCTTGGGTAAGAGGTAGAACTGTTACCTACTTACCTAGACACCTGCATTTGATGAGATATTGTCATGACTTTTGTGTCACCTTTTTATGACATTTCTTATTTCATATAGTTATCTCTATAGACACGCCATGTTGTGATGATATCCATACGCCGCGCCCCATATTCCGCCATGGTGGGGTGTGACATCAACCCAATAGCACTACCATTAGAATAAACGGCTATTCCTGACTCACAACATCAAGTCAGAAGATAGTTAACGGCTCATGAATTTAGGGGCTTTAGCAACAAGTTACTCAATACAATGAAATCAACTTTAGGCAACATTCGGGTCTAACAATTACTCATGACTTGTGTTCATTTATTTTCAAATAGCATGTATCCCCCTCGCGGGTATTAAAATCATTAAAACAATTAGAAAGCGAGGCTATAGACTCACCTTAGTATACGAGATCTAGCGAGATGATCGTCGACGATAATGGATGCCTTTCAAACACGAGAACCGCTACCTATCAAATAAGGCGCGTTCGTTAAATAATGACTCGAGAAATAAATCATACATAATAAAATCAAAATCAAACTCATAAAGTCACGATAAACTCGAGAGAAAACGATATAAATAACTTCATTATACTTTACTACACATTTACTTAACCATTTATACTTTTTACAAAGTTCGCCGGTACATACTACATGTACTAGCTCATTTACCCCTTTTAAACTCGTCAACCGTTTATGAAACGACTCGATAAACTAACTTACTATAAATAGAAAGTCCTCTTACAAGTTTATCAAATGATATTACTCTTAAAGTACTTTACCCGACTCATTTTCAAACTACAAAATCCGGACAGATTTACGTTAATTTTTCATACAACCGTTTTAACTTATTTAAACGACTCCGTTTACAAAACCGACACTCGGGTTTTAAAGTAAACTCAACCTATAAAATAAACACCTCATTATCAGTAGGTTACATTTTTCAAAACATCAATTTAGAGTCCCCGGGATTCGATCCAAATATCGAGAACAACTACTTGTAGTGCCGGTACTCGTCTCCCGGTACACGATCATTCAAAACATCATAACTTCACGCTCGTTTTGAGCTAGAAGCTCTACCTTATATCAAATAGAAGCTAAGAAAAATATCTACAACCCTAGGCTATAAGTTAAGCCATTTTCAAAACATAAAAATTCGGATTTTGCCTTTTACTTACTGTTGTAAAATTACTACTCAAAACTTGTACAAAATCAACTTTTTGATAAAAACCAACCATGGAAATGATCATTAATATGCCCTAATATCATCATACACCAATCATAACATCAAAATCATAACAAAAATAAAAATCATAAGATCAAAATGAAGTTTCTAACAAGATTTTAGCACAAACCACCATGGATCATCAAGATGAAGCCATGCATGATCAAATCTCCTACCTACCAACATCAAAAAAAAGTTGCTTGCATATATGAAATTCTTACACCAATGTGATCCTTATGCAAAAATAAGGTTGGGTCTAGTGTTAGTTTAGCTTGATTCAAGCTCAAACTCAAGAAAAATGGAAGTTTGATTTTGTTTTGGTCGTGGTGGTGGGTTTCGGCAAAGAGAAGAGAGAGAGAGAGATGGAAGTAAAATTTTGAAATGAAAATGGTGTGTGTGTGTTTGTTTTATGTTTATATATAGTGGGGTAGGGACTTGGTTGCAATTTAATGAAAGTTGTGGCTAGAAATGTAAATATTTAGCTAAAAAGCGGGAAATAACTATTAGTCAATTTTCAAAATATTTACGGGGCTTAGGTTTCATAAGGATAATTTTAAAAATTTAAAACGTACCTCAAAAATAATAATATCGACTCTCGACTCGACTTAACACGTCATTTAAAATAAAACCTCAAAAATAATAAAAATAAAACAACCGACAATAAAACGTAAAATATTTGGCATCCATCGACATCACACTTGCTAATACTCCTTATACTTAATAAATATTAAATATAGACCTTCCAACATCGGTTTAAACTGAAACCTTCAAAAATAAATATCGTTCAAACTCATCCAAAAATTTCAAAAATAATCGTAAAATAAGATTTAGCAATGACCTCGATTTTTGGGTTGTCATAAACCGGGCCTACCACGACACGTCGTGGCCTCCCTTTGCTGCTGACGTTACCCAGCAGTAGAACCGGCCTATTGCCAGTTGCTACTGCTTATAAAATGTTTCCCACTGTTAATGCAGTGGTTCCCACGGCTAATGAAGTGGTTCCCACTGCTATTGTTTATGTTCCCGCTGTTCGCAATCCCAAACACCCCCCTTTATTCCAGTTAAACACAAACACCCCTGACTGGTCCAAAACAAACCCATGTTGCTGCTGGGTTGCTGCCGACTAAAAGAAAACAGCCCCGTGCCTAAAACAAACACCCCATGGTCGTGTTTTGGCTGCGACTGATCAAAAGCGCAAGCGCCACCGCTCCTGTGTGGGTCACGGCTGGTCACAACAGACACACCGAGACCTATTGGTCTCGGTTTTCCCGAATCCAAACAAAATCGACACCCCATTTTTTTATTTCATGATTACCATATATCAATTCGTTTTCTTAGATTCTAAGAACTGATTCATGATGTAATAGGATTTAAATGAAGAATGGTGTTTACTGCTATAAGATTGATATTTGACTGATGAATACCCACGAATCCATAAGCTAAGAATAACCCCGATCTCACTTTCTTTTCCTTTGTCTTTTATGTCGGCAACCTACTCAAAATCCTACCTCGTTTCTTTTTTTTTGTTATGTTACTGTTATACAAAAGGGATGGGGATAACCCCCGTTTTTTCTTTGTTTAGTAGTGTAGTGGGCTCAAAGCCCATATTCCTTTGTTTATTAAACTAAACCGCCACCACTTAAATATATATAAGTTTTCCGTTTGATTTTCCGACACTTATAGATTATCACGTATACGTATTTATATTTCTCGTGTTTTAGTTTTTCTGAAACGTAATACTCTTTTATGTATAATAAATAATACATACGTAATACACACGTAATGTTTTTCTGAAACTTAATAATTTTTTTCTGAATAATTATTTTGTTGTAATTTTTTAAATAATTGAGACTGCGTATTTAATATTAACGTTTAATTAAAGTTAAAGCCGAGACTACGTGTATTTAATATTCGGGGATTTAAATACGGGTTTTACAATTCTTCCTCTCTAGAAAAAATAATTCGTCCTCGAATTAAGGATGCGCCTTATGCTGCGGTTTTACAATTCTCCCTCCCTAGACGAAAAATTCGTCCTCGAATTAAAGGTAATTAGCTGATGAAGTTTATGAGAACTGAAAGGACACCCAAGCTGAAAAGATATGTAATCTAAAAGATAATTCGTCTGCTAATTAAGACATAATGCTGCTGATAGGTATAAACATGACATGACTGAAGTGATCATGTAACGTAACATGACTGCAAGAACTTAACTGAATTTATTGAAGGAAAGGATGAGAGGTCCAGATGGACTCCTCCGTTCCGAGTGGCTTCCCGCTCAAAACGACTCCTTCAAAGGTCTAAGCACAATGAAAAATCTTGGTCCTGATGACCCTGACCTGATGAATACTGAATAGTTTCTGGTTCCATACTAAGATGGATTTTCTTAATCTGATAGAATGAACAAGCTATAGCATGTGGATACATGAAATGGCACGTATAAATATCCTAAAAGATAACATTTATATATCTGCGCAAGCTGCTGAAATATATAGGGACGGACTACGTGAACAATTGTGAACGTGCTACGTGAGCAATTGTGAACGTGGTTCGCGATTATATAGGGACGTTGTGCATGGAGTATATCGTGAATGTGATAAGTGAAAAATATTGTGAACGTGATGCTAGACATATCATGAACGTATGCTGACTGAGTAAGGAATGCCAAACGATACGGCCTGAGATGTGAAACGTCTGCCTGAGTATGGAAACGTTGTACTAAACTTGAGTTTGGTTTCTTAAGCTTTCTGTAACCGTATTCGGTTACAAGCTATGAAACGTATATCACGAGATGGAACACGAACCTGAACGTGAACAATGTCATGAATGCGAGTGTGAACTTAAACCATGAGACAACACAAACTATAGACTGAAACAACATCATAATGTGAACGTGAGACGCAAACGTGAAGGTGAACGTAAACGTGAACATGAACATAAACGTGAACGTGAATGTGAACATAACGTGATTCATTAACATGAACATGAGCGTGATTCATGAACGTGAAATTTTCTATCTGATATGATGGTTGATGGAATACCGTGAAATCTTACGATTTATTGCTGAATTTCCTGCAGGTCTGTTACTGCGTAATCCTTTCGGATAAGAGAAAACGTGTAGGCTGGTTTAAATGGTTGAAAATGACTTAGATAGGATCAAACTTTTATGAGTTCTGTGGTAGCTGATAGCAACCTTCATGGAAACCTTGTCCCATTTCTGTTCAAAATTTCTAATGGTTGTAACCACTCACTGGCATGACGACGTTCTATCTTGAACCTCCGGTGTGTCAGGTATTTATATATGAACATAGTTGCATCCATGTGTTATACTGCTTCTTTCATAATTTTGTCTGAGATTTTTGGTACATTATGGTGGAATCTGAATGAATAGTCATGGAAGGATTTTAGTGAGAACTGACAGTAATTTCTGCGGTAGCAGTCAACTGAGTTCTAGAAATTTTTGTACTCCAATTACAGACGTCGGTCTTGACCGTCTGGTGATGGCCTTCACCTTCGCAGGATTGTCTGAAATTTCTTTTTGCTGAAATAGGGTGGTTCAGAAATGCCACCTTGTTCAACTGTAATTCACATCTGGCAAACTGCTTATATAATTTTCTCCTATCTGAGATTTTGTACCACTGTGAGAAGATGATTCTCTTGTACTTTTCTAAAATTTGGCAGATCAGAATATTATCAATGAATATACTAACGATTTTGTCTGAGAAGTCATAAAAAATTTATTTATAAATTTCATACTATAGTTGGAGCATTAGGGAGCTCAGAAGTATAAATCAAAATTTTTAGGGAGACTATAACGTGTGCAACAGCAGTCTGGAAAACCTCATGTTCTTTCTCTCACCACTGATGGTGACATGGTCGTGAATTGTTCTAGGAAAATTATTTAAGACATCGTAGCAGATCATGTAATCTTCTATACGTGAGGTGAACATCGATTAAGAATGGTGATCTTGTAAAAGTTTCGGTGATCGACACATGATCTCATGTTATCGGCCTTCTTCCTGATAGACAGAAAGCGGTGCACCTTCTGGTGGTGTGCTAGGGAGATTAAGGCCTCGTTCCAGTAACTCTTGCAGTTAATGCCGTAACTCTTTTACTTAACTGAAGCCCTGCGATAAAAAGTTTTGAAAACAGGTTCTGTTCTTGAGACAAACTCTATGTTAAACTCCGTCTCGTGGTTAGGAAGGAATTTCTGGAAAACTTTCTGGAATGACATCTGGAAGCTATGGAATAATATGTTGATCATGAAGTTAAGGGAATTCAGAAGTTGATTTATAACTGGTAGCTATAAGTCTTCATAGCTTTGGACTGATAAGTTACGCGCTTGTAAGGCAGAAACAATTTGTACTGATTTTTCTGGCAGAAAATATAAGGAATATATTTGGAATTTAGTAAGACGGATCTCGTCGTTAACTGAAAGGAAAACCTTAATAAATATGGGTGGTACTGTGGAGTCTTTTCTAGCTGGGAGGTCGGTAAATACCTGTTTTAAATAAAGTTGTCATAGGAATACGAGAATTAAACGTGGCGACTTTCACTAAATGTGTTCGTCTGTAACCTCACCGAATAACTACTGCGTATCTAACCTGAATAATACACCAGTGGTGGTGACTGAATTTTTAATGGTCTGATTTATGCGTGGCATGACACAACGGGTATACCCCTTGGAGGGTACCATGAATTTCCGAGGGCCTGGTTTAGAAAACATACAGAGTTATGAGTTCTGACTCGTACTTTGATCAGAAGATATTCGTTTGACGTGTACCATGACTGGTTTCCTGACAAGTGTATTCTGAAATGATACTTGAGACCTGTGTCTCGACTGTTGTCTAGACATGTATTTTAATGGGTGAGTCTGAATAATGTTAAGAATTTCTGGTAACTGCTAGGGTTGGCGGACCGGTTAGACTGCTGACCTCTGTATTTCTGGTCACGTCCGTTCTGGAGTTCTGATGGCTACTGACGGATAATTAAAAGCACGGTGGTTGTCATTACCGCTTTGTCTGTCAGTTTCACGACGGTCATTATTACGACCGGGATTCCTGTAACTATTCTGCTGAGTGGTCGGTTGGGTACCGGTTCCCACTCTTCTGAATGAAGGTTAGCTGAGTGAAGTGTGACATCTAACAGAGGAGTTAAAGGCATGGAATGGGATGGTAGCGTCTAATGGTTGAAGTATATTCTTGTCTGAATTTCAAATTTATAGTCTCCGTCCTTGTTCTGTAAGATCTTCGTATTATGAACAGCATCAGCATCTTATGGGATCTCCAAAGTATGAGCAACATCCGCACCTTGTAAAGTCTCCAAAGTATGAGCAGCATCAGTATCTTGTAAAATCTCCAACTTATGAGCAGCACCAACATCTGGTATAATACCGACAAGTGGAAAGTGCCTGAGATGATTGGGGATCGATTAACAACACACCTGGAGTAAGGTACATGGATACACCTAGAATACTGTACATGAAGTACACATGGAATACTGTACATAGAGTACACTTGAGATATAGTACATGGAATACTGTACATGAAGTACACCTGAGATACTGTACATGGAGTACACATGAAATCTAAGTACATGGCACCGATGAAAATTTTATGATATGATCGGTACTGGTGTCAATTTTCTAACATGATCAAAGAAATAAATTGATTTAAACGATAACAAACTAGACTAAAACGAGTTACATGGTAGCCTGGCAATTCATGCGTAGACTTAATGTTGGTTGTATAGAGGTTCAAGAATATGATTGAATGGAATTTCGACAATGGTCAACATGAAGACATGACTGATGAAGACCAAACATGAAGACATGACTGATGAAGACCAAACATGATTTATTATGAAAATAGGATTTTACTGTAACCCTTCTGTATCTTAGCATGAAAACATCATCACCTTACTGAAAACATAATCCTCATAAGGGGACATGAACTTAATCAACATGAAAACGACATCCACGTGAGGGTATGAAACTTGATTGTTACAAAGAACATAAAAGTATAATCAACTGAAGTTTAACATCAACTAATGTGGATGGCTATGGTTCAATCCACAGAATTCAAAGAAAAAAACATGTGACTAAATATGAGCGATTCTGGTTCGATCCATACTTGTCAAAATTTCATGAGAACTGTCATGTATAGAATTTACAATATGGGACTAAATATGGTTAGCTGTAGTTCAAACCATACTTGTCCAATTTTTATAAAATGTCATGAGATGAAAAAGGTGAAAAACTATGGATCGGTTCACAAAACAACATTTGACTGAAAAGCATGAAATTTGACCTAAGAATGGTGAACGCATATGGGTCAGTTCACCTAATAACATTCGACTGAAAACATGAATCTGTCATGAGTAAGGGTAAACGCCTATGGGTTGGTTTACCAATACAAAACCTGAGCAGGCAAGGGTTAACGCCTATGGGTCGGTTCACCAAAACAAAATTCGTAAAAAAGCACATGCGACTAAATATGGCCAGTCATGTACCAACCTTTTACTTAGTCAAAATTTTAAGAAAAATGACTGATAACTGACTGATAAATGCATGAGAAACATGAAAGATAACAACGCCAAAAATCTGGGAAGTTCCTAGTGACTACCCACTAGTCACAAGTCAAGTTTTAGATCCTACAGGTCGAACCTATAGCTCTGATACCATAATTGTAACACCCCACTTGGATAAGTGAACCGTTACGTGTATTTATGGCGTGTCATCAAAGCATATAAGGTAAATGTCCTAAAACATTAACAGACCATAAAGGAGATACCAGAATCAAACATCGGTAATCCAAACATTAGCTCAAACATGAAAAGTAAATACTGAAGGGAAGGACTAAACAATGTCCAAATAAACAGTATAATGTAAGAAGTGCATAAAGTAAGAAGTATGGATAGCTTCTATCCAATGCACATGCTCTCAGAATCCTAAGAGTGTCCTGGTGTACCTACCGTTAGAACATGAAAGGAACTACGACTGAGCATAATGCCCAGTGAACGGATAAAAAGCATGATAAGAAATACTGGAATGAAACAGATAATAAAATATTTAAGCTGTAAGGCTGAAAAGTAAAGTGCAGCGGAATAAACTGTGTATGTTCTGAAAGTCTGGTTTATAACTAGTAAAGCTAAACTATAAACTGTTAAATCTGAAAAACATGTATTTACTGTATTTTAAATGCCAAGAGCTTATATAGGTCATGTGCTGTAACAACGTCTGCATGAATACATGAAGGGGTGACCTCGTCATGCTGTAGAGGGGTGACCTCTAAATAATGTGCTGGGTGGAGGGATCAACTCCAATATGAAGGATGTAGAGCACACATCACATTCACCTGATAAGCTGTAACTGATAACCTAGGATGCATCCATACGCCCCGCTGATAATACTGATAAATGGCCATGCTGAATAAATGGGACATTGCGAGAAACCACTCCCCCGCAGAAGAGTCATGACACCAGTGCCTCTACTGTCATGGTTACGGTAACTCCGTAACTAGTACATAACTGGTCATGCTTGTATATAAATCTCAGGCATTTATCTTAGTTATTATAAGAATACTGATAAGATTTAGAACATATGTTGTGGAAAACAGTTGGCTGCAAACGGGAAATCCTAATCATGCATATGAAGGAAGTCCTTATTAAAGGACGGAAAATCCGTACCTCGTGTCCAGTAATGAAATAAGAATGAAAGCTGAAGAATCGACACCGACTTCACGTTTACTACATAAATAAAGGACGTGAAATGAGTTGTCTGATCACTGTTTACCGTTTACTGTTTATTATTGTTCTTAATTCATTTTGTGTGTTCTCGTATTATTTTACTGGTGGCGTATAAGCTGATTAATCAGATTGTCTGGCGTAGTTCTGATAAATCCGACGGATCTTTAAATATTTACTGTATAACGTATATCATTTATTTCTGATTACTGTATATTATACTGTATTCTGATTATGGTATTATACTGTATTCTGGTGTTACAATATTACTATAAATAGTAACCTGCTATAAATAGAAAGTTTCCTGAATTTAGAAAGTTTCTTAGAATAGAAAGGTTTCTAAATTAGTTTTTCCTTAAATTAAATCATAATAAATCATATGTTTTTAAGTGGTTAAAAGGGGTAAAATAAAAACAATTTAATTTTACTAATTAAATCAATAAAATAAAAATCACTTAATTAATTTATTTATAAAACTAATTTTACAAAAAAATGATTTAATCATAGTTAACATAAACCCCGTATTATTTATTTTCCGTGACCCCGAAACCCGTGCTAAACTCTTCCCGGAGACACCCATGTCTCGGGTTAACCAAACCGGGCCTACCACGACACGTCGTGGCCTTCCTTTGCTGCTGACGTCACCCAGCAGTAGTTACTGGCCTAGTGCCAGTTGCTATTGCTTATAAAATGTTTCCCACTGTTAATGCAGTGGTTCCCACTGCTAATGCAGTGGTTCCCACTGTTATTGTTTCTGTTACCACTGTTCGCAATCCCAAACACCCCTGACTGGTCCAAAACAAACCCCTGTTGCTGCTGGGTTGCTGCCGACTCTAGGAAAACAGCCCCGCGCTTAAAGCAAACACCCCCTGGCTGTGTTTTGGCTGCAGCTGATCAAAAGCACAGGCGCCACCGCCCCTGTGTGGGTCACGGCTGGTCACAACAGATACACCGAGTCCTATTGGTCTCAGTTTTCTCGAGTCCAAATAAAACTCGACACCTCATTTTTTATTTCATGATTACCATATATCAATTCGTTTGCTTAGATTCTAAGAACTGGTTCGTGATGTAATAGGATTTAAATGAAGAATGGTGTTTACCGCTATAAGATTGATATTTGACTGATGAATACCCACGAATCCATAAGCTAAGAATAACCCCGATGTCACTTTCTTATCCTTTGTCTTTTTTGCCGGCAACCTGCTCAAAACCCTACCTCGTTTTTTTGTTATGTTACTGTTATACAAAAGGGATGGGGATAAGCCCCGTTTTTTCTTTGTTTAGTAGTGTAGTGGGCTAAAAGCCCATATTCCTTCTTTGTTTAAAACTAAACCGCCACCCCTTAAATATATATAAGTTTTCCGTTTGATTTTCCGACACTTATAGATTATCACGTATACGTATTTATATTTCTCGTGTTTTAGTTTTTCTGAAACGTAATACTCTTTTTTGTATAATAAATAATACATACGTAATACGCACATAATGTTTTTCTGAAACTTAATAATTATTTTCTGAATAATTATTTTTTTGTAATTTTTTAAATAACTGAAACTGCGTATTTAATATTAATGTTTAATTAAAGTTAAAGCCGAGACTACGCGTATTTATTATTCGGTGATTTAAATACGGGTTTTACAATAACCTTTTAATCCAATTTTAGTCAAGTTTTAAGAGGTTGTGATAGATTATGGTTCAATTTTAAATAAATTGAAGTTGATTAGTGTGAGCACGTAGGTTAACACACACAAATACTAAATGCATAACACATCTTCATGAAAACTCATGAAGGAAAGGAAATACAAGAAAAGAAACAACAACTAACTATTACAAAGTTAGCTAAACTAGTTCTTGATAGATAGTATTCGTTGTTTTGGTTTTCTTTTAAAAGTATTTATTTTAGAATATCGTCATTCATCTCCTAGGAGGTGGAGGCATGGAGAACAAGGTAAGAAAGAAGTCTTGCAACCTTCTATGAATTCAAAACATCTCCATTCTTAGGTTTTGAATGATGTAGTTGTTATAGAGGCAACATGGACAATTTGCACCATGAGCTTCTAGAAAACCAAAGAAGTATGGATCACCCCTAAACTAGGACATGGGAACACCCAAAATTGGAGTGTTTGAGGGAGGAGGATGAGGAGGCATGGTGTCCAAAGGTGAGATAGGTGAATTTGGTGGGGTTAAAGGTAAGGTAACCAATGGCTCAACAATGTCATTCATAATGGAAATGCTTTGGAGAGGTTGAGGAGTCACATGCAAGAGAGGACTAAGAGTGAAGGGTGAGGACAACTCATTCATCCCAGATTGGAATGAAGAGGAGGTAGAGCCATGAGAATGGTTAGTACCATGAGTTGAGCTTGTCTTTCATGGTGCAAGAGGTGGTGAGGGTGATGAAGAGATGAGAATTGGAGAAATCTCACTCTTGGGTGTATGAAAAGATGAAGAACCAAGTTTAGGGAACTTGATCTTGTTCTTAAGGTTTCTTTTGGATGAGGATTGTTTGGAAGAATTTGACGATCTTGTGGACAACATGGTTGTGTGTCTAGGTTTAGAAGAAGGTTTGAAGGATGGAGAAGAAGATTAACCAAGGAAGGTTTATGTAAAACCCGCTTTAATAATTCTAAGATCATTAAATGCACGAAGTTACCGTTAAATTTAATCTTTTAAATTAACTAATATACCACATGCATCACGACTATTTAATACGAATACTATGTATATTAATTAACTATCATAAGTATTATGTACGTAAACACGAATATTAATTTACGATAAGTATGTACGTACGATATTAAGAAAACGTTCAAGTAACGAAAGCACGATAATTAAATAGGAACACACACGATAATAATTAAACAAGAAAAACAAACATAAATAGTATAGGGTGTTTGTTGGCGTCGGCTAGAAAGAAAGGGAAGGGAGAACCGTGCTTGGCCCATACCCATAACTAATACAAGTGTTTTAATAAAAACTATAGAAGTTTCATATAACACTTTTACGGAAAGTAAATTAAAACCCTAGCTCTCTTCTTGCCTCTTTCTCTTGCCGCAGCACCCATAAAACACAAGGAAGAATTGGTTTTTGATCTTGTTTGATACGGTAGTGTATTCGTGCTCATCATTATTTAATCCACGCATTCGGTATCTCGAATCCTTTTTCTTTGTTTTTATTTATTATGTTAGATCATTAAAAACCAGTCAAGAAAACATGTAAAATCAAGGTTTATCAAGATTTAAATAAAAACAAAGGTGGGGGGTGTTTGTGGTTTCGATCGCACACAAACCGAGACCCCTAGGGTCTCGGTGGTGTTGTCTTCCAGCAGCCGCAACCCCTCTATGGGGCCGGCATTAGTTTTGGACCACCAGCCGCAAGCTTTGAGCTGGCGGTGGTGGTGATATGTTGGCAGCCGCAAGGACCAAGACCCACAACGAGTATCTTGGCCTAGCGATGGGAACCGAGGCCCACTAGGGGGTGCTCGGTAGGTACTTGACGCAGGCAGGGGGACCCTAGCGTGGGATGGGGACTGTTTGGTTCAGCGCAACAGCGAGCCGAGAGTCGTAGGCTCTCGGTGAGCTGTTGTGGGTCGGTTTGAGTCACGGCGGTGAGGCCATGCCACTCGGGCGGTTGTGCTCGGTTGCCGGGTCTCAGGAACTTAACTTTTTCAAGAACACGTAAATTAAACCGACATGTAAATTAAGTTATGTTATGTTAAGTAATTAATTGTAATTAACTAATATTGGTTTTATTAAATTAAAACTTATGTTATGTTTGTTTAAATAAAACCATGATAAATTATGTATGCACATTTATTTAAATAAACTTAGGTTATAATAACTAATTATCTAATTATTCATGAACTTGAATTTAATTAATTAAAACTTAGGTAAAATTAATTAATATGTTTTTAGGGTAAAGTTTAATAACATGGAACATGTAATATTATTAATTAATATTAAACTTATAATAACATGACATGATATTATTAATTAATAATAATCTAAGTAATTATTAGTTACTAAACTTTATAATATAATAATACATGATATAAAATAAGAATATAATTAATTATGGAATTATATTATTTATGGCAACATGATAAATATAGAAATATACTAAATACAGTAACATGCTATTTATGGTAATACATTGAATATGGTAACATACTATTTATAGAAACATACTAAGTATGGAAAAATTTTATTTTTGGAAACTTACTAATTATGGAAACTTTCTATTTTTAGAAACTTACTATTTAAGGAAACTTACTATTTTTGGAAAGTTATTATATATGGAAACATGCTATTTTTGGAAAGTTACTATATATAGAAACCTGCTATTTTTAGAAAGTTACTCATTATGTTATAACAAGTATTATAACACTTAAAACATGAAACACATGAATCTAAAACACATGAAAGTATAAGAAATAAATGATTAAAACATGAAATAATAAGACAAGACAAGAACAAGTATAATAAGTATGAACACGTCAATTAAACCAATAACAAGTATGTATAAGTAAGATCGACTCTTATTCATGTCCCTCCGTTATGTAGCTATTGTGAAGTTGGAGTGATCGTCTACGTTCGTTTTCGTCTTCATTGACTGGACATAAGGTACGGATATTCCGTCCTTTAGTAAGGACATGTTTCTTACTATATTAGGAATCCCCGTTTGCAGCCATCTGTTTTCCCCAGTAGTTTAAGTGTCTTAAACACATCAGTATATGTATGATTATTTTAGATTTCCTGAGCTATATACATGCATGCCAGTTTCACATAGCTATGGGGGTTTCCATAACCATAGCACTGGAGGCACCGGTGTTATGACTCTTCTGCGGTGAGAGTGATTGCTCGCAGCGTCCCTTTACAGTTTTGTCTAGTATTATTATTATCATGTGGGGCGAATGGGTGCATCCTAAGACAAGTAGTATGATTTCAAGGTAACTGTGGTGTGTGCCTTGCATCCGTTACAGGAGTTGATCCCTCCACTCATTTTATATATTAATTAGAGGCAACCCCTTTAATTGCATGACGAGGTCACCCCTCTAAGTATCAATGCACGTGGATATAACATGACCTATATGGGATCTCGGCATATTTAAAATAAATATTTTCAAGATAAACTAAACATAAGTCTTTTCAGAAATAAACCAAGTTTATGAACTTAAACTAGGTTTTCTAGAACATACATTTATTCCGCTGCTATTCATTTCACTTCATTATTTGCTTATGTTTATGATTTACATTCTATGTTATATATCCGCACACTGAGCGTATTACTTAGCACTTTTCTGTAGGTTATATATTTACTTATGCAGCTTTCTTGATTGCCTCTACATCAGGGAAATTTGGTTAATTATCTCTCTTTCCATGTCCCAATACGACAGGTACTAAAGGGAAAAGCTAGGAAATCCAAGAGTACGTGCATGGAATGAGGCGCCAGATTTCTTTCATTCTTTAATGCATTTACATACTTTTGCTTTGCTGGACATTGTTTAGTCCTTTTGTTACATTCTATACTTATGCATTTCGTGTGTGGAGCTTATGTGGATCCGATGTTTGTTTCCGAATTCTTTTATGGTCATTTAATGTTTTAGACATTTGCCTTGTATACTTTGATGACATGCAATAATTATCCTGTGATATTCCATTTGTCAAAATTAGGTGTTACAATTATGGTATCAGAGCCAAGGTTTCGACTTGTAGGCTCTTAAAAATTGACCTGTGACTAGTGGGTAGTCATCAACATCTTCCTAGAACTAACAATTTGTTTTCATGCATTCATTTCTTGTATCATTGTTGCAGAAATTTTGACTAAGTAATGGTTGGTATAGGACTGGTCATATTTAGTCGCATGTGCTTTTAATCGAATCATTTTGCTTGGTGAACCGAACCATAGGCGTTCACATTAGCTCATGCCTTTTTTATAAACCGGCCCATAGGCGTTCATCCTCGCTATGTCAATTTCGTTTTCTTGTCATTTGCATTCGGATATGCATAAACTGTTTCATGCATCATTTCATTATGTTTACCATATGTTCTGATCAGATTAATCATTTCATTTTCATTTTTAAACTGTCAGTAGTCATGACACGCGAACAAGAGCTAGCAGCAGCTGTCCAAGCAGCTCTGCAATCCATGTTTTCCCAAATCAGGAACCAAATTCTGGCTGAATACCAGAACGCCCCTAATTAGAACAACAATCCTCCTCCTCCTCCACCGGTTACTTTGCACACTTGGCTTGAGAGGTTTAACAAGTAGAAGCCAAGATCTTTTGCCAAAGCTGAGACTTCATCTGATGCGGAAGACTGGATTTTGCATATGAGGAAAATTTATGATGCTATAGGATGCGATGGTATCTACAAGGCAAGGTTGGCTTGATATAAGTTTGAAGGTGATGCCCTGCATTGGTGGAGAGCTTACAAGTTAGCTAATGGAGGTGATGGTTGGCTAGCTGCATTGACTTGGGATCAGTTCAAGACTTTGTTTTATGGCCAGTTCTTTCCGACATCTGAGCAAGAGGGACTCAAGAGGGACTATCACTCCATTTGTCAAAGAACTGGAGAGACTAGCATTGAGTTCATGCAGAGGTTTCTGAGCTTGGCTGGATTCTTAGGTGTGGCTGCGGGTACTGCGGAAGAACGAGCCAAGCAATTTCGCTGGGCTCTGCACGCCTCTACAACACCTTGGTTTCTTAGTTCTACTTATGCTAATGTTGCATAAGTTAATGATGCAGCACGTAGCTTAGAAATGCTACATGAGCGTGACGACTACAAGGAACAAGCTCGTCCTAAGAAGAAGTATAAATTTCAGCCATCAAGCGTTATCATTTCATTTCATTTCAATCTTTATGTTCATTTATACCTTTTCCTGTCCAATTGTATCTTCAGGCAGAAGGGTGGAGACCGGTCCCAACCGACCACTCAGCAGAATGCAAACAAGGGCCATGATCAATCTAACGACCGTTATGGGTCTGGCTAGAGGAACGGTAATGACAATTACCGTAATAACAACAGCCAGTCCAACAACAACAGGTCCCTAAATTCTTAAACTTTTCAATGTTAAGTTGCTGTATGTTTTTACATACTAACATGCCAACATCATAAACATGAACTCTGCGAGTGGACGTGACCAAAATGCTAAGGGTCAGCAGTCCAACAATTCGTCTTCATCTGGTAAACTATCATTTAAACTTCAGTGCAATCATGTTTATGCCAAGTAATCATGTCTCACGCATACTTCTTAACAGGCTCTCAGGTAGCAAGGGTACCTCTAGGAGGTTTCACCTACCCCATTTGCACGACTTGTAGTCGTAGACATCTCAGTACATGTCGTAAACCAACCAACGTCTGTTTCAAGTGTGGAATACGAGGACACATGTTGAAAGACTGCAAGAAGGGAGACACTGTTGGTACTTCTAGTGCTGCTCTTCATAAGCCACGAGCGTCGGGACGTGTCTACACTACTACACGGGACCAAGCTAATAAGTCCTCAGGTACTATCACTGGCATCCTCTTTATGAACGGTCATGCTGCGTGTGTTATATTCGATACTGGTTCTACTCATTTAGTTATATCCTCTACGTATGTCACTAGTATTAATAAAATCCCTACGCCATTAGAGAATATTTTATGTATATCTACGCCTATGCGAGATCTGTACGAATTACCCAAGTGTACATAGATCTTCCACTATAACTCCATGACAAGATTCGCCCAGTAGACGCACTTCCTTTGGATTTGTGCGAGTTTGATCTCATCTTAGGCATGAATTGGTTGTCCAAGCATCATGCTAGAATCGATTGCCATACTTATCGGGTTATCTTCAGCGATGTTCAAGCACCAGAGTACATTCACAATGGTTTTATACCAGGAAAGTCTGTACAAATCATCTTTACGCTCGTGTATTACTATCTCATGGTTGCGAGGGCTTGTCAGCTTCAATTCAGGATATCACTGATGAAGTTCCATCAATCCATGATCAACCAGTTGTCTCAGAATTTCCTGATGTATTCCCAGAAGAACTACCGGGTATACCACCTACTCGAGAAGTAAAGTTTAAAATCGAGCTCATCCCAGGATCTCAACCAATCTCTAAGGCTCCTTATCGCATGGCTCCCACAGAGCTCAAGGAGTTAAAAGATAAGCTGCAGGAATTACTGGAGCGAGGCTTCATCCGACCGAGTGTATCACCATGAGGTGCACCAATACTTTTCGTCAAGAAGAAGGATGGCAGCATGCATTTATGCATTGACTATTATGAGCTTAACAATACCACAATTAAGAACCGTTATCCATTACCAAGAATCGATGATCTGTTTGACCAACTTCAGGGTGCCAAACCTTTCTCCAAGATTGATCTAAGATCCAATTTTCATCAGTTGCGAGTTAAAGAGCAGGATATTCTCAAGACTGCTTTTCGCACCAGATATGGCCATTATGAGTTCGTTGTCATGCCTTTCGGACTTACTAATGCTCCTGCGGTTTTCATGGCCCTTATGAACTGCGTCTTCCACGAGTACTTAGACAAATTTGTTATCGTCTTCATCGATGACATTCTCATCTTCTCTAAATCCAAGGAAGAACATGAAGAACATCTACGTATTGTGTTACAGATTCTTCGTCAGAAACAGTTGTATGCCAAATTTTCTAAGTGCGAATTTTGGCTGAACAAGGTGGTGTGCTTAGGCCACATTGTCTCCGCAGAAGGGATTACTATGGATCCTGCGAAGGTTGTCCAAGACCGACGTATGCAATTGAGGTTCGTAGTTTCCTAGGCTTAGCTGGTTATTATCGCAGATTCGTGGAGAATTTTCAAGACTAACTTTACCTTTGACCAAGTTGATGCGGAAAGGAGAGAAATTCGTTTGGACTGATAAGCTGGAGAAGAGGTTGGAAGAACTCAAGAAGTGGTTAGTATCTGCACCTATTCTTACTCTCCCATCTGGTACAGGTGGATTTCAGCGATGCTTCGGGTAAAGGATTAGGCTGTGTACTCATGCAACATGGGAAAGTGATTGCATACGCATCCCGTCAGCTAAAGCCTTATGAGAAAAATTATCCTACACATGACTTGGAGCTAGCAGTAGTAGTCTTTACACTTAAAATCTAGAGACACTACCTTTATGGTGAATCATGTGATATCTTCACTGATCACAAGAGTCTTAAGTATATTTTCACTCAGAGGGAACTGAACATGAGGCAGAGAAGATGGTTGGAACTACTCAAGGATTATGAAATCAATCTTTAGTATCATCCCGGCAAGGCGAATGTAGTAGCAGATGCTCTTAGCAGGAAGTCTGGCATTATAAATGGCATCAAGGTACAAGAAGAAAACATACGTGAATTTGAGCGATTAGATATTGAATTTCTAGTACGTGGACATCATGGATATTAGGCTAATCTGAGAATTGAGCCAGACTTAATTTCTTGGATTAAGGCAGATCAGAAGGACGATGGTGAGATTTCGGCTATCATTCAGAATCTTGATCGGCAAACATGATTTCATGTAGACGAAGAAGGCATCGTATGGCAAGGAACTAAACTGTGAGTTCCGGATGATCAGACACTCCGGGAAGCTCTATTGACAGAAGCTCACAGCTCTCCATTCTCTATTCATCCCGGATCCACCAAAATGTATCATGACACAAAACAACATTTCTAGTGGAGTGGTATGAAGCAGGATGTTGCTACTTTCGTATCCAAGTGTCTAACCTGTCAGCAAGTTAAAATCGAGCATCAGCGGGCTAGTGGTTTACTGCAACCGTTAGAGATTCCCGCATGGAAGTGGGACAAAATCTCCATGGATTTTGTCACCGAACTTCCTTTTACTCAGAGCAGACATGATGCTATATGGGTCATAGTTGATCGTTTAACCAAGTCAGCTCATTTTCTTACAATTCGCAAGGACTTCTCAGTCAGCAAATTGGCAAATATATTCCTTAAGGATATCATACGATTACATGGAACTTCTTCAGACATCATATCAGATCGCGACCCTCATTTTACGTCAAAATTCTGGAAAGGTATGCAGAATGCTTGGGACACTAAACTTAAGCTTAGCACTGCCTTTCATCCTCAGACCGATGGTCAATCGGAGCGTACGATTCAGACCTTAGAAGACATGCTGCAGACTTGTGCATTGGAATGGTTAGGAAGTTGGGACGACTACATTTGTTTGGTAGAGTTTGCCTACAACAAAAGTTGGCATGCAAGTATTAAGTGTGCACCGTTTGATATGCTTTATGGTAGAAAGTGTCGTGCTCCAATCTCTTGGGATCAAGTTGGAGAACGAATCCTTGAAGGACCAGAAATGATAGAGGTGACCAATGAGAAGGTTGCCATTACCAAGGCGAAGCTACAGGAAGCTCGTGCTCGATAGAAGAGCTATGCTGGTAAACATCATAGAGATCTATCGTTTAATATCATCGACCATGTTTTCTTTAAAGAATCACCTGCATGTGGTGTTAAGCGTTTTGGACTCAAGGGCAAGCTCAGTCCACGTTTCATCGGATTGTTTGAAATCCTTGAGCGTGTCGGTGAAGTATCATATCGTCTAGCTTTAACTCCCCAGCTATCTCATGTGCATGATGTATTCCATGTATCCTTACTCAGAGGTTACAACTACCATCCATTGCATAAAGTTACGTATCCATTCGAGCAGATTCGAGAGGATTTATCATATATCGAGGAACCTGAGAAAGTTCTCGATCGCCAAGAATGAGTCATGAGGAGAAAGACGATTCCATTTGTTAAAATCCTATGGAGGGATCATACCAAGCGGGAAGCCACTTGGGAAACAGAGGAGTCTATCCGGACTTCATACCTTCATTTCTAGTTCTGACTCGGGTATGTCATTTCAGCTTACATGTCTTTCCAGCTTTTATGTCATTTCAACGTTTAGCATCTTGTCAACTTATCATATCTCTAATTCGGCGACGGATTGTTCTTTAGAGGGGAAGAGTTGTAAAACCCGCTTTAATAATCCTAAGATCATTAAATGCACGAAGTTACCGTTAAATTTAAACTTTTAAATTAATTAATATACGATATGCATCACGACTATTTAATATTAATACTATGTATATTAATTAATTATCATAAGTATTATGTACGTAAACACGAATATTAATATACGATAAGTATGTACGTATGATATTAAGAAAACGTTCAAGTAACGAAAGCACGATAATTAAATATGAACGTACACGATAATAATTAAACAGGAAAAACAAACATAAATAGTATAGGGGTGTTTGTTGGCGTCGGCTAGGAAGAAAGGGAAAGGAGAACCGGGCTTGGCCCATACCCATAACTAATACAAGTGTTTTAATGAAAACTACAGAGGTTTCATAAAACACTTTTACATAAAGTAAATTAAAACCCTATCTCTCTCCTTGCCTCTCTCTCTCTTGCCACGGCACCCATTGAACACAAGGAAGAATTGGTTTTTGATCTTGTTTGATACGATAGTGTATTCGTGTTCATCATTATTTAATCCACGCATTCGGTATCTCTAATCCTTTTTCTTTGTTTTTATTTATTATGTTAGATCATTAAAAACCAATCAAGAAAACATGTAAAATCAAGGTTTATCAAGATTTAAATAAAAACAAAGGTGGGGGTGTTTGTGGTTTCGATTGTACGCAAACCAAGACCCCTAGGGTCTCGGTGGTGTTGTCGTCCAGCAGCCGCAACCCCTCAATGGGGTCGGTGTTGGTTTTGGACAACCAGTCGTAAGCTTTAGACTGGTGGTGGTGGTGGTGTGTTGGCAGCCGCAAGGACCAAGACCCACAACAGGTATCTTGGCCTAGCGGTGGGAACCGAGACACACGAGGGGGTGATCGGTGGGTACTTGACGCATGCAGGGGGACCCCAGCGTGGGATGGGAGCTGTTTGGTTCGGCGCATCAGCGAGCCGAGAGTCGTAGGTTCTAGGTGAGCTGTTGTGGCTTGGTTTGAGTCACGACAGCTAGGCCATGGCCCTCGGGACGTGGTGCTCGGTTGCCAGGTCTCGGGCCGGGGCTAGGGACCTTAACTTTTTCAAGAACACGTAAATTAAACTGACATGTAAACTAAGTTATGTTATGTTAATTAATTAATTGTAATTAATTAATTTTGGTTTAATTAAATTAAAACTTATGATATGTTTATTTAAATAAAACCATGATAAATTATGTATGTATATTTATTTAAATAAACTTAGGTCATAATAATTAATTATTTAATTATTCATGAACATGTATTTAATTAATTAAAACTTAGGTAAAATTAATTAATATGTTTTTAAGGTAAAGTTTAATAACATGGAACATGTAGTATTATTAATTAATATTAAACTTAAAATAACATGACATGATATTATAATTAATAATAAGCTAAGTATTTATTAGTTATTAAACTTTATAATATAATTATACATGATATAAAATAAGCATATAATTAATTATGGAAACATATTAATTATGGAATTATATTATTTATGGAAACATGATAAATATGGAAATACTAAATACGATAACATGCTATTATGGTAATACATTGAATATGGTAACATACTATTTATAGGAACATGCTAAATATAGAAACTTCCTTTTTTTGGAAACTTACTAATTATAGATTAGAAACTTACTATTTAAGGAAACTTACTATTTTTGAAAAGTTACTATATATAGAAACCTGCTATTTTTGGAAAGTTAGTATATATAGAAACCTGCTATTTTTAAAAAGTTACTCATTATGTTATAACAAGTATTATAACACTTAAACCATGAAACACATGAATCTAAAACACATGAAACTATAAGAAATACATGATTAAAACATGAAATAATAAAACAAGACAAGAACAAGTATAATAAGTATGAACACGTCAAGTAAACCCAATAACAAGTATGTATGATCGAATCTTATTCATGTCCCTTCATTATGTAGCTATTGTGAAGTCGGAGTGGTCGTCTACATTCATTTTCGTCTTTATTTACTGGACATAAGGTACGGATATTTCGTCCTTCAGTAAGGACATCTTTCTTCCTATATTACGATTCCCCATTTGCAGCCATCTGTTTTCCCAGTAGTTTAAGTGTCTTATACACATCAGTATATGTATGATTATTTTAGATTGCCTGAGCTATATACATGCATGCCAATTTCACCTAGCTATGGGGGTTCCATAACCATAGCACTGGAGGCATTGGTGTTATGACTCTTCTCCGGTGAAAGTGATTGCTCGCAGCGTCCCTTTACAGTTTTGGCTAGTATTATTATTATTATCATGTGGGGCGAATGGGTTCATCCTAAGACAAGTAGTATGATTTCATGGTAACTGTGGTGTGTGCCTTGCATCCGTTACAGGAGCTGATCCCTCCACTCATTTTATATATTAATTAGAGGCAACCCCTCTAATTGCATGACGAGGTCAATCCTCTAAGTATTTATGCACGTGGATATAACATAACGTATATGGGCTCTCGCCATATTTAAAATACTGATTTTTAAGATAAACTAAACATAAGTCTTTTCAGAAATATAAACGAGTTTTATGAACTTAAACCAGGTTTTCCAGGACATACATTTATTCCGCTGCTATTCATTTCACTTCATTATTCTTATGTTTATGCTTTACATTCTATGTTATATATCCGCACACTGAGCGTATTGCTTAGCCGTATTTCTCTTTCCATGTCCCAATACGGCATGTACTAAAGGGAAAAGCTAGGAAATTCAAGAATACGTGCATGGAATGAGGCACCAACTTTCTTTCATTCTTTAATGCATTTACATACTTTTGCTTTGCTGGACATTGTTTAGTCTTTCCTTACATTCTATACTTATGCATTTTGTGTGTGGAGCTTATGTGGATCCGATGTTTGTTTCCGGATTCTTTTATGGTCATTTAATGTTTTAGACATTTATCATGTATGCTTTGGTGACATGCCATAATTATCCCGTGATATTCCATTTATCAATATGGGGTGTTACAGTTTAAGAAGGGAAGGAGGTGATTCAAAATAGTAATGTGTTAAAAATCATTTTGATGAACAATGAAATTAGATACGCTAATTTGGGAAAAAGCTGGTCTTTTAGCAAAAATTTCATCAATGTTTTCAAAGATTTAGAGAAAACAGTGTAAAGCAAATATTTTGTCGAAACCAGAGCATGCGGTTCCTTAAATATGACTGCGGTTCTTTATCACTAAGGAACCACAAGTCTTTAAGGAACCGTGGACAATGGCCTCAGAAAAAGTTTCCATCAATTTTCAAAAGCCCGGATTTTTTCACAAGGATTTATCAAGCCAAAGTAGACTATTAACCAAAATCTAGAAAGCTAACTAACAGATAAATTGCACATCGAAAGATCGATAGCATGAACGAATTAGGATTAAAAATATCTAGTAATCAAAGTATTAGTTAGATAACACCGAACCCTAAAAATAAGAAACATAGATAAGTCCAAGAAACACACGTGGTAGCAACCATGAGCAATGATTCAACACACTTTCATTCAAGAACATTTCTCTATTGTCTTGATCTATTCCTTAGATCTTCTAGAATGCGATGCTTAAGATAGAATTCATAGTCGAAATCAATTTCTAGAGATGAAAATTGAGAGATGGTAGATGACAAAGTGTCATTAGAGTTGAAAGGAAAGACATCAAATATGTGAGAGTTCTCTTGAAGGACATTTCCATCTTCATTTGAATCATGCTTGGGTTCAAGTGAGAGGTTCCCTTCAACGGGAAGCATAACACGATCAACAAAGTGAAATGATGAAGCATTTAAAGGTGGACAGTCAAGGAAAGTTTTTCTAAGAAGGCGTGAGAGAATCATAGCAAAATGGAGACTTAAATGAGACTTAACGAGAACATATTTAATTCTTCTAGCTATGAAAATTGCAAGGTTGTATTGGGTGGAAGATGCAACACAATACAACATATGTGGAAGACAAGCAGGCACATGGTTGCGATCACCACCGAGACACATTGCATTTTCCCTAATGATTTCGGCCCAAGGGATCATAAAATCATTAAGATCGCTAGTGAGTAATTCCCAAGGAGTGAGAGCACGAATTTCTCCTTCAAGTTTACTAAGAATAAGATGTTCACAAGGTTTGGCAATGTCACAAGAAATGGCCAAAGGTGAAGGTAGCTCGGTCACATAATGCACATTAATAGAGGCTGATTCTAAAGAGTTGATACTTTAAGCATCGGTGAACCTACATTGACCTTTGTATGGAACATTGAGAATTTTTCCAAATTCTTCAAGAGTGTATACAAAGGTTTTCCCCTTGATGGAAAATCTTATCGATAGACCATTATTGATGTTAATGTGTATGAGCTAAAGAATTCCAATAGAAAGGAAGGAACGATTGGCTCATCAATGTCAAGCAAACAGTCAAAGCCAATGGATTTGGTAATGAATCGAATGAAGTCAAGTACAAGAAAATTAGAAGGGATAATACGTCCTTCATGAAAACTTCGAGATTCTAGAGATCGAAAAGTATTTTTGAGAGAACGAGATTGACACGAGGAAAAAAGATTAGGCATGTATTCTCTAGTTTTCTCACGATCTTTATGAGTTTCCAAATGCATGATCAAGTACCTAAACATAAAACAAATATTGTTCCAATTACTCTTATGTTACATAGTGACTTAAAAGTCAAACTTATGAGAGTGTGTTTAGTCAATTTCTTGATAAACAAAGGGTTAATCCTTATCATTCCCATGTTAACAATGAACTCAATTCATCATTTACTAGAACATATGAGCTATGTAAAATCAATCATGAACTCGAACAAAGGTTTTTTCAAAAACATTTTTAGGTAAGCATTAACAATGCAATTACCAATTTTGTTCATGGCTTCATATCATATCCATCATTTCACCAAAAATATTTAGTTAAAATTCGGATTGTTCTACAAGTGGGTTTTAGTGAAATCTCAATGAATTCGAACCTAAGGAATCATAGTAATATAACCATGTCAACCCACATTCCTGACAAGGTTTTAATTCAACATTGATTTAAAAAATCCCCAATTATAAAAATAAGAACCCTAGAACAAAATAGTTGAAATTGAAAGAATATACTTATAATTAATTGATGTTGGAAGAGGGATGAGTGAAACCCACAACTTGGAATTAATTAATCTTGAGTAAATTGGAGCTTTTGAAGATTCAACAATGGTGGAAATGATGAAACACGTCGCCTCTATAGAGAAGAAAATGAGGGTTTGTTTTGGAATTGTGTTCTTTAATAAAAACTGAATAATTTAGTCACCTGGTGGGGCCGCGATTCTTTATCGATATGGAACCGTGGCTTGAACCGTGACGATTAAAGAACCGCTAGTAGTAGCAGGTTTTTAACAAAGAAAAACAAAAAAAAATTCAAAACCAAGTTTTTCTAAAATACTTAAAATATATCTTAAGACATTTGGAAATCATTAGACCACTTCAATACTAGGTGATAATGCCTAAGTGAAGGATTACGAGTCGAATCGAAACCGAATAAGACCGAAACGGATAAACGACCACTCGTAGCAAAGAAGCAAATAAGAGAGGACCCAAGGGCAGTGAATCAAGACCAAGGTCAATGCTCAAGAGACAAGTGACAATCTTCAAGTAGTAGTAAAGAAGAGCTTGTGTCATTTATAGTGGTTTAAGACGTGCCTTTCTGGCGAAAGTCTAAACGGCTTTGGTAATGAACCATACCAACAAATTTTGTAGAAATAGATTAAGATCATTTTCAAAAGTAGTCTTAATGCTATTTATAAAAATGAGTAAAGTATAGATTCACTTTCTCTCCCACATGATCGGACAATTATTATTGCTAGGGCTTACAATAACAACATCCTTGGAATATTTCAATTCCAAATGTGTAATATCCTAACTACAACTTATGGAGTAGTTTGGTATCTCAAAGGATTAATCAATCATCCTAGATATGATCTCAATTGCACCTATTACACATGATATAGGGCCTACTAACCGTATGGGTACAAACCATCGAAATCATGCTTGATACTTTAAGCTACTACTAACTCACTCTATATCTCCGAAGTGAGTCAAGTATCCAAGCAATGAAGGTTTGAGAGGGTATAAGAATAGAATCACATACCACAAACAAATGTCAAGGAAAGGATGCCAAGAACAAGCACATAGTCAAGCAATGATCAAAAGAATGATCAATAGGACGTGTGGAAGGACGAAAATGTACCTTAGCCGCAAAGTGCATTCCAAGAATTCAAGGAGCCAATGCAAAGCCCAAACACGACTAAAGTGACTACTAAGTCTTCTAGGACTAGTATCACTCTCATCCATCTTGGTATCATCATTCAATGATGTTGGAAATCAAAGAAGATGAGTCTTCTACAATTGTAAGTAACTCAATCCATAATCACTTAAGTGATTAACCTTCATGAGTACCTACACATAGAAAGATGAAATGTAGTAGATACATTTCAAGGATAAATCTAAAATATATAAATACTACTAATCTAAATGATGCAATATTACCAATTAAAATGCCTATTTCAATGAAAAAATAGTTTTGACCAAAAAGAAACTTTAGTACAACAAAACCTTCTAATTTGAGGAGAAAATGGATCGATCCAAGTTTTAAAGTATAATATACTTCAAAGATCTTGATTGACCATCGCTCTGATAACAATTGTAGAAACTAGAAAGGGGGGGGGGGTTGAATAGTTTCTCTTCGGTTTATGTCCTAATTAAAATTTCTTTCAATTAGGTTCGTCTCAAAACTACCTTTTACTTGAAAGCTAGTTGCATAATCATTAGGTTCAATTCTAATGCATTAACAGTGACAAATAGTAGATGTGTGTGATGTGATAATAAGAGTAAGTAAAGAGTATGGAAAGAAACGACCTAATAGGAAGACACCAAGATTTATAGTGGTTCGGCAACAAAGCTCTATCTTCGTTCCTACTGCACTCCTCGAGTACAACTTACTCGAGATTTCCACTATATCCACAATGTAACACCCCATTTTGATAAATGTAATATCACAGGATAATTATGGCATATCATCAAAGCATACAAGGTAAATGTCTAAAACATTAAATGACCATAAAAGAATTCGAAACAAACATCGGATCCACATAAGCTCCACACACGAAATGCATAAGTATAGAATGTAAGGAAAAGACTAAACAATGTCCAATAAAGAAAAAGTATGTAAATGCGTTAAAGAATGAAAGAAAGTTGGCGCCTCATTCCATGCACGTACTCTTGGATTCCTAGCTTTGCCCTTTAGTACCCGCCGTATTGGGACATGGAAAGAGAAATATGGCTGAGCAGTACGCTCAGTGTGCGGATATATAACATAGAATGTAAAGCATAAACGTAAGCAAATAATGAAGTGAAATGAATAGCAGCGGAATAAATGTATGTCTTGGAAAACCTTTCGGGTTTAAGTTCATAAAACTAGTTTATTTCTGAAAAGACTTATGTTTAGTTTATCTTGAAAATCTGTATTTTAAATATCTCGCGAGCCCATTTGGTCATGTTATATCCACGTGCATGAATACTTGGAGGGGTGACCTCGTCATGCAATTAGAGGGGCTGCTTCTAATTAATATATAAAATGAGTGGAGGGATCAACTCTTGTAACGGATGAAAGGCACACACCATGGTTACCATGAAATCATAGTACTTGTCCTAGGATGCACTCATTCGCCCAACATTATAATAATAACATAGGCCAACATACTATAAGGGACGGAGCGAGCAATCACTCTCCCGTAGAAGAGTCATAACACCGGTGCCTCCAGTGCTATGGTTATGGAACCCCCATAACTAGGTGAAACTGGAATCCATGTATATAGCTCAGGCAATCTAAAATAATCATACATATACTGATGTGTTTAAGACACTTAAACTACTGGGAAAACAGATGGTTGCAAACGGGGAAATCCTAATATAGGAAGAAAGATGTCCTTACTGAAGGACGGAATATCCGTACCTTATGTCCAGTAAACGAAGATGAAAACGAACGTAGACGATCACTCCGACTTCACAATAGCTACATAATGAAGGGACATGAATAAGAGTCGGTCTTACTTATACATACTTGTTATTTACTTGACGTGTTCATACTTATTATACTTGTTCTTGTCTTGTCTTAATATTTCATGTTTTAATCATGTGTTTCTTATAGTTTCATGTGTTTTAGATTCATGTGTTTCATGTTTTAAGTGTTATTATACTTGTTATAACATATGCAGTAACTTTCTAAAAATAGCAGGTTTCTATATATATAAATTTCCAAAAATAGCAGGTTTCCATTTATAGTAACTTTTCAAAAATAGTAAGTTTCCTTAAATAGTAAGTTTATAAAAATAGAAAGTTTCCATAATTAGTAAGTTTCCACAATATTAAGTTTCCATATTTAGCATGTTTCTATAAATAGTATGTTACCATATTTAACGTATTACCGTAAATAGCATGTTACCATGTTTAGTATATTTCCATAAATATCATATTACCATATTTATCATGTTACCATAATAATATAATTCAATAATTAATTATATGCATAATTTATACCATGTATTATTATATTACAAAGTTTAATAATTAATTAATACTTAGCTTATTATTAAGTAATAATATCATGTCATGTTATTATAAGTTTATTATTAATAATAATATTACATAGTTTATGTTATTAAACTTTATCATAAAAGATATTAATTATTTTAACCTAAGTTTTAATTAATTAAATCCATGTTCATAAATAATTAAATCAATTAATTATTATAGCCTAAGTTTATTTAAATAAATGGACATACATATTTTATCATTGTTTTATTTAAATAAACATGACATAAGTTTTAATTTAATTAAACCAAATTAATTAATAACAAAATTAATTAAACATACATAACTTAATTTACATGTCGGTTTAATTACGTGTTCATAAAAATATAAGTACCCGAACCAAAATCCCGAGACCCGACACCCGAGCACCACGACTTGAAAGTCGTGGCCACGAGGTCGTGTGTAAAACCCGCATTAAAATACCATGAACAGTAAACATGAACAACAATTACACGAAAATACGATAAAATTTAAACTTTCCATTTATAATATATTTCACGTGTCACGACAATAAATAACATGTATGTATGTATATATATTATAAATGTGTTACGACCACGACATATAAATTCCTGATAATTAAACACGAATGATCACGACTTTTAACTTAACAAAAGTTCCGGGTTTCCCTTGTTGGGCTTAAGGGTGCCGCGACTAAGAAAGAAAGGGATTGGGCCTTTTGGCCCATGACCCATGATTAACAAAATAATAAGAAAAACAGAGGGAGTTCTTCTCATAATTTTAGGTTACAGAAAAACAAAACCCTGCCTCCCTTTTTCCTTCTTGCCGCCGGCCATAGGTCACCACTAAGAACATTCGGGTCGATTTTGCTACTTGATTCTTTGTGTGTACGTGTTCGTGATCATAACCTTTTCTTCCACGTGTTCGGTATAATCAAACCTTTCTTTTTCTTATTAATTCTTTTATGAATTCATGTTATTAATTTAATTAATCTTAAAAACAAGTTATAAAACACGTGGGATTAATTAAATCAATGATTAAAGGGGGTGTTTGGTGTTGGTTGTTTGTCCGAGACCCACAAACCGAGAGCCGAAGCTCTCGGCGCGGCTACAGCACCACCACCGAGACCATTAAAGGTCTCGGCTTGGGTTGGTTTGGCTCGAACGTAAGCAAGGGACCCCAACCGCAAGTCGGGGTATGGTTTTGATTAGGTTTTGAGGCTAACCGAGACCACTAGGTTCTCGGTGAGGCTCGGTATAACAAGAACAGTGGGAACCGGTAGGAACCGGTGTTGAACCGGTGGGAACCTAGCCTGGAAGCGGCTAGCCGTGGCTCGGCAGTGGGTAAAAGACTCGAACAGTGGAAACCGGTTAGGTCAGGTAGCCACTTTCAAGGGTGTTTGGCTCGGCTTATATGTGGAACACGGGTACGGGCTCGAGTTAATTTTAAATCACGGGTTCAGGTTTCGGGAAAGTATTAAAATCAGAAAATATGTTTAATTAAATTATTTCTAGACTATTTAATATAATTAAATGCATATTAGGTTTAAATATTAAAATTAATATTTCATGTATAACCTAAGTATTTTACTTAGCTTAGTTTAATTAAAACATGTATTTTAATTAAATTCTTATAATGTATAGTATATTTATTTAACCAAGTTAATTATTTAATAAACTATAATACTTGAACCATGACTTGTATTTTACTAATTAAACTTTACTTGACATTAATAATCCAGCTTATTTCTAATTATGGAAACTTACTACTTTTGGAAACTTTCTATTTTTAGAAACTTACTATTTATGGAAACCTGCTATTTTTTAGAAAGTTACTTAGTATTACAATACAAGTATTATAATACCATACTACATGAATAATAAACAACAAAATACAAGAATAACTACAGTCAACACTTTAAACAGTTAAAACATGACATAGCATGAATAATAAGCTAAGAACACACAGAATCAGTAAAACACATGTAATTTAGACAACTCATACATGTCCCTATTCTTATGTAGTATTATTCGTCAAGGTAGAGTAGGTTCTTCAGCGTTTTCCATTAGCTTCTACTGGACACAAGGTACGGATTTCCCGTCCTTCAGTAAGGACAATCTCTTCCTTTATTATGATTTCCAGTATGCAGCCAACTGTTTTCCCCAGTAGCTACAGATTAAATGTTTATGTTTTATTAGTTACCTTCGCCATATACATGCATGCCAGTTTCACCTGGTTATGGAGGTACAATAACCATAACACTAGAGGCACTAGTGTTATGACTTCACCACGGCGGAGTGATAGCTTGTGGCGTCCCTTTCAATTATTTGGACTTTATTATTATATTATCATGTGGGGCGTATGGGTGCATCCTAGTTATAGTGTCAGTCAGGATTTCATGGTGAATGTGGTGTGTGCCTTGCATCCTTCAAAAGGAGCTGATCCCTCCTACCCATTACCATTTAATTAGAGGCATCCCCTCTAATTGCATGACGAGGTCACCCTCCAAGTATTCATGCACGTTGTTGAACTCATGACCTATATTGGCTTTTGGTATATTAAACTAATACAAATTTTCATAAGTAACATAAGCTATGTTTTCAGAACTAAAACCAGTAAACATGACATACATCTAGGTTTCCCAGGACTTATTCATTTTCGATGCCTTTCATGCTTTATATACTCTTTTATGCTTTCATTACTCTATGTTTCTATGCTTTATTGTATGTCCGTGCACTGGGCGTAATGCTCAACCGTTTTCTATTTCCATGTTCCCAAACGGCAGGTACCCAAGGTCGCAAGTAGGATCTCAAGAGTATATGCATTCGGATGGAAGCTATCCAACCTTCTATATCTTTTGCATTTATCATACTTTGACTTAATTTATTTCATGTTGGACATTGTTTAGTCCTTTTCCTTTTCAGTACTTATATTTGCTTGTGTTGAGTTACTTAGACTACTAATGTTCGTTTCCGGTAATTCTATTTATGGTCATGAATGTTTAGACATTTACCTTGCATGCTTTGATGACACGCCATATATTACAGTGATATTCCATTTTTACAATGGGGTGTTACAATTATGGTATCAGAGCCAAGGTTTCGACTTGTAGCTCTGTAAAACATGACTTGTGCCTTACGGGTAGTCACCAGCGTCTTCCTAGAACTGACAGTTGGTTTTCATTCATTCATTTCATCTTCATTTCACGTATTCATTTCATGCATTCATCTCATTGTCACAGGAATTTTGACTAAGTAATGGTTGGTACATGACTGACCCTATTTAGTCGCATGTGCTTTTATTGAAACCTTTGTTTGTTTAGTGGATCGACCCATAGGCGTCCACACTTGCCCTTTTGTTTTGTGAACCGACCCATAGGCGTTCACTCATGTACATATCATCATATTTAAGTTACCATGCATTTTAAAAAATGTTTTATGCATCATAAATAATTTCATGTTTTATACACTGTTCATGCATTTTCTGTTCATGTCATATTTTATCAGACCTATTATTTATGTTGTATTTTGTTATAAACTGTCAGATGGTGAACACACGCAATGCTCAAGAATTGGTTGCAGCTGTCAATGCAGCTTTACAAGCCATCCTTCCCCAACTTCGCAATGAAATCAGGGATAAAGTTTATGCTAAAATTTAAGCTCATGGCGTTCAATTTGGCCCTCATCCTGAGAACCACAACAACAATCCTTCACTTTTACCACATGTTACCCTTATGACTTGGTTGGAGCGATTCAACAAGCAGAGACCATGTTCGTTTGAGCAGACGGATAGACCCAACAAGGATGAAGCTTGGATTTCTCACATCGAGAAGATATTTGATGCGATGGGTTGTGACGGCGTTTTCATGGCAAGACTGGCTTGCTATAAGTTTAAAGGTGATGTGCTGCAGTGGTGGAAGTCAGTCAAACAGTCCAATGGTGGTGATAATTGGGTTTCACTGTTGACTTGGGACCAGTTTAAGGAGCTCTTCCTTAATCAGTATTTCCTACATGCTGAGCAGGAGAAGCTCAAGAGGGATTATCATAATATCCGACAGGTTTCTGGGGAGAACAGCAACAAATTCATGCAGAGGTTTCTCCGTTTGGCTGGTTTCTTGGGAGCAACAGCTGGTACTGCTGAGGAGCAAGCTGAGAAGTTTCACTGGGCTCATTGCACTTCGGTTGCCAACAGTTTGGTTTGTGTTACGTTCAATACAGTGGCACAAGTGGCCGATGCAGCCCGAAAGCTTGAGATGCTTCAGGAACGAGAGGAGTTTGGTGATGATCGCTCAGTGAAGAGGTATCTTCAATCACCAATTCCAAACCATTCAATTCTAGCAGTAATTTCATTTTCATATCATCCTCTGTCGAACTTTACATTTCAGACAGAAGACTGACGACCGTAAACCTGCGGCCGCTCAGCAATAAGCATCTAAGGGAAACGGTCAGACCAACGACCGTTTTGGTTCAGAGAGGCGTGGCGGTAATGATAATTACCGTAACAATGCTAATAACTCGAACAACAGCAGGACCCTACATTCACCTTCTTCATGTTAAACTATCTTATGTTATGGTATTCTAACACTCCAACGATTCTAATTCAGGAACAATAACAACGGTAGGGATCAGGACCGTAGAGGTTCACAGCCTAACCGTTCTACTTCATTTGGTAATTATTAAACCTTCTATGTAATCATGTTTATGTTTCACGATCATGTCTCATGCATGTAATCCTGAAACAGGATCTCAGCTAACTAGGACGCCTGCTGGAGGATTCACGCATCCTATCTACCCTACTTGCTCGCGCAGACATTCTGGTGTTTGTCGCCGAGGTGCTGGTGGTTGTTTCAAGTATGGCCAACAAGGCCATCAACAGAAGGATTGTCTCCAAGGTGAGATATAAGGCACCTCTGGACATGCCGACTCCAAACCACCTCCTACTTCTGGTCGCGTGTTCACCACTACTAGAGATCAGGCGAACAAGACTTCGGGTACCATCACTGGGAATCTCTTTATAAATGGTTTGGCAGTATGTGTTCTGTTTGATACTGGAGCGACTCATTCAGTCATATCCACTACTTTTGTTGTACGTGTTAGGATTTCCCCTATGCCATTAGATAATGCCTTAAGTATTTCCACGCCACTTAGGGACTATGTACAAATCACCCAGGTGTACAGAGATCTTCCCCTAGAATTTGATGATAAAGTTCGCAGAGTTGACACACTTCCTTTGGACATGTGCGATTTTGACTTGATTTTGGGCATGGACTGGTTATCCAAACACCAGGCTACGATAGACTGCCACACTTATCGGGTTATCTTCGGTGATGTTATATCTCCAGAGTACATACACCATGGTTTTCTGCCAGGGAGGTCGGTACAAATTATTTCATCCATAGGGGCGCGTGCACTACTAACTCACGGCTCTCAGGGCTTCATAGCCAATGTTCATGACATTACTGTCGAGTCTCCATCAATTCAAGATCAACCTATTGTGTCAGAATTTCCTGACTTATTTCCTGATGAACTTCCGGGCATACCACCTGTTCGTGAAGTCGAGTTTGGAATTGAGCTCATTCCAGGTGCAGAGCCAATTTCCAAGGCTCCTTATCGCATGGCTCCTAATGAGCTTAAAGAATTAAAGATTAGCTGCAGGAACTTTTGGAACGAGGTTTCATCCGTCCCAGTGCATCACCATGGGGTGTATCGGTACTTTTCGTGAAGAAGAAAGACGACAACATACGTTTGTGTATAGACTATCGTGAACCGAACAAGATCACGATCAGGAATCATTATCCTTTGCCACGAATCGATGACCTTTTCGATCAACTTCAGGGCACCAAGTATTTCTCAAAGACCGATCTAAGGTCCGGCTACCATCAGTTACGGGTTAAAGATCAGGATATTTCTAAGACTGCTTTCCGTACACGTTATGGGCACTACGAGTTCGTAGTCATGCCATTCGGACTCACAAATGCTCCAGTTTTCTTCATGGATTTGATGAACCGTGTCTTCCATGCGTTTCTGGAAAAGTTCGTTATCGTGTTCATTGATGACATCCTGATTGTCTCCAAATCCAAGGAGGAACATGAGGAACACCTTCGTATAGTCTTGCAGATTCTTCGTCAGAAGTAGTTGTATGCCAAGTTCTCCAAGTGTGAGTTCTGATTAAGCAAGGTGGCATTTCTGGGCCATATTGTATATGCAGAGGGGATCACCATGGATCCTGCAAAGCTCGAAGCTATCACCAAATAGCCGAGGCCTACATCTGCAACAGAGGTCAGAAGTTTTCTAGGTTTAGCTGGCTACTATCGCAGGTTTGTAGAGAACTTTTCATGGCTAGCCTTACCTTTGACTAAGCTGATGAGGAAAGGAGAGAAATTCGTCTGGACAGAAGAACGAGAGAAGAGCTTTGAAGATCTTAAGCAGAAGTTAGTGACTGCACCTATTCTTACTATCCCATCTGGCTCAGGTGGATTTCAGATCTATAGTGACGCTTCAGGAAAGGGTCTAGGCTGTGTTCTCATGCAACATGGGAAGGTTATTGCATACGCATCACGACATCTGAAACCTTATGAAGAAAACTATCCTACTCATGATTTAGAGCTTGCAGCAGTTGTTTTCGCACTGAAGATCTGAAGACATTATTTGTATGGTGAATCATGTGACATATTCACCGATCATAAGAGTCTCAAGTACATCTTCACCCAGAAGGAACTGAACATAAGACAAGGAAGATGATTAGAGCTACTAAAGGATTACGACACCAACATTCAATACCATCCTGGTAAGGCGAATGTGGTGGCAGATGCTCTAAGCAGAAGGTCGGGTATGATTGTTGGCATTTGGATTGCAAAGGAGATCATCCGTGACCTAGAGATGACTGATATTGAGTTTTGTGTACGAGGACAACACGGTTACTGGGCGAATCTTAGAGTAGAACCCGACTTACATTCTAGGACCAAGGAAGCTTAGAAGGACAATGGTGAGATTTGGTCTATCATTTAGAACCTTGATCAGCAGACGGAGTTCGTGTTGATGATGACGGTATCCTATGGCAGGGCACTAGACTAGTGGTTCCTGATGACTCTACACTCAGGGAAGTTGTGCTGACTGAAGCTCACAACTCTCAATTCACCATACATCTTGGTTCTACCAAGATGTACCACGACATCAAGCAACATTTTTGGTGGAGTGGTATGAAGCAGGATGTTGTCACCTTCGTTTCTAAATGTATGATCTGCCAGCAGGTTAAGATCGAACACCAGAGAGCTAGTGGTTTACTACAACCATTAGATATTCCAGCATGGAAGTGGGACAAAATCTCCATGGATTTTGTTACTAGTCTTCCTATGACTCAGAGGAAGAACGACGACATCTGGGTTATTATTGATAGATTGACTAAATCTGCTCATTTTTTGTCGATTCGCAACGAGCATCCGGTCAGCAAATTGGCAGACACTTTTCAGAAGGAGATCATGAGACTCTATGGTACTCCATCAGAAATCATCTCTGACAGAGATCCCCGTTTCACGTCATGTTTCTGGCAGAGTTTGTAGAAAGCTTGGGGCACTAGACTTAAGCTCAACACTGCCTTTCATCCTTAGACTGACGGACAGTCGGAACGTACCATTCAGACATTGGAGGACATGCTGCGGGCGTGTGCTCTAGAGTGGACAGGAAGCTGGGATGATTATATCTATCTAGTAGAGTTTGCATACAACAACAGCTGGCACGCTAGCATTAAGTGTGTACCTTTTGAGATGTTGTATGGAAGAAAGTGTCGCGCCCCAATCTACTGGGATCAGGTGGGCGAACGACTGATTGAGGGTCCAGAGATGATTGAGGTGACCGATGAGAAGGTCGTTGTCGCTAAGGCGAAGATTCAGGAAGCTCGTGCTCGCCAGAAGAGCTATGCTAATAAACATCTTAGAGATGTATCGTTCAACGTAGGTGATCACGTTTTCCTCAAGGTATCACCTGCACGAGGAGTTAAACGTTTTGGAATCAAAGGGAAGCTCATCCCTCGCTTCATCGCATCGTTCGACATCATAGAACGCGCTGATGAAGTGTCATATCGTTCAGCATTACCGCCTCAGCTATCACACGTTCACAACGTGTTCCATGTGTCCTTACTCAGAGGATACAACTATCATCCAGTTCATGTAGTCCAGTATCCGTTTGATCCGATTCGAGAGGATCTTTCATATGTCGAGGAACTCGAGAGAGTTCTCGAGCGACAAGATCGTGTCATGCGGAGGAAGACGATCCGTTTCGTCAAAATCTTCTGGAGGGATCATCCTGAGCGGGAACCCCGTTGGGAGACAGAGGAGTCTATACGGGCTTCTTACCCTCATCTCCAGTTTTGATTCGGGTATGTTTCTTTCAGTTTATGTCTTCTCCAATTCGAGGACGAATTGATCTTTTAGATGGGAAAAGTTGTAAAACCCGCATTAAAATACCATGAACAGTAAACATGAACAGTAAATACACGAAAATACGATAAAATTTAAACTTTCTATTTATAATATATTTCACGTGTCACGATAATAAATAACATGTATGTACGTATATATATTATAAATGTGTTGCGACCACGACATATAAATTCATGATAATTAAACACGAATGATCACGACTATTTTAACTTAACAAAAGTTACGGGTTTCCCTTGTTGAGCTTAAGGGTGCCGTGTCTAAGAGACAAGAAAGAAATGGATTGGGCCTTTTGGCCCATGACCCATGATTAACAAAATAATAAGAAAAACACAGGGAGTTCTTCTCATAATTTTAGGTTACAGAAAAACAAAACCCTGCCTCCCTTTTTCCTTCTTGCCG
Source organism: Glebionis coronaria (assembly GCA_025667525.1). Taxonomy (NCBI): domain Eukaryota; kingdom Viridiplantae; phylum Streptophyta; class Magnoliopsida; order Asterales; family Asteraceae; genus Glebionis; species Glebionis coronaria. The sequence goes on along the minus strand of CM046881.1, from coordinate 177,541,597 downwards.
CCGACCATAGGTCACCACCAAGAACATTTAGGAAGATTTTGCTACTTGATTCTTTGTGTGTACGTGTTCGTGATCATAACCTTTTCTTCCACGTGTTAGGTATAATCAAACATTTCTTTATTAATTCTTTTATGAATTCATGTTATTATTTTAATTAATCTTAAAAACAAGTTATAAAACATGTGGGATTAATTAAATCAATGATTAAAGAGGGTGTTTGGTGTTGGTTGTTCGGCCGAGACCCACAAACCGAGAGCCGAAGCTCTCGGCGTGGCTACAACACCACCACCGAGACCATTAAAGGTCTCGGCTTGGGTTGGTTTGGCTCGGACGCAGGCAAGGGACCTCGACCGTGAGTCGGTGTATGGTTTTGATTGGGTTTCAAGGCTAACCGAGACTATTAGGGTCTCAGTGAGGCTCGGTATAACAAGAACTGGGAACCGGTGATGAACCGGTGGGAACCGGTGTTGGAGCAGTGGGAACCGAGCCCGACAGCGGCTAGCCGTGGCTCGGCAGTGGGTAAAAGACTCGGATAGTGGCAACCGGCTAGGCCGGGTAGCCACTGTCAAGGGTGTTTGGCTCGGCTTATATGTGGAACACGGGTACGGGCTGGGGTTAATTTTAAATCACGGGTTCGGTTTCGGGAAAGTATTAAAATCAGAAAATATGTTTAATTAAATTATTTCTAGACTATTTAATTTAATTAAATGCATGACTTAGGTTTAAATATTAAAATTAATATTTCATGTATAACCTAAGTATTTTATTAGCTTAATTTAATTAAAACATGTATTTTAATTTAATTCTTATAATTTATAGTGTATTTATTTAACCAAGTTAATTATTTATTAAACTATAATACTTGAACCATGACTTGTATTTTACTAATTAAACTTTACTTGACATTAATAATCCAGCTTATTTCTAATTATGGAAACTTACTACTTTTGGAAACTTTTTACTTTTAAAAACTTACTATTTATGGAAACCTGCTATTTTTTAGAAAGTTACTTAGTATTACAATACAAGTATTATAATACCATACTACATGAATAATAAACAACAGAATACAAGAATAACTACAGTTAACACTTTAAATAGTTAAAACATGACATAGCATGAATAATAAGCTAAGAACACACAGAACCAGTAAAACACATGTAAATCAGACAACTCATACATGTCCCTATTCTTATGTAGTATTATCCGTCAAGGCGGAGCAGGTTCTTCAGTGTTTTCTGTTAGCTTCTACTGGACACAAGGTACGAATTTCATGTCCTTCAGTAAGGACAATCTCTTCCTTTATTAGGATTTCCCGTATGCATCCAACTGTTTTCCCCAGTAGATACAGATTAAATACTTATGTTTTATTAGTTACCTTAGCCATATACATGCATGCCAGTTTCACCTAGTTATGGAGGTACCATAACCATAACACTAGAGGCACTAGTGTTATGACTTCACCACGGCAGATTGATAGCTTGTGGCGTCCCTTTCAGTTATTTGTCCTTTATTATTATATTATCATGTGGGGCGTATGGGTGCATCCTATTTACAGTGTCAGTCAGGATTTTATGGCGAATGTGGTGTGTGCCTTGCATCCTTCACAAGGAGCTGATCCCTCCTACCCATTACTATTTAATTAGAGGCATCCCCTCTAATTGCATGACGAGGTCACCCCTCCAAGTATTCATGCATGTTGTTGACCTCATGACCTATATTGGCTTTTGGTATATTAAACTAATACAGATTTTCATAAGTAACATAACTATGTTTTCAGAACTAAAACCAGTAAACATGACATACATCTAGGTTTCCCAGGACTTATTCATTTCCGCTGCCTTTCATGCTTTATATGCTCTTTTATGCTTTCATTACTCTATGTTTTTATGCTTTATTGTATGTCCGTGCACTGGGCGTTATGCTCAGCCGTTTTCCATTTCCATGTTCCCAAACGGCAGGTACCCAAGGTCGTAAGTAGGATCTCAAGAGTATGTGCATTCGGATGGAAGCTATCCATCCTTCTATATCTTATGCATTTATCATACTTATATTTGCTTGTGTTAAGCTGCTTAGACTACCAATGTTTGTTTCCGGTATTTCTATTTATGGTCATGAATGTTTAGACATTTACCTTGCATGCTTTGATGACACGCCTTATATTACTGTGATATTCCATTTTAACAAATGGGGTGTTACATCGTGTCTCGTCCGAACCACAACCCTGCACCGAGAGCCGAAGCTCTCGGCTTCGCGGCTGTGTCCGAAACCAACACCAACCCCAGCGGCTGCTGGGGTTCTTCGCTGTCCGAGAACCACGTCTAGCCCCACTTTGGGTCTCGGTCACTTGTTGAATCAAAGCCACAACCCCATGTTGGGGGTGTGGTGTCTCGGCTGTAAACAAACCACCACCGGCCACCATAGTGGTGTGGCGATTGGTCACCGAACGCCACCGAGACTGAATCTTGGTCTCGGTTTGCGTATACCCAAACCATAAACCAATATAATTACCCGATCCCTTATTCAATCTTTTTACTAAACATGTTTTCATACTTGTTTTTAAAGATCTATTAACATAGAAAATAAAATAAAAAGATTAGGGAATTCAAGGATACCGTATGCGTTAAATGGGTTTAGACACGAGCACTATACCGTATAACAATTATTCAAAAATCAACAATGGATCGTCCTTGTGCTTCTTAGGGTACCGCGGCAAGAGAGAGACCAAGAGAGGGTTTAGGGTTTTGATTTTCAAAAAGTGTTTAATAAAATCCCCTGTAGTTTTTATTAAACTAATAGTTAATGGTATGGGCCAAAGCCCGGTTCTCCCTTCCCTTTCCTTCTAGCCGACGCCAACAAACACTCCTATACTATTTATGTTTGTTTTTCTTGTTTAACTATTTTCGTGTATATTCATATTTATTTATCGTGCTTCGTTTCTTGAATGTTTCCTTAATACCGTACGTACATACTTATCGTATATTAATATTCGTGTTTACGTACATATTACTTATGATAATTAATTAATATACATAGTATTCGTATTAAATGTTCGTGATACATGACGTATATTAATTAATTGAAAATTTTAAATTTAACGGTAACTTCGTGCATTTAATGATGGTAGGATTATTAAAGCGGGTTTTACAACTCTTCCCTTCTAAAAGAACAATTCTTCCTCGAATTAGAGATACGATAAGCTGACAAGATACTAAACGCTGAAATGACATATAAGCTGTAAAGACATGTAAGCTGAAATGACATACCCGAGTCAAAACTGGAAACGAGGGTAAGAAGTCTGGATAGACTCCTCCGTTTCCCAAGTGGCTTCCCGCTCGGTATGATCCCTCAAGAGCACTTTAACAAATGGAATTATGTTTCTCCTCATGACTCGTTCTTGGCGATCGAGAACTTTCTCGGGTTCCTCGATATATGATAGATCCTCTCGAATCTGCTCGAATGGATACGTAACTTTATGCAATGGATGGTAGTTGTAACCTCTGAGTAAGGATACGTGGAATACATCATGCACATGCGATAACTGGGGAGGTAAAGCTAGACGATAAGATACTTCACCGACACGTTCAAGAATCTCAAACAGTCTAATGAAACAAGGACGAAGCTTGCCCTTGAGTCCAAAACGCTTTACACCACGTGCTGGTGATACTTTAAGGAAAACATGGTCGCGATATTAAACGATATATCTCTACGATATTAATCAACATAGCTCTTCTGTCGAGCACAAGCTTCCTATAGCTTTGCCTTGGCGATGGAAACCTTCTCATTGGTCACCTCTATCATTTCTGGTCCTTCAAGGATTCGTTCTCCAACTTGATCCCAACAGATTAGAGCACAACACATTCTGCCATAAAGCATCTCAAATGGTGCACACTTAATACTTGCATGCCAACAATTGTTGTAGGCAAACTCTGCCAAACGTATGTAGTCATCCTAACTTCCTGGCCACTCCAGTGCACAAGCCCACAACATGTCTTCTAAGGTCTGAATCGTTCACTCTGATTGACCATCAGTCTGAGGATGAAAAGCAGTGTTAAGCTTAAGTTTAGTGCCCCAAGGTTTCTGCATACCCTTCCATAATTTCGACGTGAAACGAGGATCTCGGTCTGATATGATGTCTGAAGGAGTTCCATGTAGTCGTATGATATCCTTAAGGAATATATCTGCCAATTTGCTGACTGAGAAGTCCTTGCGAATTGGAAGAAAATGGGCTGACTTGGTTAAACGATCAACAATGACCCATATAGCATCATGTCTGCTCTGAGTAAGCGGAAGTCCGGTGACGAAATCCATGGAGATTTTGTCCCACTTCCATGCAGGAATCTCTAACGGTTGCAGTAAACCACTAGCCCGCTGATGCTCGATCTTAACCTGCTGGTAGGTTAGACACTTGGATACGAAAGTAGCAACGTCTTGCTTCATGCCACTCCACCACAAATTTTGTTTAATGTCATGATACATTTTGGTGGATCCTGGATGAATAGAGAACGGAGAGCTGTGAGCTTCTGTCAATAAGGCTTCCCGGAGTGTCTGATCATCAGGAACACATAGCTTAGTTCCTTGCCATACGATGCCTTCTTCGTCTAGACTTAATTCTGTCTGCCGATCAAGATTCTGAATGATAGCCTATATCTCACCATCGTCCTTCTGGGATGCCTTAATCCAAGAAATTAAGTCTGGCTCAATTCTCAGATTAGCCCAATATCTATGTTGTCCATGTACTAGGAATTCAATGTCTAATCGCTCAAATTCACGTATGGTTTCTTCTTGTACTTTGATGTCGTTTATAATGCCCGACTTCTTGCTAACAGCATCTGCCACTACATTCGCCTTGCCAGGGTGATACTGAAGATTGATGTCATAATCCCTGAGTAGTTCCAACCATCTTCTCTGCCTCATGTTAAGTTCCCTATGAGTGAAAATATACTTGAGACTTTTGTGATCAGTGAAGATGTCACATGATTCACCATAAAAGGTAGTGTCTCTAGATTTTATGTGCAAAGACTACTATTGCTAGCTCCAAGTCATGTGTAGGATAATTTTCCTCATATGGCTTTAGCTGACGTGATGCGTATGTAATCACTTTCCCATGTTGCATGAGTATACAGCCTAATCCTTTACCCGAAGCATCGATGTATATCTGAAATCCACCTATACCATATGGGAGAGTAAGAATAGGTGCATATACTAACCGCTTCATGAGTTCTTCAAAGATCTTCTCCCGCTCATCGGTCCAAACAAATTTCTCTCCTTCTCGCATCAACTTGGTCAAAGGTAAGGCTAGTCTTGAAAAATTCTCCACGAATCTAAGAGAATAACCAGCTAAGCCTAGGAAACTACGAATCTCAGTTGTAGACGTCGGTCTTGGCCATTTAGTGATAGCTTCCACCTTCGCATGATCCATAGTAATCCCTTCTGCGGAGACAATGTGGCCTAAAAATTCCACCTTGTTTAGCCAAAATTCACACTTAGAAAATTTGGCATACAACTGTTTCAGACGAAGAATTTGTAGCACAATACGTAGATGTTCTTCATGTTTTTCCTTGGATTTAGAGAAGATGAGGATATCATCGATGAAGACGATAACAGATTTGTCTAAGTATTCGTGGAAGACGCGGTTCATAAGGTCCATGAAAACCGCAGGAGCATTAGTGAGTCCGAAAGGCATGACAACGAACTCATAATGGCCATATCTGGTGCGAAAATCAGTCTTGAGAATATCCATCTTTGTCACTCGCAGCTGATGATAACTGGATCTTAGACCAATCTTGGAGAAATGTTTGGCACCCTGAAGTTGGTCAAACAGATCATCGATTCTTGGTAATGGATAACGGTTCCTAATCGTAATCTTATTCAGCACACGATAGTCAATGCATAGACGCATACTGCCATCCTTTTTCTTGACAAAAAGTACCGGTGCACCCCATGGTGATACACTCGGTCGGATGAAACCTCGCTCCAGTAATTCCTGCAGCTGATCTTTTAACTCCTTAAGCTCTATGGGAGCCATTCGATAAGGAGTCTTAGAGATTGGTTGAGCTCCTGGGATGAGCTCGATGTTAAATTCTACTTCTCGAGTAGGTGGTATACCCGGAAGTTATTTTGGGAATACATCAGGAAATTCTGAAACAACTGGTTGATCTTGGATAGATTGAACTTCGGCAGTGATATCCTGAATTGAATCTAAGAAGCCCTCGCAACCATGAGATAGTAATGCACGAGCTTCTAACGTAGAGATGATTTGTACAGACTTTCCTGGTATAAAACCATTGTGAATGCACTCTGGTGCTTGGACATCGCTGAAGATAACCCGAAAAGTATGTCAATCGATTGTAGCGTGATGCTTGGATAACCAATCCATGCCTAAGATGAGATCAAACTCGCACATATCCAAAGGAAGGGCGTCTACTGGGCGAACCTTGTCATCGAATTCTAGTGGAAGATCTATGTACACTTGGGTAATCTACACAGAGTCTCGCATAGGCGTAGATATACATAAAATATTCTCTAATGGCGTAGGGATTTTATTAATAATAGTGGCATACGTTGAGGATATAACTGAATGAGTGGCACCAGTATCGAATAAAACACGCAACATGACCGTTCATAAAGAGGATGCCAGTGATAGTACATGAGGACTTATTAGCTTGGTCCCGTGTGGTAGTGTAGACACGTCCCGACGCTGGTGGCTTAGGAAGAGCAACACTAGAAGTACCAGCAGTGTCTCCCTTCTTGCAGTCTTTCAACATGTGTCCTGGTAGTCCACACTTGAAACAAACGCCAGCTGACTTACGGCATGTACTGAGATGTCTACGACTACAAGTCGTGCAGATGGGGTAGGTGTAACCTCCTGGAGGTACCCTTGTTACCTGAGAGCCTGTTAAGAAATATGCGTGAGACATGATTACTTGGCATAAACATGACTGCACTGAAGTTTAAATGATAGTTTACCAGATGAAGATGATTTGTTGGACTGCTGACCCTTAGCATTTTGGTCACGTCCACTCGTAGAGTTCCTGTTTATGGTGCTGACATGTTAGTATGTAAAAACATACAACAACTTAACATAGAAAACTTTAAGAGTTTAGGGACCTGTTGTTGTTGGATTGGTTGTTGTTGTTGTTACGATAATTATCATTACCGCTCCTCTTGTCAGATTCATAACGGTCGTTAGATTGACCGTGGCCCTTGTTGGCATTCTACTGAGTGGCCGGTTGGGACCGGTCTCCACCCTTCTGCCTGAAGATACAATTGGATAGGAAAAGGTATAAATTAACATAAAGATTGAAATGAAATGATAACGCTTGATGGCTGAAATTTATACCTCTTCTCAGGACGAGCTTGTTTCTCGTAGTCATCACGCTCATGTAGCATTTCTAAGCTACGTGTTGCATCATTAACTTGTGCCACATTAGCATAAGTAGCACTAAGTAAACGAGCTGTTGTAGAGGCGTGCAGAGCCCAACGAAAGTGCTTGGCTTGTTCTTCCACACTACCCGCAGCCGCACCTAACAATCCAGCCAACCTAAGAAACCTTTGCATGAACTTAGTGCTAGTCTCTCCAGTTCTCTGACGAATGGAGTGATAGTCTCTCTTGAGTCTCTCCTGCTCAGATGTCAAAAAGAACTGCCCATAAAACAAAGTCTTGAACCAATCCCAAGTCAATGCAGCTAGCTAAACATCACCTCCATTAGCTAACTTGTAAGCTCTCCACCAATGCAGGGCATCACCTTAGAACTTATAGCAAGCCAACCTTGCCTTGTAGACATCATCGCATCCCATAGCATCAAAAAATTTCTCCATATGCGAAATCCAGTCTTCCGCATCAGATGAAGTCTCAGCCTTGTCAAAAGATCTTGGCTTCTGCTTGTTAAACCTCTCAAGCCAAGTGTGTAAAGTAACCGGTGGAGGAGGAGGATTGTTGTTCTGATTCAGGGCGTTCTGGTATTCAGCCCAAATTTGGTTCTTGATTTGGGGAAGCATGGCTTGCAGAGCTGCTTGAACAGCTGCTGCTAGCTCTTGTTCGCGTGTCATGACCATCTGACAGTTTAAAAATGAAAACATGAAATGATTAGTCTGATTAGAACATATGGTAAACATAATAAAATGATGCATGAAACAGTTTATGAAGGCATAGCCAAATGCAAATGACATGAAAACAAAATTGACATAGCGAGGATGAACGCCTATGGGTCGGTTCATCAAAACAAAAAGGCATGAGCTAATGTGAACGCCTATGGGTCGGTTCACCAAGAAAAATGATTCGATTAAAAGCACATGAAACTAAATATGGCCAGTCCTATACCAACCATTACTTAGTCAAAGTTTTTGCAACAATGATACGTGAAATGAATGCATGAAAACAAACTGTCAGTTCTAGGAAGACGCTGATGACTACCCACTAGTCGTGGGTCATTTTCTAAGAGCCTACAAGTCGAAACCTTGGCTCTGATACCATAACTGTAACACCCTATTTTGATAAACAGAATATCACAGGATAATTATGGCATATCATCAAAGCATACAAGGTAAATGTCTAAACCATTAAATGACCATAAAAGAATCCGGAAACAAACATCGGATCCACATAAGCTCCACACACGAAATGCATAAGTATAAAATTTAAGGAAATGACTAAACAATGTCCAGCAAAGCAAAAGTATGTAAATGCATTAAAGAATGAAAGAAAGCTTGCGCCTCATTCTATGCACGTACTCTTGTATTCCTAGCTTTGCCCTTTAGTACCTGTCGTATTGGGACATGGAAAGAGAAATACGGCTGAGCAATACGCTCTATGTGTGGATAAACATAAGTAAATAATGAAGTGAAATGAATAGCAGCGGATTAAATGTATGTCATGGAAAACCTGGTTTAAGTCCATAAAACTAGTTTATATTTCTGAAAAGACTTATGTTTAGTTTATCTTGAAAATCTGTATTTTGAATATGCCGAGAGCCCATATAGGTCATGTTATATCCACGTGCATGAATATTTGGAGGGGTGACCTCGTCATGAAATTAGAGGAGCTGCTTCTAATTAATATATAAAATGAGTGAAGGGATCAACTCATGTAACGGATGCAAGGCACACACCACAATTACCATGAAATCATAGTACTTGTCCTAGGATGCACTCATTCGCCCCACATGATAATAATAACGTAGGCCAACATACTGTAAGGGACGATGCGAGCAATCACTCTCCTGCAGAAGAGTCATAACACCGGTGCCTCTAGTGCTATGGTTATGGAACCCTCATAACTAGGTGAAACTGGCATGCATGTATATAGCTCAGGCAATCTAAAATAATCATACATATACTGATGTGTTTAAGACACTTAAACTATTAGGAAAACAGATGGCTGAAAACAGGGAAATCCTAATATAGGAAGAAAGATGTCCTTACTGAAGGACGAAATATCCGTACCTTATGTCCAGTAAATGAAGACGAAAACGGACGTAGACGATCACTCCGACTTCACAATAGCTACATAATGAAGGAACATGAATAAGAGTCGATCTTACTTATACATACATGTTATTTACTTGATGTGTTCATACTTATTATACTTGTTCTTGTCTTGTCTTAATATTTTATGTTTTAATCATGTGTTTCTTATAGTTTCATGTGTTTTAGATTCATGTGTTTCATGTTTTAAGTGTTATTATACTTGTTATAATATAATGAGTAACTTTCTAAAAATAGCAGGTTTCTATATATAATAACTTTCTAAAAATAGAAGGTTTCCATATACAGTAACTTTCTAAAAATAGTAAGTTTCCTTAAATAGTAAGTTTCTAAAAATAGAAAGTTTCCATAATTAGTAAGTTTCCAAAAATAGAAATTTTCCATATTTAGCATGTTTCTATAAATAGTATGTTACCATATTTAACGTATTACCATAAATAACATGTTACCATGTTTAGTATGTTTCCATAAATATCGTATTACCATATTTATCATGTTGCCATAAATAATGTAATTCCATAATTAAATATATGCATATTTTATATTATGTCTTATTATATTATAAAGTTTAATAATTAATTAATTCTTAGCTTATTATTAATTAATAATATCATGTCATGTTATTATAAGTTTATTATTAATTAATAATATTATATAGTTCATGTTATTAAACTTTATCATAAAAGATATTAATTAATTTAACGTAAGTTTTAATTAATTAAATCCATGCTCATAAATAATTAAATCAATTAATTATTATAACCTAAGTTTATTTAAATAAATGTACATACATATTTTATCATGGTTTTATTTAAATAAACATAACATAAGTTTTAATTTAATTAAACCAAAATTAATTAATAACTAAATTAAATAAACATACATAACTTAATTTACATGTCGGTTTAATTACGTGTTCATAAAAATATAAGTACACGAACCAAAATCCCGATACCCGCCACCCGAGCACCACGACCCGAAAGTCGTGGCCCCTAGGTCGTTTCCCGTCTGAACCACAACCCTACACCAAGAGCCGAAGCTCTCGGCTTCGCGGCTGTGTCCGAAACCAACACCAACCCCAATGGCTGCTGGGGTTCTTCGTTGTCCGAGAACCACGTCGAGCCCCACTTGGAGTCTCGGTCGCCTGCTGAATCAAATCCATAGCCCCCATGTTGGGGGTGTGGTGTCTCGGCTATAAACAAACCACCAGCGCCGACCATAGTGGTGCGGCGGTTTGTCACCGAACGCCACCGAGACCAAATCTTGGTCTCGTTTCGCGTATACCCAAACCACAAACCATATAATTACCCGAACCCTTATTCCATCTTTTTACTAAACATGTTTTCATACTTGTTTTTAAAGATCTATTAACATAGAAAATAAAATAAAAAGATTAGGGAATTCAAGGATATCGTATGCGTGAAAAGGGTTTAGACTTAAGGACTATACCGTATAACAATTAATCAAAAATCAACAATGGATCGTCCTTGTGCTTCTTAGGGTGCCGCGACAAGAGAGAAACCAAGAGAGGGTTTAGGGTTTTGATTTTCTGTAAAAAGTATTTATTAAAATCCCTGTAATTTTTATTAAACTAATAGTTAATGGGTATGGGCCAAAGCCCGTTTCTCCCTTCCCTTTCCTTCTAACTGACGCCAACAAACACCCCTATACTATTTATGTTTGTTTTTCTTGTTTAATTATTTTTGTGTATATTCGTATTTATTTATCATGCTTCGTTTCTTGAATGTTTCCTTAATACTGTACGTACATACTTATCGTATATTAATATTCGTGTTAACGTACGTATTACTTATGATAATTAATTAATATACATATTATTCGTATTAAATGTTCATGATATATGGCATATATTAATTAATTATAAACTTTAAATTGAACGGTAACTTCGTGCATTTAATGATCGTAGGATTATTAAAGCGGGTTTTACACACAAGCTCCCTTCTTGGCGGAGAAAATCTTACAACGTCGCTTACATTATTTTCCGACACTAAGATAAATGTTGAGACCTAATCTTAGCTAGGACCAATCTACACAACGTCGCCCACTTCACCCTTTTATGACACAAGGCTAGATGTCGAGTTCTAATCGAAAAATAGAACCAATCTTCACAACGTTGCCAACTTCACCATTTTACGACACAAGACTAGATTTCGAGTTCTAATCGAAAGATAGAACCAATCTTCACAACGTTGCCTACTTCACCATTTTCCGACCCAAGGTAAGATGTCGAGTTTTAATCGAAAGATAGAACCAATCTTCACGACTCTTCACTTTGAAGCTAAATGAGAACTTCACAAGACACAACTACACAACACTTTATAGTTTAGTAAGAACTCACAAGACACAACCACATCACTTTTTTAGTTTAGTGAGAAGTCACAAGTCACAACTCTTACAACTCAATAAAACACATATCCAAGTATGCACATGTAACTTGGATCTACACAACACAAATCCAAGTATACACATATACAATGGATTTACACAAGACTTAATCCAAGTATTCACTAATACAATGGATTAACACAACTAATCCAAGTATTCACAAATACATTGGATCAACAGAAGACTTGTATAAAACAAATGATAAACATGACTAGATCTTTAAGAGAGGATAATCTTCATCAAGGCTTCATCTTTAATCACATCACAAGTGTGTGAGTGATCTTCTCTTTGGGCAAGGTAAAGAAGGAGATCAAGGGGATAATCATAAGTAAACATACTTAACACATTAAGTGATCATTTACAAATGATTAGGAATTAGAAAGGAGAAGGATAATAGAAAGAGTGTCCAAAAAGGGTTGTGGAAAATGCAGATTTGATCTACTATTTATAGGAGACAAAAGCCAACGGCTCTCTACCTGCGGTTCCTTAATTATCTTGTGGTTCCTTATCACTAAGGAACCACATAGGCATTTAAGGATCCGTGGTAGTACACTCCGCTCCTTTTTGTCTTTTAGTGGGGAAGTAATATATGAGGTAAGTTTTTACCTTCAAAGGATATTCCTATGGCATTTAGAATATGCCATATTCATATTTACATTTTCCATTTTAATAAAACATTTTCTTAAAAAGAAAGTTTATTAAAAAATCTTTTGTCACATTTGACAAAATGTAAGTTCAGGACTAATCACTTTTATAATCACTAATCATGATTAAGATATGTTAGTGCAATGCTTAGATGATTATTACCTTGATGATAGTGTTTATTAGATCATTCGCCTTATGATTGTATTTGACAATAAATGTCTTTTTAATTTGTCGTGATCAAAACTAAGAAAGATTAGTTAACACTAATAATGTTTTTAGGCACTACTTTGCATTAAAAAAATAGACATATGATATTGCACGCTCCTTTACTCAGACACTGCTACTTAATGAAATCAAAAAAACTTAGTGAGAAATGTTGAACCTTTAGGATTCTTCAGTAATTTATGAAGGTTTGGGTTTTAAATCATCAATGTTCAGCATACCTAATTCCATTATCAATCTTTTGAAAGTTGGTTCATCCAATTATTTGGTGAAGATATCAGCCAATTGGTATTGAATGGGGATGAAATGTAATTCAATGTCCCCTTTCACGTTGTGGTCTCTAATAAAGTGATATCTGATATCAATGTGTTTTGTTCTTGAGTAAAGGACTGGATTGTTAGAAATTGCAATAGCACTAGTGTTATCACAAAATATTGGTACCTAATACTTGGCTTTTGAGGCCTTGTATATAAAATAATTTCGTTGTTCCGATCTTTTCGAATTGAAAACCGGTCTTAAGTGCGACTCAATCGTCTTTTGGTGAATCAAGATAATGGTTTGGTTTGTTTGTTTTAATCTAATAGCAAGTAATTAAAGTGTCGATGAGTAAAAGGGAAGTTGAAAGATTAATATTGAAATGACAAGTAAAATAAATGCATGGAAACTTAAAGGTGATAATGGAAAAGTACTAACTCACTAAATAAAACTAACACTTGGAAAATTTTTAGAACATAAAAAGTACTATAAGGAAGTGATATCGAAAGAAACCAAAACAAGCCACAAGGTCCCTGATCGGAATGTTTTCCGATCAGTTGATCAGAATGTCAATGAAATGGGGCAATCGGAATGTAGCAACTTGGGGTAATCGGAATAGCGGGCCTGCACCTATCGGAATGACAACAAAAGCTACCAATCGGAATACATGCGAAACAATCCAATCGGAATGTCACTCAAAGCCCCAATCGGAATATTCAAATGATGACCTATCGGAATGTGTGAGAACATACACAATCGGAATGTTATACTCCCACCCGTCGGAATGCAGACCAATCGGAAAGGGGTTTTACTACCCTTTCCGAAAATTGTGGAAATTGGTTAGATGGTGTACCAGTCGGAAAACCCAATCGGAAAGGGGATTTAAACTCCCTTTTCCGAAAATAAAGGGATTTGTTTAGGCTAGATAATAAGCTAAGTTCAATAAGCTAATATCCAAAACTCAACAATCTGTATACCAGACCGAATCAAATAAGCACTTTAATCAACTTATCTAACTCGAAATCAAACAACTTTTTAGATTAAACAATAAAAACATAAACTTTTTTAATAAACTTTTTAATAAGAAAAATAAGATAATCATAAAAATAAGCCAATAAGCACAAAAGTCTTAAAGCTTAATCAAATGAAAACTTATAAGATGATGAAAAGATTAACTTTTAAGCACGAAATCAATTAGAACAACACGGATCTTATGATATACGCACCAAAATCAACCTTAAATCAAAGAAAAGTAGAATGAGATTAAGAATCTTAAGCTTAAAATAGAACTTGATTAATAAAAATAAGCAATACAAAGTGTTTAATCTTGAAAGATTAAAAGAAAAAGATGAACTAGTGAGAGAAAGTTTAAGACTTTCTCTCTCTAAAACTAGAGAAAACTAAGAAAAAGTGAAAATTAACTAAAAACTCTAACCACCCTCCTAATGACTATTAGGAGGGTATTTATAGGGAAGGTGGAAGGAGTGCATGTGTTGCATCTTCTTTCTTGCTTTCTTCACGTTTTCTCGACTCGACTTTAATTCTTCGTCTTTGTCGTCTCGGGATTTGAACTTGTCTTTTAATTTTCTTCTTCTATTAGACTTAAGTTCTTCGACTACGTTAAACTTCCGTCTTTTGACTTTTTCTTCGATAAATCTTCAGAATAGGCCTTGGACTTCCGTTCTTTTTGCACTCTTGATCTTTTGACTTCGTCTTTTCCCGTTTTCTTCAATAAAAGCCCGTGAAAGCCCGTGTTTTCTTCCTTTTTCATATTTTGGTCCTAAAACACAATAAAAACACAAACCACGCATAATTCCGACTTTTACGACATAAATCACACGTTTTGGTCTTGTTATTATTGGAAATGAGTGGTAAAAGGATAAGTGTTTTCACACTTATTAAATCCCCTACACTTGACCATTGCAATGCCCTCATGCAATGCATTAATTTTAAAGCACGGTTTACATTTTCCATCATAAATAACCCACCTTGGCCTTTATCAAATACTAAACGTAAAAGATAGAAATAAGTAAAGAAATTAAAAACTTACATTGGGTTTTGGCGGCCATGAACGTTTATCATCCTCAAGTTTCACGTTCCCCATACCAAGCTTAAAAACAAGATCATTGTTATTATAAGTTAGCAAACTATCACGAACTCATGTGGGCCAATTATTCACTTAGACTCCCTTGTTCCTAGGTGTATCTCTTATATTTTATTTTTGTCTTGAATGATCATGAGGATGCATTGTTTGACTTATTTCGATAGTTATTTAGTCCGAAAATAAGGTGAATGATTTAATCAATAGTTAGCTAAAGGACCAAATCTTTTAAAACTGCTTCTCGGGATATCAGAAAGTTCATATCTTGGCATAACTTGGTTCGCGATTTGAGACCTTTCTCGGGCCGATATTTGGCAGCGACTTCATACTTCGAATCTTCGAGAGACGTTCTTGAAATTATGGTCTTCTCTTCATAATAGGAATTTCTTCACTTGACGTTTTTGAGAGATTCTTCATCTTTGGACCACGACTTCTTCATTTTTCTCCAATCTTTATTTTGGACTTTGATATACAACGATCCGCCTCCTTTTAGGACTTGGATCTATTTATCCTCATACCTTGTTAGGGTCTTTTCGGATAGACTTCTCCATGACTTTTGGGGAGTTCTTGCTTTTCGTCGTGTGTCTTGATCCTTCATATAGATTTTCGATAAATGATTCTTCACATCACTTTTGGATCTTTAGCAACAAAATGTAGCCCTCATGCCTTGTTAGGGCCTTTTCGGACTCGCCAATCTTCGCGCCCCGCTTCATAAGTTATGCCTTGGCTATGAACTCTCGTCATTACCGAGCAACTTTTAAACGATCTGGGGCTAGAAGCTAAGTAACCTTTTTAAATCGTACAACCTTATTTATTAGCAGATTAATTTATTTAACAAGCGGAGGGAGAATAGGCTCATAATTAACTCACATAAATTCACGAAAGAATACCGAACTTATAATTGACTCTATCATCTCTCGTTCTCCACAGTTTAAAATCTCAAGGAATGAGACTCGTGGATGCTTAGCCTATTAAATCAAAGTTTTTGGGTTTTCGAGTCGCCTATAGGATCATGCAAATTCTTAGACTTTTTCAAGTTTAGAAATCGCGTTTTAAAGTTCCCTTGATAAACGACTTTCTAGGATCAATTATAGGAACTTGCGAAAAGTTCTTGTTCTTAACCCGTGAGAGTTAAGACTTTCGCGTTTTATAGCTCCCTATATAAAAGCCTAGCAAAACTTGACTTAAACACGTTAAGGATACTAGCTAGAGTAAACTTAGGCAAGTTAACTCGGGTTGAGTCAAAATGTTCACGACTAAGAAGAATCTAAAACCACTTTATTAAAAATTTATTCTAGCAAAGGAAACATAACAAAGGCAAATACAACTATACAACTAGGCCAAAATAGATTAAAAATTTTGAAAAATGTCGAAAAATCAACTTTTCCGGTTAAAATGAGGGCAATTTCATGGAAAAGACCACTTACTTCGATAGAAGCCCCCCCTACACTTGAGATAAACATTGTCCTCAATGTGTAAGCATGTGGGAGTACACTCCCCTACAATTAGGACATTGTGCACTTTGTTTAAATCTTGCTAAGGAAAGGACAACTAAAGTGAATTCAATGTGAACATATAGAATATGAAATACTGAATCACAAGAGTTTAGGATAGAATCGGGAAGATGGAAAACACGGTATCACGGTTCGTCAAAAATCATCAAGATGCTCTCTGAAGCTTAAATCCCTGCACAGCACAAGAAACAAGACAACAAACATATGCGGGGCTCCCCCTACACTTATTATGAAAGCAGTAAAGGATAGAACACGGGTTGCCTCCCGAGAAGCGCTTGTTTTTGTTCACCGAGTCATGAGCCTGACTCGACCCAATTTTAGTTCATGGGGAACGTGGTGAGGGATGGAATCATCTCCTGAGAGATGTCCTCACCAAAGTACAGCTTCAGACGCTGGCCATTCACCTTGAAATTGGGCCCATTCGGCTTAGAAAGCTCAATGGTCCCATAAGGAAAGACTTTGGCGACGGTGAATGGACCAGACCAGCGGCTCTTCAACTTGCCAGAGAAGATCTTCAACCGAGAGTTAAAGAGTAAGACTTGATCACCAACGTGGAACTCTCGGTTCTTGATTTTAGCATCGTGGATAATCTTCGTCTTCTCCTTGTAGATCAGCGAGTTCTCATAAGCTTCATTCCTCAGTTCATTTAGCTCGTTGAGTTGAACCTTGCGATGATCACCGGCTTTGATGATGTCGAAGTTAGCCCACTTCAAGGCCCAGTCCGCCTTATGTTCCAGCTCGATGGGTAGGTGGCAGGCTTTCCCGTACACAAGACGATAAGGCGTACAGCCGATCGGGGTCTTGTAAGCGGTACGGAAAGCCCACAGAGCATCATCTAACTTATCGGCCCACGCGGAACGATGCTCTCCCACAGTACGCTCCAAAATTCTCTTCAAGCCACGGTTGGAAATTTCGGCTTGCCCATTGGTTTGGGGATGATAGGCGGTGGAAAGACGGTGATTGACACCATACTTTGCCATGACTCTTGCAAATTGATCGTTGCAAAAATGAGTCCCGCGATCACTGATGATAGCACGAGGAACGCCAAATCGAGCGAAAAGCTGCTTCAAAAAGTTCACAACCACCCTCGCATCATTCGTAGGAAGAGCCTTAGCTTCAACCCATTTGGAAACGTAGTCGACGGCGACGAGGATGTACTTGTTCCCTTTGGATGATGGAAATGGCACCATAAAGTTGATGCCCCATACATCAAAGATTTCACATTCTGTATGAAATTTTGAGGCATCTCATCCTTATGTGTGATCTTGCCCTGACGTTGGCAAGCATCACAATGCTTAACCATTTCGTGAGCGTCACGATAAATGATGGGCCAGTAGAATCCAGAATCAAACACTTTCTTAGCGGTGTAGTTGGGGCCAAAGTAACCACCGGTGGGTCCTTTGTGGCAAGCTTGGAGGATGTCAAAAGATGCCGGTCCGTCAACACATCGACGAATAATCAGATCAGCACACTGTTTGAATAGATAAGGGTCATCCCAAAAGTAAGTCTTAACATCATTCAAGAACTTCTTCTTTTGTTGGGATGTTAACCCTTGGATGAGAATACCACCCGCTAAGTAGTTTGCAATGTCCGCAAACCACGGGGTGCCATCAAGATTGAGATTTATAGACATTAGAGTCGTCAACACATCGACAAATAATCAGATCAACACACTGTTTGAATAGATAAGGGTCATCCCAAAAGTAAGTCTTAACATCATTCAAGAACTTCTTCTTTTGTTGGGATGTTAACCCTTGGATGAGAATACCACCCGCTAAGTAGTTTGCAATGTCCGCAAACCACGGGGTGCCATCAAGATTGAGATTTATAGACATTAGAGTCTCCAGGGGGAAAGAGTCATTGATCTCTTTGTTCGGATGATCCCCCTGATATGGATCCTCAAGTCTGCTCAGATGATCCGCGACCAGGTTTTCGGCTCCCTTTTTGTCATGAATTTCAATGTTAAATTCTTGAAGGAGTAAAACCCAGCGAAGAAGTCTTGGCTTAGAATCGTTCTTAGTCATCAAGTACTTCAACGCGGAATGGTCCGTGTATACGATGGTGGTGGATAAAACAAGATAGGGGCGAAATTTCTCAAAAGCATAGACAACAGCTAAAAGCTCTTTTTCGGTTGTCGTATAATGCAATTGAGCCCCCGTCATTGTTTTGCTAGCGTAGTGGATTGGTTGGAAGTGTTTATTCACTCTTTGGCCCAGAACCGCACCAATAGCAAAGTCGCTAGCATCGCACATCAATTCAAAAGGCAGCTCCCAATTAGGGGTAACCAAGACCGGTGCCTTAGTTAGCTTATCCTTAAGAAGATTGAAGGCTTCGAGACACTCTTTAGAAAAGATAAAAGGAGTATCTTTTTCCAAGAGGTGGGTCATCGGGCGAGCGATTTTAGAGAAATCTTGAATGAATCGACGATAGAAGCCCGCATGACCCAGAAAGCTTCTCACACCCTTCACGGTTGAAGGTGGAGGTAATTTGGCTATGACATCTACCTTAGCACGGTTGACTTCAAGACCGGCTTTTGAGATTTTGTGTCCTAGCACAATGCCTTCTTTTACCATAAAATGGCATTTTTCCCAATTCAGAACAAGGCGAGTGTCTTCGCACCGCTTAAGCATACGTTCCAAATTGGCAAGGCAAGAAGAGAAGGAATCCCCGAAGACCGAGAAATCATCCATGAAGACTTCCATGGTTTGCTCAACCATGTCATGGAAGATAGCCAACATGCACCTTTGGAAAGTCCCGGGGGCATTGCATAAGCCAAAAGGCATTCGTTTGTAAGCAAAGGTGCCATAGGGACAAGTGAATGTTGTCTTCTCTTGATCTTGGGGATCGATGGGTATTTGAAAATAACCCGAGAAACCATCAAGAAAGCAGTAATATTCATTACCCGCTAAACGTTCAAGCATTTGGTCCATAAAAGGTAGAGGGAAATGATCCTTTCTCGTGGCATCATTGAGTTTGCGGTAGTCTATACAAACTCTCCACCCAGTAACGAGACGGGTAGGAATTAACTCGTTGTTTGCATTGGGCACAACGGTGATTCCGCCTTTCTTAGGCACACAATGGACTGGACTAACCCATGGTGAATCCGAAATAGGGTAAATCATACCCGCATCAAGAAGTTTGATAACCTCTTTTTTGATGACTTCATGGATTTTAGGATTCACCCTTCGTTGACTTTGAATTGTGGGCTTAAAGTCGTCCTCCATGAGAATTTTATGTGTGCAGAAGTGAGGATCAATTCCGCGGATGTCGGAGATTTTCCAAGCGATAGCTCGTTTATGCTTCTTCAACACAGCGACAAGTCGGGCTTTTTCGTCTTCTTTCAGATCCTTTGCGATGATGACCGGTAGCTTCTCGTCGTCTTCCAGAAAAACGTACTCAAGATGAGGCGGTAGGTCCTTAAGCTCAAGAGTAGGAGGATCCTCAATAGATGGTGAAACTAACGATGGATCATCATTAGTCACCTCTTTAGGAGCAGGAGGAGAGAACGGGTCCTCATTGAGAAGTCTCTCAATAGTACTAATGTCTTCATCCCAATTGGTGGACAAATTATCATACTTAATATCGAGAGGACCCAAGCTAGCTTCGAAATCATCCAAGTCACTTTCTCCAAAAGGAGTCAATGCTGGAGCAATTGAGGCAACGGTCTCAACATTAGGTAGAGAAGATAGAGTACTTTTGAAAGCATCATGAAAGTGTTCTTCACAAGCCTCATCGAGAAAATCAATAGCACTAACACTCTCATATGAATAAGGTTGCTTAGAAATCTTACCCATATTGAAGACAATTTTGTCGTCACCAACTCTCATGATTATTTCGCCTGCGGCTACATCAATGAGAGTGCGACCGGTCCTCAGAAATGGACGTCCAACGATTAATGGAACACGGGGATCCATCTCGTAGTCAACGACAACAAAATCCGCCGGGAAGGTGAATTTATCAACGCCAACGAAGACATCTTCGGCTATCCCCACTGGATAAGCAACCGTACGGTTGGCTAATTCCAAAGTCATTTTGGTGGGGACTAGCTCGGGGAGAGATAATTGCTTCCAAACACTTAATGGCATTAAGTTTATACTAGCACCTAGATAGGCTAGGGCCATGCAATTCTCTACTCCCGGGAAGTTGCAAGGAATCAAGAAGCGACCCGGATCACCAAGTTTGGTGGGCAATTTCCTTAAGAGCACTGCGGAGCAGTTCTCATTAAGTTGGGTCTGAGCAATGTCAAGGAGCTTTTCTTTATCACTTAGAAGATCTTTAAACATCTTAGCGTATTTGGGCATGTGAGCGAGAGCCTCGGCAAAGGAGATGTTAAAATTCAATTGTTTGAACATTTTAAGGAAGTTCGAAACCTGAATATCATCCTTGCTCTTTTGCTTCTCTTTCCTCAACCTTGAAGGATAAGGTATATTGGATGAAGAAGAAGGCTTTAAGGGAATAGGATCACTCACAACCACGGGTGGTGGGGAAATGGGGATAGAAGGTGAAGGAGGTGGGGAAATTTGCTCTTTTTCCTTGTTCACAATCACGGGTGGAGGTGTAGGAAGCTCGGGTTCCATATAACCTTTTCCACTACGAGTGGTGATTGCTTTCATCTCCCCTCTTGGATTTGCAACGGTATTACTCGGAAGAGTACCCGAAAAAGAGGGTTGATTACTTTGGATGAGCGAACCAATCATATCACGAAGGTGAAGAGCTTGATTGTTAAAAGAGTTTTGCATGTTGGCATTAATATCATTGCTGTGTTTGGCCATGTCATTCCTTAGCTCGGCTCGAATATCGCTCCCTTGTTTCACCATGTCATTCTTCAAGTTGACAAATTGACTCTGAAGATTCGTCACCATCTCACGATTAGTCTTCATGAACGTCTCGACGTCTTGGTTTACGGCCATCGGTTGATTGAGAGGTGGAGCTTAAGAATTTCCTTGAGTTGGGTATGGGTTTCTTTGGGATTGATATTGATTTTGAGCACGAGGTTGGGATTGGTTGTTTCGGTTGTAGCTTTGTTGTTGGTTTTGGTTTGCAGGAGGGAAACCGGGAGGAGCAAGATAATTGTTGGAACGATAACTGAGCAAGCCACGGTCTCCTTGCGGGCGGGCTTGATAGCCTCCCGTGGGATAAGTGCCGTAAGCTGCGTTAACGTTTTCAGAATAATTGCTTTGGGTAGAAGGGCAATCATTATAAGAGTGAGGGCCACCACATGTGTCACAAGAAATAGCAACGGCTTTAGCTTGTTGAAAGTGGTTTGTGGCCATGGCCATGAAATTCTTGTTCATTTCAGCGAGTTGTCGAGAAATTTCAGACATTTCAGGATTGGAGGAAGTAGAAGAAACATTGACTCTCGAGTTAGATCTTGAGGATGCGGATGAATCCCAATTCTTGTGGTGAGTAGTCATGTTTTCGATCAACTCTCGGCACTCCTCTGGTCTCCTTTTCATAAAAGTACCACCGGCGGCGGCATTGATCGTGTCACGATCGCGAAAGGTGAGACCGTTGTAGAAGGTGTCAATGAGAGTGACGGGGAGCATATTGTGATTAGGACAGCGGTCGATCAAATCATTGTAACGTTCCCAAGCATCGAAAAGCGATTCATCATTCTCTTGTATAAATCCACTGATTTGGTTACGAAGGCTAGTGACCATGGATGGGGGAAAGTAGCGCGATAAAAAGCGTTGAGTCATGTCGTTCCACGTATGAATAGAATTCTTAGGAAGACGGTCAAACCATTTTTCGGCATGGTGGGAAAGCGATTGTGGAAAAAGTTGCAGGCGAAGGTCATCCATAGAAACACCGGGGCACTTCATGCTTTGGGTAATGGTAATGAATTTGTTGAGGTGTTTGTTGGCATCATCATCCGGAATTCCACGAAATGGGTTCGTTTGCACTTGTTGTATCATGTGATGCTTCAACGAAAACTCCTGAGCCGTGACGTGCATTGGCGCAATCGGGCCTCCGCGTCCGTTCATGGTTGGTTGACACAATTCCTCCATGGTTCGTAAATCAGGTAGATGGACATTGTTGTTGTTGTTATTATTATTCAAATTGTGTTGAGGTGGGTGATTATTGTTGTTATTAACACCAGCCATATCTAAATCTTCACGATTCTCGGGCTCAGAATAGTTCGTAGATCTAGTACGCATGCACCTGCAGAAGAAAAATATACACAAAGAATATCTATATAATCTTTTTGGTGCAAAACCGTTTGAAAAGAATTGCTTTTAATGATTTTTTAATGTTTTTGTATTTTAGAAGAGTTTTATATTTTTTTATGGATTTTTGAAAACTTTTAAAGCAAGGAAAATAACGTTCAAAGAACGGATCCCAAAATTCAATGCGTCTCTCACTAGAAACCGTTTATCTTAACGAAAAGAGCCGGCATCGGCGCCATTTAATACTTGGCTTTTGAGGCCTTGTATATAAAATAATTTCGTTGTTCCGATCTTTTCGAATTGAAAACCGGTCTTAAGTGCGACTCAATCGTCTTTTGGTGAATCAAGATAATGGTTTGGTTTGTTTGTTTTAATCTAATAGCAAGTAATTAAAGTGTCGATGAGTAAAAGGGAAGTTGAAAGATTAATATTGAAATGACAAGTAAAATAAATGCATGGAAACTTAAAGGTGATAATGGAAAAGTACTAACTCACTAAATAAAACTAACACTTGGAAAATTTTCAGAACATAAAAAGTACTATAAGGAAGTGATATCGAAAGAAACCAAAACAAGCCACAAGGTCCCTGATCGGAATGTTTTCCGATCAGTTGATCGGAATGTCAATGAAATGGGGCAATCGGAATGTAGCAACTTGGGGTAATCGGAATAGCGGGCCTGCACCTATCGGAATGACAACAAAAGCTACCAATCGGAATACATGCTAACAATCCAATCGGAATGTCACTCAAAGCCCCAATCGGAATATTCAAATGATGACCTATCGGAATGTGTGAGAACATACACAATCGGAATGTTATACTCCCACCCGTCAGAATGCAGACCAATCGGAAAGGGGTTTTACCACCCTTTCTGAAAATTGTGGAAATTGGTTAGATGGTGTACCGGTCGGAAAATCCAATCGGAAAGGGGATTTAAACTCCCTTTTCCAAAAATAAAGGGATTTGTTTAGGCTAAATAATAAGCTAAGTTCAATAAGCTAATATCCAAAACTCAACCATCCGTATACCAGACCGAATCAAATAAGCACTTTAATACTTGGCTTTTGAGGCCTTGTATATAAAATAATTTCGTTGTTCCGATCTTTTCGAATTGAAAACCGGTCTTAAGTGCGACTCAATCGTCTTTTGGTGAATCAAGATAATGGTTTGGTTTGTTTGTTTTAATCTAATAGCAAGTAATTAAAGTGTCGATGAGTAAAAGGGAAGTTGAAAGATTAATATTGAAATGACAAGTAAAATAAATGCATGGAAACTTAAAGGTGATAATGGAAAAGTACTAACTCACTAAATAAAACTAACACTTGGAAAATTTTCAGAACATAAAAAGTACTATAAGGAAGTGATATCGAAAGAAACCAAAACAAGCCACAAGGTCCCTGATCGGAATGTTTTCCGATCAGTTGATCAGAATGTCAATGAAATGGGGCAATCGGAATGTAGCAACTTGGGGTAATCGGAATAGCGGGCCTGCACCTATCGGAATGACAACAAAAGCTACCAATCGGAATACATGCGAAACAATCCAATCGGAATGTCACTCAAAGCCCCAATCGGAATATTCAAATGATGACCTATCGGAATGTGTGAGAACATACACAATCGGAATGTTATACTCCCACCCGTCGGAATGCAGACCAATCGGAAAGGGGTTTTACCACCCTTTCCGAAAATTGTGGAAATTGGTTAGATGGTGTACCGGTCGGAAAACCCAATCGGAAAGGGGATTTAAACTCCCTTTTCCGAAAATAAAGGGATTTGTTTAGGCTAGATAATAAGCTAAGTTCAATAAGCTAATATCCAAAACTCAACAATCCGTATACCAGACCGAATCAAATAAGCACTTTAATCAACTTATCTAACTCGAAATCAAACAACTTTTTAGATTAAACAATAAAAACATAAACTTTTTTAATAAACTTTTTAATAAGAAAAATAAGATAATCATAAAAATAAGCCAATAAGCACAAAAGTCTTAAAGCTTAATCAAATGAAAACTTATAAGATGATGAAAAGATTAACTTTTAAGCACGAAATCAATTAGAACAACACGGATCTTATGATATACGCACCAAAATCAACCTTAAATCAAAGAAAAGTAGAATGAGATTAAGAATCTTAAGCTTAAAATAGAACTTGATTAATAAAAATAAGCAATACAAAGTGTTTAATCTTGAAAGATTAAAAGAAAAAGATGAACTAGTGAGAGAAAGTTTAAGACTTTCTCTCTCTAAAACTAGAGAAAACTAAGAAAAAGTGAAAATTAACTAAAAACTCTAACCACCCTCCTAATGACTATTAGGAGGGTATTTATAGGGAAGGTGGAAGGAGTGCATGTGTTGCATCTTCTTTCTTGCTTTCTTCACGTTTTCTCGACTCGACTTTAATTCTTCGTCTTTGTCGTCTCGGGATTTGAACTTGTCTTTTAATTTTCTTCTTCTATTAGACTTAAGTTCTTCGACTTCGTTAAACTTCCGTCTTTTGACTTTTTCTTCGATAAATCTTCAGAATAGGCCTTGGACTTCCGTTCTTTTTGCACTCTTGATCTTTTGACTTCGTCTTTTCCCGTTTTCTTCAATAAAAGCCCGTGAAAGCCCGTGTTTTCTTCCTTTTTCATATTTTGGTCCTAAAACACAATAAAAACACAAACCACGCATAATTCCGACTTTTACGACATAAATCACACGTTTTGGTCTTGTTATTATTGGAAATGAGTGGTAAAAGGATAAGTGTTTTCACACTTATTAGTACCTTTTCATATCCTATGTCATAGTCAGCAAGTTGACTCTTCATCCATAAATTATTGGCACAACATCCAGCAGTCGCTGCATATTCAGCTTCTGCTGAAGACATGGGAACTGATTGTTGCTTTTTTGCACTCCAGTACACAAGTTTGCCACCCAGCAATTGACAAGCACCAGATGTGCTTTTTCTGTCTAATTGCATCCAACATAGTTAGAGTCTGAGTATCCTTTGAGGTCAAATCCTTAGGATTTAGGGTACCAAATACCAAGACTAGGGGTACCTTTTAGGTACCTGAAAGGTACCCTCAGTCTTACCTGAAGATTCTCTTCACAGCAATAAGGTGAGATTCCTTTTGATTTGCTTGATACATCGCACAAAGGCAAGTAGAGAATTAAATGTCAAGTTTGTTGGCTATTAAGTACATTATAGAACCAATCATACCTTTTTACTAAGTCTCATCGACTCATTGTCCATTAAGATCAGGTCTTAAGTTTTTAGGGGGTACCATTGGAATCTTTACTAAAACACAGTTGATGTTATACTTCTTTAGCATACCCTTGACATATTTTTCTTAATTGATGGTGTTAGGACCATTGTAATAGTTATTGTAATAGGTAGACTAGGAGGTATGTAGTTCCTCCTGGTCCTAGTAGTAGTAGGAGCAAGTCGTGCTCCTGGTCCTAGTCAAAGTCAAACTTTATTATTTATTTATTATTCTGTTAGGATATGCATGAGATATGTTAGGAAAGGATATGCATATCAGTTTTACACGTTTTGTTTAATGTTGTATTAGGGTTTCCTTGTAGTATAAAAGGAACCTTAGGCAGAAGGGTTAGACACACCTTCATCAAACGTAGTTCTAGTCATTATCAATATTAGAAATCCTTAGAAAGGATCAAGTCTTTATAGTTATTCTGTTCTTCTTTATTATATTTGTATTCTGCATTCATATTGTGTATAGAGTCTCTTTGTGAATTGACTTGTGATTACAGAAGTCGTTCACCGTTCCTGACAGGCTGCAAGATTCACATCTAGTGAACCCAACAAGTGGTATCAGAGCCTGGGAGGGTCTCTATACAAGTAGAATCAAGTTTTCTTCTTACTGACATTTTTGCTTTATCATGTCTGCCTCAACTTCTACTCAAACAGGAGAAAATAGCACTCCTAAAACTGTGCAACCTCAGCAGATCGTGGCTACGGTTTCCAACACGAATGGTAAATTCCCTCTACTGAAAAAGGACGAATATGATAGTTGGGCAATGAAAATGGAATGGTGGATCACCAATACAGATCAAGACCTTTGGAAGGTTATTCTGAATGGGAACAGCAGGAAACTAACTGGAAGAGACAAGAATGGTAATATTACTCTTCTTGACCCTAAATCTCATGAAGAAATCATAGCTATTCAGAAAGAGGTCAAAGCAAAAACTATTTTGCTTCAATCTCTTCCTAATGATCACATGGGTGACTTCTACCATTTGGATGATGCCAGAGAGATCTGGAATGGTATAAAAGCAAGGTTTGGTGGGAATGAGGAGTCAAAGAAAATGCGAAGATCCATGCTGAGAGATGAATTCACAGAATTCAAAATCTCAGAAACTGAAGGTTTACATCAAGGGTATGACAGGTTCCAAAAGATATTGAGCCAATTGAATCAACTTCGTTCAAAGCCTGACGATGGTGATATTAATGCAAGGTTTCTTAGAGCCTTACCCTACTCATGGAATCAGGTGGTAATCTCTCTCAAAGCAAAAGGTGGGCTTGACTATCTCAATTTTGATGATCTATTTCATAAGCTCAAAACTTTTGAACCTCATGTGAGAGGATATTCAAGTGACTCTTTTCCCACTCCTGCTAATTCTGCCTTTGTGAGTTCTATGGCATCCAGTCCCATGTCATATGCTAGTAGCCCAAGCAATACTGTGTCTTCTCAACATACTTTTCAACATACTTCTGCTCCTGATCCTACTGCCAAGTCTGGTAGTATGGTAGAAGCCGTTCTTCATTCTTTTGTGGCTGATGTGGATGCTCAACAACAACTTACTTTTGATGACTTCAAACAGGTCGATAAACTTGACCTGGATGAAATGGATCTTAAATGGCAGATGGCCATGCTCACTCTTAGGGTTCACAAGTTTGAGAAGAAAGCAGGTCGAAAATTCAATTATAACCCACGGGAGCCAGCAAGATTCGACAGAAGCAAGGTTCGATGCTATAACTGCCAGCAACAAGGTCACTTTGCAAGAGAATGCCCTAGCAAGAATGACCAGGAGAAGAGCAGGTACTCAGCTTTTAAGGTCCAGGAGGTAAAAGATGACAAGAAGGCATTGGTATCTGTTGACTCTATGGTCAATTGGAATGATCATCAGACTACCACTTTGGAATCAGCTGAATCCTCGACTGATGTGTTTGCAATGATTGCTGGGAATCTATCTGATGCAGAAGAAGCAGACGAGTTTGATCTTATGGGCATCTCACCTCAGGTACAACATTGTCCTCTTGGTTGTCATGATAAATACTCAGAATTGTTGTCCCAATTTAATGAAGTAAATGATCAGCATGATAAATATTTTTTAGAGGTTCAAGCCTATAAGGCTTCTTTAAACACATTGGAACAACAAAAGAGGTGGCTACAAGATACTCAACGTGAGTATGAGGATAAAATTAGGATACTAAGCATCGATTTAGAAAACACAACTAATATGCTCAAATATACATAAAAGGTAAAAGATGCCAGTATCAAAGAAAAACAGGAGATGCAAGAAAGATTAGATGCTACAATGTTGAGATTTGAAAAATGGCAAAAGGCACCTAAAAATCTTTCAAAATTAATTGATAGTAGCATGTCTGGTAGGACTAAAAGAGGATTAGGATTTGATAAATATATTGATTCAGAAGATGTGTTTGATTTATATTTTTCAAGTGTCTTTGATGCCGACAAAGAGGAAGATGGAGAACCTAGTTACAATAGGTTTAGACCAGCAGCAGAAATGCATGCTGTCCCTCCCCCTCTTACTGGAACTTTCATGCCCACTTCTAGGCATAATGACTTGGATGGATCACAGATGCATGAGTCCCCAAAAAGTTCTACTAATTCTAATGACTTTGTCTCGTGTACTTTCAGTGACAAAGCCAGTGACTCTGCATCAAGTGGTTCAAGTGAAGAGTCAAGACCTACAAGTTCCAAGAAGAATGATCATACTGCTACTAGTGCTAGGAAGTGTGAAGAGAAAGTTACTTTTAAGTCAACTGTGTCTGGTCCTGGTTTATTATGTCCTAGGAAGTTTGATTCTCCTAGAATTGTGTGTATTAATGTTAGCAGTATGAAACAATGTCATTCTAATAAAAGGTCTATTAAAACATGTTTTGTTTGTGGAAGTGCATTTCATTTGATTAAAGATTGTGATTTTTATGACACACGTGCTTCTGTTAATCAAGCATTTCCTGCTCCTGGTCCACCAGGAGCTGCCCCATATACTTCTAGAAGATTCAATCCTAGTGCTCAATCGTTTTCTTCTTCTAGAAGGTCCTCTCCATTAACTTCTGATCATTGGAGAAACATTGGATTAACAACAAATAGATCCACAAGTAACTATTTTCAAAATTTTAATCCAATTTATCCACAAAATTTTGACCATATGTATTTTGGTTTGGTAGGATTGGGAACTGCTGTTAAGCCCTCAGCAGGTTGTTCTTGGTCAAACAATAATACCCATATGATGCATCGGCAACCAAGGAACAACGGTGGATCTCATCAATCTTCTTGGCTCTCTACTAAAGATCCACAAGGCAGGCTCAAACCTGAAAAGGTTTGGGTCCCCTTAAGACACTAACTTCTGCATTTTTATTATCTTGTTGTTGTAGGTTACTCCATACCAAGATCCTAGTTTAGGCATTGTTGATAGTGGTTGCTCCAGGAGCATGACAGGAAATAAAAGTCTTCTCTCTAACTTTGTACCATTTCAAGGCGGCAAGGTCTATTTTGGTGGAGGTGAAGGCAGGATCACTGGTAAAGGAACAATTAAGACGCCTAATCTAAATTTTGAGCAGGTCTACTATGTGGAAGAACTTCAGCACTTCAACTTGATATCTGTCTCTCAAATTTGTGACAAGAAGCAGTTTGTTCTCTTCACGGATACTGATGCACTTGTGCTCTCCAAAGACTTTCAACTTCCGGATGACTCACAGGTTCTGCTCAGAATACCTAGAAGACACAATCTCTATAGCATCAAGCTGAATGAAGTCAACTCTACTGGTCAACTAGCATGTCTGGTTGCTAAAGCCTCAGAAGATGAAGCCACTCAATGGCACAGAAGGATGGGGCATGTGAACTTCAAGACCATTCACAAACTAGCAAACCTGAATCTGGTCTCTGGTTTACCTCCCAAGTCGTTTAGAAATGATATAAATTGTATTGCTTGCAGCAAAGGCAAACAGCATAAAGCATCCTTCAAGGCCATTACTGCTCTTAGTCTTATTACTGAACCATTGCAGCTACTACACATGGATTTATTTGGTCCTACTTCCATTAGGAGCATTGACCACAAACAATTCTGTCTGGTGGTAACTGATGGATATAGCATGTTTACGTGGGTGTTCTTCATGGCTGCCAAGAGTGAGACCTACTCAATTCTTAGAGATTTTCTTACCCTTATAGAGAACCAGTTGTCCAAGAAGGTTAAAGGTATTCGTTGTGACAATGGAACTGAGTTCAAAAATAAAGACCTCATAGCACTTTGTAATGCTAAGGGCATCAAAAGAGATTATAGTGCTGCAAGAACTCCTCAACAGAATGGCGTGGCAGAAAGAAAAGACAGGACTCTAATAGAAGCAGCAAGAACAATGCTTGCCGATTCCAAGCTTCCAACCATGTTCTGGACAGAAGCTGTTAATACTGCAAGTTATGTTTTGAATAGGGTTTCTATTACAAATCCTCACAAGAAGACACCTTATGAGCTTCTAACGGCCAAAGTTCCAAATATTACTCATTTGAAGCCTTTTGGGTGTCCTGTAACCATTCTGAATACTAGTGACTATTTGGGGAAGTTTGATGGCAAGGCAGATGAAGGATACATTGTGGGATATTCAGCTCACTCTTGGGCTTATCGTGTCTATAATCTCCAAGCAAAGCGGGTCATTGAAACTATAAATCTCAGGTATTTTGAAGAGAAGTCAAACATCTAAGGCAAGGGTCCTGAATGGTATTTTGATCTTGATTATCTTAGTGATTCATTAGGATATTTTCGTTTCAAAACTAACCATGATGCAGGTCCACAAGTGTTTGCAACTTCTAGTACAGGTGTTCCTTCTAGTCCTTCTGATTCAGATGACGAGGATGATATTTTTGTGGTTCCATCCTACTCCACCACCGTCTCTCCTACTCCTCCTAGTGATGCAACTCCATTGGATGTATTGGATTCACAAGTAGTGCTTGACATCCTTCTGAAACAACAACAAGAAGCTACTACAGTAGCTGCTCAAGGTGGCTTTGAGTTTCCCTTGAATACGCCTACTGACAAAGCTGCTCCTGGTACCCCAGCTTCTGCTCCTAGTGCTAGCTTATCACCTATTGGTACTCCAGCTAGTGAGCGTGCTTCAAATACTCGTTTCTCCAGTCCTTCTGATTTGGGGAACCATCAAAAGAAGTCTTCTACCAAGCTGGATGATATTCATAAACAACCAGTAGATGGCATTTTCAACGCTGCTTCATATGATGCTGACTTTGTTGGGGATCTTAATAACTTGGCACCAGAAGTGGAGGTAGCTTCCAATCCAGTCTTGCAATCACACAAAGATCACCCTACCACCCAAATCCTTGGAGATCCTGGTTCTACTGTCAAGACACGCAGAATGCAGAAGAAGGCCTCATCTGATCATCATGCTCTTGTGAGCTATATTGAAGATCAAAAGCGTAATAATCATACGGACTTTCAACACTGTTTGTTTGCTTGTTTTCTTTCACAGGTGGAACCTAGGTCAGTCTCTCATGCTCTTGAGGATCAAAGTTGTATGGAGGCTATGCAGGAGGAAATGTAGCAATTCTTGTTTCAGAATGTTTGGGTTCTGGTTGACTTACCAGATGGAAAGACAACAATCAATACCAAATGGATTCTCAAGAACAAGAAGGATGCACGGGGAATTGTCGTGAGGAATAAAGCTAGGCTTGTCGCACAGGGCCACACTCAAATTGAGGGCATTGACTACACTGAAGTTTTTGCTCCGGTTGCAAGGATTGAGGCCATTCGTCTGTTTTTGGCTTTTGCTTCTTATGTGGGCTTTACGGTGTTTCAGATGGATGTTAAGAGTGCATTTCTCTATGGCAAAATTGATGAGGAGGTGTATGTCACTCAACCTAAGGGCTTTTTAGATCCACTTCATCCCAAGAAAGTTTACAAGGTGGTCAAGGCTCTTTATGGATTACATCAGGCTCCTAGAGCTTGGTATGAGCGTCTTTCAACTTTCTTGTTAAAGAATGGCTATAGAAGAGGTACTATTGACAAAACACTATTTCTTAAGAGGAATACCAAGGACATTATCCTTGTTCAGGTTTATGTGGACGACATTATCTTTGGTTCTACTAAGAAGGAATGGTGTGATGAGTTTGAACACTTGATGAAAGGCGAGTTTCAGATGAGTGCTATGGGAGAGCTTTCCTTCTTCCTTGGTCTACAAGTCAAGCAACAATCGGATGGGATCTTCATCAGTCAAGATAAATATGTTCATGAGATCCTTCAGAAGTTTGACATGGATCCTCTTAGACCAGCAGCAACTCCTTATGAAGTTGCTAAAGTCAAACTCAAGAATGAGCCAGACCCCCCGGTCAATGTTCACATGTACAGGTCTACGATTGGCTCCCTCATGTATTTGACTGCATCACGTCCGGATATCATGTTTGCAGTAAGTGCTTGTTCTAGACATCAGGTAACTCCAACGGTTTCGAACTTGAATGCAGTTAAGAAGATTTTCAAGTATATCAAGGCTCAACCTAAATTGGGCTTGTGGTATCCTAAAGAATCACCTTTTGTTCTTGAAGCATATAGTGATAGTGACTATGCAGGTGCTAATAATGACAGAAAGTCTACTACTGGTGGTTGTCAATTTTTGGGTCGCCGACTTAATTCATGGCAATGCAAGAAACAGACGATAGTAGCTACTTCTTCAACAGAAGCTGAATACGTTGCTGCTGCTAGCTGTTGTGGACAAGTATTGTGGATCCAAAATAAGATGTTGGATTATGGGTTCAATTTTATGAATACCAAAATTTTCATCGACAATCAAAGTACTATCTGCATTGTGAAGAATCCTGTTTTTCATCAGCGAACAAAGCATATTGAAATTAGGCACCATTTTATACGGGATGCCAATGAGAAGAAGTTGATACAGGTTCTTAAAGTTCATACGGATGATAATGTTGCTGATTTGTTGACAAAAGCCTTTGATGGTCCTCGGTTTAACCACTTGGTGGTTCACATTGGGACGGTCAATCCTTGAGGTCTAGGATTGAGGGGAGGCTAAGCCTAAGGGGAGGCTTAGTGTACATATTACTTTGCATAGACTAACATATTGGTAGCTTTTAACAATATATTGCATTGGTTCTGGTGGTGTGTGTTACTCCTGGTGGAGGATTTTGCTCACTTCTGGTGGTTCTATTCTTTCATGACTAGCTTCTAGTCCTCATTGGTTAGCTTCTAGTCATTATTGGTTGGCTCCTGGTGGTTAAAAATTCTTCTTTGTCAAGTGAGGGTTGGCTTCTGGTACTGGTCTGGGCCACTGTTCATTCTTATTGACTTTTGTTGACCATATTTTGCTTCTAGTACTGACCATTGTGCGCTTTGACTTTTAGTCAACGCTTCAAATTCTGGTATTTACCCTCTTATTTAACTTTGGTAAATTGGAATTTGGAATTTATGTTAAAAGGGGCAAGTGGTTACTATGTAATAACTGTCTAATTTGAAAGGGCAACCCCCCATTATTAGGGGTCAATGAACAGTTACTACCTTCATTATTTATGGTCAATTAACCCCCCCCCCCCCTTGACTCATTCATTCCACTCATAACACACACAAAGCCGATCCTACTCTCTCAACCCTAACCAAAATCATCTTCCATTCAATTAATCAAGATCCGTGGCTGCCCTGGTATACCAACCTGCTCACAACAAGGTCGCCTATCTAGGAGATGGTCCACATCGTGATGATTTTACTGACATTCTGGACTTCATTGAGGCTTCAAACCTAAGGTATGCTTTTACTGTATGTCCCACTATTTATGATAGTGTCATTCGTCAGTTTTGGGCATCTGCTCGTCTTGTGGTTGTGGTTGGTCGACCACGTGAACTCCATGCTACCATAGATGGACGTTCATACGTGGTTTCTGAGGCTTCTATTCGATCTTCCCTTCATCTTCAAGATGAAGGTGGGGTTGTTTCTATCCCCAATGCGGAGGTGTTGGAGGGGATGGCTGCTTTAGGGCATAATCATGGGGGGAAGTTTAACTTCCAGAAGAATCGGTTTTCCCCCCAATGGAAGCTTCTGGTGCATTTTCTGATTCATTGTTTAAGTCCCAAGTCTGGGAGTTGGGATGCTTTCCCTACTCCTTTGGCTACTGGTCTCATATGCTTAGCCCAGGGTAGGGTATTTAATTTCTCTCGTTATTTGTTTGAGGGGATGGTTAGTAATCTATCTAGTGCTGGTTCTAGGAAGAAGTTTCTGATGTATCCTAGGTTTTTACAACAAATACTGGTTTGTATCCCTCATGATAGGACTGAACATGTGCCTTCTAAGCTTACTGCCAAAGTGTATTATAATATGGTCCATGGGTTTAGTGGGGAGTGGAGGCTCCTTACTGCGGCTATGATGGGGCTGGCTCAGGGTCCTCCTGATGTTGTGGTTCCTCCGGTTGAACAACCCGAGGAGGAACCTCCATTGAGTGATGACCCGATGGAGGAGGAGGTTCATGCTGGTGGTGCACCTCCTGTGGTTGAGGAAGAGCCGGTTGTGGAGGTGGTGGTTGAAAGGCCATCCACTTCCAAGGCTGCTTCTTCTTCTTTGCCACATTCGTCTCCATTTGTGGAGACTCCCCCTCCTAGTCCTGCTCCACACTCTTCTGATAAGCCTACTGGTGCTAGTGCTCCTGATGTTGACCCATTTGTTGCTTCTGGTTCCAATGACGCCTTCCCTGATCCAAGTCCTCTTGGTGGGAAAGCGGAGGAGCCTATTACACTTACTTCTCTACTTGATCTTATGCACAGGTATCATGCACGGATTCTTTCCTTGGAAGCAGATTTGAATCAACACCGGAAGCTTACTAGGGAGTTTGTTCTTCCCATGGCTGATCGCATCAAAGCCTTGGAGACTCAGCAAAGACGACGCAAGAAGCATGTGGTTCACTCTGATTCTGATGAGGAGGTTAAGGAGCGTGTTGAGGATGGTTTGACTTTGTTGGCAAAGGCTGCCTTTGCTGATAAATTGTATGATGATTTGCCGGTTCCTCCGACTTCTTCCAGTGTTCCTTCTCCTGCTGCTGCTCCCACACCTATGGATGGTGCTTCTGGTCCTACTGTTGGTTCCAATGCTGGTCCATCCCATGATCCAAAGGGGAAGGCCCCAATGACTGATGCTCCCTCACCACCTCGCAAGCGTACACGCAGACAGCTTGAGGAGGATAGGTTGGGTGAGGAGGCTGCTCAACGGATGCAAGCCGAAATTGATGAAGCTGCTCGGGCTGAGGAGGAAGCGCTTCAACAGCAGAGACGTGAACAAGTTCAGCATGATGCAATGCATTGGAATGATATTGATTGGATGCAGGTGTTGACTATTCTTACCAGGGATTATTCCCAGTTCACTGATCTTTTGGGTTCGGATGTGGATGAGCATAACTGTATTCCAAGATCTATGGTGTTGATGCGCAAGCATCAGTTGGCGCTTGCTGCACAGCTTCGTGAGAAGCGTAGGAACAGACCTTTGTCGAGAACTGAGGAGCGAAAGCAGATGCAGCGATATGTGAAGTATCAGTCGGCTGCTTATTTCCAAACTGGTTCGAAGTGGGACAGGGTTCGGGCTTTGTCTTTTGATGAACTTAAAGCACTATATGAAAGAATGGTCAAGCATCAAAGCACCCCCATTCCGGAACGATTTATCTATCGTCCTTCTCCACGTGTGGTGACCACTTCTTCCCCTGCTGTTACTACTGGTCCTACATCTGATCCTACTCCTGGTTCTGCTGTTGTTCCATCGGTTTTTGCTGCTTCTACAATTGGTACCACCTCTTCTCCTTCGGTTGCTCCTCCGGTTTCTTCTCCAGGTCCTGCTACCACTACAACACAGGCTACCCCTGTTGATGCAAGGCCGTGACCGTGCAATCCTTCAACATCGCCCAGGAGCGTGATACGCTGAAGGATGAGTTGACACGGGCCCAGACCAACCTTGAAGAGCAGGTTGTCTCAGCTGATGAGAAGCTAAGCAAGATGGCTGTAAGTTGTGCTGAGAGAATATGTCCTCCCCTGCTATCCGCTATAGCTGGACGCAGGTGGATTATCGGGCAAGGACTGCGACTTGCTGTGAGCAGGGCACTGGAAGCTCCACTGTTGGGTCAAAAAGTTGATGTGGCAGAAACTCAAAAACGAAGAAAACATGAAGGTATTTGTCTAAGCGTTGACATGTGTATTCCAGGCGTTGACATGTACAAATTAGGCGTTGATGGAAGCAAGCATTGTCAAGAGCAATTCAAGCATTGTCACATGCAATTCAAGCATTGACAAAACATAGACAAAGAAGCTTATGGAAGCTTCTATTTAGATAAACATGCAAAGATATTCTGCATAAGTTTATTTAAATAGAAGATTTACTTGTTTATTCATTCTTATCTCTTGTAAAACCCTAATCCTTACATTATAAAAGGAACCAAGGGTTATTAGGTTTTTCATTCAATTCATTCACAATGTAAACCTAAAGTGTGTGTCGACTAGACGTGGGATTCAATGTATACACGTCTAGTGATTGTTCGTTATTAATATAATGGGCAATCCAATTGTGTTTTAATTCATGTTTTGTGCCTAAACACCTTGTTAATGTGTTATGTTCTAATTCCACTTTGATTGTTAAATCATATGAACATGATGCATTCCTAGTAGCTTCAAAGATCCGGAAACCAAGGTTTCCACAATTGGTATCAGAGCCTCGTGGCTCGTGATGCTAGGACCAACAAGGTGTTCGTGTTTCGTGAAGAAGAAGAAAAATCCGTCTAGGGTTTTTCTGGACGTTTTTGTGTGCGCAGCAGTATTCAGAAGGTCATAACTTTTGATTGAACCGTTGGATCGTCGCGAAATTTTATATGTGTGTTCTACATACATAGATCTAAACATCCACCGGAGGGATTGTCGAGTTTTATCCCCAGGAAAAAGTTATTAGGCGTCAAAGTTGGCTGTAGAGGTGATTTTTCTATTTTATGTTTTTGATATTCAATTAAATCTAGGGTTTCTTCTAAACCCTAGATCATTATAAACAGAAAAGATAGTGTTCAAAAGAGGCTTCAACAGCAGGATCTTACTAATCATAACAGTAACATGATTGAATGTTGTTATACGTTCATGATTGAAACTGTTTGAAGTCACGGCAGTAGGTCTTTTTATGAAACGCAGCAAGAAAAGGGTTCTAAACAAACCCTAAATTGATCTATTATAGAAACGAAGAAGATTTTTGGCTGTTGTGATTCGAGTAAAAGACAGATTCGTTTGATACGAGGCTTCATATTGTTTGCTCAATTTTTGAAGATTCTTCACGTAGGATTTGAGAGATCAAGAATAATTCCTACTTTGTAGGGATTATAAACCCTATAATATCTTCTATTATTAAGACAGAATATTTGCAAATTATGAAGTTACAAAAAACGTGAGGATGTACACTGATCTTGTAAGTTACATGCCATACTGTTGATTATGACGCATCATATCAGAAGATTTGTTTCTCATTGGAAGAAATATATTATTCACGTGGGGAGCAAGTCGAAAGGTCAGCAAAATACACAGATATGCGGTCAAGAGGATCACGTGAAGGTTAACGCAAAGGAGAAAACCCTAATATTTGTTATCTAAGTTTTGAATCCTCTACATGCTATTCCATGGTATTCCCGTGAGCCACTCGTTCTCATTGGTGGAGAGTTCATACGGTTAAAGAACTGTGATTGGCTATATATTTTTGGATAGAATGTATTGATATAACTATTTCAGAAGTAAAAGACGTGGCTCAAGCCATCACGTGGATCTGATCAAAGATTGTTTTATTTATGGAAACAGTTATGATAACTCACGAAAGTATTGGAGCTGATCTAGTTTAACGTGGGGTTGATTTAAAAGAAAATCACATGGATAATATCTTTATCCTATTATATTTATTTATCATAACTGCTCTGCCATGTTGCCCTAGATGACGTCAGCAGGAAAAAGGCGCTGATAAGTGTGAAGTCGACGCTGACAGGAAGAAGTTTGACGCTGACAGAATAAGTCAACGTTGATAGAGTTGACAGTGTTGTCCGATATATAAGATTTTAAACGCTGACACGTATTGTCCAATATCGGACAATACATCTGACTTAGATCTTGGATGAAAAAGGATATTGGACAACACAGGAATCACTGCTGTTTGAGAAAATTGGTATGTTTTAAGCACACATAAAGGAGGATTATACACACGAAGGTACATGGAATCTCCGTTTTAATTTAGAATATCATGTTGATATTTATGGCTTGGATATTTTTAAAAGGAATTAATGATCTTAAAGCGAGTTAGCAACTATTCGTGAGAATTTGATGGATATTTTAAACTATGTAATCGGGATAGCCTTGTGAAAGAGTTATCCATTAGGATACTCTTACATATGGTATGAAGATGTTATTCCACTAAAATTCGTCATGAAGAGGTGTTAGCTTAAGGGGAAGAATTCTTATGGTAAGTTTGATGATTTAAGAAGATTTTCGCGAGTTTGTGTTCTATCATATCTTAAAGTCATGCACTCCCAGTCATAGACTTTAAAGGTAACTTGTTCGTGCTTTACATGTTTGGTGACGAAGACTTGTCATAACACTTGAAGGAGTTACATTATCGTGCTCAGTGTCTCACAAAGGATGAG
Organism: Glebionis coronaria; assembly: GCA_025667525.1. Taxonomy (NCBI): domain Eukaryota; kingdom Viridiplantae; phylum Streptophyta; class Magnoliopsida; order Asterales; family Asteraceae; genus Glebionis; species Glebionis coronaria. Next base: position 177,502,912 of record CM046881.1, on the reverse strand, counting down.
AATATTGACAAGGGATCAAGGTCTACTTATACTTTGTACCATGAGTATAAGTTCTTAGTTACATGGATAGTACAAGACATGGAACACAAGGTTGGGTTATTCTACTTCTACATCAAAAATATTATATTAATTGTTCTTCAAGATCATTACACAGAGTCTACATTTGGAGAATCTTCAAAGATTGCATACATTGTTTACTTCCTTGTTGATGTGACAAAAAGGGGAAGAAATACATGCTACACTTGAGGGGAAGCAATTTGAAGATCGTGTACAACTTACAAGAGATACACATAGAGTTTTGCCACTATCAACTAGGGGAAGATTGTTGGGTCAAAAAGTTGATGTGGCAGAAACTCAAAAACGAAGAAAACATGAAGGTATTTGTCTAAGCGTTGACATGTGTATTCCAGGCGTTGACATGTACAAATTAGGCGTTGATGGAAGCAAGCATTGTCAAGAGCAATTCAAGCATTGTCACATGCAATTCAAGCATTGACAAAACGTAGACAAAGAAGCTTATGGAAGCTTCTATTTAGATAAACATGCAAAGATATTCTGCATAAGTTTATTTAAATAGAAGATTTACTTGTTTATTCATTCTTATCTCTTGTAAAACCCTAATCCTTACATTATAAAAGGAACCAAGGGTTATTAGGTTTTTCATTCAATTCATTCACAATGTAAACCTAAAGTGTGTGTCGACTAGACGTGGGATTCAATGTATACACGTCTAGTGATTGTTCGTTATTAATATAATGGGCAATCCAATTGTGTTTTAATTCATGTTTTGTGCCTAAACACCTTGTTAATGTGTTATGTTCTAATTCCGCTTTGATTGTTAAATCATATGAACATGATGCATTCCTAGTAGCTTCAAAGATCCGGAAACCAAGGTTTCCACATCCACACCTATTGCAGGCATTCGCCAGGGTCGTATCCGATGGAATCGACCGTGGTAGACATGAGGGATTGGTCAAAGCTGCAGAACTGATAGGAAAAAATGAAGACATCACGCAGCATCCCTACCACAACCCCTCCGCCGCGGATAATATTACCACGTCCATGAATGCCTTAGCGGAAATCCAACACCCTCTCCTGGACGAGCTTGAGACACTTAAAGACACTCCAAACGAGGCAATCATGTCCCGGCTGAGCGCTGATCCCATTCCTTTGACCTTGGCCACTTATGATTCCGCATCCAAAACAATGAAAGGCGAGAACCTGCTTGTAGAAGCATTGGATGCTATTGCGGTCAAAGCCCGGGATGGGAAGGATGCTCGTGGGGAGGTCCTCCGTGCTCTAATTGAGGAACGAAAGAAGGACATAGGGGAATTCCTACCCCCCCTTGTAATTTATCAGTTGTAAACACTTGTAATTTTATTCCTCCGTGTATGTACACGGCTAAGACATATGTGAAATGACTGTCTTTTATTTAGAAGTCCGTGATGACCACGGCCATTTTGTTATTTATTTTTGAAACTTGTGTATTTTCATTTTGTTTTGAACATTGTATGTCAATACCGCATGACATGGCACGTCTTATACAAGAAAGGAAAATACCTACAAGCCTATAATTTACTAGACATGCGACGTGCGTCTTTACTATGCAGAGTACTGCGTGAGTACGGCATACGAAACTTACCACAACGTCTTGTGAGTAAGGTGTCTAGTAAGGATACATGATCCGTGCGTCTGGGGTTGCATCCCTCTTACGCGGCAAGTTGAATTAGTAGGTTCACTTAATCCTCTTACCCCGCCTGGAGGCGTATAGTACATGTACAGTAGTTTGAATGAATGCATATGAATGAAACATGGCATATTATAATACAAGTAAAATTCATACGACTAACAAAAAATCTAAAAAATGATTTGCACGAAACAAGCCGTGGAGCTAGCTACGCACCACGGCATTTTATTAGAACGTTTACATTTTTTGTTTGAACAATAATGACAAGTCCTAAAAAACAAGAAAGGAAACTAAACAAAACATAAGAAAAAAACAGATAAACCGCATGGTTCTTTATTAAGGCCACATATAGCGAAGCACCCATGCGGAAGCCGTAGCTTTTAAAGATAGCACCTTTTGAGATTGGAGATGTTCCATGTGCGCTCTAGGTCGCGGCCATCCATGTCACGTAACTTGTACGCGCCTCGCCCTAAGGCTTCCGTGACTTCATACGGTCCTTCCCACTTAGGGCCCAGCTTTCCTGTATTCTCCGCTCGACTTGCTTCGTTAGCACGATAGACATAATCTCCCGGTCGAAAAGAAACACCCTTGACCTTGGCGTCATAATAAGCCTTCATCTTAGCCTTGGACTTAGCCTCGTTGATGGCTGCTATCTCCCTCTTTTCTTCCAACAGATCCAGGTTGATTCGCAGCTGCTCGTCGTTCGTGACGACATTAACTTCCGCCGTGCGGATGGTAGGCATTCCTATTTCTGCTAGTATAACAGCTTCAGTGCCGTAAGCCAATGCAAATGGAGTATCTCTGTTGGCTGTTTTGATCATAGTTCTATGCGCCCATAGCACATGTGGTAACTCATCGACCCATTTGGCACTTCGTTCATCCAAACGCGCCTTGATGCCATTTCCCAAGCTTCTATTTGCTCGTTCGACGAGGCCATTTGTCTGCGGATGCTTAACAGATGCGAAGCGCCGCTTGATGTTCAATGATGCACATCAGTCTTTGAATGGATTGTCCGTGAACTGTTTACCGTTATCCGAGATGATTTCTCCTGGTAGGCCAAAACGGCACATAATATGTTCCCAAACAAACTTTTTGACTTGTTTGCCTGTGATAGATTTGACTGCCTTGGCCTCTATCCATCGTGTGAAGTAGTCCATCGCGACAATCAAGAATTTAACTCCCCCCGCAGCTACAGGAAATGGTCCTGCAATGTCGATTCCCCACTTATAGAATGGCCATGGGGACGTGATAGGTGTAAGCTCCTGTTGCGGGTGCCGCGGCACTGGCCTATGCACTTGGCAATCACTACACTTGCGAATCATGTCGCGCGCGTCTCTGTGCATGGTAGGCCAATAAAATCCTATCCGTAAGGCTCTAGCTACCACAGATCGTGGACCTGCGTGCATGCCGCACAACCCTTCATGTATGTCACTGATTACGTAAGCGGCCTGACGTGGTCCAACACACCGCAGCCACGGCTGCAAGAAAGAGCGCTTGTAAAGGATGCCTTCTCGAAGTTCGAAGTGCTGCGACTTCCTCCTGATGCGCCTTGCTGCTTTTTCCTCGTCTGGAAGGGTCTCACTAGTCAAATAGTTGATAATCGGGGTCATCCATGTAGGTCCATCTTCCTCAACTATAGTAGCGACCTCCCCTTCCGTTATAGATTTCTCCTTGAGTATTTCCACCAAGACTTGTTTAGACAAGTGAGCGAAGCTTGTGGATGTGATCTTGCTAAGAGTGTTCGCCTTCTTGTTCTCGCCTCTTGGTACCTGTTTGATGGAAAACTTACTGAAAGCCGCGATTAGTGACTTGACTTTTTCCAAGTACTTGACCATGTTGTCCTCCTTAGCTACATATCCACCTAGAATATGGTTCGCGACAAGCCGTGAGTCCACGTAGGCCTCCAGGTTGCGGACTCCCATTCTAGCGGCGATTTTTAAACCCGCAATTAATGCTTCATATTCTGCTTCGTTGTTGGTGGCCGTGAACTCAAAACGGAGGGCATACGTGAATTCCATTCCTTCTGGATTTGTGAGGATGAGACCAGCTCCGGACCCGTCCGTACACGAAGATCCATCCCTGAATAACACCCATGGTTCTGTTGGAATCTCGTCTTGTTTAACGATCAGTCCTTCCTCCTCCGGCTTCTCAATCAGGAAATCTGCCAAGATCTGGCCTTTCACAGCCGTCCTTGGCCTATAAGATATATTGTGCTCCCCCAATAAGATGCTCCATTTTTGTAGCCTTCCTACCACATCCAGTCTAGAGATGACCTGCTTGATTGGCTGGTCTGTAATAACTACAATTGGGTGCGCCTGAAAGTACCGGCGCAACCGCTTTGTAGCAAACACTAGTGCTAGCACCAATTTTTCCATAGAGGAGTAATTCAGCTCCGGCCCTTGTAATGTTCTACTTATAAAGTAGACCGGAGTTTGCACTGTATCTCTATCTGTCATGAGTACCGCGCTTATTGCGCCATGAGTGGCTGAGAGATACATAATGAGTTCCTCCTTTGGCCGGGGAGCTACTAGCATAGGGAGAGATGCAAGATGCTGCTTGAGTTGGCCAAAAGCTTCCTCGGCTTCCTTCGTCCACCGGAAATCTTCCTTCCTAATGCACTTCTTGAGTGTCTTAAATAGGGGTAATGACTTCTCTGCGAATTTGGATAGGAACCTATTCAGCCCGGCTAGTTTTCCATTTAAGGATTGCACCTCCTTCCGCGTCTGAGGGGATGGCAGCTGTATCACTGCGTTCGTTTTATCTGGGCAAGGTTTGATGCCGTTTGGATCGATCAAATATCCAAGGAACATTCCCTCAGTTACCCCAAACGTGCATTTCTTTGGGTTTAGCTTCATGTTAATCCTCCTCAGTGTGTGGAATGTCTCTTGGACATCCCGGAGAAGTGCATCCTCCGTATGATTTTTTATGACCAAGTCATCCACATAGACTTCCAAGTTGCGGCCTATCTGTGATTCAAAAGCTTTGTCCACCAGCCGCTGGTATGTAGCACCGGCGTTCTTTAGTCCAAACAGCATTTACGTATAGCAATATACGCCCTGGCTTGTATGGAACGCCGTTTTTTCTGCATCTTCCTCCGCCATCTGGATCTGGTGATACCCTTTATATGCGTCTAAGAAGCATTTAAAAGGATATCCACATAGGGATTCTACCTTCCAGTCTATTTCCGGTAACGGGTAACAATCCTGTGGACAGGCTTTGTTCAGATCCGTAAAATCCACACACATGCGCCAACTGCCGTCATGTTTTTTGACCATGACCGGATTGGATAACCACTCGTGGTAGTATACCTCGCGCATGATACCTGCGTCCACTAGTTTCTGTACTTCCTCAAATATCACTTGGCTGCGCTCAGGCGCCTGGTCGCGCTTCTTTTGCTTGACGGGTTGGTACCCTTGGCGGATCTAGAGCTTATGCTCTGCTATCGCACGTGGCACGCCTGTCATATGCTTTGGCTCCCATGCGAATATATCTAAGTTTGCACTTAAAAGAGAGCACATGGCCCTTTTGCCGCTATCCGAGAGCGCCCCTCCTATGGATATCTCCTGTTCCGGGTAGTCAGGGTGAATTGCCACCTTCCAATTGGGAGGTGGTGATCCATCCTTGGGTGGAACAGGTGGAGCCGGTGTTGTCACGGTGTGACACTCGGATGCCGGTACGATTGTGTTGTAAATGGTAACGATTCCTCCCTCAACGGGGAATTTGATCATTTCGTGCGCCATGGAGGGTACCGCCCGTATAGCCAAAATACCTGGTCTGCCTATGATCCCATTATACGGAGAATGTGAGCGTATCACCATGAAGTTCATCCACGCCGTAGTGGAGTGTTCCTCATTCCTAATGGTTACAAGCAGATGTAGTTGCCTTATCGGCCAGATAGTGTCTCCACTAAAGCCGGTGAGCGGCGCCGTGGCCGGTACTAATTGGCTTCTTATTTCTGGGCATAACTGCATAAAACAGTGTTCGTACAGTACCTCTGCTGAAGACCCTCCATCCACATACATGCGACGAACATTGTGTGTTCCAATGCTTATCTCAATAGTGAGAGGCGCATCGGTCACATCGCTTGCTGTGATGGGAGGGAACGAGATTTCCTTGCCGCGTGAAAATTTTTGGCCAACTTTCTGCCTCGTGCGGCGTTGTCTGGATTGGATCATGTATATGGTCGAAGGTTTGTCCTTTTGGGGGTCCTTCTTATCATACTTCTTGTTGTCTTTTCCATCCTTCCAATCCTTAACTAAGTGCTTGAGTTTACCTGATTTGATCAGTGACTCAATATGCTTCTTGAGCTGGATACACTCCTCCGCACCGTGGCCCTTGTCATTATGGAACTCGCAGAAGTGATTTCCTTGCCGACGTTCTGGCGGAGTTGTCATTGGGGGAGGCCTTGGAAAGTTTGCCCCTTCCGTCAGCAAGATCTCCCGGTAGGACATCTTTAGGGGGTGAACTTATCGTCCGGCCGTCCTCCTTTGTTTTGGCTTTTATAGTCTGAGCCCTTGCCATTGTTCTGGTTGCCTTGACCCCCCGACTGTCTCCGAGACTGATCGTTTGACCGGTACCCATTTCCTCTGGATGGGTAAGCCGCGGCAACCGCTGTTTCTCCTTCTATGAAATTTCTGACCCTTTCCATGAGGTCATCATATCTCTCTGGACGCTTGTCATTGAGGCGCCTGATCAATTTCCTGTCTGTTATGGCGTGCATGTAGTCAGAGATTTTTAGGAGTTCAGGCATTGTTTTTGTGCGCGTGCACTCATCATTGAAGCGTTCAGTGAAGGCTTCTGTGGACTCCCCCGGCCGTTGTTTGACAGTTGCCAATGAGACCGGATCCCTATTATACTTCTTCCTCTGAGTATAATTGTTCTTGAACGCCGTACGTAGTTCCGTGAAACTATCAATGCTCCGTGGAGGGAGTCCCTCAAACCAGTCACGGGCATTTCCGATCAGAGTTGAATTGAACATTTGGCACCATATAGGCATGGGCCATCGCTCAATTTTGGCCTACGTATCAAATATTTTGAGGTGATCATCCGGATCACCAGTTCCATCATAGGTCTTGACACACGCCGGCATGCGACGTTTGGTGTCCTCGGAATAGTTCCGTATGCAGAGGGTGAATGGGTCTTCCCTGGGATCTGCCCATGGCCGGGTGAGCCTGGGGTCATCCCACGGTTCACACCACGGGCGGGAAAGATCCTCCGCTTTTGTATCTCGATAATAAGGGCCACCATAGTACTCATCATTGTTTGCTGGTGGTGGAGGGGTACGCCTAGGTCGGCGACGCTTAGGCGGATGGTCATCTGAGTCCTCGCCTGACGGGTCTGGTGATGGAGGTGGTGCCCCCTCCTTTGGGTAGGGACCACCTTTTTGGGATGAACCAGGAGTCTTTTTCCCAGTGTTCATCCTGTCCCACACGCTCGTGCGGCGAGCGGTTCTGGCCAGCTCTCGATCTGGTCGCTCGGGTGAACCGTCAGACTTATCTCCTCCTTCTCGAGACTGCATTAGTTCCTGTATGAGGCGATCTCCTATGCGCTCAAACACATTCCTGGGTTGAGGGGTTTCCTCAAAGATGCTCTGCTCCTGAGGCCGAGCTCTCCTTTTCCTCTGATTTTGGGAAGAGGTGATTGGTCTGGTGTCACCAAAGTTGAGTCTGGATTAGAGGTTCCTTCCCAGATTCAACCTTGATGCGATCCCCGGGACGATCCGATCAAAGTTCTGCGTGAGAACTCGAGTGAGATCCTCCTTGCTGAGTGGTAGGACTTCTACTTCCTCCTCCACTGATGGTCTGCGCGGCTCCTTGTTAGGAGGGTTGGGCGCACTCCCTGGATCAGGGTTGTCCAGGGTTGAAGTAGGTGGGGGTGTTATGGAGATCGTTCTCGTCACCCCCAAGGGCTGAAAACCGCCACGGTTGCCAGGTCCGCCTGCAAGGCGACTGGGTGATTGATTGGGGATGAGTATCCCTTCCCCTTGGGACTTCCGATTTCCAGGATTCGTGTTCCTGGGATTGGACTGCGGATGCCCCTTCGTCATTGGAAATTCAGAATAAGGTTTTGTTCTAGCTTAGTGTAATGGGTCCTACGGATGGCGCCAACTTGTTGATGCAAAAGTTGGGTGATCCTTGCTAGACCCGAATTAGGCTTAATTCGGGTTGGCTGGGCTCCGGCTCCTGCACCAAGTGAATCGTTTGGTTGGGATCCTGCACACTAAACAACACGCGTTAGGCTTACCGTGGGAATGTTTCCCACGATTAGACTCCGGCGTGAGAGTAAGTAATCGGTTAGGGTTTTATGTGAGTTGAGAGTATAGAGCGTAATACCTTTGTGGAACCCTTGGGGGTTCCTTTTATAGGCAGTGGAACCCTAGTGGGCTGCCACTGATACTTCAGCCCCAAGGAAAGGATAACTATCATAATTAGAATGATTGTTATCTTCTAATTATAGTAGTGAATATCCTCCCCTTTTGGGGTGAACCTATTCCTAGACAGAATATGATTTTGTCTAACCCTATGTCAGCCGCACCAGGCCGTGGGCCCCACACATGTGTGCAGTCATTGTTCATCTAAGCCCATAAGCCTGAATGACATTATCCCACCCATCTGTGATGGGCCGGATACGGGTAGTACCCGTGAGCCAGGTTCATAACCCGGCTGGGGACTATACGTCATCAACCCCCACCACATTTGCTACCATAACCACCACTACTCCTACACCTGATATGGCATCACCATCACCACCAGTTCCTGGTTCTCAACCTATTCCGTCTTCTAGTGCAGCTCATGTTGATCCCTTGGGTGGGCAAACTATTGAGTCTACTTCTCCTGCTCCCACTGCTGCTGCTCAGGTAAAGGTAAAGGTTGAACCCTCTCCTAGTGATCCCACACCTCGACGTTCGCTTCGTCAGAAATCGGCTCGACGTGTTCGACGTGGCAAGACCATTCCCTATGAGAAGCGTGCTCCTGAAAATCTTATAGATGTAGCTTCTGATAGTGACTCTGATTTACCTTTGGGGAATGGATATATTACTGGTTGGACGGTTGCGCGTTCCACGACTCTTCCTTGTACGGTATCTCATAGAATTACTCTTAGTGATGGGTCTGTGCGGTTAGCTTCGGGTCTGCAGGGTATTCTGTCTTGGGCGGATCGGAAGGATCTTATGGCTTTATATGGGTTTGTGGATACTGGCATGCCTGTTGATCCTATGGCTGTGTCTTCCTGGCCTGGTCTGCGAGTATGGGTTGATCTAAAGATGATGCTTGATGCCCCTCCTCATGCTCCTGTTTCTGGTGTCTGGAAGGATCAGATGCAATGGGTTATTCAGCGATGGAAGTTATATGCAGGATGTGGTGTGCATATGTTAGAGTTGGAATCTGGTCATATAGTCTTCATGCTCACAGACTTAGAGTATCCGTTGACGATTGCTTCTATGGAGGCTATGTTGGCTTGTCACTTCCATATTTCAAATGCTCCCTCAGGGAATGAGTCCTCTATGGAAACTGCGTTGGTGGAAGGGATTCAGGCTCGTTTGAATGCTGATAAGAAGGCTGCTTCTGGTCTCTGATTTGGTTGGTTTGTAAGTGTTTATGGTTTGTGTTTTTGATCATTTGTTCATATTATCATTCTTTTCACCAATATGTAAAGTGATTGGTGAATTTCATTCATTATAGTTAAAAAAAATACTTTTTATATAATATCTGCTTCTACTTTAAACACATCATGGATTTTACACTTGTAAATATGATACCATTTGCTGATTCAAACAATGGGTTCTGGTTGCTGAATTGTCCTTGTGCTGGTTACTGGTTTCATCTGGTGTTGGACTTGGTCCTCACAACAAATGGTCCTCAACTCACCATGTCTAATCGACAAGAAAGAGTTCATTCACCTTGAGGTTACGGCTCTTGGTGTGATTCTCAAATCCGTTGATGGTTGCCAGGTTACCCAAAACTGGATGGTTTTCACTTGCCATGGTCCTAGACTAAAAAGTGGCTAATCCAAGGGGGTACGGCTCTTGGTAAAGATCTTATCAAATCCGTTGATAGCTGTAATAGCTTGCTTAAAGCTATAGGGTTTTCAACTCACCGATGCTTCATTGCTGAGAGTTGGCGAGTCCAGAGGGGTACGGCTTCTGGTAAAGACATATCAAATCCGTTGACGGCTGTGATGGTTTGCCTAAAATCATCAGGGTACTCCCACTCACCATTGATTCACGTTCTAAGAGTTGGGCTGGGTTCTGGTCTCCCAGGGTGATGCTTATTCCACCAGAAAGACTGGCTAGCCCAAGAGCGAGCAGCTACTTGGTAAAGGCTCATCAAATCTGCTCATGTTGCTGTAGAGATTCAACACGATGCTGATTTGTTTCAAGCTTTGGAGAAGCTTCTAGTGTTCCATGTTGCGGCGGTTCTTCTGTTTCTTATCTTGCTGATGCTGCTATTGCTTTTGCTGATTTAATCCTCGAGCTTTATTGCACATTTTCCAGGAAACTTGAACTCAACAGGTCAAATTCAAGTTTAGGGGAGGATTGTTAGGACCATTGTAATAGTTATTGTAATAGGTAGACTAGGAGGTATGTAGTTCCTCCTGGTCCTAGTAGTAGTAGGAGCAAGTCGTGCTCCTGGTCCTAGTCAAAGTCAAACTTTATTATTTATTTATTATTCTGTTAGGATATGCATGAGATATGTTAGGAAAGGATATGCATATCAGTTTTACACGTTTTGTTTAATGTTGTATTAGGGTTTCCTTGTAGTATAAAAGGAACCTTAGGCAGAAGGGTTAGACACACCTTCATCAAACGTAGTTCTAGTCATTATCAATATTAGAAATCCTTAGAAAGGATCAAGTCTTTATAGTTATTCTGTTCTTCTTTATTATATTTGTATTCTGCATTCATATTGTGTATAGAGTCTCTTTGTGAATTGACTTGTGATTACAGAAGTCGTTCACCGTTCTTGACAGGCTGCAAGATTCACATCTAGTGAACCCAACAGACGGAGATGCCTTGGTCAGATTGTCTAGTCTGAAAAAAAGACCAAGGAAGTAGGTGAGTTCACCCATCATATTCATCTCAAATTTGATGGTCATAAGCTTGGCAAATTGTTTGCAAAGTTTCAAGCTTATTGAACCAAAGATGATGTCATCCACATAAGTTTGCACAAGGATGGTATTAGTTTTAGTATTATAGATGAATAAAGTGTTATCTATCTTACCTCTGATAAATTTATGTTCAATAAGGAAGGTTGATAGAGTTTCATACCATGCCATTGGGGCTTGCTTCAGCCCACACAAAGCTTTGTACATCTTGTAGACATGATTGGGGTATTCACTACTCTGAAAGCATGGAGGCTAAGTAACATAAACTTCTTACTTTAGATCACCATTTAAGAATGCACTCTTGACATCCATTTGGTATATTATGAAGTTCATGTATGTGTCACACGCAAGGAATAATTGTATGGCTTCTATACGAGCAATTGGAGAAAAGGTTTAATCAAAATCAACACCATACTCTTGGTTGTATCCTTGAGCCACAAGCCTCGCCTTATTTTTTTATAACAATGTTGGTTTTATCCCTTTTGAGTTTATACACCCATTTGGTACCGGTTGTCGATTTTCCATGAGGAAGAGGAACTAATTTCCAGATTTTGTTTCTTTTAAATTGATTTAGTTCCTCTTGCATGACATCTACCCATCCATGGTGAGAAAGAGCTTCAAAAACATTTTTAAGTTTAATTTCTAAAAGAAAGTCTGCAAAGAGACATTCACCAGGTCAAGCAATACTTAGTTTCTTAGTCATAGCTCTTGTAAGTCTACCAACACTAAGATTACCCACTATGTTAACCAGCTGAATGTGACTATTTCTAGTCCAAAAGCTTTGAGGAGCTGGAGAGTGAGTACTAGGGATGGTATTTGAGCTAAAGTTGGGAAGATCAGGATGTGAGATTGAACTAGCTTCAGTGGTCAAGGAAGGATATTCTATAGACAATGGTTCAACTATTTGTGTACTATCTTCTTGTTCAGAATGAGAGTTCACTTAAACAATTTCTCTTGAAACAACTAGGGAGTTTTGGACAAAAGGATCGGTTTGATCAATATTGATGGAGTCATTTGACTGAGCATTTTGATCATTTGTCTAATCATTTTGATTAGTTGACTGAGCGTGTTGATCATTTTGATCCAGTGATTTATTTCCATCAGCATGAATTATTGAAGGATGTCCTTCAGTAGAGGGACTGGTCATGTCTTCAAATGGATCAATGTGGGGGACTGATGGACAGTCAGTTTGAAACTTCTGAGAGGCTCATAGTGTCATAATTCATCAGGTGGATAGTTATGAGACTCATGAATATGAAGTTCATCGACTGATGGATATGCAAATTTTATAGCTTCAGAACTTTCATTGAATGTGATGTGAAAGGTTGCTTCAATACATTGTCTTCTAGTGTTAAAGACTCTGTATGCTTTTGATACTAGTAAGTATCCAAGGAAGTAACCATCGTCAAATTTTTCATCCAACTTTCCAAGGTGATCCTTATGATTGTGAATGAGTACTTAACACCCAAACACATGTAGAAATGTGATGTTTGGAATTCTCCCCCTAAAGACTTCATAGGGAGTCTTCATGGGTCTCTTCACAATGATGGATCTAAGATAAGTGTAGCAAGCAGTGGCTACAACATTAGTCCAAAAGTGATAAAAGAGAGCTGATCTAACAAGCATTGTTCTTGGCTTCAATCAGAGTTCTGTTCCTTCTTTCAGCCACACCAATTTGTTCAGTTATGTAAGGAGATGAGAAATTTTGTGAAATTCCTTTATCATCACAGAACTTGATCAGTGATTGATTTCTGAATTCAGTACCATTGTCAGTTCTGAGTTGTTTGACATGAGTGTCATTTTGATTTTCAACTCTTTTGATGAAGGACATGATGGTTTCAGGTGTATGACTTTTCTTATTCAAAAACTACACCCAGGTGTGTATTGAGTACTCATCAAGAATGACGAGTTTACTTCTTAAGGTTAATTTCCCTTGGTGTTACTGGGCCAAATAAATCCATATGAAGAAGGTGAAGACTTTCTTTGATTGAGAAAGTTTGTTTGGGCTTGAAACTGACCCTATGGTGCTTCCCTTTCTCAAATGTTGAGCATGGTTTGTCCTTTGAATAGACAAGTGAAGGAACAACAATAACAAGATTTTGTTTTGCCACCTGAGTGATTATTTTGAAGTTAAGGTGTGAAAGTCTCTTATGCCAAAGCCAGTTTGTGATATCTGAAGCTCTAACAAATAAGCATGTCTCCTGAGTAGAGTTCATGTTCATGACATAAACATATTTGACTCTTAGAGCTATGATCACAATTTCATGATTGGAGTTGAAGATTGTACCTTTTCTATCATCAAATAGAATTAAGTATTTGGCATCACATAGTTGATTGAAATTTACATATGCCACCCTTGTAAAAACTATACCATTGCATTTCACTAAACCAAATCCTTTAGTAGAGGCTAATGAGTTATCACCAAACACTACTTTAGGGCATGTTCCCTCCTTATACTTGTTCAGATAACTTATGGTTCCATTCATATGCCTTGAGCATCCATTATCCAGGTACCAAATAGGTTTCTTGAGGTCACTCTAAACAAGTTTAAGGAAGATGGTCAGTTTTGCTTAGAAACCCACCTTTTTGGGTGGGAGTCTTAGATTTGATAGGAGTTCTAGATCTTGTAGGAGTCTTAGATCTAGATGAGGATGCTGAAAAGGAAGGTTCAGATCTAGAGGTTTGTTCAGCATTTGCCTTTTTATCCTGGAGGGATTCACCTCTTCTGAACCACTCTATGGCATTGTGATCAGATGTAGTTTGTACATTGCTTCCACAAGTTTCACAACATTTTGAGATTGAGTATGGATTCCTTGATTTAATTCCTCTTCTAAGAGATATGATTCGATTATGTCCATGGATGTCATGATCATAACTTCCACAGATGTTACATATGGGGAAATAATGATAATCATCAGAGAGATGATTGTTCATACTACAATGAACATATTGTGGGAAAGACATATTTCGCCTGGAGTGAGATGTTCCACCTTTGTGTTTAAGAGCATCATCACTAGTTTTTGCACCCATATATTTAGTATGTTCACAAGTGCGATGGTCAGTTCTCTCACATTCATACAAAAAATAACTTTAAGACAAGTCTTAGTGAGATGGTTGTTTAAGCCACATAGATCACAACATTTTTTGAATTGTGTTTTGTATTTATGATGTAGAGAGTTAGGTGGTTCATCTCTGAAGAGAATTGGTGTTTTCTGTTGTTTGAGTTGCATCTTAAGATCTTTGATCTCTTGCATGACTAGAGACATTTGTATGTCTCCCTCAGAGTTAACATCCTTTAGTTTATTTGTTAAAACTGAAGAAGTAGTTCCCTTTTATGAGCTTTCAGCAAGAGCTAAAGAGTTCTTTGATGTGTCATTTTTGACATGCTTGGGATAACTACTTTTGTGAGTTATGTGTGACTTGATGATATTCTGGATAGTTTTGGGTCTAGTAGAGGGTTCAGCACCAACAAGTTTCTCTAATAGAGGAAGTGTAGTGCTTACTGAATACTCTATATCATCATCTGAGTCGTCTTCAGTAACTGAAGACTTAATAGGTGCTATGAATCAGCACTTGATTGAAACTCGAGGAAAAGGATACATCTAGTGCCATGATTTGGTAGACTTATATCACATGATCTTTCAATATTAAGGATAGTACCACCACCATCAGTTGAGACTTTGAAAAAGACTGTATCACGGGCTTTAGTGTTGGAGGATCCTAGAGCACCAAGCATTTTCCTCTTTTGAGCATGAATTTGTTTATTAATACATTGATTAACTTTGCCAGAGTTTCTTAGCCAAGATTTAACAATATCAATTGCTTCTTTAAGATCTACTCTTAACGATTTGTTTTCTTTAATGATTTTAGTGTTCAGATGTTGAAAAGTAAGTGGATCTAGTTTAGTCTCTTTTAGCTCTATTAACTTATCTTCATGATTTTTCAGATCTAAAGAAATTTTCCTATATTTCTCAAGAAGATTATTTCGTTGTTCCTTAACAAAATGAAGATCAATGCACAGGTAATTAAAGACAAATTTAATTTCATCTTTATCTTCTAGATCAAGAAGAGTTTGTACCTTTTTAATAGTGATATTGACCCATTCACCATTTCTAGCACTTTCTTTGATAACAACATTGAAATTGGTGCCCTCTTCATCATCAGCAAAAGCAATCAGTACTTGGACATTTGCCATCTCACCGTCATCTAAGGAAACTTCTTCCTCATCCCATTCATAAGCTTCAACAACTAAACCCTTGTTCTTTCCACTCTTGATGGATTTAGAAGTTGAACCTTCAGTTCTTAAGAGAGCAAGTCTGGCTTTGATCTCCCTATACTTGGCCTAAAAGTCATTAGTTGGCCTCAGTTCAAATTTGTTTTGCTGAAAAGAAGATGAAGCAATTTGATTTTGCTGAAAGGATGATTATACTAATGGACGGGACTGAACTGGTGAAGAGTAAGAAGGAATCGATGTTTCAGAATAACAATCCTTGGAAAAGTGACCAGGCTTATTACACTTGAAGCACATAGTTTTAGTTGTGGCTTTTGTGTTGCTGAAGAACTTTCCTCCCTTCTTAAAGAACATTATAGATTTAGCCAAAAGAGCTCTTTCATGAAATTCCTCTATAAGGTCTTTCAAATACTCTTCACTAGTTCTAGTGTCTTCTTCATCATCAGAAATATCTTGATAGTCCTGAATGACAGCTTTACTGAAGAAGGTGGTAGACAAGGGTGTAGCAATAGTTAATGCTCTACTCTTGTTAGTGCCTTCATAGATACTATCAACTAGGTTCTCTTGATATTTGAGTTTTCTAAAGAGAGAGGTCAGATCACAATATTTAATGTGATTGGCATTTCTCAAGCTTTGGCAGGAACTGAGCCACTTTTCTGGCAAAGCGTTAACAAAAACCGTATTGATTTCTAACTTTGAAAGTTCGACATCATCATTTACTAATTCATGCATCAGATCCTTGTATCTTGTGAAAGTTTGTGTGAGAGTCTCATATTCTTTGTGTTTGTAGGTGTTATAAAATAGACTTAAATCTATTATTCTCGTTTCTTTCACATCAGAGGGCCCTTCATGATATAGTTTTAGGTCTTCCCAAGTAGATTCAGCCGTCAAACAATTCAAAACTAAATCCATTTGGTCAACAGGAAGTACATACATGATGAGGCTCTTGAGTCTCTAATCAAGATTAACAGCTTTCCTCTCATCAACAGTCCATTATACTTCAGGTTTGGTATTATTTCCAACCATGGGAACAAATGGACCTTCCTAAATAATGCTTAGGAAATGAGGTTCTATTCCAACAATGTGGTCAAGAAACTTTTTCTTCAAGTTTTTGAAATTTACCACTTATAGGATAGAAGCAACATTTAATGCGCCACCCCTATATTCTAGGGTTTGTGGTACTACTTGAATCATATTGGATCTTGATTTTAAAAAACTTAAATGATCAGTTTTATCAAAGTATAAAGGTTTTATAAATCAAACT
This sequence comes from Glebionis coronaria, assembly GCA_025667525.1. Lineage (NCBI taxonomy): Eukaryota > Viridiplantae > Streptophyta > Magnoliopsida > Asterales > Asteraceae > Glebionis > Glebionis coronaria. The sequence continues at coordinate 177,486,628 of CM046881.1, read as the reverse complement.
GCTCCGATACCACTTGCTGGTCCCTTTTAACTCAATATTACTTATCAACCTTAAGTAATATCTTGCATATAGGATTCAAGTGAGTTGTTTTAATAAAGCAACAACAAAGTAAACAATTAAAACAACAATACCAAATTACTTTTCAACGTATAGAGAGTTTATTAAAACTTAATAAAGAATCTATGACACACTTTGCTTGCGGAATAACAAAGTGGTTGAATCAAAATATTAGGGTGATCTCCTCTACTTAAACTACAAACCTAAGTTATGAGTTTAAGTCTCAACCTAACATTCATCAACATTTAGACGTATGGTTAGGTTGATGTTAGGAGAGAATCGGATCTTGGAAGAGTTCAATCTTTCTAGTACACAAGATGATTAATTCTCTCCTAAATGTGTTCCTTTTATAGGCAACACAAATTAGGGTTTACAAATGTAAAAGTACAAACGTATTGTGTATACAGTGGTGTAACAATCGCGAATTTTGAACTATTTATTTTAATGTTAAACGCGACGTTATCGGGTTAGACATGAACGTCTATTGAAATCCCCGATTGTTTCCGCGAGTAAAACGTGTACGAATCCGAAAGTTTATATAAATAAGTATCATAATCTCATAATCATTGTTTTTAGTAAATTTTGTTTTATTATGTTGTATAATAAATTGAATGGTAATCACTTTACGTAAACCGTCTTACGTTAAACTACGACCCCATAAGCATCACTTTTTAAAAATAAACGATACACTCTATTTGGCGCAACACGAATATTTCTTAAGAAGCAACTTTTACTTGGAAATACTATTTGCACTCTTAACTGTCTACACGTAAATATATATACACATGTGAAATTAAAAGTTACCAAAAATATTTTCGAAAATCCCACAAACCATAAGCCAAAAACCGCCCCCTCCCCCCCCCCCCCCCTCCCTTTTATCTCCACATTTTGAGTTCAAAAATTGTACCACACCAAACTAATAATGGCTAGTCAAGCCTTGGGAGAAATGGTCTCCTCTTTCCCCTTTCCAATCTTGTGTACAACACTTCTTTCCCTCTTCCCAACTATTTACCACCATCCCTTTTGCTCTTCCCCAACTTTTCACTAGTCTCCATGGTACTTTACCTAGTTGCTATCCAATTTGACATTTATTGAAAATTGTTTTATGAAATATTTACACTATATACGAAAAGCCTAAATGTGTGAATATCATTACTTATGTGTGACGTAGGATTTACGTGCGTATTTTATAGCACAAGGATGTACATCAGTGATTAAACGTGAACCGAACATGTTTACGATAAACTATTAGCAATTACAATAACGAATACGAATTATTTTCGCGTTGCGATGAATTTGACAAGGAAAAATAATTATTTTATATAATTATTTTATTCTCATAAAAGGCTAATTATTATGTTGCATTAATGATTATATTTTATGAGCATATGTAGCATACTTAATATCCCGGATAATTAACTAGTACGTCTATACACTTAATAATACATCAAACATTGTGGTATATTCAATTAAGTGAACACATGATAGTTTCTCTAAGTTGACTTGAGCCTTGTACTTAACAAACATAAGGACCATGTAAAGATTTTGTCCATTATACACTTACACCAAAACTCTTCCCCATATATTCTCATTTACTTGTACAAGTCAACTACCATGAATGTATTAGTAGTGTGGTATCTTTAGTTAAGTGGTTTAGATACACATACATAAATTAATAAGTGTATTAAAGTAGATGATTAAATAAACCCCAAGGCTAGTTGGAAACATATTATCCAAAGGTTATATACACCTCTTACAACTTAGCTAACCAATAGTATCCTAAATCACCCATGATGCATAAAAAACTTTTATTTTTCGCATACTTCAACAAATACCCACAATAATACCCAATACACAAAAATATAAATCTTGTTATATATCTCTACTACCTAATCGGGCCCCCTTTTTTTCTCAAAACCTAAACCACACTTCTAACTCTAAAATTTTGTCTCCCACTCACCATAAGAACCTCCTAAACAAGCCTAATATCCAACATGTATCCATATAGTCAACATTGGAGACAAAACTTCTCTTACAAACCTTGAAACCCACGAAATTATACTCCCAAGGTGTCCTTCCCCATTGTACTAGCTAGTTTCTTACATGTTACAACCTAACAAATGTTGGGAATAAAATTAGCTACATCACTATACCACTGACAAAGGGATTTCAAACGCTGATAAGATTTAATTAAGCGCTGACAGATTGGATGATGACAAGAAAGATTCAAGCGCTGACAAGAGAAATCCCATAATACTTAGTCAACACGTTTTGATATGTTAGGAAGATATGCATTGTATATTGTATTTTCTATAGTTATCTTGATATATCTTCCTAGAATAGTTGAAAAGTTTGCTTATTGTACAAGACTCCTTGTGTTATAAAAGGAGGTCTTAGGATTTATGTTTGATATACGTTTTCATATACTTTAATTGTACGCAAGTTTCATTAATTAAAAGTGAAAGTTTGGTTTATATTGTGTTTAGCATTGTTCTTGATTCTAAGTGTTAAATTCCGCATAACACTTAGATTGTAGTTAACACAAAGTTTTCTAAGTGTTAATCTTGACTAAATCTCGTTAACACAAAGTTAACCGATCTAAGTTTGGGATCAACAACTGGTATCAGAGCTTGTTGAGGAACTTTGATCTAAAGAACCATAAATACCCTAAATCGCTGAAAATACTAATTTCATCCAAGCATCATGTCCACCCTAATCGTATCACAATCTTCAAACCACAATCTCAAAATTCCCATACTCGATCCTGATAACTTTGAGCTTTGGAAATTCAACTTTGAGCAATACTTACAAGTTGATAACTATGTTCTTTGGGAAGTTATTGAGTACGGTAATCAATTCAATAAGGAAGCAAAGATCCAAACTGCTATTGAAGCAAGGAGAATAGCTGGATAGACTGGTGATGATCTTAAGGCAAAGCCTGAAGATGGAAGAGCTGTTTCTGCTGCTGAAGTAGCAGATAGAAGGAATGACATGAAAGCCTTAAGCACACTCAAGCTTGCTCTTGGTCCTAAGAAGCAACACAAATTCAGAAAGTATGAGTCTGTTAAGGAGCTTTGGGAAGCTCTTGAAGTCATCTATGGGGGTAATGAGGAAACCTTTAAACAAAGGAAGAAGCAGTTGATGATTGAGTATACTGTCTTTAAAGCTCGTCCTAATGAGAAGCTTAGTGAGGTAAGAAGTCGTCTACAAGACATCACTAGCAAGTTGGCATTCATGGGAACAGGATTTGAAGAGCATGATATCACAGTTACTTTTCTTGGAGGTCTTGGTGATGCATGGGAGATTCATGCAAAGTCTATCATTTCTACCAAGTGTTGGGAATAAAATGTAGTCAAGACACTTGGACGCTGACAAGAGCAATTTGGACGTTGATAGGAAGAAATCAAGCGTTGACAGAAAGAAGTCAAGCGTTGATAAGAAGAAGTCAAGCACTGATAGAAGACTTAGTCTACACGTTTTATGTTTCTAGTATGTTTCTAGTAAAGATATGTTCGACAATGTATTTCCTATGTTTATCTTTACCAAGACTAGCTGATACGTAGACTCTTGTAAAAGGTTCCTTAATCTATAAAAGGAGGCCTTTAGGTTTTAGTTTAATATACGTTTTACACTTTCATTGTACGCAAGTTCGATTTATCAATCAAAGTGAAAGTTTGGTTTATCTTGTTTGTGTGTTCTTGTTTTTGAGTATTAATTCCGCATAATACTTGAATTGTTTCATATACAACAAAGTTTCTCTATGTGTTTAACTTGATTTAATCTCGTTTACACAAGCTAAATCGATCTAAGTTTGGGATCAACAAGTGGTATCAGAGCTTGTTGAGAAACTTTGATCTAAAGAACACAAAAACCCTAAATCGCCAAAAACCCTAATTTTCAAGAAACCCTAAAATTCAAACAACATGTCTACTCCAGAGTTAACCTCCTCCTTCTCAAGCCCTAACATCAACATTCCCATGCTAGACCCAGACAACTTTGAGCTGTGGAAGTTTAACTTTGAGCAGTATCTTCAAATCCATGACCACACTCTATGGGAAATTATTGAATATGGAAACACATTCAATAAGGCTGCCAAGATTGCAGCTGCTATTTCTGTAAGATCAACTCCAGGTTCTACTGAAGAGGATCGAAAAGAAAAACCTGAAGATGGAAGAGCTGTCTTAGCTGAGGACGTTGCAAAGAGAAGGAACGACATGAAAACCCTAAGCATCCTCAAACTCTCTTTGGGATAAGCCAATCAGCACAAGTATAGGGGCTATGATTTTGCAAAAGATCTTTGGGCAGCCCTTGAATTTTCTTATGGTGGTAATGATGATATTGTCTCAGAGAAAAAGAAGCAACTCTTGCATGATTATGTTGTATTTAAAGCCCTTCCTAATGAAAAGCTAAGTGGAGTGAGAAGCAGACTTCTTGACATTACAAGCAAGTTTTCATTCATGGGAACAATGCATGATGATGCTGATATCATCACCACTTTTCATAAAATTCTTGGTGATGTATGGAAGATTGAAGCAAGGTCTATGATTGCTAATAATACTCACAAAAGTTCCACTTTTGATGATATTTACAATAAACTAAGGCTTGTAGAGAATGAAATCCTTTTGGATCAAGGAAGCAAGTCTACCAATGGAAATATGGCCTTCTTCTCACATAGTGAAGGTCAATTTGATCAAAGGGAGTCATACATGCACCCCGTTACTGGATCACCTTGTGTCAACGTTGGATCAAGCTTTGTCAGCGCCTCACATTCAGACGCTGACACATACAATGTTGACTCACCAAGAGTTAAGCTTGCTGGTATTGATCTAGATACTGTATGTACATACATTACTTCATTGCCCAATGGTTCAGTGATTACAAATGAGGACCTTGAGCAATTTAGTGATGAGCATTTAGAGGAGATGGACATAAAGTGGAATATGGCTCTTGCAAGTATAAGGGCAAATAGATGGAATCGAAGATTCAAGAAGTAGATGACTTTTAATGCTAAGGACACTACTGGATTTGATAAATCCAAGGTTGAGTGTTATAATTGTCATCGAATGGGACACTTTATGAGAGAGTGCAGATCTCCAAGAAGATCTGATGCTGGAAAACCCTTAAGCCAAATCATCAAGGTTCAGGATCCCAAAGCTATGGTTGCTGATATGAGTGATTTTACTCATATCAATTATATCAATAAACATACAATAAATGCATAAATTTTATAAATATGGCCTTGTATATGCTTGTTTGTTGTTTAATGTGTGTAGGTACCGAAGTTCGCGAAAACCGGCAAAATCGGCACGAGTTTGAAGAAAAGATCAAGGAAGCCAATATCAAGTTTTTTTAGCGGATTTAATCTTAATGAAGGATAATTGGGCTTGTGGGTCCCACATTTGGACAAATGGGCTTAAAATCCCATTTGTGAAACAATTGGTCTTCTTTTAACCATAAGCCCAAAACATCAATACATGGCACGGATTGGATAAAATGGGCCAAAAGCCCATTTTGGCAAGTAATTTAACAAACGTGTGTTTCATGGACCTTGAAAACCCATTAGGGTTATTTTCACTCATAACCGGTACAAAATAAAGAGTTACGGACGTTTTGTTTATTCACTAAAAACCATTTACACCAAATACTCACACACTTTTTACCCTTCGATACACTCTATGCAAACTCACTTTCTCTCTCACCCCAAAACCTGAATAACCAGTTACTATTCTCTTAACCCTAATTTACAATCAATATTGGGGCTTTTAGTTATAAAAGCGCGTGGTTTACACGCAAGGGGAATTAATTCCCCTCTTTCTCGGATCTTAAAGATGGGATCAACCAGTGTGACGTGGCTCATCTCTTGACTCTGATTGGTCGAGACAGCTCATTCACCTTCACTCTCCAATAAAAAGAAGACACATCAGCACTAAACAAACACAACTAGCACACTTGATTTCCACGCTGGCAATCCGTGTGCTGGCTTGTGTATTATCAACCGTGGGATCAAGTAAGGAAAGAGAATATGCTATTTGGATGGCTTTGATGAAAGATTCTTCTCAACAAATCTTCACCAAGAGCCTTGGGGGTTTGGCTATAAAAACCCCCATATTTCTGTAATTTGAGTATCCTATTTTTAGTTTAAAAGTTATTATGTTAAAATAGTTTTAGGATGATTTGTAATTTCTTTTCTTAGATTTGTAATCAGTTTGATTATTAGTAAAAGTTTATTGGGATTTAATTAAATTCGTGTTTATCTTTCTGTTATAAAACTATTATTGCAATTGATTCTTAATATTGTTTTGATTATAATAATGTTCATATTATTCGACTAAGCTTCCATCATAGCTTTATTTGGATAATAAAAATAAAAATTGGGGATAAACTTCCCCACTGGAAGTTTATGTTAAACTAGACGGAATATTGTTGATGTTCGTGGGTTGATGTTTAATGGTGGTTCGAACGATGGTTAATGGTGGTCTCGATCCAGTGATTTAGACAGCTCAGCGTCGCTTCTACGTCCCAAAGGAATACTTCAAAAGGTTAATTTCTTTTTATTTTAATGTTCATTAGATTAAACTGTGATTAGATGCTTTTGTGCTTTAAAAGTTTAATATGATTTTGATCGATTAGTTCTTTTTCTGATTATTGTTTGTCTGACTAATTTATGTTAAGATTTATTTACTGTTTGGATTTAAACGGGACTATTGATTAATCTGTTTAAACCTTACGTTTAATCTGTTACATAATAGGGTTTTAGTTAAATCTGTTTTAAGTGAGTTTTTAATATGCAAGTTTTTAGCTAAAAATAAGTCTGTATTGATTTGGAACTGCATATAGATTTATTTTGTTGTCATATTGTTTAGTCTGCTGGCTTAATATCATATTGCTTGGTTTTGGTTATTCTGATAATTTTTTCTTGTATCTAATTTGAGTCTTGAGAGATATAAGTATGCTGAAAATTTGGGTTTAGGTTTGTCTGCGATTACTGTTGCATACTAGATCCGATTCACTTTCTGAGTTTATTGATATATTCATGTGTGATTTATAGAATCACTCTACAATCTAGTTTTCCTGATTTATGTTTTGAGTCTGCTGGATTATTTGGTTTTAACATGAGTAATTAGCTTATATTTGTTTACTGATATATGTTTTTAGTTAACATCGTGCTGATTCAAGCCTATTCTTGAATCTTGAGTTGCTGAAATTTAGTTTGCTTGGTGTTATTATGTTCTTTGTTGATATTGTTGTGTAAGCTTAAACTAGCAGATTCATTTGATCTGCGTAGTTGAATTGATTCCTACCAGTCCCAAATTCATCTAACAAATAAGTCACTCATGTGACTTTAATTACTTTTATATTGCTCCAAAAATAATATCCAAAAAAAATGTCTCCTATTAGACTCGAACCTGTGACCTCATAGGTAAAGGTCTTACGTGTTAACCATCCAGCTAGCTCGACTTTTGTGTTTATTTAAGGTTTACTTAACTTATATAGTTATTTCTATTAGTGGACTGTCAGTTTTTAAATTAAGTTTAATACTAGTTTTCATTATTTAAGTTTTTTTTTAAATCAATCATTTTAACTAAATTTGGTAAAGTTTATAAAATAAATAAATAAAAAATAATAAAAATAAAAATATATTTTATTATTTTTAGAAATTTAAATTGTTATTAAAATTAGTATTTAAATAATTTAGATTTTAATTAATTAAGTTTTTAAAATAGATTTTGTAAAAGTAATTCTTTTTAATAGATTTAATTAATTTTTTTTAGATTTAAAATAGTTTTTAAATTGGTTTAAATATAGTTTTTAAATAATTTTATTGAATAGATTAAATTTTTAATAATTAGTGTAAATGTTTAAATAGTTTAATTAATTTTTATTTTAAATAATTGCTTTTAGATTAAATATAATAGGGAACGATTCATGCACTTAGGATTTATATAGTTTAAAATCGTAGAAGTAATTTTTTGTTTAGTAACCGATAAACCATATAAATCAATTGTCCAAATCAAAGCAAAGCGTCTCAAATTCACTCGATCTTCGTGTACAACGAACTTGGTTCATCATCGTGTTTAATTAAATCCGTCTTTGGTAATTTTAGTCTGTTACTTTTTCCTAAAGGTAATTTTCTATTTTACCCTATAACGTATCTTAATTAACATACATTCCACGACACATCAAAAATTTTGGCGCCGCTGCCAGGGATCTTGTGTACGATTCGTCTTTGTGAGATTTGTTGATAGTTGATTTGAAGACCCTTTCCGTCCTCGTAAAGTTTTGTTATTTTTCTATTATTATAGTATGTATCGTTTTTCGTGTTTTATTATGATTAATATATTATATTACGTAGAACAATAAATTTACCTACAAATAAGACCTTAGTTGGGATTTCATCACCTAGCTATTGTATTTGAATCCAAAACGAAAAAAAGGCAAAATAGATAAATACTAATAAAAAATTTGAACTCGATTTATACAAACTATAAGGTGGGTATAAGGCGACGTGCTATAAAAGGCCGTCTAAGGAAAAAGGTTTTTAAGTGCTTTGTGCCACCTCGTTTCCCCGCTTGCTTGTGCGTATATTGAGAGGGACGACTGATTATTGGTTTGCCAACTCAAGTAGTATTAAATCTTATTTTTGTAGTTTACTTATTGAACCTCGAGACGTTTAGGTTTTCACCTATCGTTTCAAAGTCGACCGAGGGTAGATTACTTCCATAGTAGTTATCCTTATTCCTTATTTTTTATCAATCTTTTTTATTGAGCAATACCAAATAAAAATACCAAAAATAATATTCTTCTTGTCTAATATCTTTTCTTCAATCCTCTAAAATTCTCGTCACTTTGGTTTATGCAATTACGATCTTCTCGACTTTCGATTGATTACAATAGGCTTAAAAACATTCCTCGTAGAAATAGAAATCGTCAACAACGAATAGTAGAACCCGAGCTTCCACCTATTGTTGTAGAGATGGCCGATAACCGAACAATGGAGGAATTGCTCCGTGCACCCACTGAAGGGTATGGGGAATCAATCGTTGTGCCGGCTATTTTGGCGGATCATTTTGAGATTAATACGGGTCTTCTATCGCTCATTCGTGCCAACCAAATTCGTGGCAATGAGATCGATAACCCGCACTCTCACATTCGGAATTTTCTTCGTATTACCTCGACTCTCAAGTTTAGAGATGTACCGAATGACGCGATTAAGCTCATGCTTTTTGCATACTCGCTCGAGGGTAACGCTAAGATTTGTTATGAGAAAGAATCACCGGGTTCGATTTTGACATTTGATGATTTAGTGTCTAAGTTTATGAATTACTTCTTTCCACCATCCAAAACAACACACTTTAAGAACGAGATCACTAGATTTGAACAAAAAGTGCATGAATCGTTTGGGGTTGCTTGGGAAAGGTTTAAAGATTTGTTAAGACAATGTCCACACCACGGTTTCTCAGAATTTCACCAAATCAATACTTTTTATAATGGACTTAATATGGTTAAACAAGATTCTTTAAATGCCGCCGCGGGTGGTAATCTTTTAAGAAAAATTTCTGAGAGACGCGTGGGGTATAATTGAGAATAAGTCTAGAGTGAAATATTTACGAAACACACCGGTTGTTTCCAATGTGAATTCGTCTAATACCGAGATTGCTAGATTGGACTCTAAGATTGATAATGGATTTGCTACATTGTTGAATGAGATTAGGAAGAATCCTCATGGATCGATTAATATGATTGAAAATTTTTGTGTATCATGTGGTGGAGCACATCCTAATTATGCTTGTTCAACCACGGGGTTTGATCAAGCTAGTGCTTTTGCCGTGACGGGAACTTATGGCCCTAACGGTCAAGTTCCTCGTCAAAATCATGTTGCTCCACCGGGTTTTCCACCGGTTCAAAATAGGTACAACAATGGAAACAATGGGAATAATTTTAACCGTAGTAACCAAGGGAATTTCAATCAAGGAAATGGGTTTAATGCTAATCAAAACAATTAAGGTTTTCACAATAATCATAATGATTTGTCAAGCTACATTAAAACGAATGAGGCAAATTTGAAAGCTTTTCAAAACAACATTCAAGGACAAATGGCAACTTCGAAAAATGAGTTTCAAAATACGATTAAAGGGCAAAATAACAAGATTGAGCTTAATCAACAAAGACTAGATCAAAACCAAAACCGTTTTGAGCAAAGATTAGAGCAAAGTCAAAATTGTATGCAACAAAGTTTGGAACAAGGTCAAAATAAATTGCTTTCGATGTTTGAGGGATTTATGTCCAAACCATCCTCTTCTTCGGGTTGCTTACCTAGCAATACCATTCCAAACCCGAGGGGAGAGCTTAAGGCTATCACCGCTTATGATGATGATAATGTAGAAAGAGTGATTCAGCTTTATGTTCCACCTAAAGAAAATTTTCTTAATGTTACCAAAACTATTTTAAATATGATTAGTTCCTCGGTTTTCTTTGATTTCTATCCCGAGAAATATAAAGATCCGGGTCAATTTTTTATACCTTGTGTTTTTTATGAGCTTGGGGAATGCAAAGCTCTGACCGATCTAGGAGCTAGTATTAACGTAATGCCCTTAGACTTTTTGAGGACTCTTGAATATGAACCACTTAATCCCACTCGAATGATCATTGAGCTTGCTAATGGTACCACCACCCATTTGGTTGGTATAGCGGAAAATATCGTTGTTAAAGTGGGAGAGTTCATTTACCTTGCCGATTTTGCAATCGTTGATTATGAGACCAATCCTCATGTGCCTATAATTCTAGGATGACCATTTTTGTACACGGCTCAAGTTAAAGTTGATATGGGGAAAGAGGAGATTACATTGTTTTATTGGGATAAAAGTATTGTTTTCAAACCGGAAAAGATTCCAAGATTTGTTTCTAAGAAAGTGGAAAGTGTGAAACTTGTTAAACCTATTGAAAGTAACACAAACAAGGAATCTCTCTTTTACAAAGGTGATTTGCCAACTATGGAACCCTCATTTTGTGAAGAAGAAAATTTAAATTCAAAGAAAGATGCTTGTTTTGTTGAATCATGTTGTAATCTTCTCTCGTCTCCACTCACCCCATTTGAGGGAGGGGACTTCGTTCTTGAAGAGCTTGAGAATAATGGTTATTCAAAGATTGAAAAGGAAATTGATGATTATCTTAGTACACCATTCGATGCTAGTGAGTTTAATATTGAGAATTTTGATCCCGAGAGAGATATTGCTTTAATTAAACAATGTTTGAAAATGGACCATTTGATTCCTAACTCCACACCGAGTGAGGTTAGTGACTATTCATTCGATAAGTTCGCCGATGAACTTGTTGATCCACTTCCACGGGGAAGTGAAGACGTTTCCGATTTCGAAATCAAGCGTGATTCTCATGATTTACCTACCATTCTCGAGAAATTCTCCGATGAATTTCCTTCTAATGAGAATGATGAACTTGTTGATACTTTGTCGGGTATTTCTTGTGATGACAAGATTGATGACACTTTAGTGACTTACTCAAATCATCTCTTTGATTCCAAGATTCATCACAACCTTTGTGATGATGAGCTTTTCATTAAAGAGTTTGATAAGTTACTTTCCATAGATATTCCTTCGGAATTTGAGGAAGAGTCTAATGATGGTGATGACAATCTTTGGTTTGATCACCGGATTTATGATGATGATAATGTTGACCCGGAGGGAGAAATTACTTTTACTCTAATTATCCTTCCCACTCGCTTTGATCTTAATGTGCGAGTTTTTCATGCGACTCATTATGAGTACCATGACCCCTTTGTTCACATTCATAAGAGTGATAAGGTCAACAAAGTCATGCAAGTTGATACCACTAGTGTTTAGAGACCTTTATACCACCTTTACCATGTGCTTTATATGATCTTGGAATAGCATAGGGGGACGACACCGTGTTGTATATTCCTTTCTCTCACGAGGACGAGGTATTTGACCCTGGAATCATTGATTTAGGGAAATCTCGGCCTTTCACCGATGCAATAATTGAAAGATTTTTCGATCATCTTGGTGCGAGTTTATCTCGGGGAGCATGCTACATCCATATTGTGATTTGTGACTACCATCTCTTTTTGGAGATTTGTGTTGGAGTTTTATCCTTTCGTTTGTCATCCGACAACGAGGATGAGATCTTTGACCCCGGCATCGTGCTTTATGTTGGATTTTATTCCATTATGCCGGTTTTCACCATTTTCCCTAAGGACCAATGAATGCGGGGATCGAGTCAAGCTCATGACTCGGTTAACAAAAACGAGGTGACTTGTGGGGGAGTCCCATACATTCTATCTTCTTTCTATTTTCTAACACTAATAAGGCTTGATCTTTCAAGCTCGTGCTCGTGTTTTGTTGTGTTATGAATCTTAGGTATGACCCTAATCATTGAAGACTCTCGTGTTCGGTTTTTACCGGTCCATTTGATCTTCCAATCTTTGATTGTCAAAAAGGGGCACACTCTCTATCCTTTGATTTTATTGACTAACATTTTATCTTGAGGCATAATTAATAAACGGCTTATAGATTTGCGTGCTCTTTCCATGTTAGGATTTTGCATTAGACTCTTCGTGTTTTAGCAAGGGGGTGTTACTCTTGAGCTAAGAAACATTGAGGACAATGTTTGGTTTTAGCATGGGGGATTCAATCGATATAATCGCTTGCAATTGCTTTTGTCGTGTCTAAACGTAATCGTTTTTCATAAAAAATTTAAATTTTTAGTGTTATTTTTAAGTTTTAATAAAGAAAATAAGTGCTTTTGACACAAATGTAGGCTTTCCGTTGGTGAAAATAAAAATAATTTTTGACTCGACTCGGTTTTTACCTTAGCTTTTCCTTAACGTATTTGAATTAAGTTTTGCTAGGCTTTTATATAGGGAACTTTAAAACGCGAAAGTCTTAATTCATATGGGTTAAGAACAAGAACTTTTCGCAAGTTCCTATAATTGATCCTAGGAAGTCGTTTATCAAGGGAACTTTAAAACGCAAAGTCTAAAACTTGAAAAAGTATAAGAAGATGCAAGATCCTATAGATGACTTGAAAACCCAAAACTTTGATTTAATAGGCTAAGTATCTATTGATTTCTATATTTTTGGAATTTTATAATATGGAGAACAAGAGATGATAGAGTTTAATCATAAGTTTCTAAGGTTAATTCTTCTTTGTGTAAGTATTTTTGTGTTTGATTTAATCTCCTCGTATTTATTTTCCACACTTGAATAATAATTGCTTAATAAATGAAGTTTTTAGAGGTTTAGGCTAAATATCTTAACTCGTAACTCCTTCTTTTTCTTCCCTTGTAATTAAAGTGAGAACACATTAAGGGTGTTAGCGTCATGGACTTTTGATCATGGGATTACGTAAATTTGGCTTACTATAAATATCAATTTAATAAGAAGAATAAATAAAAACATGTTCTCTATGAGCCTTCGGGTGGGAGTCATGTAGCACTAACCTTGTCATTAGAGCCTTAGGTTGTATGGCAAGGGGACGTGTTTAATAAAAATTGCTTCATCATCATGAGCCATAAGGTGGGATGGTGAATGTCAATTCCCTTATTTTTGTCCAAGGAGCCTTCGGGTGTGGATTTTAAATAAGGAGCACAATTGCATCTTAAAGAGCCACAAGGTGATATGATGTAATAGTTGCTAACTCCATTAATAAGGTCATAATTGACTTTGGAGGTTTTATTGTTGCTTTTAAGTAGTCCTATTAGCCAAATTTCGGGTCCGGGGATTTATCCCTCAAATCATGTTAAGTTATCCTTGATGTGGACTTTCTTTAGTGACAACGGTTTTTGAAGTCGAGGTTAGGTTTTGAGTGTTGAGTTTACACTGTTTTTGCCTTCATTTTTGGACTAATAAATATCAAATAAGTCAAATGAGCCTTTGGGTGAATGACAAATAAAATCTACAGATACAATTAGGAATAATAGGAGATTGAGTTTAACACAAATTACTTGTATGAGTTGTTTTAATTTTGGGGCTTATGATTGACAATGATCTTGTTTTTACACTTGGCATGGAAAAGTGAAAAGTCAAGGACGATGAATCTATTTGAGTTTTATGATCCTAAAAGTTATTTTTCAAATAATCAAAGCAATACATTATGTCTTTGCAAAATAAAGTCAAAAAGTTGAATAAAAGTGTAGTTAGTGTTTTATTTTATCATTACGTGAGGACACGGCAATTGCTTAGCAAGGGGGAGTTTGATATGAGTGATTTTACTCATATCAATTATATCAATAAACATACAATAAATGCATAAATTGTATAAATATGGCCTTGTATATGCTTGTTTGTTGTTTAATGTGTGTAGGTACCGAAGTTCGCGAAAACCGGCAAAATCGGCACGAGTTTGAAGAAAAGATCAAGGAAGCCAATATCAAGTTTGTTTTTAGTGGATTTAATCTTAATGAAGGATAATTTGGCTTGTGGGTCCCACATTTGGATAAATGGGCTTAAAAGCCCATTTGTGAAACAATTGGTCTTCTTTTAACCATAAGCCCAATACCATAAGCCCAAAACATCAATACATGGCACGGATTGGATAAAATGGGCCAAAAGCCCTTTTTGGCAAGTAATTTAACAAACGTGTGTTTCATGGGCCTTGAAAACCCATTAGGGTTATTTTCACTCATAACCGGTACAAAATAAAGAGTTATGAACGTTTTGTTTATTCACTAAAAACCATTTACACCAAATACTCATACACTGTTTACCCTTCGATACATGATAACTAGGATTTTGTATGTATTGCAATTAAAGTTCGTTTCTCGGTATCTTCTCGAATTGATTGCTGGTTAAATGTGCGACTCAGTTGTTCTTGGTGGAAAAGAAATAGAATGGTTGTCGTTGTCTACACTAATTAAAAATAAAGACTTGAAACAATAAAAATAAAATAAAGACGGTAAAAAGAAATACTGAAAGATAAAAACTTGACAGGAAATTAATGACGAGAAATTAAAAACGTGACGAGAAATAAAAAGGCAAACTTAAAAGTAAATAAGGCAAACTAAAATTAAATGCAAGTAAATTAAAAATGCGATTAAGTAAAAAGGCGGGAAAAATAAAGTTTAAAATTCAAAAACATAAACTTAAAATAAACTAAAGCTGAAATTATAAAACTAAGAAAAAGTGCTCATTCGGAATATACCCTTCATCCGGAATAAACCCTTCATCCGGAATAAATTCATTCATCCGGAATATAAAGCTTCATCCGGAACATTCATTGATTCGGAATGTAGGCTTCATCCGGAATAAACAGTTCATCCGGAATAAAGTGGTTCATTCGAAACAAATTCCTTCATTCGGAACAAAGTCCTTCATCCGGAATAAAGTGGTTCATTCGGAACAAACATTGACTCGGAATAAAAACACTGATTCGGAATAATAAATAGAAAACACTGATCCGGAATAAAAGTTAAGAAAGCTTCATTCGGAACATTAATGATTCATCCGGAATATATCCTTCATCCGGAATATTGATTATTCCGGATGAACAGACTGATCCGGAATAAATGAGGGAAAATGCTTGGTTCGGAATAAAAGAAAGAAATGCTTGGTTCGGAATAATTAAAACAAAGCCTTCATCCGGAACAATAAGTTGGTTCGGAATAAAATGAAAGTAAAAGCTTCATTCGGAATAAATTGAACTGATTCAGAATCTGGGCAATGTTAACAGTAGCGAAGAACAAGGAAATGAAATAGGACACGAATTTAAATAAGACTAATCAAAATCAACCAAAAGATTAAATCAAACTCATCACAAATGATCAACTAATCAATACCAATCAAACCAAATCCATAACACTAACAATAATAATCAAAATGATCAAAACCCACTTAATCAATCTAATAAAAACTCAAGAACATGAACATAACATAAGATTAAATCAATCACAAGAAAGGAAGATGAGAGATCAACAATAAGATAAAGAATCAATAACATGAAAAATAAACTTACTTGAATTTAAAGGAATTAAAGGTACATGACAAGGTAATTAAAGGTGCAAGTAATTAAGGTGCAAGTAATTAAAAATGGAAGAGCATAGTTTGTCAAACTAGCCAATAACAATGAAATTAACACTAATGATCTATTTATAGGGAGGAGGAGGTTAGTGGAAGGAAGCTTCCTCCCCTCTTTCTTCTTTCTTTAATTGCTTGATTAGTCCTTAATCTTCTTAATTCTTCGACTTTTGTCTCGGGATTAATAAACTTGTCTTGTAATCTTCAATAATTAAACTTGAGTTCTTCGGCTTTTAGTAAACTTCCGTCTTTTGACTTTTTCTTCGATAAATCTTCAGAATTGGTCTTGGACTTCCGTTCTTTTTGCACTCTTGACTTCTTGACTTCGTCTTTTGTCTTTTTCCTTGATAAAAGCCCGTGAAAGCCCGTGTTTTCTCCCCTTTTCACATTTTCGTCCTAAACCACAACAAAAACACAAACCACGCATAATTCCGACATTTATGACATATAATACACGTTTTGGTTTGGTTATTATTGTAATTAAGTGGTAAAAAGATGGGTGTTTTCACACCTATCAAATCCCCTACACTTGACCATTGCAATGTCCTCATGCAATGCATTAGTTACAAAGCACGATTACATTTTCCATCATAATCAATCCATATTGGCCTTTATTAAAGAGATAGAAAATTATAAACATTCAAAGGAAGAAAGTAAGTAAAGAAATCAAAGACATGCCTTAGGGTTTTGGAAATGTCATGAATGATCATCATCCTCAAGTTTTCACATTCTACAAACCAAGCTTAAAAACGAGATCATTATTATTATAAGTTAACAAACTAACACGAACTCATGTGGGCCAATTATTTACTTAGACTCCCTTATTCCTAGGTGTATCTCTTATATTTTATTGTTGTCTTGAATGATCACGAGGATGCATTGTTGACTTATTTCGATAGTTTATTAGGCTGAAAATAAAGTGGGACGATTTAATCAATAGTTATCTAATGGACAAAATCTTTTAAAACTGCTTCTCGGGACCTCAAAAAGTTCATATCTTGGCATAACTCGCTTCACGATTTGAGACCTTTCTCGGACCGATATTTGACAGCGACTTCATACTTCAAATCTTGAGAGACGTTCATGAAATAATGGCCTTCTCTTCATAATAGGAATTTCTTCACTTGAAGTTTTGAGAGATTCTTCATACTTTGACCACGAATTCTTCATTTTTCTCCAATCTTTATTTTGGACTTTGATATACAACGATCCGCCTCCTTTTAGGACTTGGATCTATTTATCCTCATACCTTGCTAGGGTCTTTTCGGGTAGACTTCTCCATGATCTTTACGGGAGTTTTTGCTTTTCGTCGTGTGTCTCGATCCTTCATATTGATTTTTGATAAATGATTCTTCACATCACTTTTGGATCTTTAGCAACAAAATGTAGCCCGCATGCCTTGTTAGGGCCTTTTCGGACTCGCCAATCTTCGCATCCCGCTTCAATAAGTTGTGCCTTGGCTATGAACTCTAATCATTATCGAGCAACTTTTAAACGATCTTGGGCTAGAAGCTAAGTAACTTTTCAAATCGTACAACCTTATTTATTGCAGATAAATTTATTAGCAAGCGATGGGAGAATAGGCTTATAATTAACTCACATAAATTCACGAAAGAATACCAAACTTATAATTTACTCTATCATCTCTCGTTCTCCATAATTTAAAATCTCAAGGAATGAGACTCGTGGATGCTTAGCCTATTAAACCAAAGTTTTGGGTTTTCGAGTCGTCTATAGGATCTTGCAAATTCTTAGACTTTTTCAAGTTTAGAAATCGCATTTTAAAGTTCCCTTGATAAACGACTCTCTAGGATCAATTATAGGAACTTGCGAAAAGTTCTTGTTCTTAACCCGTGAGAGTTAAGACTTTCGCGTTTTAAAGCTCCTTATATAAAAGCCTAGCAAAATTTGACTTAAACACGTTAAGGATACTAGCTAGAGTAAACTTAGATAAGTAAACTCGGGTTGAGTCAAAAGATTCACAACGTTTGAAAATTAAAACCACTTTATTCAAAATTTATTTTTAATAAAGAAAGAAAATAACTATACAAAGGTAAAATTAATAGGCCAAAATAGATCAAAAATTTTGAAAAATGTCGAAAAATTGATTTTCTAGTTAAAATGAGGACAAATACAAGGAAAAGGCCACTTAACTTCGATAGAAGTCCCCCCTACACTTAATATAAACATTTTCCTCAATGTTAAGCATGTGGGAGTAAACTACCCTACACTTAGGACATTGTGCACTTTGTTTAAATCTCGCTAAGAAAGAGACAACTAAAGAGATTCCTACTTTAATATTGAGAAATATAAAATAGTGAATCGAAAAGAGTTTAGGATAGAACCGGGAAGACGGGAACACGGAATCATGGTTCGTCAAAAGTCATCAAGAGTGTGTCTTTGAAGCTCTAATCCTTGCACATGATAAGAAAGAAAACAAGAAACACCAACGGGGCTCCCCTAACACTTATGATGAAAACAAGTAAAGATAGATAGATAATCGGGTTGCCTCCCGAAGAGCGCTTATTTTTGTTAACCGAGTCACGAGCTTGACTCGTCCCCGAATTAAATGGTCCATGGGGAATCCTCGAATGTAATACCGGGATCAAAGACCTTGTCCTCGTTCCCGGTTGACATCAACAAAGGAGAGGCGGGGGGATAAGTCTTGAATGGGAGAAAGGTTCCTTCAACATACGAAAAGTATGTGAAATCGAGATCCACAGGAGGTGGGGTGGGTAAAGTAAGCACATTGTCATCCCCCAAAGACAATGGATGCTGAGCACTCGGCAAAGCCGTAATATTATCAGTCATGAAATAGTGAATGTCACCTCCCAGGTCAAAGCACTTATCCTCCGTAATAGTGGCTAAAGGGGAGGATGAAAGGTGCTCGGGAGGGGGACTTGGGTCAATACCTTCCTGCAGCAAATTATCAAAAATAATATCCCCCTCCGTGTCATCATCATCAATACCCGGAGGTATTGAGTGAATGTCGATTTCTTCCAGCAATGGGTCATTATCTTCAACGGGAGGAATAGATGGAGGTAAAGACTCGGAAAGAGGAGGAGAAGTCAACTCTTCGATTTGAGCAATAAGAAGATGCACTTTCCGTAATCTGTCGCGGAGAATCACGTCTTCCACCTCATCTTCAAGAGAAAGTTCATCGGTGAACTTCTCGTAAGCCGGAGAGAATAAATCGTCATCGCCCGCATCTCCCGGCGGAGATTGAGAAATTTCAAAAGTGAAATTCTCATAGCGCGGAGAAAAATCGTCGTCATTGGGATCGACCTCCTCTGTAAGAGCAACGTCGTCCTCAGACTCCATAGCAGTAGGCATGTCATAAACCTCATCATCAAAGAATTTATCGAGGCCAAAATCACTAATCTCTCTCACTGAATCATCATCCTTAGACGCATTAGGAATATCGAGAGTAGGAGTAGCAACTTCAATAGATGGGTCAAGAGCGTAGACATCATCGTCGTCATCATCATCATAATAGACGGGACCATTCCAATTAGGAGTGACATAGTCGCCTAACTCTTCCTTGATAACCTCCACATCTTTAAGAAGCTCATGAAGCAATTTTTGTTGTTCATCTCCTCGAGTATGTTCAATTAAACCAATTCTATCCCACGATGTAATTAAACATTTTGGTGTAGAAAAGAAGGGAAAACGACCAAATTGACTCAAAAAGGTGTTGGTGGATTTCAAGATTTCGTCCACATCAAGCAAAGGTTGCCTTTCCTGATGCAAGTCAGCTCGGATTTGAGCTAAACTTTCTAGAACATCATTCAAAGTAGTGACTTGTTGGTCAAGACTAATTTGGTGAGAGGATTGATGATTGAAGGTGTGATGTGGGGGCTCAAAGTAATACACACTGGGATGATAGCACGGAATTTTCTCAAAGACCTTCGACGGATCACAAGAAGAAGCATCGTGAGGCCCCCCACAAATATAGCACCATGGGTGTGGAGAAAAACTGGGTGCGTCATGTGGAAAGCTATTACCATTGTCATAATTGTAACCCGGTTCTTTCCCGTGATCATACGGGTATCGAACCGGGCACGAAACATGCCAATGAGAATCGCTTCCACAATAGATGCACGGGGGAACAGGAGGTGGATTAGAAAAGGACGAATTAGTCGAGTTGCACCATGGACAAAATCCGAATTGTGTGTTGTTGATATCGTTTCCGCACTGCTCACATGTACACCATTGACATGAGTCGTTCCCGTACAATCGTCTCCAACACCCGACGCAATGGACATAAGAATCCATAAAGAAAAATAGACGAGCAAGAAGAATAGTTTTGGTGCAAAACTTTGAAAAAGAAATGCTTTTTATGATTTTTCAAATGTTTTTGGGATTTTTGAAAATTTTTGACACGAAAAATAACGTTCAGGAGTGAACGGATCCCAAAAGCCAACGCGTCTCTCACAAAAAACCGCTAATCTTCACGAAAAGAGCCGGCAGCGGCGCCATTTGATAACTAGGATTTTGTATGTATTGCAATTAAAGTTTGTTTCTCGGTATCTTCTCGAATTGATTGCTGGTTAAATGTGCGACTCAGTTGTTCTTGGTGTAAAAGAAATAGAATGGTTGTCGTTGTCTACACTAATTAAAAATAAAGACTTGAAACAATAAAAATAAAATAAAGACGGTAAAAAGAAATACTGAAAGATAAAAACTTGACAGGAAATTAATGACGAGAAATTAAAAACGTGACGAGAAATAAAAAGGCAAACTTAAAAGTAAATAAGGCAAACTAAAATTAAATGCAAGTAAATTAAAAATGCGATTAAGTAAAAAGGCGGGAAAAATAAAGTTTAAAATTCAAAAACATAAACTTAAAATAAACTAAAGCTGAAATTATAAAACTAAGAAAAGTGCTCATTCGGAATATACCCTTCATCCGGAATAAACCCTTCATCCGGAATAAATTCATTCATCCGGAATATAAAGCTTCATCCGGAACATTCATTGATTCGGAATGTAGGCTTCATCCGGAATAAACAGTTCATCCGGAATAAAGTGGTTCATTCGGAACAAATTCCTTCATTCGGAACAAATTCCTTCATTCGGAACAAAGTCCTTCATCCGGAATAAAGTGGTTCATTCGGAACAAACATTGACTCGGAATAAAAACACTGATTCGGAATAATAAATAGAAAACACTGATCCGGAATAAAAGTTAAGAAAGCTTCATTCGGAACATTAATGATTCATCCGGAATATATCCTTCATCCGGAATATTGATTATTCCGGATGAACATACTGATCCGGAATAAATGAGGGAAAATGCTTGGTTCGGAATCAAAGAAAGAAATGCTTGGTTCGGAATAATTAAAACAAAGCCTTCATCCGGAACAATAAGTTGGTTCGGAATAAAATGAAAGTAAAAGCTTCATTCGGAATAAATTGAACTGATTCGGAATCTGGGCAATTTAACAGGAGCGAAGAACAAGGAAATGAAATAGGACACGAATTTAAATAAGACTAATCAAAATCAACCAAAAGATTAAATCAAACTAATCACAAATGATCAACTAATCAATACCAATCAAACCAAATCAATAACACTAACAATAATAATCAAAATGATCAAAACCCACTTAATCAATCTAATAAAAACTCAAGAACATGAACATAACATAAGATTAAATCAATCACAAGAAAGGAAGATGAGAGATCAACAATAAAGATAAATAATCAATAACATGAAAAAGAAACTTACTTGAATTTAAAGGAATTAAAGGTACATGACAAGGTAATTAAAGGTGCAAGTAATTAAGGTGCAAGTAATTAAAAATGGAAGAGCATAGTTTGTCAAACTAGCCAACAACAATGAAATTAACACTAATGATCTATTTATAGGGAGGAGGAGGTTAGTGGAAGGAAGCTTCCTCCCCTCTTTCTTCTTTCTTTAATTGCTTGATTAGTCCTTAATCTTCTTAATTCTTCGACTTTTGTCTCGGGATTAATAAACTTGTCTTGTAATCTTCAATAATTAGACTTGAGTTTTTCGGCTTTTAGTAAACTTCCGTCTTTTGACTTTTTCTTCGATAAATCTTCAGAATTGGTCTTGGACTTCCGTTCTTTTTGCACTCTTGACTTCTTGACTTCGTCTTTTGTCTTTTTCCTTGATAAAAGCCCGTGAAAGCCCGTGTTTTATCCCCTTTTCACATTTTCGTCCTAAACCACAACAAAAACACAAACCACGCATAATTCCGACATTTATGACATACAATACACGTTTTGGCTTGGTTATTATTGTAATTAAGTGGTAAAAATATGGGTGTTTTCACACCTATCAATACACTCTATGCAAACTCACTTTCTCTCTCCCGCAAATCCTGAATAACCAGTTACTATTCCCTTAACCCTAATTTCCAATCAATATTGTGGATTTTAGTTATAAAAGCGTGTGGTTTACACGCAAGAGGAATTAATTCCCCTCTTTCTCAGATCTTGAATATGGGATCAACCAGTGTGACGTGGCTCATCTCTTGACTCTGATTGGTCGAGACAGCTCATTCACCTTCACTCTCCAATAAAAAGAAGACACATCAGCACTAAACAAACATAACTAGCACACTTGATTGCCACGCTGGCAATCCGTATGCTAGCTTGCATATTATCAACCGTGGGATCAAGTAAGGAAAGAAAAGATGCTATTTGGATGGCTGTGATAAAAGATTCTTCTCAACAAATCTTCACCAAGAGCCTTGGGGGTTTGGCTATAAAAACCCCCATATTTCTATAATTTGAGTATCCCATTTTTAGTTTAAAAGTTATTATGTTTAAAATAGTTTTAGGATGATTTGTAATTTCTTTTCTTAGATTTGTAATCAGTTTGATTATTAATAAAAGTTTATTGGGATTTAATTAAATTCGTGTTTATCTTTCTGTTATAAAACTATTATTGTAATTGATTCTTAATATTGTTTTGATGATAATAATGTTCATATTATTCGATTAAGCTTCCATCATAGCTTTATTTGGATAATAAAAATAAAAATTGGGGATAAACTTCCCCATTGGAAGTTTTTGTTAAACTAGACCGAATATTGTTGATGTTCGTGGGTTGATGTTTAATGGTGGTTCGAACGATGGTTAATGGTGGTCTCGATCCAGTGATTTAGACGGCTCAGCGCCGCTTCTACGTCCCAAAGGAATACTTCAAAAGGTTCATTTCTTTTTATTTTAATGTTCATTAGATTAAACTGTGATTAGATGCTCTTGTGCTTTAAAAGTTTAATATGATTTTGATCGATTAGTTCTTTTTCTGATTATTGTTTGTCTAACTAACTTATGTTAAGATTTATTTACTGTTTGGATTTAAACGAGACTATTGATTAATCTGTTTAAACCTTAGACGTTTAATCTGTTTCAGAATAGGGTTTTAGTTAAATCTGTTTTAAGTGAGTTTTTAATATGCAAGTTTTTAGCTAAAAATAAGTCTGTAATGATTTGGAACTGCATATAGATTTATTTTGCTGTCATATTGTTTAGTCTGCTGGCTGAATATCATATTGCTTGGTTTTAGTTATTCTGATATTTTTTCTTGTATCTAATTTGAGTCTTGAGAGATTTAAGTATGCTGAATAATTTGGGTTTAGGTTTGTCTGTGATTACTGTTGCATACTAGATCCGATTCACTTTCTGAGTTTATTGAGGTATTCATGTGTGATTTATAGAATCAGACTACAATCTAGTTTGCCTGATTTGTGTTTTGAGTCTGCTGGATTATTTGGTTTTAACATGAGTAATTAGCTTATATTTGTTTACTGATATAAGTTTTTAGTTAACATCGTGCTGATTCAAGCCTATTCTTGAATCTTGAGTTGCTGAAATTTAGTTTGCTTGGTGTTATTATGTTCTTTGCTGATATTGTTGTGTAAGCTTAAACTAGCAGATTCATTTGATCTGCGTAGTTGAACTGATTCCTATCAGTCCCAAATTCATCTAACAAATAAGTCACTCCTATGACTTTAATTACTTTTATATTGCTCCAAAAATAATATCCAAAAAAATGTCTCCTATTAGACTCGAACCTGTGACCTCACAGGTAAAGGTCTTACGTGTTAACCATCCAGCTAGCTCGACTTTTGTGTTTATTTAAGGTTTACTTAACTTATATAGTTATTTCTATTAGTGGGTTGTCAGTTTTTAAATTAAGTTTAATACTAGTTTTCATTATTTAAGTTTTTTTTTAAATCAATCATTTTAATTAAATTTGGTAAAGTTTATAAAATAAATAAATAAAAAAAATAAAATTAAAAATAAAAATATATTTTATTATTTTTAGAAATTTAAATTGTTATTAAAATTAGTATTTAAATAATTTAGATTTTAATTAATTAAGTTTTTAAAATAGATTTTGTAAAAGTAATTCTTTTTAATAGATTTAATTAATTTTTTAGATTTAAAATAGTTTTTAAATTGGTTTAAATATAGTTTTTAAATAATTTTATTGAATAGATTAAATTTTTAATAATTAGTGTAAATGTTTAAATAGTTTAATTAATTTTTATTTTAAATAATTGCTTTTAGATTAAATATAATAGGGAACGATTCATGCACTTAGGATTTATATAGTTTAAAATCATAGAAGTAATTTTAGTTTAATAACCGATAAACCATTTAAATCAATTGTCCAAATCAAAGCAAAGAGTCTCAAATTCACTCGATCTTCGTGTACAACAAACTTGCTTCATCATCGTGTTTAATTGAATCCGTCTTTGATAATTTTAGTCTATTACTTTTTCCTAAAGGTAATTTTCTATTTTACCCTATAACGTATCTTAATTAACATACATTCCACGACACATCAGTTGCTATGCAAGACATTGATGGTGTTGGCTGGGAGTGGAGCTATTTGGCAAAGGATGAGGAAGAAAACAAAGCTTTAGTTGCAGAAAAGGAAGAAGAGGAGCATGTTCACTATGCTCTCATGGCACATTCTTCATCTTCATCAGACAATGAGGTATATGATGATGCATTTTGTAGTAAGGGTTGTCGTCTAAATACTGAAAAGCTTAACAAAGAAGTTTTAAAATTAACAGCAGATGTTGTTAATGAAAGATGCAAGTTGTCTAATTATCAACTTGCTCTTACTCAAATTGAAAAGACTGTGGCTGAATACAAGAAAATAGAGTTTGACCTAAAAGATCAAATCAATATTTTAACTCATGATTTAAATGCCAGTATTGAGGTTAGAAATATTTTGGAAAGATCCACTGGTGCTTTACAAGCTAAGTTAGATGAGGCTATCAAAAACAAAGATAATGTAGAGCTTAAAATTCAAAATTTTGATAAAGGTTCACAAACCCTAGAAAAATGTGTTAGTGAACAAAGGGATTCTAGGGATAGGAGTGGGATTGGGATGAAAGAGTATGTTGATGTTCCACCACCTGCTGGGAACTTCTATGGTGTCCTCAGAAAGGACTTGTCTTGGACTGGTATACCAGAACTCCAAGAAGAGGAATTTATTCCTCCACCAAGAGTTCTTACCCCTGTAGAGGAATACAAGCAGAAATTAACAGATTTAGACCAATGGAAGAAAGCCAACCCTACTCTGTTTGTTAAGGGTGGCATGCTTAGTGACAGCCCAAATGAGACCACACCTATAAAAGTGACAAACCCCACCACTAGCAAGACTGTTGACCTTGGCTCAAACATTGTTAAAAAACCTAGTACTAGGTATGCAGAAATGTATAGAAAACCTAGGTCACCAAAAGGTAAAGTTAGTAATAATGGGACAGGTTCCTTTTCATCTAGACCTAGAGCTATGTCTAGAAAAGCCTGTTACACTTGTGGAAGTTTTTCACATTTAGCTTATAAGTGTGTCAATGCTTCAAAGGTCAACGTTGATAGAAAGTCAACCATAGTCAAACCCAAACCTTTTGTTCAGCAAAGTCCACAAGTTGTTAGACCAACCCCATTCTTTACTAAAGGGTCTAATACTTATGGACAAAGACCTTTTCAGAAGACCAATACATGGTCTAACAGACAATAGGTTCCTGTAGCAAACCCTAGGTTCAACGCTGATAAGGGTAATTTCAGCGTTGACAAGAACAAATTAAACGCTGACAGGAACGTTGCTAGACCAAGTAATGCCAAATATTTGCAACCAAAGGGAAAGGGGTCTAAAGCTTCTTCTAGCTTATTTTGGAGACCTAAACAAGATCAAAACCTTAATTCAGATGGGATTTCTATTACCTGTAACAGATTTCAGTATATTTCAAAGGCATAACTAAACCAATTGGGGTTAACTGGGTGTTTAATACAAAAAGGGATGAACAAGGGGTTGTCATGAGGACTAAGTCTGTTCTTGTTGAACAACTAAATGAATCCAAGTCTGCTCAGGCTTAGGTTCCCAAAGAAAACTAATTTGTTTTCTTTATGTGCAGGGCATTCAAAAGCATGTTAATGGGTATGGCTGTTGGGATAGTGGATGCTCTAGGCACATGACAGGGAAGGAATACTACTTGACAAACTTCACTCCCATTAAAGATGGTGACAAAGTGTACTTTGGAGGCGGATATGGGACTATCACTAGAAAAGGCACTCTTATCACCAACAATTTGCGTTTTGAGAACGTGTTTCTGGTAAAAGAACTTGACTATAATCTGCTTAGTGTATCACAGGTATGTGCTAACAAAAATAAGGTTATTTTCACTGATACTGAATGCTTGGTGTTGAGCAAAGATTTTAAAATACCAGATGAGAAATTCATCGATTATAGAACACCTAGGCATAAGGACATTTATAATGTGAATCTTAATGGAATTAGGATGAATAATAATTTGTCATGTCTATATGCTAAGGCTTCAGTTAATGAGAGTAATCTTTGGCACAGAAGATTAGGGCACATTAATTTTAAGAATATAAATAGACTTGCGAGACATGGTTTAGTTGATGGTTTGCCTGAAAAGGCTTTTCACAGTGACCATTCTTGTGTTGCATGCCTTAAAGGCAAACAACACAAAGTCTCCTTTAAGTCTAAACCTGTGCATTCTAGTTCTAAACCTCTTCACTTACTGCATATGGACTTGTTCGGTCCAACTAATATAGAAAGCTTAAATGGTAAATCCTATTGTTTTGTCATCACTGATGATTTTTCTAGATTTACTTGGACTTTCTTTTTAGCTTTGAAAAGTGACACTGCTGATACTTTGATTAACTTTATTACCCAAATGGAGAAGAAGACTGGTAATGAGGTTAAGATGCTTAGAAGTGATAATGGTGGTGAGTTTAGAAATAAGTTGTTAGATGACTTATGTGCCAAGAAAGGGATTACTAGATAGTTTAGTGTAGCTAGAACCCCACAACAAAATGGGGTAGCTAAGAGAAAGAATAGAACACTCATAGAAGCAGCTAGGACTATGTTGGCTGATGCTCACTTTCCCATAGCGTTTTGGGCTGAGGCTGTGAATACAGCTTGCTATGTTCAGAATAGGGCATTAATCAACAAGATTCACAACAAGACACCTTATGAGCTATTTTGGGGCAGGAAACCTAATATTGGTTTTCTTAAACCTTTTGGATGTCATGTAGTTGTTTTGGACACTAGTGATGCCTTAGGTAAGTTTAGTGCTAAAGGTGATGAAGGCTACTTTATGGGTTATTCTGTGCAGAGTAGAGGATATAGAGTTTACATAAAGAAAGAAAATCGTATACTTGAAAAAGTACATGTTA
The DNA here is from genome assembly GCA_025667525.1 of Glebionis coronaria. Classification (NCBI taxonomy): domain Eukaryota; kingdom Viridiplantae; phylum Streptophyta; class Magnoliopsida; order Asterales; family Asteraceae; genus Glebionis; species Glebionis coronaria. Next base: position 177,458,828 of record CM046881.1, on the reverse strand, counting down.
GATTTTTAGAAAGTAAACCTAGTGATCCTGAGAGTGGTCCAAATTGGTTATTTGACTTGGAACCTCTATCTAGAACATTGAATTATATGCCTGTTACTAATCCAGACATTGTGAAGGTGACTTCAAATGTTGTGGAAGAACCAGTTGTTGAAATTTCAGGTAAACAGGTTGATAAAGAGGTTGGATCAGAAGGAGACAAATCAGCACCCATACTTGATTATGTTACCATTCCTATATGGACAGATGCATTTGCTGCTGCTGCTGCTGGTAAGGAAAAAGGTGGTCCACAAGTATCACCAGTTGAAAACATGCATGATTCTTTAAATGCTGACAGAGGAAAATCTGACGTTGACAAGACAAATTCCGGCGTTGATGGCTCAATCGTTGACAACCCTAATTCAGGTGTTGACAACTATTTTGACCATCTATTCTCTTCTAATAATTTCGAACAAGGTGAACCTTCAACCAGAAATGGAGAAGTTCATTCAGATGATGATGGAAGAGCATTTGAAGAAGATATTGACAATTTGGAGACTGAGATTGATGATAATACCATAATTGAAGGAGGAGTACTTACATCTACTATGAAGAATCATCCTTCTTCTCTTATCATAGGTGATGTGATGACTCCTGTGCAAACTAGAAGGTCTCATCAGAATCATGGAGGATTTATTGCTAATATTCACAAGAAGGTTGATACCCCTCTTGTTCAAGCATGTTTGTTTGCCTGTTTTCTGTCACAACAGGAACCCAAGAAGATTTTTTATGCTCTCAAAGAACCAAGTTGGGTGGAAGCAATGCAAGATGAGCTTCACCAATTTGCTATTCAGGATGTTTGGGAGTTAGTTGATTGTCCCAAACATGTCAGACCTATTGGGACAAGATGGGTTCTTAGAAACAAAAAGGATGAGAGAGGCATTGTGGTCAGAAACAAGGCACGTTTAGTTGCTCAAGGATATACACAAGAGGAAGGGATAGACTATGAGGAGGTCTTTGCACCTGTTGCAAGGATTGAGGAAATAAGGATTTTTCTAGCCTATGCTTCATGCATGGGATTTACAGTCTATCAAATGGATGTAAAGAGTGCTTTTCTTTATGGCGCAATTGTAGAGGAGGTTTATGTAATGCAGCCTCCTGGTTTTGAAGATTCAGAACATCCAGACAAGGTGTATAGAGTGAAGAAAGCTATGTATGGACTTCATTAAGCCCCACGAGCATGGTATGGCGCATTGTCTACCTATCTGGTGGAAAATGGATTCAAAAGGGGCGCCATAGACCAGACCTTGTTTACAAAGAAGACTGGTAAGGATTTCTTACTTGTACAGGTCTATGTGGATGATATCATCTTTGGCTCTTCTAGTCCAAAGATGAGTGAAGACTTTTCCAAACTTATGACAAACAAATTCAAGATGAGTGCAATGGGGGAGATGAAATTCTTTCTAGGATTATAAGTTCAGCAGAAATAAGATGGTATCTTCATCTCTCAAGACAAATATGTAGCAGAAATCTTGAAGAAGTTTGGCTTTTCTCCACATGAGAAACGGGCTAGCACACCCATGGATAGGGAACACCCTTGGGGAAAAGTTGGAGATGGAAAAGAGGTGGATGTCAGGCATTATAGGTCAATGATTGGTTCATTGATGTATCTCACAGCTTCAAGACCTGACATTATGTTTGTTGTGTGTGCTTGTGCACGCCATCAAGTGACTCCCAAAGAGTGTCATCTTCATGATGTCAAGAGGATTTTTAGGTATCTTAGGTGCTATCCCATCTTGGGATTATGGTATCCAAAAGATTCTCTATTGGAGCTTATTGCATATTCAGACAGTGATTATGGTGGTGACAAGTTTGATAGAAAATCCACAACTGGTGGATGCCAATTTCTTGGGAGTAGGTTGATATATTGGCAATGCAAGAAACAAACAGTGGTGGCCAATTCTACAACTGAAGCAGAGTATGTTGCTGCAGCTGCTTGTTGTGAACAAGTATTATGGATTCAGAACCAGCTGTTGGATTATGGGTATAATTTCATGCATACCAATATTTTTGTAGACAATAACAGTACTTTATGCATTATTAAAAATCTTGTACATCACTCTAAAAAAAACATATAGAAATTAGACATCATTTTATAAGAGATTGTTTTGAAAAATGTTTAATACAACCAGATAGGGTTGACACAGAGGAAAATGTGGCTGATTTATTAACTAACCTTTTGATACTGGAAGATTTCAATACTTGGTAACAAGTATTGGAATGATCAATCTTACTTAATATGTGTTTTGGGAACTTCTTGTAAAAGTATGTACAAGATATGCATTTGTTATTGGTCTTTGTACAAAATTTGATTTTCCACTTTATTTTTCTAACGCTGACAAAGGTTATTTTAACGCTGAAAAGTGTTAAATTGACGTTGTCAGTAACTAGTTAGTTTTGTGGTTTTTGATCTAATTATGCAGGCGTTGTTAGCATTGTACAAATGGATACAGAGTTGCTTATGGATTCTTGGAGCATTGTTGGAGCATGTTTCAGTTTATGGATGAGGGTTGGAATATTTATATTCCTATCTTGACATAAATTTTTATTACATGCATTTTATATGGAAACTTATGTATCATAGTTTAAGGGGAGGTTTAGGAACCCTTTAGGACTTTTTTGGTATTCATATAATACTCTTATCACAATTCTAGATTGTGTCCACTGGTGAATATGAATTAGTTTACTAAATCATGAGGCACTGTAGCATGCAAAGTTGATACTATGGATGCTGCCAAGACTTTTTGGCCTAGAATTGGATGTGGTCTGTTGGGAGACTTGGGTATGATTTTTATTGGGCTTACCTGGGAAGTTACAAAGGATTTTATGAGATAACTTCATTGTTAAGAACTTTGGTTAGCAAGGGACACTTGAGGACTGTTATGTCTATCTTGCTTAAGCAAGTATGCATGATTGGACAGTGCTTGCCACCCTATGGTAATTTTCAGTTTATAGGTTATCTTCACTAGGATAAATCACTTTGTTAAGGTCCTTTTTCATTTTATTTTTTTTGGACGTTGACAGATTTATTTCCAAACGTTGTTAGGACCAATTTAGACGTTGACATGGCTTTTTCCAACGTTGACAAGAATATAGCCATTGGGCGTTGATAGGTTATTTTTGACCGTTGACAACCATTGGGTCCTACCCAGTTGTTATTTTTGACGAAAATTTGGGCCATAATTTTGGGAGTTGGTAAATTTTTATTAATGCACAAGATAAGTTATTTTCTTTTCAAGATTTTCATCATTATATTTTGAAAATAACTGCCTAACTTTTGACCAATCACATGTGCCTACCTCTCCTATATATTTGGCTCATTATTTTGAAACAGGGTAACTGCTTATTCTTGTCTAACTAAAATTTCACACATATTCATCTTTCATAATCTTTCACACAGCTTTCTACATCAATGGCGCCTACATTTAAACCGAGTGATTTGGTATTGGGGTTCAGAAGTCAGCATAATATGATTGCCTATTTGGAGGCTGACCACACTCTGTTTCCTCAATATACTCAGATGGTGGAGTATTTAAATGCATCCCCCATCAGGTATGCACTTTCTCATGCTCCTCTTATCCCTGTCACTCATATTAAGCAGCTTTGGAATACTATCACTTCCTCAACAATTAATAATGTGAATACATTGACTGCTACAGTCCATGGGCGTTCATGGGTGGTTACTGAAGCCTTGGTTCGCCAGGCTTTGCATCTTAATGATGCAGATGGTATAACCACCCTACCCATTGGTGAGCTAGAACAAGGACTTCAAACTTTGGGTTATCCTTTCCCTGAAGAGGGATCTTTAAATAAATATTCAAAACAGGAATTTCCTCCAGTTTGGAAGTACTTAATACATGTCATACTTCAATGTTTGAGTCCCAAATGTACTGCACATAATGAAATTAACAGATCAATTGGTAGTGCCATTGTGTGTATTGCTACAGGGAAAAAATATAATTTTTCTAAAATGATTTTGATGGCATGTGTAAAAACAAGGGTAGCAAGATGACTCTTGCTTACCCAAGATTTTTGCAAATGGTTTTTGATGAACAAAGGTATTGCATCAGGGATCATGATGATTTTTATACGATCCATGTGAAAAGGAAAGCAATTTTTGGAAAGATGAATTCACCCCCCCCCCCCCCCACAGAGATTTACCCCTTACCCAAGCCATGCTTGCTGTTATTGTAGCAGCACAACCTCAACCTGACCCACAACCACAACCAGACCCATTACCTGAACCATCACCATCACCCCAACATATGGAACTTGACCATGATCCCTTCAACGCTGACACGTTAAATGTTGGCATTGACACTTCAAACCCAAACGTTGACACCTTTCTACAAAAAACCCAAACACCCCTTATCCTCCAAACTGAAACCCAATCCACATCATCCTCTTCACCCCCAGACTTTAGGATGGAAAAATGCCAAAGGACTATTGGAGTGTTCTCCTCTGGTGGTCCTAGCCATGTTGCAGAGAGAACCACCACCACACGTGTGGTTGGTGACATGGGTGGGGCTAGGACTATTGGTACTAGCTTAGATGCAGGCCAAGCCAATCCTAACATCATTAAGACCCCATCCATGCCCCCATCACTCTACTTTGGGAGGTCAACTTCCCATTCTAGAGGAGGGCAGACTGGAACCCTATACATTGTTGGAATTGACGGTTGTCTACATTAGCTTGCAAAAGCAAAATGCAGACCTTATACATACTGTCTCTACCCAAGGCCTTGAACTCAAGCAATTGAGGGAGAGGATTATTGTTTTGGAAGCTGCTGAGACTATAAGGAGGCACACAAGAGTCCTTTCTTCAAGGGAGGATTCTTACAAAGGGGAGGAAGTTGCTACTGAGCCAGTTATTTTAAGTGATAAAGGCTCGCATGAAGGAGAATCTTTGGGTATAGCTGAAGCTCTAACAGATTTGAAGAGGCAACCAGGTTTTGATGTTTCATTGGTTACTCCTACAAATTTGAATTTATCTTTTACTACGATGATGGATCAGTTCACAAGAAGCGCTGACAAGAGTAAGGTGAGCGTTAACAAGCAGATTTTTGACGCTGACAAGCCAAGCGCTGATAGGAGTAAGATAGGCGTTGACACACAGGTTTTGGACATTGATAGACCTGCAGGTATGGTTGATGTATTCCAGTCATCAGCTATCATCAAGGAAGTGTCTACACAGGTACCATCATCATCTTTACCCATCATTGATACATTAGATAAGGGTAAAGGGATTATGGTAGAAACAGTTGTTCCCAACGATGCAGCTCAAGTAAAATTTGATTCCATGTTGGCTGCATAACTTGAGAAAGAAAATAGGATGAAGGAAACTGCTATTGAGAGTAAGAAAACCAGTGATGATGAGAGTACAGATTCAAGTGTTATGATTATTGAAGAACCAGAAAGACTTGAATATGGTGATGTGTTGGCAAGGGAAAAACTTGCAGAGTTGAAGATGAAGGTGGATTATGATATGCCTGATGTTGCCCGGATGTACTTTGCATGGGAGAATAAGATCATGGAGAATCCAGAGATATCTTTATCATATCAGATTTGGGGATTGGAGATTCTACTTAGGATTCAAAGGGATTGTCAGGTAATCCTAAAGTATAAGGCCAGCAAAGTTTCTCACAATCTAAGAGGGATAGAAGGGAGCTTTATTATATGTTGCTTAGATGTCATCAAGGGGGTTGGACTTTTCAGAAGTTGCAGGGATTGTCCTTTAATGAACTGAAGTATAAAGCTTATCCTATTTGGGCAAGAGTGCAAGAGATGAACACTATCAGACTTCTTTCTGATGAAAGAAAGGAAGATCTTGCAGAAGAGATGCAAATTCAGCAGGCTTTAATTGCACCAAGACCTTTGAAGAAGGGAGTTCCACTTAAGTTCCTAGGAAATATAGATAAAGTGAATCCTAGTGAAGCTGTTATTAGAAGGAGCATTAAGCTCTCATCATTGGAAGTTTCACATATGGTGGAAGTATTACCTCATGATTCCAGAAACCCTATAGTTAGCTATGAAGAAGATGCAAGTGGGTTCTGGATGATTGGCAGATATGGGAAAGAGGTACATACTTTTACTACTCTTATGTCTTTGTTTGCAAGCCTGGATAGGGAAGACTTGGCAGACCTTTGGAGGTTGATGCAGGCCAAGTATGAGACTGAAGCACCTACTTTAGTCAATGGAATAAAGATTTGGTCAACATTCAAGAGGATGTGTGCACCAGATGAAGAAGATCCAGTTTGGAAGGATCTTGATGATATCAGTGGACTTCAATGGCGTCTATATTCAGCAGCTGGTGTGTATCATTTGAGTACTACAAAGTTTTATGAGTATCTTCTTGTTGATGCTGAGTATCCTATGTCCAAAGAATTTTTGGAGAAAATGATGACAACACAGCTGGAAATTGACTACTCAAGTGACGTGGCTAAAGATTTAATTAGATATATTTATTTCTAATATAATGCAATTTGTAAGAATCCTCCTAGTTCTTAGTTTTTATTCAGAAACTTGATTACTAGAGTAGATATCAAGTTTAGGGGAGGATTGTTGGGAATAAAATGTAGTCAAGACACTTGGACGCTGACAAGAGCAATTTGGACGTTGATAGGAAGAAATCAAGCGTTGACAGGACAAGCGTTGACAGAAAGAAGTCAAGCGTTGATAAGAAGAAGTAAAGCACTAATAGAAGACTTAGTCTACACGTTTTATGTTTCTAGTATGTTTCTAGTAAAGATATGTTCGACAATGTATTTCCTATGTTTATCTTTACCAAGAATAGCTGATACGTAGACTCTTGTACAAGGTTCCTTAATCTATAAAAGGAGGCCTTTAGGTTTTAGTTTAATATATGTTTTACACTTTCATTGTACGCAAGTTTGATTTATCAATCAAAGTGAAAGTTTGGTTTATCTTGTTTGTGTGTTCTTGTTTAAGTATTAATTCTGTATAATACTTGAATTGTTTCATATACAACAAAGTTTCTCTACGTGTTTAACTTGATTTAATCTCGTTTACACAAGCTAAATCGATCTAAGTTTGGGATCAACACCAAGGCTTACAGGAATGCCTCCTTTGATGATATGTATAATTAGTTGAGGACCATTGAACCTGAAGCCGTTCTCAAACAAGGAGGAAGTTCAACATCTGGAAGTGTGGCTTTTATCTCTAACAATGACTCGCAAACCACTAACAATGTTTCACATGTCAGCGGGTTGGATGTTCATCCAGTCATTGGGTCAACATATGTCAGTGGCTCAACTTTAGTCGCTGACACCTACGATGTTGGTTCGCCAAGTCTCAAACCAACTGGTATTGACTTGGATACTGTATGTGCATATATTGTTGCCTTGCCCAATGGTTCTATAGTCACTTATGAGGATCTTAAGCAAATCAGTGATGCTGATCTTGAAGAGATAGACATCAAGTGGAGTATGGCACTTGCTAGCATAAGGGCCAATAGATGGAACAAAAGATTTGGAAGAAGAATGACTTTCAATGGCAAAGAGACTGCTGGATTTGATAAATCCAAGGTTGAGTGCTATAACTGCCATAGGATGGGACACTTCATGAGGGAATACAGATCTCCACGAAGAACAGATGCTGGAAAGATTTCAAGCCATCAAGGTTGAAGATGCTAGATCAAAGGCTATGGTAGCCATGCATGGGATTGATGGACTTGGATGGGACTGGAGTTTCATGGCTGATGAAGTGGAGCAGAATCAAGCCTTGATAGCTAACAAGGAGGAAGAGCATGTGCAATATTCTCTTATGGCCAATTCTTCATCTTCATCAGACAATGAGGTATATGATGATGCCTTTTGATATAAATCAGATGTGTTTGATGTTGAAATTAGACTTGCAAACTATAAAAGGGGACTTGCTCAATCTGATGGAATGGTTGAGGAGTATAAGAAAATGGAATTTACCCTAAAAGATCAAATTAATGTTTTAACCAGAGATCTGAAAGTTAGTAATGATGCTAGGGATTCTTTAATGAAATCTAGAGCAGAATTACAACTTAAGTTAGATGAAGCTATCAGGTCTAAAGAAAATGTAGGGTTGAAAATTAAAAAGTTTGAAAAAGCTAGCCAAACCCTAGAAAAATGTGTTAGTGAGCAAAGAAAACATGGGGACATGTATGGGATTAGGATGAAAGAGTATGCAGCTATCCCACCACATGTTGGAAACTTTAATGGTGTCCTTAAAAAGGATCTCTCTTGGACTGGCATACCTGAACTTCAAGAGGAGGAATTTATTCCCCCACCACGTGTGCTTAGTCCAGTTGAGGAATATAGGAAAAAGGTGACTGATCTAGAACAATGGAAAACAGCCAACCCTTTTCTATTTGTTAAGGGTGGACTGCTTAATGATGAACCTGTTGAAACAAAACCCATTGTAGTAACCAACCCCACCACTGGTAAAACTATTGACCTTAGCTCAACCCTAAAAAGTAAACCTAGTGTCAAGTATGAAAAAATGTATAGAAAAGCTAGGTCACCTCAAAGCCAAGTGGGAGTTAATGGGACAAGGTTTTATTAGTCTAAGCCTAAATTTGTGTCTAAGAAGGCTTGTTATACATGTGGGAGTTTCTCACATTTGGCCTATAACTGTGTCAGCGGACATAATTCACCCGCTGACAATAGGTCAAACATGGTCAAACCCAGACCTTTTGTCCAACCAAGTCCTCAGTCCACTAGACCAACTCCTTTCTTCTCTAGAAGGACTGATACCCATGGACAAAGACCCTTTCATAAGACAAATACCTGGTCTAATAGACAATGGGTTTGATGTGTCGTCGAATGTATGTTAATTAAGATATGTTATAGGGTAAAATAGAAAATTACCTTTAGGAAAAAGTAATAGACTAAAATTATCAAAGACAGATTTAATTAAATACGATGATGAACCAAGTTCGTTGTACACGAAGATCGAGCGAATTTGAGACGTTTTGTTTTTGATTAGGACAATTGATTTAAATGGTTTATCGGTTATTAAACTAAAATTACTTCTACGATTTTTTTAACTAATTTAATCTTAAAGTGCATGAATCGTTCCCCATATTTCTATTTAAAAACAATTATTAAAAATTAAAACTAATTAAAATTTAAACTATTTAGAAAATCTATTTAAAATAAACTATTTAATTTAAATACTTTTACAATACTAACTTAAAAATTATTTTAAATCTAAAATTTAATTAAATCTATTAAAAAGAAAATTTCTATTTATAAAACTATTTTTATTTAAAACTAATTTAATTAAAATCTAATTATTTTGAAAACTAATTTTTAACAACTAATTTAATTTCTAAAACTAATAAAACATTTTTATTTTGTTTTTATTTATTTATTTATTCTTAAAACTTTTTAAAAGTAAAATTTTAATAAAACTAATATTAAAGTTTACTAAAAATAAAAATGTAAACTTGTATTTAAATCTACTAACAAATCTGACAGCCTAATACAAGACTGTATTAATTACTAAAACAGATAAAACACTAAAAGAGCTATCTAGCTCATTTGGTAAACATGCTTGGCCTGTGACCAGGAGGTCACAGGTTCGAACCTTGCTAGAGGCATTTTTTTTGATGATTTATTTTTAACAAAGAAAATAAAGTTATAGTCACAAGAGTGACTTTGTGATTGAATATTGGTCTGATAACTCATATATGAACTACCAGACTAAATGAATCTGGTAGCTTTTGTTACTCAGCAAAATAAGAATAGCAGCAATACTAAAATAAAACAGCTAAGCTAGACAATTAAACAGCAAGTAAACACTTATACAGCAAAAATATAATATCAGCAAAGTGAAAACTCGTATCAGCTAGACAAGAAACTAACGAAATTATAACTAGATAAAAAATAAGAAATCTAACTTAGATATAAATCAGCTTAAACAAGAGCAGATTAAGCAGACAATAACCATAACCCAAAACTCAACGAAGTTTATAACTCTAGCAGATCAATTATAGTTATCAGATCATCTAAACAGAAAGTATTATATCAGTTGAAAATATCAACTATATCACTAAAGCTGTCTAGATTGACTGAATAACAAACCAGTTCTAAACTCATTTGTTCAATCCTATATTGAACATCCAGGCATCAAATCTATAAGATCAGTAAACTAACTACAAACAAGCAATATCCAAGAAAAATCAAATTAAAGACAACAACCAAATAAAACCCAAATAACTTGTAAATTCAGATTATAGCAACTAGCAAAGTAACATGTGAAGCAGAATACATCAAACTCGGCTTTAAACTATAAACATCAGCAAAAAACTTTAATTAAGAGAAAAAATCACTTTCAATAGATTAAACCAAAACCCTATTTAAATCAGTTTCATCATCAGGCAATTAAAACAATGCTCCTCATAAGTCAGATTTAAAACTTTTAATCAAAGTAAATAATTAAGCATGTAACAAAAAACGCATAAACATTTCTTACATTTAAATCACATTAACATTTAACAAATAATAATCTAATAACATGAAAGTTAAAATGGGAATGAACCTTTTGTAGTATCCTTTGAGAAGAAGATTTGCGCTGAGCAATCTTTTTAACCAAATCAGGACCACCATTCACCATTTTTCATCTCCATTCGAACCATAAAATTAACCCACTCCATTCGAACTCCATTCATCATCAAATCAACATTTCATTTTTATCCAACTTTCAGTGGGAAAGTTTTCTTCCAAATATTATTTTCAATTATTTAAAACAAGCTATTTATTAGCTTAATTAAATAATTTCATCATTATTATGACAAATTAGTTCAAAGATTAAATTGCAATAATAAAATTTCTTAACAGAAAAATTAAACACGATTTTAATTAAACAAAAATAGACTTTTATTAAATACCAAGAGTGATTACAAATACTGGAAAAGAAATTACAATAATCCTAAAACTAGTCTAGCATAATAACTTTAGAAAATAAAATTGGATGAAGATTACAGAATAATTGGGGGTTTTTATAGGCAAACCCCAAGCCCTTGGTGGAAGGTTGTTGAGGAGCATGTTCAATTTCAGCCTTCGATTTCTTCTCTTTCTTCTTTCTTTTTGATCTAACGGTGGAGATATACACACTAGCACACGGATCGCCAACGTGGCAATCAAGTGTGCTAGTTGTGTTTGTTTAGTGCTGAGATGGCTTCATCTTATTGGAGGATCTTTGAGGGTGAGGTGTTTCCACCAATAATATGTTAGCAGGGGAGCCACGTCACAAAAAGTATCCCATCTTCAAGGTCCGTTTTTCTTGGGAATTAATTAGATATGCGTGTGAACCCACGCGCTTTGATCACAAAAGCCCTAATATGATTAGGGTTAAGTGAATAGTGGTTTTTCAGGTTTTGTTTTTGGGAGAGAAGATGAGTTACATCGTTTGTATCGAATAAATTAAATAAGTGTATGTGATGTGGGTTTTGAGGTGAGTGTGTTGACTGAATGAAATAAAAACCGTATATAACTTGCCTTCTTCGTTTGACTAGAAGCCCAAGTATGCGTTAATGTTAACTTGTGAAATGTTATGGGCTAGAGGCCCATCTATCCGTCTCATAAACGTTGCCAAACTAATGGGCTTTGATCAGACTCTTGACTTGGGCCAATAAAATAAGTCTTCTATATTTTATGGGCTCCCAGGCCCAATAAGCACAAGTGGGTCCCACCAAGGCCCATAACTATGATAAAACTCGAATCCCGACTTAAAATGATTTGTCGTTTGGCTTTTGATAAAATCCTTTAAAAACGAACTTGATTTTGGCTTCTCGATCTTTTCTTCAAACTTCGTGTTGATTTTGCCGGTTTTCGTGATCATCGGTACCTACACACATCAAACGACAAACAAACGAATACAAGGAAATATTTATTCATTTTAAGCATTTATTCATCGTTTTTAGATATAAATGATATGAGTAAAATCACTCATATCAAACTCCCCCTTGCTAAACAATTGTCGTGTCCTCACGCAATGATAAAATTAAACTACCAACTACACTTTTATTCAACTTTTGAAACTTTTATTTTGCAAAGACATAATGTATTGCTTTCATTATTGAAAAATAACTTTTAGGATAATAAAACTCAAATAGATTCATCGTCCTCGACTTTTCACTTTTCCATTCCAAGTGTAAAAACAAGATCATTGTTAATCATAAGCCCCAAAATTTAAACAACGCATACAAGTAATTGTGTTAAACTCAATCTCCTATTATTCCTAACTGTATCTCTAGATTTTATTTGTCATTCACCCGTAAGCTCATTTGACTTTATTTGATATTTATTAGTCCAAAAATGAAGGCAAAAACGGTGTAAACTCAACACTCAAAACCTAACCTCGACTTCAAAAACCGTTGTCACTAAAGTAAGCCCACATCAAGGATAACTTAACACGATTTGAGGGATAAATCCCCGGACCCGAAATTTGGCTAATAGGACTACTTAAAAGCAACAATAAAACCTCCAAAGTCAATTATGACCTTATTAAATGGAGTTAGCAACAACTACATCATATCACCTTGTGGCTCTTTAAGATGCAATTGTGCTCCTTATTTAAAATCCACACCCGAAGGCTCCTTGGATAAAAATAAGGGAATTGACATTCACCATCCCACCTTATGGCTCATGATGATGAAGCAATTTTTATTAAACACGTCCCCTTGTCATACACCCTAAGGCTCTAATGACAAGGTTAGTGCTACATGACTCCCACCCGAAGGATCCTAGAGAACATGTTTTTATTTATTCTTCTTATTAATATGATATTTATTGTAAGCCAAATTTCCGCAATCCCATGATCAAAAGTCCATGACACTGACACCCTTAATGTGTTCTTACTTTAATTACAAGGGAAGAAAAAGAAGGAGTTACAAGTTAAGATATCAAGCCTAAACCGCTAAAAACTTCATTTATTAAGCAATTATTATTCAAGCGTGAAAAATAAATACGAGGAGATGAAATCAAACACAAAAATACTTACACAACGAAGAATTAACCTTAGAAACTTATGATTAAACTCTATCATCTCTTGTTCTCCATATTGTAAAATTTCAAAAATGTAGAAATCAATGGATACTTAGCCTATTAAATCAAAGTTTTGGGTTTTCAAGTCATCTATAGGATCTTGCATCTTCTTATACTTTTTCGAGTTTTAGAATTTGTGTTTTAAAGTTCCCTTGATAAAGGACTTCCTAGGATCAATTATAGGAACTTGCGAAAAGTTCTTGTTCTTAACCCGTATGAGTTAAGACTTTCGCGTTTTAAAGTTCCCTATATAAAAGCCTAGCAAAACTTAATTCAAATACGTTAAGGAAAAAGCTAAGGTAAAAACCGAGTCGAGTCAAAAACTATTTTTATTTTCACCAACGGAAAGCCTACATTTGTGTCAAAAGCACTTATTTCAATTATTAAAATTCAAAAATAACACAATAAATTTAAGTTCTTTATGAAAAATGAGAAAACAATTACGTTTAGACATGACAAAAGCAATTGCAAGCGATTATATCGATTGACTCCCCCATGATAAAACCAAACATTGTCCTCAGTGTTTCCTAGCTCAAGAGTAACACCCCCTTGCTAAAACCCGAAGAGTCTAATGCAAAATCCTAACATGGAAAGAGCACGCAAATCTATAAGTCGTTTATTAATTATGCCTCAAGATAAAACGTTAGTCAATTAAAATCAAAGGATAGAGAGTGTGCCCCTATTTGGCATTCAAAGAATAGAAGATCAAGTGGACCGGCAAAAACCAAACACGAGAGCCTTCAATGATTAGGGTAAAACCTAAGATTCACAACACAACAAAACACGAACACGAGCTTGAAAGATCAAGCCTTATTAGTTGTTAGAAAATAGAAAGAAGATAGAATGTATGGGACTCCCCCACAAGGCACCTCGTTTTTGTTAACCGAGTCATGGGCTCGACTCGATCCCCGCATTCATTGGTCCTTAGGGAAAAATGGTGAAAACCGGCATATAGAATAAAATCCATAATAAAGCACAATGTCGGGGTCAAAGATCTCATTCTCTTTGTCGGATGATAAACGAAGGATAAAACTCCAACACAAATCTACAAAAAGAGATGGTGGTCATAAATCATGATATGGATAAAGCATGCTCCCCGAGATAAACTCGCACCAAGATGATCGAAAAGTCTTTCAATTATTGCATCGGTGAAAGGCCGAGATTTCCCTAAATCAACGATTTCGGGGTCGAATACCTCGTCCTCGTGAGAGAAAGGAATAGACAACACGGTGTCGTCCCCTCATGCTAATCCAACATCATATAAAGCACATGGTAATGGTGGGTTAAAAGTCTCAATAATTGTGGTATCAACTTGCATGACTTTGTTGACTTTATCACTCTTATGAATGTGAACAGAGGGGTCATGGTACTCAAAATGCGTCGCATGAAAAACCCGCACATTTAAGATCAAAGCGAGTGGGAAGGATAATTGGAGTAAAGTTAATTTCTCCCTCCGGGTCAACATTATCATCATCATAAATCGGGTGATCAAACCAAAGATTTTCATCACTGTCATTAGACTCTTCCTTAAATTCCGAAGGAATGTCTATATAGAGAAACTCATCAACTTTCTTCAAAAGAAGCTCATCATCACAAAGGTTGTGAGATGTAGGAAGTATGATGCTCTCAAAATCCTCTTGAAACAATGGATTATTGTTCATTGAAGCTTCAAAGAGAGGATTTGAGTAAGTCATGAAAGTGTCATCAATCTTGTCATCACAAGAAATATCTGACAAAGTATCAAGTGTGTCACACTCGGATACAAGATCATCATTCTCATTAGAAGGAAATTCATCGGAGAATTCCTCGAGAATGGTAGGTAAAAAATGAGAATCATGCTCGATTTCGAAATCGGTAACGTCTTCACTTCCCCGTGGAAGTGGATAAACAAGTTCATCGGCGAACTTATCGAATGAATAGTCACTAACCTCACTCGGTGTGAAGTTAGGAATCAAAGGCTCTTCAAATGAAGATTGTGCCTTAGGATCATCAATTTGGTCCTTCGAAGAGAGTGAAAATGAGTTCATTTTCAATGATTTTTCAATTAAAGCAATATCTCTTTCGGGATCAAAATTCTCACAATTAAACTCACTAGCATCAAATGGTGCACTAAGGTAATCATCAATTTCCTTTTCAATCTTAGAACTATCATCCTCGTGTAGAGTGAGTGGAGACGAGATAATATTACAACACGACTCAACAAAACAAGAATCTTTCTTTGAAATTAACTTTTCTTCGTTATAAAATGAGGTTTCCATAATTGTAAAACACCTTTGTAAAAGAGAGATCTTTCTTTACTTTCAATAATTTTAACAAGTTTCACACTTTCCACTTTTTTAGAAACAAATCTTGGAATCTTTTCCGGTTTGAAAATAATACTTTTATCCCCATAAAACAATTTAATCTCCTCTTTCCTCATATCAACTTGAACATGAGCCGTGCACAAAGATGGTCGTCCTAAAATAATAGGCACACGAGGATTGGTCTCATAATCAACTATAGCAAAATCGGCTAGGTACAAAAACTTTCCCACTTTAACAATGACATTTTCCGCTATACCAACCGGATGGGTGGTGGTACAATTAGCAAGCTCAATGATCATTCGAGTGGTACTAAGTGGTGCATAGTCAAGAGTTTTCCAAAAGGCTAAGGGCATTAAGTTAATGCTAGCTCCTAGATCGGCTAGAGCTTTGTATTCCCCAAGCTCATAAAAAACACAAAGGTATCAAGAATTGACCCAGATCTTTAAATTTCTCGGGAAAGAGATCAAAGAAAACCGATGTACTAATCACATTTAAGGTAGCCTTGGTAACATCAAGAAAAGTTTCTCTAGGTGGAATATAAAGCTCAAGCACTCTTTCTAAATTATCATCATCATAAGTGGTGATAGCCTTAAGCTCTCCCCTCGGGTTTGGAATGGTATTACTAGGTAAACAACCCGAAGAAGAAGATGGTTTAGACATAAATCCCTCAAACATCGAAAGCAATTTATTTTGACCTTGTTCCAAACTTTGTTGCATACTGTTTTGACTTTGCTCTAATCTTTGCTCAAAACGGTTTTGGTTTTGTTCAAGTCTTTGTTGATTAAGCTCAATCTTGTTATTTTGCCCTTTAATCGTATTTTGAAACTCATTTTTCAAAGTTGCCATTTGTCCTTGAATATTATTTTGAAAAGCTTTCAAATTTGCCTCATTTGTTTTGATGTAGCTTGACAAATCATTTTGATTATTGTGAAAACCTTGATTGTTTTGATTAGCATTAAATCCATTTCCTATATTGAAATTCCCTTGGTTACCAGGGTTAAAATTATTCCCATTATTCCCATTGTTGTACCTATTTTGAACCGGTGTAAAACCCGGTGGAGCAACATGATTTTGAAGAGGAACTTGACCGTTGGAGCCATAAGTTCCCGTCGCGGCAAAAGCACTAGCTTGATCAAACCCAGTTGTTGAACAAGCATAATTAGGATGTGCTCCACCACATGATACAAAAAAATTCTCAACCATATTAATCGATCCATGAGGATTCTTCCTAATCTCATTCAATAATGTAGCAAATCCATTATCAATCTTAGATTCCAATCTAGCAATGTCGATATTAGATGAATTAACATTGGAAACAACCGGTGTGTTTCGTGAATATTGCACTCTAGACTTATTCTCAATTATTCCCCACGCGTCTCTCGGAGTTTTTCTTAAAAGATTACCACCCGCGGCGGCATTTAAAGAATCTTGTTCAACCATATTAAGTCCATTATAAAAAGTATTGATTTGATGCAATTCCGAGAAACCGTGGTGTGGACATTGTCTTAACAAATCTTTAAACCTTTCCCAAGCAACTCCAAATGATTCATGCACTTTTTGTTCAAATCTAGTGATCTCGTTCTTAAAGTGTGTTGTTTTGGATGGTGGAAAGAAGTAATTCATGAACTTAGACACTAAATCATCCCATGTCAAAATCGAACGCGGTGGTTCTTTCTCACACCAAATCTTAGCGTTACCCTCGAGCGAGTACGGAAAAAGCATGAGCTTAATCGCGTCATTCGGCACATCTCTAAACTTGAGAGTCAAAGTAATACGAAGAAAATTCCCAATGTGAGAATGTGGGTTATCGGTCTCATTGCCACGAAATTGGTCGGCATGAATGAGCGATAAAAGACCCAACTTAATCTCATAATGATCTGCTAAGATAGCCGGCACAACGATTGCTTTCCCATACCCTTCGGTAGGTGCACGGAGCAATTCTTCCATTGTTCGGTTATCGACCATCTCTACAAAAATAGGTGGAAGCTCGGGTTCCACTATTCGTTGTTGGCGATTTCTATTTCTACGAGGAATATTTTCAAGCCTCTTGTAATCAATCGAAATTCGATAAGATCGTTGTAACACCCCATTTTGGAAATGGAATATTACGCATAATCATGGCGTGTCATCAAAGCATACAAGGATAAATGTCTAAGCATTATTCAACCATAAAAGGGAAATACCGGAATCAAACATCGGTAACCCCAAAGTAAAGCTCATCACACACAAACATAAATATGGTAAAAGGAAAGGACGAAACAATGTCCATAGCAACTGTATCAAAGTAAGGGAAATGCATAAAGTAAAGAAAGACAGTAAAGCTTCCAGTCCATATGCACCTACGTTTGAGATCTACGAGCGTCCCTGAGTACCTGCCGTTTTGGGAACATGAAAAGGAAAACGGCTGAGCAAGACGCTCAGTGCACGGATGTACAATAAAGCATGATATAGGATAAGCATGTAACATATAACAGCGGAAGACTAAGTTCTGAGTAACTGGTTAAGTAACAAGAAAACTGGTTTTATAGTTTGAAAAGCCTTATGTTTATCTTGTGAAAATTGTTTTAACATATATATACCATAGCCCATATAGGTCATGAAAAGGTCACGTGCATGAATACTTGGAGGGGTGACCTCATCATGCTGATTAGAGGGGATGCCTCTAATCAATATACTGGTTTGGGTAGGAGGGATCAGCTCCTTGTGAAGGGTGCAAGGCACACACCACATTCACCATGATAAACTGAATAAAACATGTAACTAGGATGCACCCATACGCCCCACATGATATAATAATATGGCCAAAACTGAAAGGGACGCCACGAGCAATCACTCCGCCGTGGGGAAGTCATAACATCGGTGCCTCCAATGCTATGGTTATGGTACCTCCATAACTAGGTGAAACTGGTCATGCTTGTATATGGCTATAGATTATGCTAAATTAACATAAGCAGTTCAAAACAATAAAACAAATGCTGGGGAAAACAGTTGGCTGCATACGGGGAAATCCTAATAAGGAAAGAATGTCCATACTGAAAGGACGGGAATCCGTACCTCAAGTCCAGTGAATGAACGGAAGAAAGACTCCTACTTCTGGATCACTAACGCTACATGAATACACACGTGTATAAGTATCGATTCACTGATTACGTACTGGGTTTTGGTGTCTCATTAAAGCTGATTTGGTATGTTTTAGGTCATGGTTCACTGTTTAAAGCCTTAAACTGTGTTTATTTTGTATTCTGATTTATCTGATTAAGTATTACTGGTGTTTCATGTATTAATATACTTACTGTGTAATAATAAGTAACTTTCCAAAAATAGCAGGTTTCCAAAAATAGAAAGTTTCCAAAAATAGAAAGTTTCCAAAAATAGAAAGTTTCTAAAAATAGAAAGTTACCAAAAATAGAAAGTTTCCAAAAATAGAAAGTTTCCAAAAATAGAAAGTTTCCAAAAATAGAAAGTTTCCAAAAATAGAATTTACTGCCTAAAATAGATTAGTTTCTAAAAATAGAAAGTTTCCAAAAATAGATCAGCTGCCTTAATTAAATAAGTTTCCATATATAGAAGGTTTCCATGATTAGATTAGCTGCCTGAAATAGATAGATTTCCATATATAGAAGGTTTCCATAATTAGATTAGTTGCCTTATTTAATTAAGTTTCTATAAATAGAAGTTTCCATATTTAGAATTAAGCTGGTTACATAAGCTATCATATAAGTCTAAGTGTTTATAAGCTTGTTTCTTAAGTCATATGATATAGTATATAGTTTAATTATTATTTCATGTATTTTAATTAAACTATAGGTTAAGCATTTTAATTAAAGTATAACATGTTTTAATTAAAATGAAATGAAAATACTTAGGTTAAAATGTGTATTATTATTAATAATAATATAACCTAAGTCATGTCTAAATTAATTAATTATAGGCATGTTTTAATAATTAATTAATTATAACTTATAACATAAAATACTTAGGTTAAATTAATGTCATGATAAACTAATAATTAAAATAACCTAAGTCATGATTTAATTAATATTTCATGTTATTAATTAATTATATCCTAAGTTCATAATTCATAAAAATTAACATGTAGCATGAATCATGATTTAACCAACGAACCATGAATCGGGCATGAATTCGACACCGTACCCCGGGCCAAACCCGGGGCACATGTGTCCCCTTGCTGCCGTGGGTCCCACATGAGCCAACCAAGACCAAAAATGGTCTTGGTGGTGGCGGCAATAGCAAACCAAACCCCCCTTGGGTTTGTTTTGCTAGGCGGCTAGAAACAAACACCCCTTTAAATCATTCCTTGATTTTAATTAATACCAAAACATGTTAGATCAATGATTAATTACCTTGTTTTAATAAGAAAAATAATAACATGTTCATGAAAATAATCAAAGATTAAAAGAATTAAAAAGAATTAAAAAGAAGGGTTAGAAAGGTATACCACTATGTAGCTTGGAAAAAGGATGAACAAACACGGATTCTAACACTTGTTTTTAAGATCAAAATCAAACAAACACCCTCCAATGGTGGTGTTTAGGTGGCGGCACAAAGAGGAGAAAAAGGAGAGGAGAAAAACTCTTTTAGGGTTTTTGTTTATTTTCTTGTAAAAGTGAAATGAAAACATGTTTTTACCATAACCCCCCCTTAACTTGTAAAAGTCCATGGGCTAAGCCCATTACTTGTTGTGTGCCGTGGGTATGGGGGCCCCACATGGGGTACCCGTACCTTTCTCGTGTCCCGATGTTTCGTGTTCGTTCGTGGTTAAACGTGCTCGTGTTTAAAGTGTTTCTGTTTATTCTATCGTGTCGTTTATCGTAAACTTAACGCTCGTAATTATATTATAAGTATTTACGTAATTATTTTAGTTAGTATTTTAAATGGTGATCATGATTTAATTATGTTCACGTGATATATTATTAACTGTTTATCATGAGTTCGTACGTAATCGATACTTGTCATGTCATACACGTATGCACTTGCTTGATTATTAGCACATGAATGTGATCAATACTACATGAGGTAAGTTTTAATCTAGGACGTACGATCTTAAGGGCACTATTCATGGTAAAAGCATGCGGGTTTTACAATTCTTCCCCCCTAAAAAGAATAATTCGTCCCCGAATTATAGATAAAGTAAGCTGAAAAGAAGTGACATACCCGAACTCAAAATATGAAGTGAGGGTAAGAAGCCCGGATAGACTCCTCTGTTTCCCAAGTGGCTTCCCGCTCGGTATGGTCCCTCCAAAGAATTTTGACGAATGGAATCGTCTTCCTTCTCATGACTCGTTCTTGCCTGTCGAGTACTCGTTCGGGTTCTTCTATAAAGGTGAGATCTTCACGTATCTGTTCCAGTGGATACTGAACCATGTGAAGGGGATGATAATTGTACCCTCTGAGTAAGGACACATGGAACACGTTATGCACGTGCGAAAGCTGAGGAGGTAACGCCAATCGGTAAGATACTTCGCCGATTCGCTCAACGATATCAAATGGTCCGATGAACCGAGGACTGAGTTTTCCTTTGATCCCGAAGCGTTTAACACCACGTGCCGGCGAAACCTTGAGGAAGACGTGATCTCCCACATTAAAATGTATGTCCCTACGATGCTTATCGGCGTAACTCTTCTGACGTGACCGTGCTTCTTGCAACTTCTGTTTAGCTACCTCAATCTTCTCATTGGTCATTTCTATAATCTCTGGTCCTTCGAGTGTTCGCTCTCCCACTTGATCCCAGCAAGTTGGAGCGCGACACTTTCTGCCATACAACATTTCAAAAGGAGCACATTTGATACTTGCGTGCCAGCTGTTGTTGTATGCAAACTCGACTAAACAGATGTAATCGTCCCAATCACCTGTCCATTCCAACGTACACGACCTTAACATATCTTCCAATGTCTGAATTGTTCGCTCCGATTGTCCGTCCGTTTGAGGATGAAAGGCTGTGCTCAGCTTAAGTTGTGTACCCCAAGCTTTTTGCAGACCTTTCCAGAATCGCGACGTGAAACGAGGATCTCTGTCTGAGACGATGCTGGAGGGAGTGCCGTGGAGTCTCATGATCTCCCTTCTGTACGTATCTGCGAGTTTACTTACCGGATCTTCCTTGCGTATCGGTAAGAAATGAGCTGATTTGGTGAGTCGATCAACGATGACCCAAATAGCATCGTGCTTCTTCTTGGTAGGCGGAAGACCGGTAACAAAATCCATGGTGATTTTGTCCCACTTCCACTCTGGAATATCCAACGGTTGAAGGAGACCGCCAGATCGCTGATGTTCAATCTTAACCTGCTGACAGGTAAGACATTTGGAGACATGCGTGGCTACATCCTGTTTCATACCACTCCACCAAAAGTGCTGTCTGATGTCATGGTACATTTTCGTCGACCCAGGATGTATAGAAAATGGGGAGCTGTGAGCTTCAGCTAACAATGCTTCCCGGAGTTCTTGATTGTCAGGAACACAAGGTCTCGTGCCCTGCCAAACGATACCGTCTGTGTCCATTCTGAATTCTGTCTGCTTCTCCAAATTCTGAATTATCGCCCAAATCTCTCCATCATCCTTCTGCGCTTCCTTGATCCTAGTCAGTAATTCAGGTTCTACTCTAAGATTCGCCCAGTATCCGTGCTGCCCACGTACCATGATTTTGATGTCAAGCCGCTCCAAGTCCCTTATGTTTTGTTCCTTGATCTCAATGCCGTTTATCATTCCGGACTTTCTGCTGAGTGCATCTGCTACTACATTAGCTTTCCCGGGATGATACTGTAAGTTAATATCATAGTCCTTCAACAGTTCCAACCATCTCCTTTGTCTCATGTTCAATTCCCGCTGTGTGAAGATATACTTCAAGCTCTTGTGATCCGTGAAAATGTCGCATGATTCTCCGTATAAGTAATGCCTCCATATCTTCAATGCGAACACTACTGCAGCAAGTTCCAGGTCATGCGTAGGGTAGTTTTCTTCATAGGGCTTAAGCTGCCGTGAAGCATACGCGATCACTTTCCCATGTTGCATGAGAACACAGCCCAGTCCCTTCCCCGATGCATCGCTATAGATCTGAAATCCACCTGTACCAGATGGGAGAGTAAGAATAGGTGCAGATACTAACTTCTGCTTTAGGTCTTCGAAGCTCTTCTCTCGTTCTTCCGTCCAGACGAATTTCTCTCCTTTTCGCATCAGTTTGGTGAGAGGCAATGCCAGCCGGGAAAAGTTCTCCACGAATCTTCGATAATATCCAACTAAGCCTAAGAAGCTGCGGACTTCTGTCGCTGATGTTGGTCTTGGCCATTTAGTGATAGCCTCAACCTTCGCTGGGTCCATAGTGATCCCTTCTTCTGATACAGTGTGACCTAAGAATGCCACCTTGTTTAACCAGAACTCACACTTGGAGAATTTCGCATACAGCTGCTTCTGACGAAGAATCTGTAGTACAGTACGGAGATGATCTTCGTGTTCCTCCGTGGACTTTGAGAATATCAAGATGTCATCGATGAATACAATGACAAATTTATCAAGGAATTCGTGAAAGATTCTGTTCATCAGATCCATGAATACTGCTGGAGCGTTAGTCAGGCCGAATGGCATGACCACGAACTCATAATGGCCATAGCGGGTACGAAAAGCAGTCTTGGCAATATCCTGCTCTTTAACCCTTAGCTGATGGTAGCCTGACCTTAGATCGATCTTTGAGAAGTGTTTGGCTCCTTGAAGTTGGTCAAACAGATCGTCTATACGTGGCAGTGGATATCTATTGCGGATGGTAATCTTATTAAGTTCACGGTAGTCAATGCAAAGTCGCATGTTGCCGTCCTTCTTCTTAACGAACAAGACCGGTACGCCCCATGGAGATGCGCTTGGTCTAATGAACCCTCGTTCAAGGAGTTCCTGCAGTTGGTCCTTTAGTTATTTTAGCTCTATGGGAGCCATACGATACGGAGCCTTAGAGATTGGCTCAGCTCCTGGAACAAGGTCGATGTTGAACTCCACTTCTCTTGCAGGTGGTATGCCTGGAAGTTCATCTGGGAAGACGTCTTGAAATTCCGAAACTACTGGTTGATCCTGAATCGATGGGGATTCAGCATCCATGTCATGAACCGTAGCTAGATAACCTTCGCAGCCATGTGACAGTAATGCACGTGCTTGCAAGGTAGATATGACCTGTACAGACCGTCCGGGTATGAACCCGTTATGAATGTACTCTGGTGCATTAATGTCGCCGAAGATCACCCGATATGAGTGGTAGTCTATGGTAGCATGGTGCCTAGATAGCCAGTCCATGCCAAGAATCATATCGAACTCAATCATGTCTAGGGGAAGTGCATCTACTGCACGAACTTTATCGTCAAACTCTAGAGGAAGACTCTTGTATACATGAGTTATTAATACAGAGTCCCTCAGAGGCGTGGAAATGGTAAGCTTATTTTCTAATGGCAAGGGAAGTGTCCTGATGTTCTTAGCATAAGTAGTGGAAATAACTGAATGAGTGGCACCCGTGTCGAAAAGAACACATGCAGCCTGGCCGTACATATACAAAATTCCAGTAATGGTACCTGTAGATTTGTTTGCCTGATCGCGCGATGTCGTGTAGACACGCCCAGTGGTAGGAGGCGGTTTAGTATCAGCATGACCCGAAGTACCCTCCATTTCACCCTTACGGCAATCTCTCATATGATGGCCAGGGAGGCCGCACTTGTAGCACGCGTCGGAGTCACGACGACATGGGCCAGGGTGTCTGCGATGGCAAGTGCTGCAAAGAGGATGAGTGAATCCTCCAGCAGGAGTCCTTGCTTGCTGAGGGCCTGCTGATGACAGAACGTGTTAAGAATAAGGTATATGCACGAGTATAGGACGTAAGCGTCATAAGATGTTTACCAGTGTTAGCTGAACGGTTAGGCTGAGAACCCCTGTGGTTCTGGTCCCTTCCGTTACCGTGGTTCCTGGTAGAGATTAATATAGTGTCAGCATGAGAGACATAACATGAAATCATAAGAAGATGCATAGATAGTAGGACCTGCTGTTGTTGGAGTGTCCCGCATTGTTATGGTAATTATCATTACCGTTGCGCCTTTCCACAACAGAACGGTCGTTAGAGTGACCGTTTCCTTTGGGCTGATTGGGCTGCTGCTGAGTAGCCGGCTGAGACCGGTCCCCAGTTTTCTGCCTGGAAGATACAGTTTAAGAGATGATTATAGAACATATAATGATAGGATGCGGTCTGGTTAACGCTAGAACATGAAATGTTTTACCTCTTGTCGGGTCTTTCAGCTTCCCCGAACTCATCGCGTTCCTGCAACATCTCAAGCTTTCTTGCTGCGTCGGCCACTTGTGCTACTGTATTGAACGTAGCACATACCAGATTGTTCGCGACCGAGGTGCGAAGTGCCCACCTAAAATGGTGTGCCTGCTCCTCAGGAGTACCAGCCGCTGCTCCTAGAAAACCAGCTAGGCGAAGAAAGCGCTGCATGAATTCGTTGCTATTCTCGCCCTGTCTCTGACGTATCCCGTGGTATTCACGCTTGAGTTTGTCCTGCTCTGCCTTAGGAAAGAACTGTTCCATCACTCTCTCCTTGAATTGGGCCCATGTCAAACCAACGACCCATTCATCACCTCCTTCTGACTGCGTCAAAGCTAGCCACCAGTTGAGTACATCGCCTTCAAACCTGTAGCATGCCAATCTTGCCTTGAAGGCGGGGTCACATCCCATAAGATTGAAGATTTTTTCAATGTGAGTCAGCCAGCTTTCAGCATCGCTGGGGCTATCAGTCTTTTCAAAAGCTCTAGGACGGAGCTTGTTAAATCTTTCCAACCATACCGCTAGAGTCACTGGGGGAGGAGGAGGAGGAGGTGCCTGATTCTGCGGCTGCTGATTATTGGCAGCTTGGACTTCAGCACGAATGTCATTCCTCAGTTGAGGAAGTAAGGCTTGCATGGCAGCCTGAATTGCAGCATTGAGCTGCTCTTGCTCGCGTGTGAGAACCATCTGACAGTATAACATAAAACATATGATTAACGGTTCAACATAAAATATAAAAAAAAAATTTATGCCAAAAATTTCACGAGAAAAATTTTATGCAAGAAAATCTTTGTACGAATGCATGATGCAGTTTTATGAAAACTTTTGATGCTCGAGAGTGAACGCCTTCGGTCAGTTCACTCAAAATAAAAGACATATCGAGGGGACGCCTATGGGTCGGTCCCAAATCTAAAAGTTTCGATAAAACACATGCGACTAAATAGGGCCAGTCCTGTACCAACCATTACTTAGTCAAAAACCCTGTAACAATGACATGTATATGTATGCTTAAAAATGATGAATGCATGAAAACAACTGTCAGTTCTAGGAAGACCGTAGTGACTACCCACTAATCACAGGTCATATTTGAGAGCCTACAGGTCGAAGCCTTGGCTCTGATACCATAATTGTAACACCCCATTTTGGAAATGGAATATTACGCATAATCATGACGTGTCATCAAAGCATACAAGGATAAATGTCTAAGCATTATTCAACCATAAAAGGGAAATACCGGAATCAAACATCGGTAACCCCAAAGTAAAGCTCATCACACACAAACATAAATACGGTAAAAGGAAAGGACGAAACAATGTCCATAGCAACTGTATCAAAGTAAGGGAAATGCATAAAGTAAAGAAAGACAGTAAAGCTTCCAGTCCATATGCACCTACGTTTGAGATCTACGAGCGTCCCTGAGTACCTGCCGTTTTGGGAACATGAAAAGGAAAACGGCTGAGCAAGACGCTCAGTGCACGGATGTACAATAAAGCATGATATAGGATAAGCATGTAACATATAACAGCGGAAGACTAAGTTCTGAGTAACTGGTTAAGTAACAAGAAAACTGGTTTTATAGTTTGAAAAGCCTTATGTTTATCTTGTGAAAACTGTTTTAACATATATATACCATAGCCCATATAGGTCATGAAAAGGTCACGTGCATGAATACTTGGAGGGGTGACCTCATCATGCTGATTAGAGGGGATGCCTCTAATCAATATACTGGTTTGGGTAGGAGGGATCAGCTCCTTGTGAAGGGTGCAAGGCACACACCACATTCACCATGATAAACTGAATAAAACATGTAACTAGGATGCACCCATACGCCCCACATGATATAATAATATGGCCAAAACTGAAAGGGACGCCACGAGCAATCACTCCGCCGTGGGGAAGTCATAACATCGGTGCCTCCAATGCTATGGTTATGGTACCTCCATAACTAGGTGAAACTGGTCATGCTTGTATATGGCTATAGATTATGCTAAATTAACATAAGCAGTTCAAAACAATAAAACAAATGCTGGGGAAAACAGTTGGCTGCATACGGGGAAATCCTAATAAGGAAAGAATGTCCATACTGAAAGGACGGGAATCCGTACCTCAAGTCTAGTGAATGAACGGAAGAAAGACTCCTACTTCTGGATCACTAACGCTACATGAATACACACGTGTATAAGTATCGATTCACTAATTACGTACTGGGTTTTGGTGTCTCATTAAAGCTGATTTGGTATGTTTTAGGTCATGGTTCACTGTTTAAAGCCTTAAACTGTGTTTATTTTGTATTCTGATTTATCTGATTAAGTATTACTGGTGTTTCATGTATTAATATACTTACTGTGTAATAATAAGTAACTTTCCAAAAATAGCAGGTTTCCAAAAATAGAAAGTTTCCAAAAATAGAAAGTTTCCAAAAATAGAAAGTTTCCAAAAATAGAAAGTTACCAAAAATAGAAAGTTTCCAAAAATAGAAAGTTTCCAAAAATAGAAAGTTTCCAAAAATAGAAAGTTTCCAAAAATAGAAAGTTTCCAAAAATAGAATTTACTGCCTAAAATAGATTAGTTTCTAAAAATAGAAAGTTTCCAAAAATAGATCAGCTGCCTTAATTAAATAAGTTTCCATATATAGAAGGTTTCCATGATTAGATTAGCTGCCTGAAATAGATAGATTTCCATATATAGAAGGTTTCCATAATTAGATTAGTTGCCTTATTTAATTAAGTTTCTATAAATAGAAGTTTCCATATTTAGAATTAAGCTGGTTACATAAGCTATCATATAAGTCTAAGTGTTTATAAGCTTGTTTCTTAAGTCATATGATATAGTATATAGTTTAATTATTATTTCATGTATTTTAATTAAACTATAGGTTAAGCATTTTAATTAAAGTATAACATGTTTTAATTAAAATGAAATGAAAATACTTAGGTTAAAATGTGTATTATTATTAATAATAATATAACCTAAGTCATGTCTAAATTAATTAATTATAGGCATGTTTTAATAATTAATTAATTATAACTTATAACATAAAATACTTAGGTTAAATTAATGTCATGATAAACTAATAATTAAAATAACCTAAGTCATGATTTAATTAATATTTCATGTTATTAATTAATTATATCCTAAGTTCATAATTCATAAAAATTAACATGTAGCATGAATCATGATTTAACCAACGAACCATGAATCGGGCATGAATACCCCTTGCTGCCGTGGGTCCCACATGAGCCAACCAAGACCAAAAATGGTCTTGGTGGTGGCGGCAATAGCAAACCAAACCCCCCTCGGGTTTGTTTTGCTAGGCGGCTAGAAACAAACACCCCTTTAAATCATTCCTTGATTTTAATTAATACCAAAACATGTTAGATCAATGATTAATTACCTTGTTTTAATAAGAAAAATAATAACATGTTCATGAAAATAATCAAAGATTAAAAGAATTAAAAAGAATTAAAAAGAAGGGTTAGAAAGGTATACCACTATGTAGCTTGGAAAAAGGATGAACAAACACGGATTCTAACACTTGTTTTTAAGATCAAAATCAAACAAACACCCTCCAATGGTGGTGTTTAGGTGGCGGCACAAAGAGGAAAAAAAGGAGAGGAGAAAAACTCTTTTAGGGTTTTTGTTTATTTTCTTGTAAAAGTGAAATGAAAACATGTTTTTACCATAACCCCCCCTTAACTTGTAAAAGTCCATGGGCTAAGCCCATTACTTGTTGTGTGCCGTGGGTATGGGGGCCCCACATGGGGTACCCGTACCTTTCTCGTGTCCCGATGTTTCGTGTTCGTTCGTGGTTAAACGTGCTCGTGTTTAAAGTGTTTCTGTTTATTCTATCGTGTCGTTTATCGTAAACTTAACGCTCGTAATTATATTATAAGTATTTACGTAATTATTTTAGTTAGTATTTTAAATGGTGATCATGATTTAATTATGTTCACGTGATATATTATTAACTGTTTATCATGAGTTCGTACGTAATCGATACTTGTCATGTCATACACGTATGCACTTGCTTGATTATTAGCACATGAATGTGATCAATACTACATGAGGTAAGTTTTAATCTAGGACGTACGATCTTAAGGGCACTATTCATGGTAAAAGCATGCGGGTTTTACAATCGTAATTGCATAAACCAAAGTGACGAGAATTTTACAGGGTTGAAGAAAAGAAATTAGACAAGAAGAAGATTATTTTTGGTAATTTTATTTGGTATTACTCAATCAAAAAGATCGATAAAAACAAGGAATAAGGATAATTAATATGGAAGTAAATTACCCTCGGTCGACTTTGAAACAATAGGTGAACACCTAAACGTCTCGAGGTTCAATAAGTAAACTACAAAAATAAGATATAATACTACTTGAGTTAGCAAACCAATAATCGGTCGTCCCTCTCAATATACGCACAAGCAAGCGGGGAAACGAGGTGGCACAAAGCACTTAAAAAACTTTTTCCTTAGACGGCCTTTTATAGCACGTCACCTTATACCCACCTTATAATTTGTAAAAATCGAGTTCAAACTTCTTATTAGTATTTATCTATTTTGCCCTTTTTTCTCGTTTTGGATTCGAATACAATAGCTAGGTGATGAAATCCCAACTAAGAAAGTAGGTAATTTTATTGTTCTACGTAATATAATATAGTAAACACAAAAAAACACAAAAAGCGATATATACTATAATAATAGAAAAATAACAAAACTTTTCGAGGACGGAAAGGGTCTTCAAATCAACGATCAACAAATCTCACAAAGACGAATCATACACAAGATCCCCGGCAGCGGCGCCAAAATTTTTGATGTGTCGTCGAATGTATGTTAGTTAAGATACGTTATAGGGTAAAATAGAAAATTACCTTTAGGAAAGTAATAGACTAAAATTACCAAAGACGGATTTAATTAAACACGATGATGAACCAAGTTCGTTGTACACGAAGATCGAGTGAATTTGAGACGTTTTGTTTTGATTAGGACAATTGATTTAAATGGTTTATCGGTTATTAAACTAAAATTACTTCTACGATTTTTTTAACTAATTTAATCTTAAAGTGCATGAATCGTTCCCCATATTTCTATTTAAAAACAATTATTAAAAATTAAAACTAATTAAAATTTAAACTATTTAGAAAATCTATTTAAAATAAACATTTTAATTTAAATACTTTTACAATGCTAACTTAAAAATTATTTTAAATCTAAAATTTAATTAAATCTACTAAAACGTAAATTTCTATTTATAAAACTATTTTTATTTAAAACTAATTTAATTTAAAATCTAATTATTTTGAAAACTAATTTTTAACAACTAATTTAATTTCTAAAACTAATAAAACATTTTTATTTTGTTTTTATTTATTTATTTATTCTTAAAACTTTTTAAAAGTAAAATTTTAATAAAACTAATATTAAAGTTTACTAAAAATAAAAATGTAAACTTGTATTTAAATCTACTAACAAATCTGACAGCCTAATACAAGACTATATTAATTACTAAAACAAATAAAATACTAAAAGAGCTGTCTAGCTCATTTGGTAAACATACTTGGCCTGTGACCAGGAGGTCACAGGTTCGAACCTTGCTAGAGGCATTTTTTGGATGATTTATTTTTAACAAAAAAAAAATAAAGTTATAGTCACAGGGGTGACTATGTGATTGAATATTGGTCAGATAACTCATATATGAACTACCAGACTAAATGAATCTGGTAGCTTTTGTTACTCAGCAAAATAAGAATAACATTAATACTAAATTAAAACAGCTAAGCTAGACAATTAAACAGCAAGTAAACACTTATACAACAAAAATATAATATCAGCAAAGTGGAAACTCGTATCATTTCTAAACAAGAAACTAACGAAATTATAACTAGATACAAAATAAGAAATCTAACTCAGATATAAATCAGCTTAAACAAGAGCAGATTAAGCAGACAATAACCATAACCCAAAACTCAACGAAGTTTATAACTCTAGCAGATCAATTATAGTTATCAGATCATCTAAACAGAAAGTATTATATCAGTTGAAAATATCAACTATATCACTAAAGCTGTCTAGATTGACTGAATAACAAACCAGTTCTAAACTCATTTGTTCAATCCTATATTGAACATCCAGGCATCAAATCTATAAGATCAGTAAACTAACTACAAACAAGCAATATCCAAGAAAAATCAAATTCAAGACAGCAACCAAATAAAACCCAAATAACTTGTAAAGTCAGATTATAGCAACTAGCAAAGTAACATGTGAAGCATAATACATCAAACTCAGCTTTAAACTATAAACATCGGCAAAAAACTTTAATTAAGAGAAAAACTCACTTTCAATAGATTAAACCAAAACCCTATTTAAATCAGTTTCATCATCAGGCAATTAAAACAATGCTCCTCGTAAGTCAGATTTAAAACTTCTAATCAAAGTAAATAATTAAGCAGATAACAAAAAACGCATAAACATTTCTAACATTTAAATCACATTAACATTTAACAAATAATAATCTAATAACATGAAAGTTAAAATGGGAATGAACCTTTTGTAGTATCCTTTGAGCAGAAGATTTGCGCTAAGCAATCTTTTGAACCAAATCAGACCACCATTCACCATTTTTCATCTCCATTCGAACCATAAAATTAACCCACTCCATTCGAACTCCATTCATCATCAAATCAACATTTCATTTTTATCCAACTTTCAGTGGGAAAGTTTTCTTCCAAATATTATTTTCAATTATTTAAAACAAGCTATTTATTAGCTTAATTAAATAATTTCATCATTATTATGACAAATTAGTTCAAAGATTAAATTGCAATAATAAAATTTCTTAACAAAAAAATTAAACACGATTTTAATTAAACAAAAATAGACTTTTATTAAATACCAAGAGTGATTACAAATACTGGAAAAGAAATTACAATAATCCTAAAACTAGTCTAGCATAATAACTTTAGAAAATAAAATTGGATGAAGATTACATAATAATTGGGGGTTTTTATAGGCAAATCCCAAGCTATTGATGGAAGGTTGTTGATGAGCATCTTCAATTTCAGCCTTCATTTCTTCTCTTTCTTCTTTCTTTTTGATCTAACGGTGGAGATATACACACTAGCACACGGATCGCCAGCGTGGCAATCAAGTGTGCTAGTTGTGTTTGTTTAGTGCTGAGATGGCTTCATCTTATTGGAGGATCTTTGAGGGTGAGGTGTTTCCACCAATAATATGTTAGCAGGAGAGCCACGTCACACAAAGTATCCCATCTTCAAGGTCCGTTTTTCTTGGGAATTAATTAGATATGCGTGTGAACCCACGCGCTTTGATCACAAAAGCCCCAATATGATTAGGGTTAAGTGAATAGTGGTTTTTCAGGTTTTGTTTTTGGGAGAGAAGATGAGTTACATTGTTTGTATCGAATAAATTAAATAAGTGTATGTGAAGTGGGTTTTGAGGTGAGTGTGTTGACTGAATGATACAAAAACCGTATATAACTTGCCTTCTTCGTTTGACTAGAAGCCCAAGTATGTGTTAATGTGAACTTGTGAAATGTTATGGGCTAGAGGCCCATCTATCCGTCTCATAAACGTTGCCAAACTAATGGGCTTGGACCAGACTCTTGACTTGGTCCAATAAAATAAGTCTTCTATATTTTATGGGCTCCCAGGCCCAATAAGCACAAGTGGGTCCCACCAAGTCCCATAACTATGATAAAACTCGAATCCTGTCTTAAAATGATTTGTCGTTTGGCTTTTGATAAAATCCTTTAAAAACGAACTTGATTTTGGCTTCTCGATCTTTTCTTTAAACTTCATGTTGATTTAGCCGGTTTTCACGATCATCAGTACCTACACACATCAAACGTCAAACAAACGAATACAAGGCAATATTTATTCATTTTAAGCATTTATTCATCGTTTTTAGATATAAATGATATGAGTAAAATCACGTAGCAAACCCTAATTCACCCACTGACAAGAACAATTCAGCCGCTGACAAGACCAAATCAGCCGCTGACAGATCTAGATTTGGTATGAAAATGCCACAATTTGCTTCTTTCAGATCTTATGTTAGACCAAGTAATAGGTATCTAAAACATAAGGGACAAGGGTCTAAAGCTTCATCCAGTTTGACATAGAGACCTAAACAAGACCAAAACCCTAATTCAGATGAAATTTCTACCTATAACGGATTTAATTTTCTTACAAAGGTCATCACTAAACCTATTGGGGTAAATTGGGTGTTTAGGGCACAAAGGGATGAACAAGGGGTTGTTACAAGGAATAAATCAATTCTTATTGAACAACCAGATGAATCCAATTCTGTAAAGGCTTGGGTTCCTAAAGAAAACTAACTTGTTTTCTTTATGTGTAGGGTATTCACAAGTAGGTAAATGATTTTGGATATTGGCATAGTGGATGCTCAAGGCACATGACTGGCAAGGAAGATTACCTTACTGATTTCACTCCTATTAAAGATGGTGATAAGGTGTACTTTGGTGGCAGTTACGACAACATTTCTAGCAAAGGCACACTCATCACCAACAACTTGAGGTTTGAGGAAGTCTTCCTGGTAAAAGAACATGATTATAATCTGTTTAGTGTGTCACAAGTATGTGACATCAAGAATAAGGTTCTTTTCACTGATATTGAGTGCTTAGTTTTAAGTAAAGACTTTGAGATTCCTGCTGACAATTTCATAGAATTTAGAACACCTAGACATAAGGATGTCTATAATGTGAATCTAAATGGCATTAAAATGAATAACAACTTGTCTTGTCTTTATGCTAAGGCCTCAGATGATGAAAGTAAGTTATAGCACAGAAGGTTAGGGCACATTAATTTCAAAAATATGAATAGACTTGTGAGACATGATCTTGTAAGAGGATTGCCTTCAAAATATTTCCATAATGATCATAATTGTGTTGCATGCCTTAAAGGCAAGCATCATAAGGCCTCATTTAAGTCTAAGCTTGTTCCTACTAGTTCTAAGCCACTTCACTTATTACACATGGATTTGTTTAGCCCAACCAATATAGAAAGCCTTAATGGTAAATTCTATTGTTTTGTAGTAACTGATGATTATTCTAGGTTTACTTAGACTTTCTTTTTTGCCTCAAAAGGTGATAATGCTAATACTTTAATCAATTTTATTACACAAATTGAAAAGAAAACTTGTAATGAGGTTAAAATTCTTAGAAGTGACAAAGGTGGTGAATTTAGAAACAGCCTTCTAGATACCTTTTGTGTCAATAAAGGAATCTCTAGGGAGTTTAGCATAGCTAGAACTCCATAACAGAATGGTGTAGTTGAAAGGAGGAATAGAACTCTTATTGAAGCAGCTAGAACCATGTTAGTAGATGCAAATCTACCCATTGCTTTTTGGGCTGAGGCTGTGAACACTGCTTGTTATGTTCAAAATAGGGTCTTGGTTAATAAGTTTCATAATAAGACTTCCTATGAATTACTTTGGAATAGGAAGCCTAATATAGACTTATTTAGGCCTTTTGAATGTCATGTAGTTATCTTGAATACTAGTGATAATCTAGGTAAATTTCATTCTAAAGGTGATGGGGGACTTTTTATGGGCTATTCGACAAATAGCAAGGGGTATAGGGTTTATAACAAGAAGTCTAGGATTTTAACAGAAAACATTCATGTTGACTTCTTGGAAAATAAACCAAGTGATTCTGAGTCTGGACCTAATTGGCTATTTAATTTAGAGCCATTATCAAGGTCCATGAATTATATGCCTGTGACTAATCCAATTGTCTTGGAAGCATCTACTGTTGACTTTGTAGGTATACAGGTTGATAAAGAAGAACGATCACATGTAGTTGAGCCAACTCCCATGTTTGATTATGTCACCATACCTATATGGACTGATGAGTTTGTGCAAGCATCTGCTGTTGGAAAGGAGGAAGAAGAGCAACAAAAAAAAACAATTGATGAAACCATGCATGCATCTTCATCCGCTGACAGAGCCAATTCAGACGCTGACACATTGAATTTGGACGCTGACAGTCTGTTTAGAAATCTATTCTCTTCCTCCAACAGAAATATTTTTGAACATGTTGAAGACCCCATACCCAATCAAGATGTCAGTGGACCAGTTCCAGCCGCTGACAACACACCTCCAAGTTCAAGTGGGAATGGGAGTAGCAATGAAGATAATATTGACAACATGGAGTCCACTATTCATGACAACTCACTATTTGGGGGAGGAATACTTACAAAGGTGGCCAAAGATCATCCTCCCTCCTAATAATTGGTGATATTCATACTCATATTCAAACAAGGAGAACTAAGAAGACTCAAGGTGGATTCATTGCCAACATTCACAAGAAGGAAGATACTCCTTTTGTTCAAGAATGCTTGTTTGCATGTTTTCTCTCTCAGTTAGAACCAAAGAAGATTTTTGATGCTCTTAAAGAAGAAAGCTGGGTTGAAGCAATGTAGGATGAGCTTCATCAGTTTGCTATTCAAGATGTTTAGGGGCTAGTGGATTGTCCAAGGTATGTCAGACCTATTGGGACAAGATGGGTTCTAAGAAACAAGAAGGATGAGAAAGGCATTGTTGTTAGAAACAAGGCAAGATTGGTTGCTCAGGGATATACTCAATAAGAGGGTATTGATTATGAGGAGGTTTTTGCACCTATTGCTAGGATTGAATCAATAAGGATTTTCATAGCCTATGCTTCTTGCATGGGTTTCAAAGTCTACCAAATGGACGTGAAGAGTGCATTTTTGTATGGCACAATCAAAGAAGAAGTCTATGTCATCCAGCCTCCTAGTTTTGAGGATTCTGAGCATCCAGATAAAGTTTATAGAGTGAAGAAGGCTATGTATGGTCTTCATCAGGCCCCTAGAGCATGGTATGGAACACTTTCCACTTATTTGGTGGATAAAGGTTTCAAGAGGGGTACCATAGACCAGACATTATTTACAAAGAAGGAAGGGAAGGATTTTCTTCTTGTTCAGGTTTACGTAGATGACATCATCTTTGGTTCATCTAACCAAAGAATGAGTGATGAATTCTCCAAACTTATTACAGATAAGATTAAGATGAGTGCTATGGGAGAGATGACCTTCTTTCTTGGTCTACAAGTTCAACAGAAAGAAGATGGTATTTTCATCTCTCAAGATAAGTATGTGGCTGAGATTTTGAAGAAATTTGGTTTTTCACCACATGAAAAACGAGCTAGCACTCCCATGGATAGGGAACACCCATGAGGAAAGATTTGAGAAGGAAAAGAGGTAGATGTCAGGCACTATAGATCCATGGTTGGATCATTGATGTATCCTACAGCTTCAAGACCTGACATCATGTTTGTAGTATGTGCATGTGCACGTCATCAAGTCACGCCCAAGGAATGTCACCTTCATGCAGTTAAAAGGATCTTTATATACCTTAGATGCTTTACCACATTAGGATTGTAGTATCCTAGAGAGTCTCCTTTGGAGCTTATTGGCTATTCAGACAGTGATTATGGAGGTGATAATCATGATAGAAAATCCACAACTGGTGGATGCCAATTTCTTAGGAGTAAGCTTATATATTAGCAATGCAAGAAGCAAACTATGGTAGCTAATTCAACAACTGAGGTTGAGTATGTAGCAGCTGCAGCATGCTATGGGCAAGTGTTATGGATTCAAAATCAGCTTTTAGATTATGGGTACAATTTTATGCATACTAAGATTTTTATAGATAATAACAACACTCTATGCATTATTAAAAATCATGTACATCATTCCAAAACTAAACACATAAAAAATAAGACATCATTTTATAAGGGATTGTTTTGAAAAAGGTTTAATACATCCAGATAGAGTGGACACAGAAGATAATGTGGCTGATTTATTAACTAAACCTTTTGATGTTGGGCGGTTCCGGTACTTGGTAACAAGTATTGGGATGATCAATCCATAAATTATGTGTTTTTGAGATTATTGTATAATGTGTACATGATATGCATTGTTATTATCTCATGTAAAGGTATTAGATTTTCCACTATATTTTCTAACGATGACAAAGGCATTTTATCCGCTGACAAGTGGATTTTGGCTGCTGACAACCTATGTTAGTTTTTGTGGTTTTTGAGCTAATCATGCAGGCATTTATGAGCATTGTGCAATATGATACAGAGTTGCTTATGGACTTCATATCTTGAAGAATTTTTATTTATGATGGTTGGAATGTTTACATTCCTCTCTAAAAAATTTATCATCGTTATTTATTTGCAATCTGTGTAAGTTTAAGGGGAGGTTTAGGAAACCTTTAGGTTTTTGGGTACTAATAGAGTGCTCTTATCACAATTCTAGATTATGTCTATTGGTGAGTAGGAGTTAGAAATAATGAAGGATTTTCTTTTTAAGAATTGTTGGAATTTCTAGTTATTGAGGCACTATAGCATGCAAAGTTGATATACTGTGCATGTTGCCAAGACTTTTGGCCTAGAATTTGGATTGGTTGGTTGGGAGACTTGGTGTAAATAAAATGGGCTTACCTGGGAGTTACAAAGGGTTTATATGAGATTTCTTCACTCTTAAGAACTTTGGTTAGCAAAGGACACTTGAGGACAATTATGTCTATCTTGCTTATGCAAGTGTGCATGATTAGACAGTGCTTGCCAAACTTTAGTCATTTTTAGAGTATGAGTTATCTTCATTAGGGTAAACCTCTTTATTAAGGTCTTTTTATTTTATTAATTTTTATTTTTGGCCGTTGACACATAGTGGTTCACCCGCTGACAAGCAAATTTTCAAACGCTGACATGGCAAATTTACACGCTGACAAAATATAGCCGTTACCTGCTGACACTAACATTTTGACCGTTGAAGAAAACTGGGCCCCACCTAGTTGTTACTTTTGCGATATTTTGGGCCGTAATTTTATGGGATTTGGTGAATTCTTTAATTGCTAAGAGATAAGTTATTATTTTTCAATATTTTCATCATTATATTTTAAATAACTTACCTCTTATTTCAACCAATAGTGTCCTAGTTTCCGTTCTATAAATACGGCTCATACTATTTTACACAGGGTAACTTGCTTGATTGTCTTATACTTTTCTCCATAACCATCCATTTTCACTATCATACTTTTCTAACCTTTCACACACAAGTTTTCATAGCTCCTTTATTTAAACCTGTTGGTGCTA
Source organism: Glebionis coronaria (assembly GCA_025667525.1). NCBI lineage: Eukaryota > Viridiplantae > Streptophyta > Magnoliopsida > Asterales > Asteraceae > Glebionis > Glebionis coronaria. The sequence continues at coordinate 177,420,980 of CM046881.1, read as the reverse complement.
CTTTGGGCTTTAGGGATCAACACAATATGATCGCCTACCTTGAGGCTGATGACACACATCATCCTCAATACACTGGAATGATTGAGTATCTCTTGGCTTCTAACTTAAGGTATGCTTTGACTCATGCTCCTCTTATTCCTATCACACACATCAAACAGTTTTGGAACACTGCCACTTCTGAAACAATTGGTGAAGTGATTACATTGTCAGGGACTGTTCATGGGACACAATGGGTGGTTACTGAAGCACTTATTCGTCAAGCCTTAAGGCTTGATGATGCTGATGGTGTGACTACCCTTCCCCAAGAACAGTTAGAAGAAGGACTTAGAGGCTTGGGATATGAATTTCCCCCTGAGGGAAAAATTAATAAGTATTCAAAACAACAACTTCCCCCAGCCTGAAAGTTCCTTATACATGTCCTCTTGTAGTGTCTTATTCCTAAGTGTACTTCTTTCAATAAAATTAATCATTCTGTTGGTTGTATTCTTGTTTGTTTGGCCACTGGGCAAAAATGTAATTTTTCCCATATGATTTTTGAAGGCATTTGAAAAACAAGGGTAACAAGATGACTCTTGCTTACCCTAGATTTTTACAAATGGTTTTTAAGAACCAAGGTTATTATCGTAGGGATCATGATAATTTGTACAAGATCCCTACTTAAAAAGCAAAAAATTTTCTATCCACGAATACTAGACCTTTCAGACCCCTACCTTTGACACCCTCCATGTTGGTTGTTATTGATGCAGCCAACAACCCTCAACTTCAACAAGAACTTGAACCTGAACCACAACAACAACCACCTTCCCCTCACCAAGATGACCCTATGAACATTGATCCTTCAGCCGCTGACACTCGCGTTTCAGCCGCTGACACGCCTATTTTACCCACTGTCACCTCACCACCCCCAAATACATGTTCACCAATTCACTTCCTCATCTGAACCTTTTGACTTTCGATTGGAGAAAATACAAAGGACTACTGGAGCCTTCTTTGGTGGTCCTAGCCATGAAGTTGAGGGAGTTATGCCTGATGAATCTATTTTGGGGAGTCAAATCCCTATTTTGGAGGAGGGCAGTCTGCAACCATTATCTAGTTTAGAATTGACGGCTATCTGCATTGGCTTGCAAAAGTCCAATGTAGAACTTGTACAAAAAGTCACTGATCAAGGCCTTGAACTCAAGCAATTGAGGGAGAGGGTAGTTGTTTTGGAAGCTGTTGGCTCAAGGAGAAGGAGAGCCATGGTTTTGTCCTCCGAAGATGATTCTTACAAAGGGGATGATGAACCTAATCTGAGTGATAAGGGGTCCCAAGATTCGTATGGGACTAAGGAGGTAGCTGAAGCATTGACAGGTATGAAGGAACAAGCTACTCCCTTTTTAATCACTCCAATGAAGCAGTCTTTCACTGAGATGATGTTACAAGGTAGTGGATTGTCAGCCGCTGATAAAGGCAACTTGAACGCTGACACGCCTATTTCAGATGCTGGTAAGATTCCAAGTGAGACTGGTGTATCCCAACCACCACTTATGGTTCAAGAGTCTTCCACTCAGGTACAATCTTCTACTTTTCCCTCTATTGATCCTATGGATAAGGGTAAAGTTGTGTTAGTAGTAGAAGATATCCCAAAAGATGCAGCGCATAAACAATTTGATGAAATGCTTGCTTACCAGTTGCAAGATCATGAAAAGAAGGGGCTTAAGAAGGGTAGTATTGAAGCACAAATTCTCTCATCAGAATTTGAAGGTGATGAAAAGGATGAATCTGGTGATGAAGAAGAGGAGAGTGATCATGGGTCTAATATTTTGGAAGAAGACCCAGAAAGATTATAATATGGTGATAATGATGAGCTAGCTATGGAAAAGCTCAAACAGATGAAGATGCAGGTAGATTTTGATATGCCTGAGGTTGTTGCCATGTATTTCAATAGGAAGAGAAGGCTACAAAAAATCCAGACATGACTTTGTTAGAGAAGATATGATGTTTGGAGATTTTATTGAGTGTTCAAAGTGATTGTAAGACCATTTTGAAGCATAGAGCAAATAAGGTACTTTATGAGAGGAAAAGGGACATAAAAGAGCTTTATTACATGCTTCTTAGGTGTCATCAAACATGATGGACATATTCCAAGTTGAAGAATCTTTCTTTTGATCAGTTGGAGTACTATGCATTTCCTATTTGGGAACGTGTTTGTAAGGATAATATCTTTAGGATGCTTTCTATGGAAAGACAGAAAGAGATTGAGGAAGCTATGCAGATTGAGAAAGCTTCCATTGTGCCAAAACCAAAGAAGAAGGGATTCAAGCTTAAATTTCCAAGTCTTGATCAATTGAATCCACATGAGGTTGTTTTGAAGAGAAACATGGTGCTTTCTCCTTTAGAAGCATATGATATGACTACTGTTGTGCCTCTTGATTTTAAGAATCCAGTCATTAAGTATGAAGAGGGTTCTATTGGTTTTTGGGTGATTACCAGGGCTGGAGGAAAGGTACATACTTTTATCTCACTTATTTCTTTGTTTGCCAGCCTGGATAGAGAGGATGTAGAAACTCTTTGGAGTTTGCTGAAGGAGAAGTATGAGGCAGAAGCTCCCTCCTCCTTGAATGGAATAAAGATCTGGACAACATTTCAAAGAATGTTTGCCCATGATGTTGAAGATCCAGTTTGGTTGAATCTGGATGATTTGAGTAGCTTGAAGTGGCATTTGTATTCAGCCGCTGGTGTGTTTCATTTGAGTACTACAAAGTTTGCAGAGTTCTTGTTGATAGATGCGAAGTGTCCATTGTCACAAGATTTATTGAAGAAGTTGATCACCACCAGACTTGAGGTTGACTACACAAGTGATGTTAGCATGGACTTTATGAGATTCATATATTCTCAGTTTCAGGAGTAGGTTTTTATTTGTAAGAATCCTCTTTGTATTTTGTTTTATTAAGAAACTTGAACATTAGTATAAGTATCAAGTTTAGGGGAGGATTGTTGGGAATAAAATTAGCTACATCACTATGCCACTGACAAAGGGATTTCAAACGCTGACAAGAGTTAATTAAGCGCTGACAGATTGGACGCTGACAAGAAAGATTCAAGCGCTGACAAGAGAAATCCCAGAATACTTAGTCAACACGCTTTGATATGTTAGGAAGATATGCATTGTATATTGTATTTTCTATAGTTATCTTGATATATCTTCCTAAAATAGTTGGCAAGTTTGCTTATTGTACAAGACTCCTTGTGTTATAAAAGGAGGTCTTAGGGTTTATGTTTGATATACGTTTTCATATACTTTCATTGTACGCAAGTTTCATTAATTAAAAGTGAAAGTTTGGTTTATATTGTGTTTAGCATTGTTCTTGATTTTAAGTGTTAAATTCCGCATAACACTTAGATTATAGTTAACACAAAGTTTCTCTAAGTGTTAATCTTGATTCAATCTCTTTAACATAAGAATCGATCTAAGTTTGGGATCAACAACAAAACCCTTTATCCTCTAACTAAATTGTTAACTACTTAGTTACATACTATTTGCCTATAAGTATAACCCTTTGCCTTCATTGTCTATGACTACTCTTTAAACACTTAGCAACAAAAGCAAAAACACACAAACACTTATCCTTTCTCTCATTGATGACCGACCCTAAGAACACCACCACCAATATTGGTGTTTTGATTTTACTAACAAGTTTTCAAGGATATTCAAGTGGGTTTAGGTTTGAATACAAACAAAGGGTTTGCATACGACTACTGATTAAGGATATTGATTTGGAAGTTTGATTTCTTGGTTTGGGTTTAGATTAGTGTGTTGTTGAGTTTGGTCTACCACTTCTCTATAACTAGTAAGATTATCTTCCATCATATATTTCATAGCTTTATGTATCTTGTTAATTAGTGAAATCACCACCTAGCTTATATGTAAATGAGTAACAACAAGAATCAAGTTTATACATGATTTAAAAAATATATGTACACATGGGAAAGTGTGTACAAATATGTAGATCAAGGAAAAAGACTCATTTTGATATATTACATGGTAGGTACAAATAAAGGGCTAGTCATCTAAGTATTATTGTGTAAACTAAATAGCAAATGTTATGATTGTATTATTTGTATTCTTAAAACTTGTGATAAAATGAAAACATGTATATGGATACAAGTTGGACTTTAATTATATAAAGACTTTGGTGTTGGAAAAATTAGTGGACTTGTAGTACTAACACTTGGCAAAAATCACAAAAACTATAAAAATATATATAGGTGCCTTAACAGCCGACTGTGTAGGGTCTGGCACGGACTTCTATGTAAAACCCGCATGCTTTTACCATGAATAGTATCCTTAAGATCATACGTACTAGATAAAAACTTTCCTTTTATAGTATGATTACGTTCACGTGTTAGAATTTTACGTATTACCTACGTGTTAGAACACGGTAAGTATTTATTACGTACGAACGCACAATAATTATTTAAACAATAATTAATCACGAACATGCGATCATGAAATCATGAACGTAATTAAATCACGAGCTAATATTAATTACGTATATATATTTATTACGAACACGAATAAATATATTAAGTCACGGTTAATATTTAACTAGAACACATAAAACACGAACATGACTAAACACGAACGAACACTTAAATAATTAGACACGGAAAACGGTACGGGTACCCCATGTGGGGCCCCTACCCGCGGCTACACAAAGAAGGATGGGCCAAGCCCATCAAAATTTTACTAAGGAAGGGGTTAAGGTAAATTTTCTAGTCATTTTCACTTTACAGTAAAATAAATCAAAAACCTAAAAAGTTTTCTCCTTCTCCTTCTTGCTCTCTTGGCCGCCGCATATAAACACACCAAAAGGGGGTGTTGTTTGATTTTGATCTTGAATTTGGTGCAAGTGTTCGTGTGTGTTCATCCTCGTTAGATCCACGCATTCCGTATACCTTTTTAATCCTTTTTCTTTTTGTTTTGATTTAATAAATTAAATAAGAACATGATGTTTTTAAAAAGCTAAATAAAAACATAAATCAAACATGTAAATGGTTATGGGGTAAATCAAACCGGAGGATTTAGGGGTGTTTGTTGTGGCCGGCGCCTAAACCGAACCCCAAGGGGGTCTCGGCTTGGCACATGGACCACCACCAAGACCTCAAGGTCTTGGTTTGGTGGTGTGGGTCCCACGGTAGCAGCAAACAAGGGGGAACCCCGAAGTGGTTCAGGGTATGAAGTTGATTACGGGTCCGGTTCATGGTTTCTAGTCACGATCTGGTTCATGGTTTATGTTAAGGTTATGTTTTTAATAATCATATGTTATAAATTAAATTAATAAAATATGACATGATTAATTTAATAACACATAACTTAGGTTATAATTTAATTATTAGATCATGGGTTTTAACCTAAGTATTTATATTTTTCTAGACTTTATAATTAATTAATTATTAAAAAACCATGGTTATAATTAATTAATTAACACGACTTAGGTTATATTATAATAATTAATAATACATGTTTTAACCTAAGTATTTAACTTTATTTAATTAAAAACATGATATATTTAATTAAATACTTTTAACCTATAGTTTATTTAAATTACATGTAATAATTAATAAACTATACCTTATATCATTATGACTTAGAAAAATAATCAGAAAACACTTAAGCTTATATACTTAGCTTATTTAACCAGCTTATATCTAATTATAGAAACTTTCTATTTTTAGAAACTTATTTATTTAAGGCAGCTAATCTATTTAGGGAAACTTTCTATTTTTAGAAACTTATATAATTAAGGCAGCTAATCTATTTATGGAAACTTTCTATTTTTAGAAACTTATCTATTTTAAGAAGTAATTCTATTTTTGGAAACTTTCTATTTTTGGAAACTTTCTATTTTTGGAAACTTTCTTTTTTTTTTGGAAACTTTCTATTTTTGGTAACTTTCTATTTTTGGAAACTTTCTATTTTAGGAAACCTGCTATTTTTAGAAAGTTACTTATTATTACACAGTAAGTATAATAATACATGAAATACAAGTAATACTTAATCAGAATAAACAGAATATAAGACAAACACAGTTTAAGGCTTAAAACAGTAAAACATGACATGAACGTATAAAATAAGTTAAGACATGACATAAAACCAGTTACGTATTTAGTAATCAGATACTTATACACGTATGTATTTATGTAGCATTAGTGATACCGAAGTAGGACTCTTCTCAGTTCGTCTTCTTTGTTCACTGGACATAAGGTACGGATTCCCGTCCTTTTAGTATGGACATTCTTTCCTTATTAGGATTCCCCGTATGCAACCAACTGTTTTCCCGTAGTATAAGTTTATATGTTTGATTTGCTTATGTTTAATTTAGAATACCTATAGCCATATACATGCATGACCAGTTTCACCTAGTTATGGAGGTACCATAACCATAACACTAGAGGCACTGGTGTTATGACTTCACCACGGCGGAGTGATTACTCGTGGCGTCCCTTCAGTTTTGGCCATATTATTATATTTATCATGTGGGGCGTATGGGTGCATCCTAGTTACATGTTTTTCAGCAATTACTCAGTGTGAATGTGGTGTGTGCCTTGCATCCTTCACAAGGAGATGATCCCTTCTACCCAAACCAGTATATTAAATTAGAGGCAGCCCTTCTAATTTGCATGATGAGGTCACCCCTCCAAGTATTCATGCACGGTGGATTTTCATGACCTATAGTGGCTAATGGTAGTATATGTTAAACAGTTTTTATAAGATAAACATAAGGCTTTTCAAACTATGAAACCAGTTTTACCAAGACTTAACCAGGTTATTCGGGACTTAGTTTCTTCCGCTGTTATATGCTTATTTGTTTATCCTATTCATGCTTTATTGTACATCCGTGCACTAAGCGTATTGCTCAGCCGTTTTCCTTTTCTATGTTCCCAAAACGGCAGGTACTCAGGGACGCTCGTAGACTTTAAGCGTACGCGCATATGGACTGGAAGCTTTCTAGCCTTTCTTTACTTTATGCATTATCTTTACTTTGATATTCTTGCTTTGGACATTGTTTAGTCCTTTCATTTACAGTACTTATGTTTGTGTGTGATGAGCTTTACTTTTGGACTACCGATGTTTGATTCCGGTATTTTCCTTTTATGGTCATGAAATGTTTAGACATTTATCTTTGTATGATTTGATGACACGCCATAATTACGCGTGACATTCCATTATCAAAAGGGGGTGTTACAATTATGGTATCAGAGCCAAGGCTTGACATGTAGGCTCTCAAAATATGACTGTGATTAGTGGGTAGTCACTATGGTCTTCCTAGAACTGACAGTCGTTTTCATGCATTCATCATTTTTATGCATACATATATATGTCATTGTCGCAGGTTTATGACTAAGTAATGGTTGGTACAGGACTGGCCCTATTTAGTCGCATGTGTTTTATCGAAACTTTTAAATTTGGGACCGACCCATAGGCATCCCCTCGCCATGTCTTTTATTTTGGGTGAACTGACCATAGGCATTCACTCTCGAGCATACAAAAGTTTTCATAAAACTGCATCATGCATTCATACACAAATTTTCTTGCATAAAATTTTTCTCTGGATTTATTGGTATAATTTATTTTTTTCATGTATATATTATATGTTTTGATCTGTTAATCATATGTTTTATGTTATACTGTCAGATGGTTCTCACACGCGAACAGGAACAACTTAATGCTGCAATCCAAGCTGTAATGCAAGCTTTGCTTCCTAAACTGAGGAATGACATCGGGGCTGAGGTTCAAGCTGACAACAATCAGCAGCATAAGCAAGCACCTCCTCCTCCTCCTCCAGTGACACTGGCAGTATGGCTGGAGAGATTCAACAAGCTCCGTCCTCGAGCTTTTGAGAAAACAGATAGCCCCAGTGATGCTGAAAGCTGGTTGGCTCACATCGAGAAGATTTTCAACGCTATGGCTTGTGACCCCGCGTTCAAGGCGAGGTTGGCATGCTATCGGTTCGAAGGCAATGTGTTAAATTGGTGGTTAGCGTTGATGTAGTCTGAGGGAGGTGACGATTGGGTTGATGGTTTGACATGGGCTCAGTTCAAGGATAGGGTGATGGAGCAGTTCTTTCCCAAGGCTGAGCAAGACAAGCTCAAGAGGGAGTACCATGGGATCCGACAGAGAGCTGGGGAGAATAGCAATGAGTTTATGCAGCGCTTTCTTTGCTTAGCTGGTTTCCTTGGTACAGCAGCAGGTACTCCTGAAGAGCAGGCACACCACTTTAGGTGGGCTCTTCGCGCATCGGTCGCAAACAATCTGGTGTGTGCTACGTTCACCACTGTAGCACAAGTGGCCGATGCGGCACGTAAGCTGGAGATGCTGCAGGAGAGAGATGAGTTCGGGGAAGCAGAGAGACCCGCTAAGAGGTAAACGTTTGTATTCAAGCGGTGATCAATCCGTATTCTTTCCATATATGTCAATTATTCATCTCCTTAAACTGTATCTTCCAGGCAGAAAACTGGAGACCGGTCTCAGCCGGCTACTCAGCAGCAGCCTCATCAGCCCAAGGGAAACGGTCAGACTAACGACCGTTCTGCTACGGATAGGCGTAGCGGTAATGATAATTACCGTAACAACGCTGGACACTCCAACGGCAACAGGTCCTAATACTTACGCATTTTCTTATGATTTCATGTTATAACTCATATTCTGACACTTTAGCAAAACTTCTACCAGGAACCATGGAAACGGTAGGGACCAGAACCAGAGAGGTTCACAGCCTAGCCGTCCAGCTATCACTGGTATTCAATCTTACGATTATCCTCATTGTCCTTTGTACCCTATTATCATGTCTTATGTAAAATGTGTTATCAGGTTCTCAGCCAGCCAAAGCACCTGCTGGAGGATATACTCATCCTCTTTGCTCTACTTGCCATCGTAGGCACCCAGGGCCATGTCGTCGTAACACTGACGCATGCTTCAAGTATGGTCTTCCTGGCCATATCATGAAGGATTGCCGTAAGGGCGAGATGGAGGGCACATCGGGACATGCTGATACCAAGCCGCCTCCTACCACTGGGCGTGTCTAAACGACATCTCGAGACCAGGCCAACAAGTCTATAGGTACCATCACTGGAATCTTGTATATGTATGGTCAAGCTACGTGTGTTCTTTTTGATACGGGTGCTACTCACTCGGTCATTTCTACTGCTTATGCTAACAACATTAGGATGCTCCCCATGCCACTAGAGAATAGACTTACTATTTCCACGCCTTTGAAGGACCTTGTATTAATCACCCATGTATACAAGAGTCTTCCCCTAGAATTTGACGATAAGGTTCGTCCTGTTGACGCACTTCCGCTGGACATGAATGACTTCGACATGATTTTGGGCATGGATTGGCTATCCAAGCATCATGCTACCATAGACTGCCATTCATGTCGAGTTATCTCCGGTGATGTTAATGCACCAGAGTACATTCATAACGGGTTCGTACCCGGATGGTCTGTACAAATCATATCTACCCTGCAAGCGCGTGCACTACTGTCACATGGCTGCGTGGGTTATCTAGCTACGGTTCACGACATGGATGCTGAATATCCATCAATTCAGGATCAACCAATAGTGTCGGAATTCCAAGATGTATTTCCAGCAGAACTTCCGGGAATACCACCTGCACGAGAAGTGGAATTCAATATCGAGCTTATTCCAGGAGCTGAACCAATCTCCAAGGCTCCTTATCGCATGGCTCCCATAGAGCTGAAGGAGCTGAAGGATCAACTGCAAGAACTTCTAGAACGATGTTTCATTCGACCGAGCGCATCTCCATGGGGCGCACCGGTCTTATTTGTTAAGAAGAAGGACGGCAATATGCGTTTTTGCATAGACTATCGCGAGCTCAACAAGATTACTATCCGGAATAGGTATCCACTGCCGCGTATAGACGATCTGTTTGACCAACTCCACGGGGCCAAACACTTCTCCAAGATTGATCTTAGGTCAGGCTATCATCAGCTATGGGTTAAGGAGCAGGATATCGCCAAGACTGCTTTTCGTACCCGCTATGGCCACTACGAATTTGTAGTTATGCCATTTGGCCTGACAAATGCTCCAGCAGTGTTCATGGACTTGATGAACAGAATCTTCCATGAATTTCTGGACAAGTTCGTCATTGTCTTCATCGATGACATCCTGATTTTCTCAAAGTCCAAGGAGGAACACGAAGACCATCTTTGTACAGTACTACAGATTCTTCGCCAAAAGCAGCTGTATGCTAAATTCTCCAAATGTGAGTTCTGGTTAGACAAGGTGGCATTCCTATGTCACATTGTATCAACAGAAGGAATCACTATGGATCCAGCGAAGGTTGAGGCCATTACTAAGTGGCCGAGGCCGACATCAGCGACGAAAGTCCGCAGTTTCTTAGGCTTAGCTGGCTATTACCGTAGGTTCGTGGAGAACTTTTCCCGCTTAGCACTACCATTGACCAAACTGATGCGGAAAGGGGAGAAATTCGTCTGGACTGAAGAACGAGAGAAGAGCTTTGAAGACCTGAAGCAGAAGCTAGTATATGCACATATTCTTACTCTCCCATCTGGTACGGGTGGATTTCAAATCTACAGTGATGCATCGGGGAAGGGACTTGTCTGTGTTCTCATGCAACATGGGAAAGTGATCGCGTACGCTTCACGACAGCTTAAGCCTTATGAAGAAAACTACCCTATGCATGACTTGGAACTTGTTGCAGTCGTGTTTGCATTGAAGATATGGAGGCACTACTTATATGGAGAATCATGTGACATTTTCACGGACCACAAGAGCTTGAAGTATATCTTCACTCAACGTGAATTGAACATGAGGCAGAGAAGATGGTTAGAGCTGTTGAAGGATTATGATATTAATCTACAGTATCATCCCGGAAAGGCAAATGTAGTAGCAGATGCTCTTAGCAGGAAGTCCGGAATGATCAACGACATTAAAATTGAGGAGGAAATCATAAGAGACTTAAGCGACTAGACATCGAGATCATGGTACGTGGATAGCATGGTTACTGGGCTAATCTTAGAGTAGAACCCGAGTTACTCTCTAAGATCAAGGAAGCTCAGAAAGATGATGGAGAAATCTGGGCGATAGTACAGAATTTGGAGAAACAGACGGAATTCAGAGTAGATACAAATGGTATCGTATGGCAGGGCACGAGACTTTGTGTTCTTGATGACCAAGCACTCCGGGAAGCCTTGTTAGCTGAAGCTCATAGCTCCCCATTCTCTATACATCCTGGTTCGACTAAGATGTACCATGACATCAAGCAGTATTTTTGGTGGAGCGGTATGAAACAAGATGTAGCCATTTACGTCTCCAAATGTCTTACCTGCCAGCAGGTTAAGATCGAGCATCAGCGATCTGGCGGTCTCCTTCAACCGTTAGATATTCCAGAGTGGAAGTCGGACAAAATCACCATGGATTTTGTTACTAGTCTTCCGCCTACCAAGAGGAAACACAATGCAATTTGGGTTATCGTAGATCGACTTACCAAATCAGCTCATTTCTTACCGATCCGTAAGGAAGATCCGATAAGTAAACTCGCCGATACTTATAGAAGAGAGATCATGAGACTCCACGGTGCTCCATCCAGCATCGTCTCAGACAGAGATCCCCGTTTCACTTCGCGATTTTGGAAGAGTCTTCAGAAAGCTTGGGGTACACAACTTAAGCTTAGCACGGCTTTTCATCCTCAAACAGACGGACAGTCGGAGCGAACGATTCAGACATTGGAAGACATGTTGAGGTCATATGCGTTGGAATGGACGGGTGATTGGGACGATTACATCTGTTTGGTGGAGTTTGCATACAACAACAGTTGGCACGCAAGTATCAAGTGTGCTCCTTTCGAGATGTTGTATGACAGAAAGTGTCGCGCCCCAATCTGCTGGGATCAGGTTGGCGAGCGAACACTTGAAGGACCAGAAATCATAGAGATGACCAACGAAAGGATCACAGTAGCTAAGCAGAAACTTCAGGAAGCATGGTCACGTCAGAAGAGTTACGGCGATAAGCATCGTAGGGACATACATTTTAACGTAGGAAATCACGTCTTCCTTAAGGTTTCGCCGGCACGTGGTGTTAGACGCTTCGGGATTAAAAGGAAGCTCAGTCCTCGTTTCATCGGACCGTTTGATATCATTGAACGAGTCAGTGAAGTATCTTACCGGTTATCGTTACCTCCGCAGCTTTCGCATGTACACAGTGTGTTTCATATGTCCTTACTCAGAGGGTACCAGTATCATCCCCTTCACATGGTTCAGTATCCACTGGAACAGATACGTGAAGATCTCACCTTCATAGAAGAACCCGAACGAGTTCTTGACAGACAAGAACGAGTCATGAGAAGGAAGACGATTCCATTTGTCAAAATCCTGTGGAGGGATCATACCGAGCGGGAAGCCACTTGGGAAACAGAGGAGTCTATCCGGGCTTCTTACCCTCACTTCATATTTTGAATTCGGGTATGTTCTTCTATTCCAGTTACTTTATCTATAATTCGAGGACGAATTATTCTTTTTAGGGGGGAAGAGTTGTAAAACCCGCATGCTTTTACCATGAATAGTACCCTTAAGATCGTACGTACTAGATTAAAACTTTCCTTTTATAGTATGATTACGTTCACGTGTTAGAATTTTACGTATTACGTACGTGTTAGAACATGATAAGTATTTATTACGTACGAACGCACAATAATTATTTAAACAATAATTAATCACGAACACGCGATCATGAAATCATGAACGTAATTAAATCACGAGCTAATATTAATTACGTATATATATTTATTACGAACACGAATAAATATATTAAGTCACGGTTAATATTTAACGAGAACACATAAAACACGAACACGACTAAACACGAATGAACACTTAAATAATTAGACACGGAAAACGCTACGGGTACCCCATGTGGGGCCCCTACCTGCGGCTACACAAAGAAGGATGGGCCAAGCCCATCAAAATTTTACTAAGGAAGGGGTTAAGGTAAATTTTCTAGTCATTTTCACTTTACAGTAAAATAAATCAAAAACCTAAAAAGTTTTCTCCTTCTCCTTCTTGCTCTTTTGGCCGCCGCATATAAACACACCAAAGGGGGTGTTGTTTGATTTTGATCTTGAATTTGGTACAAGTGTTCGTGTGTGTTCATCCTCGTTAGATCCACGCATTCGGTATACCTTTTTAATCATTTTTCTTTTTGTTTTGATTTAATAAATTAAATAAGAACATGATGTTTTTAAAAAGCTAATTAAAAACATAAATCAAACATGTAAATGGTTATGGGGGTAAATCAAAACGGAGGATTTAGGGGTGTTTGTTGTGGCCGGCGCCTAAACCGAACCCCAAGGGGGTCTCGACTTGGCACATGGACCACCACCGAGACCTCAAGGTCTCGGTTTGGTGGTGTGGGTCCCACGGCAACAGCAAACAAGGGGGAACCCCGAAGTGGTTCGGGGTATGGAGTTGATTACGGGTCCGGTTCATGGTTTCTAGTCATGATCCGGTTCATGGTTTATGTTAAGGTTATGTTTTAATAATCATATGTTATAAATTAAATTAATAAAATATGACATGATTAATTTAATAAAACATGACTTAGGTTATAATTTAATTATTAGATCATGGATTTTAACCTAAGTATTTATATTTTTCTAGACTTTATAATTAATTAATTATTAAAAAAACCATGGTTATAATTAATTAATTAACATGACTTAGGTTATATTATTAATAATCAATAATACATGTTTTAACCTAAGTATTTAACTTTATTTAATTAAAAACATGATATATTTAATTAAATACTTTTAACCTATAGTTTATTTAAATTACATGTAATAATTAATAAACTATACCTTATATCATTATGACTTAGAAAAATAATCAGAAAACACTTAAGCTTATATACTTAGCTTATTTAACCAGCTTATATCTAATTATGAAAACTTTCTATTTTTAGAAACTTATTTAATTAAGGCAGCTAATCTATTTACGAAAACTTTCTATTTTTAGAAACTTATGTAATTAAGGCAACTAATCTATTTATGGAAACTTTTTATTTTTAGAAACTTATATATTTTAAGCAGTAATTCTATTTTTGGAAACTTTCTATTTTTGGAAACTTTCTATTTTTGGAAACTTTCTATTTTTGGAAACTTTCTATTTTTGGAAACTTTCTATTTTTTGGAAACTTTCTATTTTTGGTAACTTTCTATTTTAGGAAACCTGCTATTTTTAGAAAGTTACTTATTATTACACAATAAGTATAATAATACATGAAATACAAGTAATACTTAATTAGAATAGAAAAATATAAGATAAACACAGTTCAGTAAAACATGATATGAACGTATAAAATAAGCTAAGACATGACATAAAACCAGTTACGTATTTAGTAATAAGATACTTATACACGTATGTATTTATGTAGCATTAGTGATACCGAAGTAGGACTCTCCTCAGTTCGTCTTCTTGGTTCACTGGACATAAGGTACGGATTCCCGTCCTTTTAGTATGGACATTCTTTCCTTATTAGGATTCCCCGTATGCAGCCAACTGTTTTCCCGTAGTATAAGTTTATATGTTTTATTTGCTTATGTTTAATTTAGAATACCTATAGCCATATATATGCATGACCAGTTTCACCTAGTTATGGAGGTACCATAACCATAACACTAGAGGCACTGGTGTTATGACTTCACCACGGCGGAGTGATTACTCGTGGCGTCCCTTCAGTTTTGGCCATATTATTATATTTATCATGTGGGGCGTATGGGTGCATCCTAGTTACATTTTTTTCAGCAGATTACTCAGTGTGAATGTGGTGTGTGCCTTGCATCCTTCACAAGGAGCTGATCCCTCCTACCTAAACCAGTATATTAAATTAGAGGCAGCCCCTCTAATTTGCATGATGAGGTTACCCCTCTAAGTATTAATGCACGGTGGATTTTCATGACCTATATTAGCTAATGGTAGTATATGTTAAACAGTTTTTATAAGATAAACATAAGGCTTTTCAAACTATAAAACCAGTTTTACCAAGAGTTAACCAGGTTATTCGGGACTTAGTTTCTTCCGCTGTTATATGCTTATATGTTTATCCTATTCATTCTTTATTGTACATCCGTGCACTGAGCGTATTGCTCAGCCGTTTTCCTTTTCTATGTCCCAAAACGGCAGGTACTCAGGGACGCTCGTAGACTTTAAGCGTACGTGCATATGGACTGGAAGCTTTCTAGCCTTTCTTTACTTTATGCATTATCTTTACTTTGATATTCTTGCTTTGGACATTGTTTAGTCCTTTAATTTACATTACTTATGTTTGTGTGTGATGAGCTTTACTTTTGGACTACCGATGTTTGATTCCGGTATTTTCCTTTTATGGTCATGAAATGTTTAGACATTTATCCTTGTATGCTTTGATGACACACCATAATTACGCGTGACATTCCATTATCAAAAATGGGGTGTTACATCTAAGTGATTTATAAGTTTTATAATATTGTATTCATCTCAATACGATTCCGAATATATAAAGAACTTGAAAAACGAAGCTAAAAGGAGGAAGATATGGCTAAAATACGATATCGGTAACTAATATTTTTAGAGAGCTTTCGTAAACAAAATACCTACTGTCTCGAATTTAAATTTGTATTGTGAGGAGTTTTTGTTCCAATCGACTTAAGTGTAAAACTAGAAAGTTGTTCGGAAGTATATTCTACTGTAAGTTTGCGAGTCACTAAGTCTAAAAGTGCCTAAAAATGAGAGTAAATATTTTATATGCATAGACATTAAATGACGAATGTAACATTATTACAACACCTATAAACTAAACAAAAACTATTAGTGGTGATCTAACTATGTATTATGCATCGTTATATTTATTTAGATGCATTATATTTATACACCTATATTTAATTAGGTCGCGACTATGGTGTTATTGTCTTGATTCACGTGTCACCTTATTTGTTATCAACTATCACTTATCGGAGGTGAGTTTCATAGCCCCACTCTTTATTTGTTTTAAATGATTTTGGGGTGAGAACATTGCTAATTTTTACGGATGAACATAAGTGCTAAAACTTGATACGTTTGCTTACTTGATGTCTAAGTCTCGATATCCTAGTTGCCTTTAGCCCACTATCATGAACCGTTAATCACTTGTGTGTAAGCGCAAATGTTATGGATATATATATTGGGATTGACCTCCCTATCTAATTGTGAATGTGTGGTCAAAATATATACACTTACATTTGAATCCTCATGGATGCTCCTGGATAGGCATCTGCTTTGGGCTCTTATTATATATTGTTGGTTTGGTTAACACTTCGGTGTCATGAGCTTAGACGTAGGAATGTAAACGTATACTTTTATGATTATAGCCTTGTTGGTTATATGCCGGTTGCCTGATTAAAAAATCTTATGGTTCATCACACTTATTTATACTTAAACCTATGAACTCACCAACCTTTGTGTTGACACTTTAACAATATTTTTCTCAAGTATCAAGACGGAGGAGTGATTTGGTTGTGCCATGAGAGATATTAAATTTGTGACTATCAAACGGTGTTTTAAGCTTTTACTTAAGTTACTGAAAACTCTGATTTAATTTATGTTTTTGTACAAAAATGCTTACGAACTATGTTTTATATTTATAATCGTTTAAATCAATTAAAACGACTTATTTAAATATCGTTCTTTATTATTATGTCTTGTGATAGTCATGATAATCACACCCTAGTGTATTTACGTACTCTGATAATTTGGAGGTGTGACAAGTGGGTGGTTAATGTCCCACGCGATAAACAATACATAGTTGTATCTATAAAGTAGGACATAGAATAAAGGTTGTACTTATATCTAACTTTATAAGTAACCTTATTCCAATGAGATTTGCTTTCTAGTTTGACTTAAAGCAGATCTTTTTCCCGCCATTGTAAACTTCCACGATGATTGAAGTGTCTTCGGTATCATATAAGAGATCGACATCATTTAGTATG
The DNA here is from genome assembly GCA_025667525.1 of Glebionis coronaria. NCBI lineage: Eukaryota > Viridiplantae > Streptophyta > Magnoliopsida > Asterales > Asteraceae > Glebionis > Glebionis coronaria. Next base: position 177,403,954 of record CM046881.1, on the reverse strand, counting down.
GTATTGTCAAACCATACTGAACTGAAAACTCTTCTTCATGACTTGTTCTTCAACAACTAGACCGCCTAGATGTTGAAGCAAAGACTTCTTGTCTTCTAAGTTCTATAGAAAAGGTAAAGTTGAACTTTCTTCAGCAACTTTGTCTTTAGTAGGAATCATTATTCCTCTGGGCTAGCTTCAGCAGAACCACCTTTCTGCTGAACATAAAACACTTACATTGTGTTCCCGAGTTTGACGAGGAAAGAAAAGAAAGGGTATAGAAAGAAGAGGAAAGGAAAGAAGAGGGGAGGATACATACACATGTACTTTGTGTTCCCGAGTTAAGAAGAAAAGAAGAGAAGATGTAGCTCTTTCACGTTCCTAAGTTAAGAAGAAGAGAAAAGAAAATCAACAATTTTGCAACTATATTTACACTACCCTTGGACTTGAGATGGTCTAATCTTACGCTATTGATAATCATCCATTTGCACATTATTTGATAATCGTCACAGTAGCTATGGTAGACTATAAATACAACAACAAGTATAAGCAAGAACCATAACAACCACATCTAAGCCTAACATCGACTCGAGTTTCTCGCTACAGTGGCTAAAACAAATGCTACGGCAGCAACTAATAACCAAAATATACAATAATACCATAAATCTATAAACTATAACAATGAACAGAGGCATATGAGAATCATACTACAACATTTATAATCATAACACGCTATAGCAGCAACAAACTAACTTATTATAGTAATTTACCACATTTCAATTCAATATTACAACAACTAAACCAAACAACAAATTAGCACGACAACAACAATATGATAGCAACTAACCCAAACGATTACAATAACAACTAAACGGTAACAATAAAGCTCTACTTTAGCAGCTAAGATGAATCATGAACCACTGCTAATACAATTTACGCAACTACAAATACAAACTACAGAGACCAAATATATGACAAGAAACAAATGGTGTCCGAAGAACCTTCAAATAAGCGATACAAACACGTGTTTAAGTTTAATAAATAAAAGATGTCGAACACCAAATAACTAGATAACCGAGTTCGAAACCGGTCGTTCGGTCGACGACCGATACGGTTGTAGGCAGCCTAAATTGCTCATACAGTGGATCAAGTATCATAAAGACATGTTTGCAATTTTCTGACCATAGAATACAACTTTATATACACCACACTAGGCACAACATGTGTTGCAAATAACAAACTCGAAAACATGATGTCAAAAATTCGACCTTACATCAATACCAGATTCACGCCATACAAAAATTATACATATAAGGCTAGGTTGCTACTAAACACACTATTTTAAATACATGATAACGAATTAGATATGTTATATTCTTTAAACTAGATATGATTCATGCATGCAATTTGATATACGTATACTAAGATACCACAATAGTAAGAATTAAAGTTTTAAATAATCACCTGATAATGGAGCTCGGTGGTAAAGATATTTGAGAAAATTAATACGGCTGAGAAGCAGAACTAATATTATAGATCAAGGGTATTTTCATGATAATATATTTCTTATTAGGCTCAAGCTTGATTTCTTTCCAAATCATCCTAATATTGGGAAGAAAGTTAGGAGAGAAGGTTTGAATGAATTTCATTTCCTCCTATTTTCTCTTATTTATAATAAAAAACTCAAGAACATGATTTTTTTTTGTTTTTCAAAATTCTCTTTCCACTTCTCTTCTCTCTAAAAAATAACTCGGGAACAGAGTGTTAAGGGATTTTATATTCAAATCCTATAATTGCTTCAGTGTCAGTAAATACTGACCCAACAGTTAGACCAGTTGAATCGCCGGTTTAACCGTGAACTAGACGAATTAAAAATCGGTTATTAATACATTATATGTAATTGACATGATAAAAGGTGTATATTATCATCCTAACTCCGATCTTAAATTCGAACCTAAATTTATATTTATCTTCCTAACTCCAAACCTATCTTCAAACAAAAAATTAAGATTAACATGTGTCATTTGAGCCATTAGATCATAATTCATAAAATTCATCTCATACATTTATTTTTTAGCAAACTTTTGTAACAAACTTTTAAAAACTCTTATATTTTAAACTGGATATCTTTTTTTTTTTCTTTTTTATGATCTGATTTCATCATATTTTTTAAAACTTTGTGCTCTTTAATTTAGCATTTATGTTTATATATTTTTATCAAATTTTATTCTTTTTAATTTTTAATAAGAGTTATTTTATTTTGATTCAACTTTTTACAAATTTAATTTTAATTTCAATACAAACTTGAAGTTTACATAAAAAGCAAAAAAAGTAGAGGTAGAAAGCAAAAATAGGTAAACTAAAAGGGTTACAAACAAACCAAAAAAAAGAAAACAAGAAGGGCTGATTTTATATAAATAGATTCATTTCATTCACTCCCAAAAAGAAATATCTCTCCCATCACAAATATCATCCCTCTTTTCACTTCTCTCTCTAGAAACCAATAACAACTTTCTCTCTCTAGAAATCGTTGTTATATTTCCGATTCAGATCAGTTAACCGGAGGCTCGCCCCATCTTCGATTTAATTCCGACTTGGTTTATGAGGTCTATATTAATCTCTTTTTTTATTCAATCATCTTTTTTAGGGTTTCAGATCTGATTTTTTTAATTTAATTTAATTAATTCATTTCCGATTGTTTTTTTTATATATTTTTGATTATTTTTTGTTTATTTGTTTCGCAGCTCGAAGGAGAAGCCCACTCTAGGGTAAGTGTATTGTATATATTTATTTTTTTAATAATTTATCATTATTATTCTATGTATTGTTTGATATTATGATATGTAGACCTAGGAAATATGATTTGTTATTGTGTTTCGGTTTATTAAATGCGTTTTCGACATTTCTCGTGTCCATTTATCATTGTTTTAGGTTTTATTAAATAGGACAATAGGTTGTGTTCAATAATTGGTGATATATTTACATGTCACTTTATTTGTATTTCAGTTTTAAGGATAATCGGTTATTTACGCTGAACATGATGTGATTAACCGAAAATACGTTGAATGGATTTATGATGTAAAATGAAATGTGTCTGTAGTCTCACTCTCTACAAAGCATCCTACACGGCTATACTGGTTTAAAATGAAATGGTTTGTAATAGTGTTATTATATACATTGACACTGGTTTTATAAAATCACTATTTGAGTTTTTATTTTTGAGACAGGACGAAAGCAACCTAGTAAAAAGTCTAAATAAAACTAGAACATGTGATTAAATTAAGGGTGGCAGGCTACTCGGTATATCATATGCGCCATCTATACTTAAAGAGTCTGATTTTTTAGTTGACTGTAGTTTGTTTCTAGGCATATGGTTTTCTGCTTTTTTGAATAATATGACGGCACATGATTTTGTATCACAGGGGTAGGGCTTACGAGTTTATTGATTATACTGGTTCATAAGCTCAAGTAGATATATTAAGCTAATTAACCCGTTAAATAAGCCAAGACAAACAACGCCTACGATTCTTCGAATATCTGAACATTTGTGCATCTGTTACGCAGACTAAATGGCAATTACATTGGTTATTTAATCTTGCTTTCAGTGTTTGGTGTTTGAGTGTTCTCCCTGACCATATGTATGCTGCATAATACATTTGATTATTATTGCTATTCTCTGGTAGGTAGGTTGTATTTAACCATATATTTATCTGAACTTACAGTGGTCAGCGGATCAAGACCCGCAAACGGAATATTGCAGCCCCTCTGGACCCTGCAGCATTTGCGGATGCAGTGGTCCAGATTTACTTGGATAATGCTGGTGATCTGGTACTAATTTAACTCGATCAGCATAATTATATATTCTTCACAGTTATCACAACAAACTCTTCTTGTAGCTTCATTCATATACCATTCCAACATCCGCTTAATCAAACCTTTGTCTAACTGCAGGAATTAATTGCTAAGTGCATTGAATCAGCAGACCTTAACTTCAGCAGATATGGTGATACCTTTTTTGAGGTAATAATTGGAGTTGATCATTATGTAGTTTTTCGTCAGTTGTTTGAGAAGTTTGTGATTATTGAGGTTATTGTTTCCAATTTTTCATTGCTATGTGGTTTACTGTTTCAGGTTGTTTTCACTGGAGGGCGTACTCAACCTGGAACAACTAAGCCTGATGAGGGGGAGCGACATAATTTTTCTATATTAGACTGTGAGGCAAAGCGTGAAGCCATCTTACCATCTGTCATCTACATTCAGAAGATTTTGAGGCGAAGGCCTTTTCTTATCAAGAATCTTGAAAATGTTATGCGAAGATTCCTTCAGTCCCTCGAATTTTTTGAGGAGAATGAAAGGATTAAGCTGGCAGTTTTCACAGCACTTGCCTTTTCCCAGAAGCTCTCTGGTCTGCCACCAGAGACAGTCTTCCAGCCACTTCTTAAGGATAACCTAGTTGGAAAAGGGCTCGTTCTTACTTTTATAACCGACTTTTTCAAGGAATATCTTATTGATAATAGCCTTGATGATCTCATCTCCATCTTGAAGCGAGGCAAAATGGAGGACAATTTGCTTGAGTTCTTTCCATCTGGAAAGCGATCCGCTGAAGCTTTTTCTGAGCATTTCACGTAAGCTTGATTATTAATGCTGCTTATCTTAGCAACATCACATATATGCTGCAACTGTTTATACTGATAAAATCATTGCTATTTTCAAATTGCAGCAAAGCAGGGATGATCCCTTTGGTTGAATATAATGACAAGAAGATCTTTGAGGTGAAGGTCAAGGAAATGAAAACTGCCATAACGACTCAGATATCAGAAGAAGCTGATATTTCAGAAGTGATAGAAACCGTGAAACAGCACGTTAAGGATGCTAAATTGCCTGAAATTGAGGTTGTCAGGATCCTTTGGGATGTTTTGATGGATGCTGTTCAATGGTCAGGGAAGAACCAACAACAGAATGCTAACTTGGCTCTCCGCCAGGTAATACATCACATTCTAACAAAGCTCATGCGCATGTTGTTTACAAGCTGTGAATTCTATCAGTATTCATTTATAGAAGTGGTTATCTTTGTGCAGGTGAAAACATGGGCTGAATTACTGAACACATTCTGCACCAGCGGAAAGCTTGAGCTAGAACTTCTTTACAAAGTCCAAGTTCAGTGTTATGAAGACACCAAGCTAATGAAGTTGTTTCCTGAAATCGTCAGATCCCTTTATGACCAAGATGTTCTTGCTGAAGACACTATACTTCACTGGTTCCGTAAAGGATCCAACCCAAAGGGAAGGTATGTAGCTCATTTGTCTTCTACTTTACACACATTTTCCTTGCAATTTTTATTACCTATTTCAACATCAAGAACAAATGACAGTATATTGTGTGGTGAGGAGAACAGCAATAAGAAAAAAAAGCTATAATAAGTGATCTATTGCAATCTACCGTGTACATTCGGCTAATGGCTGTGCTTCTATTGATCCAGGCAAAGCTTCGTGAAGGCATTGGAGCCGTTTGTCAAGTGGCTGGAGGAGGCAGAAGAGGAAGAATAGACCGAATCTCTCATCTCTTCCTCTATCGAGTGTGTCAAAACTTGAGATGTTTTCTTTGTACCGTTGTGTATTGTTTTTAATTGCTGTTATATGTCAGAAATTTATGATATTGCTGGATTAATTTCAATAATCTGTGTTTGTTGCTTAACACATGATTAGTTTGGTTATATCTTTAAAGTTTCATGAAGTGAGTGATAGAATGTGTATAGCAAGTTATCTGCTTCTGGGTATATGGGTTTAGATAGTTGATTCAAGAAAATTCAATATCTATATGGTTGAACTAGACAAAATATAGAGTGCAACGAGGACCTAATAGTGACCTTCCTAAACTTATAGCCTCTTAATTTTCTGGTTGCATGGCTAATCATATGTACCTTCGACGCAAATTGGCGCAGGCATGTGATTGCAAGTTGCCATATATGGGAGTTTATGTAGTGGAATCTGTGGACTCTGGTTAATTGATAAACCTTAACTGAGGCTGTTGGAAACTTACTATCAGATGGAATGTGTCACTTCCTAAGTCGCTATCATTTTAAGTAGAATGTAATACTTAATTGCAACTGGTCAATTAGACAACATCCAGGTATCATGTATGTATGTTTTGTTAAATCATTATTGAGCCTGTCACCTAATGGCGATGTAAGATCCATCTAAAGTGGTAACACTATATATTGCAAATTGGCATGCCAAATATTTAGAAAAACAAAGACTTCAAATAAATATAAATAAACTTGACTTCAATTGACGAAACCAAATCCAGCTTAAATAGTTTGCAGATAACCTCTTAAGGTTGCGTTTTGTTCAATTGACGAAACGCAAACTTCAAAACCAACCTTGTGTTTTAGACATAAAATATCCATCCAAGTTTCTACAAAACTAGAGAGAGAAAAACAGATTTTTTTTTCTCCAACTCAACCTTACCCTCAATTTCATATAGAATTATCATAAACATGCTTCTTCTTCTTCTTCCATGATAATTTCAGGAAGTTCGCTGAGATGATTTTTACGAGCTTTCTTCTCATTGCCGCTCCTACCATGCACTTTGCTAATCTCCCCCCATTTTGGTAAAAGCTTCATCAAATCAACCTCCTTAGGACTCGGTTTTCTCTTTTTTGAAAGGCCCTTAGGACTCAATTTTCTCTTTTTTGAAAGGCCCTTAGGACTCGAATTTGACGAAATTCCAAGAAGTGTACGACACACAATTACGGTGGATGTGTTGGGATCACGTGGTAAAATAGCTTTCCAAAGAGAATCCCCGTGTTCATTCATATGATAGTAAAGCGTTTCAATAGACGGGACATGCTCTCCACAAATAAAACACATTGGTTTACCAAAGTCGTCAAGACACGGCAGAAAGTATTTAGTTTTACCCTCCATGTTCAGCTATAACTTGGTTTCAAGTTATTGGATCTGCAAAAATCAAGCATACACATATATGATCTTGCATGTTTAGTAGTAATTAGTAAATAGACAAGTTATACTAGGGTTTTAAGTAGAACATAAAGATATATATAATGTGTATGACGAAAAAAAAATACCATAAGTCGAAATATGTTGATCGATAACTCAAAAATCGATAGTGTTGGATATGTATTTTTTGATAGCTTATATAGGGAATTATGTTTGTTTCTCCTCGGCCCACCATAACTAAAGAACAATCTAAAGCCCAATTCTCATGGTCCAGTTTTATTTGTTTTAAGAAAAAAGAAGAAGGTTCGATGAGATATTAGTTAAATCAATTTGAGTCTGGTTATTTTGGATACTTTGTATCTTTTGGATACAAGGGGACCAATCCCCACCTTCCATCTACCAAAAAATCAACAGCCCAGATTAAGTTTAATTTTTTAATTAAAAAAAGCGGAGGAGCATTTTCGTCATTTTAAACCCACCCATCCCACCCACCTCCCAAATACATCTCACCCTGTCTCTTATCTCAGATCTAACACAAAAAACACACACATAAGCTTATCCAATCATCATCTCGATGCAAAACACATACTAAAACACACACAAATAAAAAATCATCAACAAATCGCGTTAAAAATTAAAAAAAAAAGATGTCGATGCTATTGAAGAACGAATCACCAGGTTATATCATCATCATTTATATATTTTTTAGCTTATTTGATGTAAATAAGCTTATTTTGATGTGATTATGGATGTGTTTGCTTTTTTATTAGATGATTAATGAGAATAAGCTTATAAATTATCATCATTTTTATTATGATGAATTATAAGCTAACTTATTAGCTTATTTTCATGAATTATAAGATTTTATGGCTTAATCTCGCTGAACAAATTTAGTGTGACCTGTTAATGAAATATCATATATGATATATTTTATCATATATGATGTAAGCTAAAATATCATATATGATAAAATATATCATATATGATAAAATATATCATATATGATGATGCGCTTGAAAATTGAATTAAATCTTCTTATTTGTGTAGAGAAGGCTGTTTATAAGGAATGTTGAACATTACAAGCATGCAAAAGGCCAAGAAGCTTATTGAAGAAGTTCGTGAATATTTATTTTACGTTTAAAATGTATTGTTTTGTTTCTTCCTTGTATCTCCTAATGGAGTTTTGACGTATATGGACGATTTTGTAATCGATTGCTATCTTGTACAACGTCTTGTTAATATGGTTTAGCTTTCTTGGTATTATGTCATGATGGTTTTGATAAACTAAGCCATATATGATAATGCACTATCATATATGATAATGCATTATCATATATGATACTCAAGAAAAACTTAGGTATATTAAACAAAGAATCTGATGAATTCATGATTACAACAAAGAGTATGCACAATTAATAATTAAACACTTGTTCATAACATAAAAATGTACTTATGAACAGAATCATATATGATAATTCAAACAGAACATAACCTAATGTAAAATCATATATGATACACATCTGATATCATATATGATAACCATTTATACAAAATCAAAAGATGCAAACACCATTATTATTAAAACTACTATTCTTTTTCAATAATAAACTATTGTTAAAACAGATTATTAACTGATGAATTCATGAACAACTCCTACTCCGTCTTGACCCTTATAACATATCCGTGCACATCCTCTTGTTATAATAAACATCCTTCTCTGCTTTGCTCCAAATCGGGCAATCACACCACCTCTGTCTGACTGCATTAATAAAAGATAGAATAGAACATATTATGCAAAATTTTAACAACAAAAAATATTACTCATATATATGATAGAAGGCACGTTTCAAGAGTTTATACAGATTTTCTGAAAAAGACTTATACAAAATTTGTTTTTTCTAATGGTTTATTTGATATATCATATATGATAGTTATATCATATATGATAACTGATGATATATCATATATGATATATAACTATCATATATGATATATAACTATCATATATGATATATCAAGCTTATTACAGCCCACATCAGTAAACTTAACTTAACTTACATAAAATACCTTATGATTCATCAAAATAAGCTAAGAAGCTAGCTTATTCATAACTCTTTCATATAATTTGTAAGCTTATTCACACAACTCTTATCTAATTCACAAAATTATTCATAACTCTCATCTAGTTCAAAATCTTATTCAAACAAATAAGCTTATTCACATAAATCATATAATTAAAAGCTAATTAAAATAATTTGATCAAAATAAGAACAATCAATTAGAAGAATTCGATCAAAATAAGAACTATTAATCAGAATATTTCGTTCAAAATAAGCCAATGACAATAAATTAATAAGCTTATTCAAAATCAAATAAGCTAAAAAAAATAAGAATATATTATGAGAATACAAACATGATATGAATTCGTGTTAATTAATTGATTTGTGATGGATTAATGATGATGTTCGTGATGATTTGTGATTATACGCTTCAACTTATAGAGAGAGAAAGTAGATCAGGAGGTAGAGAGAGAAGTGATGTTACGGTGTGTGTGTTTAATGAGAAAGAAAGGATAAAATGATTTATATAGTGGCGGGTGAAATGACGAAAATACCCCTGCAGTATAAAATGAGGATTTAATCTCAGCTATTAGATGGTAGAGAGATGGAGGGTGTGGATGAGTCCCCTCATATCTTAGATAAGTTTGGTATCCAAATGAACTTAAATCAATTTAAAACGAACAACTTGAACAATTAAATACTGTAGTGAAATGAATTTACCATTAAGAAAATAATCTTTCAAAAAAGTCTTTACTTTAAATTTGTAAATTTTGTTTTACAAAGAAAAAGATGCCTTCTTTAATTTGATCCATTCTTAATTATTAAGAAACTATCATGGTTTAGAAAACAAAAACCATCAGTGCATCATTGAACCATGTTTTTCACTTCAATTTTATGTTAAACTCAGACTTTCTTTTGATTAACATTCTGGCTTCAACTACTTTTGATTAATATTCTGACTTCACCTCTGATTATGATAAATTATTTCAAAACATATTGTGATTAGCGATTTTTATTTGATACAAGATGATTAAGCAAATAAATTAATATGTTATGCTTGATTGATTAAATGGTGGTTGCCTGTTTTAGATCGTTTATTTTTCGATGCATGTGTTTTTTAAGATGTTTAGATATTTTTTCTGCTTTTATGTTAGGTTTAGATTCTTTTAGAAATGTTTTTTTCTATACTATATTCTCAAGATTTATTTTAAGAAAAAAAAAAAGATATTTGAAAAGAAAATAGAGTAAAATTTAGATGTGTTTTTGAGATTCTTTAATAAAAGAAAAAAAAGATATAAGTTATTTTAGTTATAAAATCTTTTTATTTTTGGGATGATTATTTTTTTTCTTTCTACTTTTTATAGAGAGTTTTTTTTTTCTTTTCTTATTTAGTTTTTAATTTTTTTCTTTTTATTCTAATAATAACTTGAGAACATACTTTCTTAAATCTTAGTATTAGGTTGTGTCTTTAAGTCTTTTTACTTTTTTTTAATGTTTTTTCTGTTGCTCTTTTTATTTACATTCTTGCTTCTTGTCTCTTAAATTTATGTTTTCCTTTGTCATGTTATGCTTTACGTATTTCTTTTCGAAAAAATAATAATTTCTATTATAATAATCTAAATATGTTGATATCGGCCAATATTAGTAACGTGATCATATTAAACTAGGTTTTATATTTTCGAAACCCGATTAAACTCATCGGGGTTTGGGGTAACCCGGGCCAACCGGGTTCTTGAGACACGATCGAGTTTTATTTTTTTGTTGTTTTTACAAATAAAGCACGTAAATTATGCGTATTTGCAACGTAATTTATTTTTTCATATTGTATTTGTCGGTAAATAGTTTACATGTTTAAAATATGATTTTTTTATATATAAACTTTGTTAATTATTGAAAATTTATATATTTTAAACCGAGTTAACTCGAATTAATTCGAGTTAACTTGGGTTGACTCGATAACCCATCGACCTGGTAAATTAACCGAGTCAATTTAAAAACTAGTATTTAAAACATTGACGATTTTTTTTTTACTTTCGATTTTATTATCTTATATCTCATTTTAATGAGAGTGGTTATGTTATTGTTGTATACATTACTAGCTTAAAGACCTGTTTAACGCCGAGACTACTCTAAAGAGTGATTTTCTTAAAATAAAATGAAAGGATGTTTATATTTAAAAAAGTGAAACGTCTTCTCGTAATAGATGAGGACAACAAAAGAAAGAACATGTAGCATTCATGGTCATATTAAAGTTTGTGACAATAAAAAAAAAGCCTTCAATCTGCTATGGTCTTCACGTATGACGTATGTTAGTCCCAACTGATTGAAAAGAAACTGTCCATGTCGCTAACACCTGAAAGTTTAAAATTAAAATGATTACAAATGGATACGTGAAGTTTAAGTAAGACTTTTAATTTATGTAAACAAAATAGATTACATACCATTATAAACTTCGTCAAATACCATGCAAGACTTCCTTGTATACAACATTTGTAGTTGTTTTACATACATTCACGTCTGTGTCACATACAACAACCGTCAACCCTTTCTTGCTTTTTACTCGAGAGACAACTACATATAGTTGACCGTGATTAAAAACTAGATGTGGTAAGTAGAGACCGACTTTAGAAAGTGATTGTCCTTGACTTTTATTAATGGTCATTGTAAATGAGAGTGAAATAGGGAACTATTTTCTGACAATTTTTAGCGGTAAACGCTTGTCAGATGGAGTTATTCTTAACCTGGGAAGGATAACTACCTTTCCGAAATGTGTTTCATTGATAATCCTGGCACTAATACCAGTTCTCGTTAGATTAAGCACCTGCAACCTTGTTCCATTACACAATCCGTTTGGTTGATCGATATTTCTTAAAAGAATTATAGGCACACCCACCTTTAATGCTAACCTGTGATTCGGGACACCTGAGAACTTTAATCCATTTATAAACTCAGATTAGAAAACAGATTCATCGACGGAAGCACCACGATCAGCTTTGTCTATGCTGTCGCAACTCAAATAGACAATCTCTTCGCCAGGAAATCTTTCCAACAACTTCTCGTTTATAGAGTCAACAATTTCATTAGTTGGCGCCAGAATTGCCTTTTCTTGGAAGTAGGAAGCATCATTTATGTTGTCAAGAAGATTCGGGTACGTGAAATCCACAATAGACGTGACTGGATCGTCAGTCGTGTCTATCAGAATATCTTGAGGCACATCTGTTTCAACCTCTCCGTCATTATCTTCCCCAAGTTCACCATCTCCTAACTTTAGTATCCATTCGGAAAAATCTCGCATCTCGTCAACATCCTCTGGTCTTGAACCAACTGTAAGTCTCGTATTCGCTGTCAACTTAAGCACTCTGCAATGATCCCACAAGTAGGACTGCTTCAGTGAGGCACTTACAATGTCTTGACGCGATCCTTTTGGAACAACCGGAAGAACCTGCCTAAAATCTCCTCCAAAAACAACTGTCATACCTCCAAATGGCTCTTGATTCATTTCATGCCTGTTTGTCCTCAGTACGTCCTTTAACGTGCGATCGAGAGCCTCAAAACAAAGTTTGTTAGCCATCGGAGCCTCGTCCCAAATAATAAGTTTACATTTCTTTAGCAACTACCCAAGATCACTTTGAGGACATATGGAGCAGGTAGACGTTTCATCTACATTTATCGGAATACGAAACCGCGAATGTGCAGTCCTACCTCCCGGCATCAACAAAGACGCAATATCGCTAGATGCAACGTTTAACACAATATCTCCTCGTCTCCTAATACCAGCGGCTAGTGTCTTCCATAGGAAAGTCTTTCCTGTACCTCTATATCCGTAAACAAAATACACGCCTCCGCTTAGCTGCTCAATAGAACCCATGATAGTGTCATAAACGCCTTTTTGTTCTGCGGTTAAAGAAGCGTACAGACATTCTGAACGCACATATGACCTATAATTTGAGTATAAAATCATAATAAGTATAATTTATTGCTCAAAAATAAACATACAACGTATTATTTAACATAAAATGTTAAATTTTATGTTACTTACCATCTCATGTTTTCATCATGGCCAATTGAACGACCATAACAATCTTAGCATGGCTAGAGCATTTGTTCAAGAAGTCACTCAATTGTTGAGTATATTCTCCCCACATGGTAGCACGTAGTTCATTACCTCTAAATCATAGAAGAAGTGAAAAAATTAAACCTCTAATAACATTTAGTTTTATTCAGCCTAAATATGTTATTATTACTTACTCTACATCGACTAACATGGATGTTTTCTTCTTCCCTTGTTTACCATTTTTATCATATGCATCTAAATCCTCATAGGAACGTATATGGCCTATGATATCTGGTAAACAGTTTGTTAAAACATAATTACCAAATGACTTAACGAATTGAATAGACAACAATACGAAGAATTATGTTTTCAAGTGTGATATTACATACCAAACTGTCCAGGCTCTTCTTGAGTTAGAGCAATAATGGATTGAAAAGCCCTAAATGCAAATCCATGGAGAGATCCAGTGTAGTCAGTACATGGCTCCACTTCTGTGTTAGACAAAAAAATCAACCGCAAAGCCCTGTCAACCATTCTGAACCTTGGTTGGATTTCTCCCAAATTGTATCGTTTTATAACAACACACTTTCCTTCCACCAGCTTATCCTTGAACTGGTTTACCAATCCCATACGAACAGTGGCTTGCATTCTTGAGTTCTGCAAAGTAAAAAGTTACATAAAATACATTAGTTATAGACATATTAATTAAAAAACTAACGTATAAGTACACATTGATGGTATTGTGACTTACATTCTCATCGATAATCAAAACATCCATATTTTTTATGTTAGTTTTTCCATAAACCTCCCGCATCCACGTACTAAGCACACGCCTAAGCAACACGTTATCCTTAACACCAGAAAGATCATTGATGTAGCCAGGAACGTAGGTAGCCATTGTTAACAGAAGTTTATTGCACCAAAAGTTAAGATAAGTAAGGTTTGATGTGCATATGTTGAAAAGTCTAGGTTGACTTATATAAGGATGAAATTGGTATGATTTGGTACATACTCTTATTTAGACTGATCTCAAAACTTATGATTTTACCAAATCCTAACAACCTTATGATATTTACAGCAACAACCTGTTTTGATACAACAAACCAATAAATGTGTTTATATAAATGTCAACATTGTACAAAAATAACTTTTGAAACATATATTTGGTTCAAAGTTAAGATATTTTTTATAATAATTTCCGAGATTATTGTATGTTCATTTGACAAAGATTTTTAAATTTAAAATCATAGAATTTATATAAACAACATATATTTTATAAATTGATGACATATTTTACAAAATCATACATTATTAAAATTTAAACTGGGCTTAATGATGTTAGTTCGCATTACTTTTTGGTATTGAGCTTAAGTCCTAATGACTAATATTGGGCTTTCTCTTGCTAAAGTTTAAAATGTTTGCTATAAAAACATTTATAAAAAGTAAACAGTTTAAAAACATAAACAGTTACATTGAATATTCATTAATATTATTTCCACATTTCAAGATGTTAATTACATGATTTGTAAAGTAAAATATGAAGAAGGAAAATAAAACATAAATATAAATCTTAAAATTACTTAATTGTTTAAGTACTAATGACTAATATTGGGCTTTCCTTTGGTAATGATATAAACTGTTTGTTAATTAATCAAGATTAAAAAGTAGAATTTAAATTATATTGAATTGAAATAACAACAATAAACACAATTGAACTAAATATTTATTAAATTTCCTTGAGCAACGATGCAAAGATGTTCATTACATGAATTTAAAACAACATCTAGAAATTGAACTTAGGATATTTTTCAGAGTCAAATGAATGATGCAATTCATCATAATCGGGAGACTCGAATGAATCATCTTCTTCGCTGTCGATGTCTTCTTCTGATTCACTAATTGGGTTGTAATGATAGTAAAAATCATCCTCACCTTCCTCCTCCTCATCAAGTTCCCTTCTTACCGCAGCAAGTTACTCCCTTTCCTCTTTTTCAAGTTGCGCAAAAATTGCTTCTTCATTTCTTTCTTGCTGCTCTTTTCTCTGCCGTTCAATAACCCTTTTTTTTCCTTTTCCAAACTTTGTTGTTCGAGTAATGCTTTTTCTTCGGCTTCCATCCTCCACCGCCGCTGCAACTCTGCTTCATGGACACAGCAATCATGCTCATCACAGGGATCATCATGGTGTTGGATGGTTGTATCATTGCAGGGTTTAATGTGATTGTTAATTTGGGATTCTGATATTACTATGTCTTGTCGCGCAGAATCCAAACCCGTTTTCTTGAAAGCACAAATAAATCAAAATATAAGATGTTGTTAATATATGGAAAACAAATTACAGTTATTAAATAAAGTAACGTACTTGTTAGTATTGACTTGGATTTCTTCTAGATTGGCAGTAGTTGAGTTTCTCTTGTTTGATCCAGACATCTTTTAATTTTTTTTATGAATTTGAAGAGTGTATGGATTGTTTATTAAACGATTTTGAGATATCCATGATTTACCAATGAGGTGTTTATATAATCGTCACAAAGAATATGAAAAGGCAGAGTTTATGGTTACAGGAAGTTATATGCATGCGTGTATTAAGTATTTTGTAAACTTCTAAGAAAAATCTTAGTTTAATGTTAAATGCATTAAAAAGTGTAAACATAGTTAATTCAACTGTAATTATTGTCTTTGTATTTATTGGTTAAAAATTGCATCCACCAATTATTAAAATTCAGTCATAATTATATGTTGTTTAACCATTCCATTCATGACAGTTATAACCACAAAATGAAATAAATTACGTTTCCTAAAATTGCGTTTAGGTCCGTTCAGAAAACGCGATTTATAAACGCAATTTTCTAAATTACGTTTATAAATCGCAATGTTTTGTAACAATGACAGTTATAACCACACAATTATTAATTTGAGGACAAAAAATAAGAGAAGTATTCATTCAATAAGTTTAATCCATTCAACACATAATTACAGTATGCACATAAAATTGAATGAAACATAAATTACAAAGTCTGATGATACACAACAGCATTGATCTCATCCATTCCAACTATATCATGTTCGGCATCCAACAGGCATGTTGATTGTGAATCTGCTTATTTTCCTTCAATTAATATTAATAAACACAATCATAATATGCAACAACCAAAAAGCCATTGATCATCAAATCAACATATATCCTGCATTTAACAGAAACATTGAATGAATAATTACCATCCAATGGATTAAACAGAGTTAATCTCTATCACATACGAATGTTGCCAAAATCAATGCTGTTGCATGAATAGACCTAAATCCATTCAATTCTTGGCAGCATTGTAATGATCAGCAAAACATATTATATGTGCAAACAATTAGATCAATGTTGTTGCATGAATGGACCTAAATCCATTCAATTTTTGGCAGCATTGTAATGATCAGCAATCCATATCGTATGTGCAAACAAGGGTAAAAGTTATAAAATACCATCTTACTTATTAATTTGTGCCGACTTTAAACACTTACTATTTTATCTCGTGACTTTACCATTATACTTTCAAATTTATTCTGACTATACCAATATAAGCATAAAATGACTATATTACCCTTTTAAATGACTAATATACCCTTTGAGTTTTTCTCCATCATATTAATTAATGATTAAAAGACCCTTTTTTACTTAGAAACTCATTGTTGACGATTCATGAATGATGGATCAAATCGTGTGCTTCAAACAAGCATATAAATTGATTCCACCAAACCCATAACACCCTCAAATCTCATACCAGGCTTAGTGGGTGTCTTTTAAAAAACCATTCCCTTGCATTTTTAAAATAAAATAAAATAAAAACAACTAATAATCATTCATCTTCATTGTCAAATTACTACTCAACTATGTTGTTATCAAATGTTCTTAAATTTCTCAACCCGTTACCACTGTCTCCTATTTTCCATGTTGCCACTGGTCGTTGCCGCTTGCTGTAGCCATCGGCCAATAAATCTTCCTTTATCTCCGGCACATCAATGATTAGATCCATCTTTTTCATTTGTTGAATTAAAAAAAGACAAGATACAGGTTCACATGTTGTAGTTTGTTCATCTTTTGGATATTTCTGAATTGATTCTTAAAAATAATTTGGAATTGGTTTGAAGACTTGCTATTGGGTTCTTTTACAAATTGAAGATCATGACATAACATAATTGTGAAAATGATTTTAGTGAAGAAAAGAAAAGGTTCTTTGAAGATCTGTGAAGTTTGACTTTTGTTGGAAAGTTTTTACCATAAAAATGACGAAATGAAATGTGATGTATCAATTACTTTTTATTTTATTTATTTGAAAGGATGTTTATACCAAAATTTTAAACCAAACAATAAACCAATTGTCATTCCGTCTAATTATCAAATCTATACCAATAGTCGTTCATGAAAGTAAACCAAACGGCACCTTAATGAAACAATGGTTTTAGAGAAAGAAAAACTAAAATAGGGGAGTGAGAAGCAGATTTTATGGCAATAAATGTAATTATATTAAAGAAGACAAGGGTAATATAGTCATTTCACGCTTATATTGGTATAGTCGGAACAATTTTGAAAGTATAATGGTAAAGTTACGAGATTAATTAGTAAGTGTTTAAAGTTGACACAAATCAATAAGTACGATAGTATTTTATACCTTTTGCCCTGCAAACAATTAGATCAATGCTGTTGCATGAATGAACCTAAATCCATTCAATTCTTGGCAGCATTGTAATGATCAACAAAACTTAGGATATGTGCAAACAATTAGATCAATGTTGTTGCATGAATGGACCTAAATCCATCCAATTCTTGGCAGCATTGTAATGATTAGCAATCCGTATCGTATGTGCAAACAAATAGATCAATGTTGTTGCATGAATGGACCTAAATCCATTCAATTCTTGGCAGCATTGTAATGATCACCATTCTATATCATATGTGCAAACAATCAGATAAATGCTGTTGCATGAATGGACCTAAATCCATTCAATTCTTGGCAGCATTACAAAAGAAGGAGATTAAGAATAAAGGTTTAGGGATCTGAGAGATTGCACAAACATGGATGCCGCACATTGTTAAGTTTGTGCTACAGATGTAGTGTGGGGGGGCGCTTATATAGGTTTTAGGTTTAGTTATTTTAGGTTAGGAGCGTCCAAAATTAACACATAACGCGTTTTAATTATAAATAATTTTAATGCCATAAAAACATTACTTAAAATAGTTCCTGGCTTTTTGAAAATTTGTTTAAAAAAAAAATTTGAATGGAACAAACAGACGCTCCCTTTGCATTGATCTATTTTAAGAAAGTGTTTTATGACTTGTGCATCAAAAATCTTGTACATTGGAGCCATATTAGGAAACTAATTAAAATTTTTGTGCTTTAAAATATTTGTAAATTATTTTGATTTATTATATAAAATAGATTTGTGATTATTTTTATTCGGATTTTTTAACTCTTTTGAAAGAAGTGCAAAATTCATTCTTGTGATATGTCGAAAAATCAAAATACATCATTTTTTAACTTTTTGAACATCAACTATCCATTTGTGCGTGAACGATGCACCATACATCCTCTGGATGGATGGTGCAAATTGTTTTCTCGTTAGATATTAACGAAGTCTATAAGGAATGTATTCTTGTTTTTTTACTTCTAAAAGGATGTATGGTAAACATTTTCTAAAAAAATTCAAAAAAATATTTTAATTTTAAAAAATTAACTTTTTTTGAAAAAGAATTATTTAAAAAAAAAAATTCCTTTTCATAAAATAAAAAAAACACTTTTAAGTTAATAAATCTACATTTTTCTTTAAATTTTTTAAAGATTTTAAAAATTTGTAAACGATTTTTAAGATTTTTTTTTAAACTTTTAATTTTTTGGAAGAAAAACTTTAGTTATTTTTTACTTGTTTAAAAACTTTAGATGAAAAAAGTCAATATCTTTTTTATATTTTTTCAATGTTTATTTTTGTTTTTTACTTTTTTATCATTACATAACATAAAAATATTTAAAAGCTTTTAAAAAATTTAAATTTTTTACCTTTTTGAAAGAAAAAGTTTATTATTTTTAACATTTTAGTTTAAAATGTTTTAAATTTTAAAGGTTAAAATTTTTACCTTTTTTGAAAGAAAAAGTTTATTATTTTAAAATGTAAAAAATTATTATTCTTACATATTCTTACAAAAAAGTACAAGTCGCATAAGTTTAATAGGAAGTTGCATAATAACTTTGTGAATTTTAAAATTTAACTAAAATAAATTTTAATTAGAAGTTGCTTAATAATTTGACTCGAAGTCACATAAAAAGTACTATTACAAATTCTTACACAAAGTGTACTTTTACCGGACATGAATAGTATTTTTTTTTTAAATTTTAGAAGTTACGTAGGTTGCATAATTCGCATGAATCTATTTTGATAAGCAAGAGGCCGTTTGACAAAGTCACTCTATTCGTAATTAGCCTTTAAAAAAATTTCAAACAACACTAAAAAATAACACTAGTTATAGTAACATAAGAACAAACAGTTTGAAACATATTTGAGTTTTATTTGATGGATTTCATAAAAAAAACTAAATTTTGCAATAATA
The DNA here is from genome assembly GCA_025667525.1 of Glebionis coronaria. NCBI lineage: Eukaryota > Viridiplantae > Streptophyta > Magnoliopsida > Asterales > Asteraceae > Glebionis > Glebionis coronaria. Next base: position 177,384,319 of record CM046881.1, on the reverse strand, counting down.
AACCATAATAAAGGTAAGGTTAAAATAAAAAGTTAAATATTCATAAAAAGGATGACAATGATTTATATTTTGAAAAAGTCCTAAAAAAACCTGAAAGGAACTAAAAAAGCTCCACAAAATCAGATATGTTGGTGCATGAAATTTTTGTAAAGGAAATTTGTCTAATTTTGAGTTTTTATACATTTTTACTGCCAAAAAAACATAAGTTTAATGCATGAATTTTTTTAATGTGCAAAAAAGTCAAATAAATTTGAGTACAAACGGATTTTTGATGTATATAGAAGAGTTAATGCAGAAGTGTTTTTATTCATCATTTTCTTTGCAAAACTATTCATTTCTAGAAAAAATCTTTTTACAATTTTCCATTCACCAACATATGTAATCTTGTGAAATTCTTAAGCTTTAAAAAAACAAAACCTTTTATCATTGTGACACATATTTATTTATTTTTATTCTATTTAGAGCATCACCAATGTATAAATTATTTAAAACTTTTACTATTTTAAAAAGATTTTTTTAAGTATTTCTTAGCATTAAAATATTGCTTTTTAGAAATTTTAAACTAACAGTCATTCTTTAAATTCTTTATGCATTATTATAATATGCATTTAATACAAATAAAAAATAGTATTAAAAACTTGAGTAAAGTGCAAAAATCATCCTTGTGGTTTGTCAAAAGTTTGAATTACATCCATCGTTAATACTTCGCGCAACATACAGCATTGTGGTTGTAAAATAGTACACCATACATCCCTTAGGACGGATGGTGCAAATATTTTTCCGTTAAGGGTTAAAAGTGTTTGTTATCTTAGGGGTATTTTAGTCCTTTTACAACTTAGGGATGATTTTTGCACCAAACTTTTCAAAAAAAAAAATTTCCAAAAAAAATTCAAATTTTTTTTAAAAAAGTTTCGAAAAATGTTTTCTTTTTTCGAAAAATGTTTTTTTAATGTTTTTTTTAAGTTTCGAAAATATATTTGAAAAAAAAAATTTTCAAAAAAAATTCAATTTTTTTTTAAAAAATTTTTGAAAAATGTTTTTTTTAATGTTTCGAAAAATGTTTTGTTTTTTAAATGTTTTCTTTTTTAAAATAAGTTTAAAAAAAAATTTGAAATTTTTTTTTTTCGAAAAATTCAAATTTTTTTTTAAAATTTTCGAAAAAAGTTTTTTTTTCAAAAGTTTTTTTTTAAATGTTTTTCGAAATTTTTTTTTTTAAAAAAAAGCTTTTCTAAAAAACTTTTTTTTCAAAAAAATTCAAATTTTTTTTTAATCTTCGAAAAAAAAAAAATTCAAAAGTTTTTTTTATAAAAGTTATTTTTTAAAATGTTTTTCGGAAAAAAACTTTTTTTTAAAAAAAGCTTTTTTTAAAAAACTTTTTTTAAAAAAAACTTTTGAAAAAAAAACTTTTGTCGAAAATTTAAAAAAAAAATTGAAACTTTTTGAAAAAAAAATTTCAAAACTTTTTAAAAAAAAAATTGAATTTTTTTGAAAAAAACTTTTTTCAAATATATTTTCGAAACTTAAAAAAAAACATTAAAAAAAATATTTTTCGAAACTTTTTTAAAAAAAATTTGAAATTTTTTTGAAATTTCTTTTGGAAATTTTTTTTTTTGAAAAGTTTGGTGCAAAAATCATCCCTAGGCTGTAAAAGGACTAAAATACCCCTAAGATAACAAACACTTTTAACCCTTAACGGAAAAATATTTGCACCATCCGTCCTCAGGGATGTATGGTGTACTATTTTACAACCACAATGATGTATGTTGCGCGAAGTATTAACGAGGGATGTAATTCAAACTTTTAACAAACCACAGGGATGATTTTTGCACTTTACTCTAAAAAAACTTTTTTCGACGGAGATACTCTTTGTAGTAACATATTCTATATAGTAAAGCAAAATCAAAAGCATGAATTCTTGTATTTAAAAGAATAATGTTTCTTAAACAATTTTTTAATTTATTCTTTTTTTTTAACTTTTTTAAAAACAATTTAAATTTTTTTTATTTGACAAACTTTTTATTATTAAAAAAATTGATGAAAAATTTTGATAAAGAAAAAAAAAAATTTCTGTCAAATTTATAAAAACTAAAAATTAGAAAAAAAGTTAATTTATAAAACTTTAATGATTACGTTTTATAAATTAGATAAAATTAAATAAAATTTATAAATTTTTATAATTTTAGAAAATTAACAAATACTTTTTACATTTTACATCTTATAAAAAAATTTAAGATAAGTTTGATTATATCTATTTCCAATACAAATAAGCAAATCCTAAACCCCCTATATTGCTTATTTGAGGTTTATTTTTGTGCCACTGTCAATCAATCGTTAACATTTTCCAACTTCAAATTCATTTTGTTGTTTTACAGTAAGTTTGGTGTCCACTTAATACCAATTATCTTTCTATTTCCTCATTCTGTTTTATATAATCTGTTTGATATATTTATGAATAATTTTGGTTATTAAATTTGAACATTAGGGTGTTCCTGATTTGCTACTATGTAACCAATTTTAAAGAAAATGTGTTTGTTATGGGTTTATGAGCTTATCCAGATGAACCCATTTCTTTTTGCTTATTTTGAAGCAAAGGGCTTATAGTAGCTTATTATGAAACGTATGTTTTACAAGTAAACCCAAAAAAAAGGTTTTGGGTGTTTGTTTCGGCTTATATGCGGGCTTAGGAGCTTATTTATTTCGGCTTTATTTCATAAGCCTCTATTTCCGGCTTATTTTGAGACTTGGGGATGATATAAGTTTATTGATAAACTTATATAAGCCCATAAGTCTCAAAATAAGCCAGAAAATTGGGGCGTATGGAATATAAGCCAAAATCAAATAAGCTCATAAGCCCACATATAAGCCTAAACAAACACCCCTAAGAAACATAAGCCGAAACCACATAAATTAACAAAAATAAGCTTTTATAATTTTTAAAGAAAAAATGTCAAGATTCTACACAAAACGTTTCAGGGATTGTAAGTTGAACCTTACATTTACTGATTTCCGATATTGGTGAATGCAGTTGTTTGGTCTAGTGATTGATTGATGACTAGTATTGGGATTTATGGTGCCCAAATATCGACCCGATTATGTACTCGTTCTGCTATATATGCAAGGCCTTATGGCGTTCAACGAAAGCGATTTTCCTTAATCACGAATTGCGTGAGTGATATGGCTGTCACCATTGCTAGTGACCACTCTTATGGGAATAAGGAAGTGATTAGTGTTACTCCACGTTTATACGATTACTTGCTCACTAATGTTAGAGAACCATCCGTAAGCTCTCATGCTCTTGTTAAGTATTCCATATTTTATATCAAGTTAAAACATCGGATATGAGTGAAATAATAATTTTGTATGCTTTACAGATTTTGAGAGAGCTCAGAGAGGAGACAGCATTGATGCGTGGCAGTCAAATGCAGGTACTTTTGTTTCGGTTTGCAGTTTGGTATATGTTTCTATTCTTGGTCCTTAAAAAACATGTTAGGTGTAAAGGGACATAGTTTCTGTTCTGTAAGATCATGTGTCATATTTATATGATCTATTTCAGGTATCCCCTGATCAAGCACAGCTGCTTGCAATGCTTGTTCAGATTCTCGGGGCACGGAGATGCATTGAAGTTGGAGTCTACACTGTATGTATTTTAATGTCATTTGTGTATAGTGCGTCATTCTATTAAATTTTTTTTACTCGTTATCAAATACTAATTTCACTTTCAGTTCAGATGTACTTGTTCATACAAATTTATGTAAATTGCTTTCTGAAGGAGGAAAAACGTGTGGGTCAGTCGGGTTGAGTAATGGGTCAAAACGGGTACTTTTTGGTACGGGTCGAACCAGCTTATTCTCAATTCCTTTTGTCCAAAAATTTTGTACTTACCTTAGTCTGTACAATACTACAATCTGATTACAATAATAGTCTATTTCCTAGATAGAATGATTTAGGAGAATATAAACTTTGGGCTACTTTCGACACATTTGTCCTGTTTCTTTATAAGCTATCTTTGAATCTCTTACTGGCAAACCATAACCAAATAGAGATTTCCACCTTGAATTATGCCAGATTCTTTTCCAGTTTTTCTTGTCAGTGGCATGGGTGTTGGTGTGTAGCATTTCTATACTACTATATAAAGCATTTGGGACCTTCTTAAAATAGCAAGGCTGAAAATTCAGACTTTTTTTCCTACTAAATAAAACAAGTTGTGATATTTTCATTACCATTATATACTATAACCCTTTGTAACAACCTTTTGTAACAACCTTTTGTAACCAACTTTTGTAACAACCTACTTAAATAACATTTTTTCTTTTAAATTGAAAAATCTTTTTATTTATTTGTTATCTTTATAATCTAATTTCACCATATTTTCTAAAATTTTATGCTTTTTAATTCAATATCCATTTTGCTATACATTTATTAACTATTATTTTTTTTTTAAATTTAGAGTTTGTTTTCAGGTTTTTTACAATTTCAACAATACAAACTTAATGATAAGAGATTAATATTTGTTAGTCTAAAAAATGATTATGAGTACTCGCCGCTGCATTGCGCGGGTCTATGCTAGTTCAAAAGAATGTACCTAACGACCAATATGGCAATATGCACTGCCATACTTGTGCTGTAGGGATACTCGTCATTGGCTGTTGCTCTCGTCCTACCAGAGTCGGGGATCCTAGTTGCTTGTGAAAGGGACAAGAACTCACTCGAGGTTGCAAAAAGGTATTATGATCGAGCGGGTGTTTCACACAAGGTAACAAATCTTTCTTTTTACATAGTTAAATAATACTACGGAGGCATAGAACAATGTACACCTTTGTGATCAGAAGGCCACAAAATCAAGTCATCGGATTTGTCTCTTTTGAGAGCTTCCCTACTGAGAAAGCCGTGGTACGGTTGCGCCCATTTTCAGAGCTTTTGTTCTTAAATACAAATCTTTATAGTCCCCTTTTTAGTAATCTTATTATTGATGGGTTTGAGATAAAAGATAATCCAAATCGACCATTATTAAGCAAATGAGTGGAAATAGTCACCTCTAACTGAAATACCATGATCGAATACTAGGTAGATGCAAGGCACGGGCTAGCTGTGGACACTCTAAACGCAATGATAGAGAATGGGGAAGGTTGCAGGTGAAATTTTTAACTTGCTAAATAACGTTTTTCAGTAGAGTTCCATATGATGAGGAGACTGACATATACAACTTCATATGTGATATCCATCCTTCTGTTTCAGAAACTTATACACTATAACATACACTATAAACTGAGACATGAGAATTGTATATGTACAGTCTGCCTGCCCCGACGTGGTGGGATAGGGCGTTGTTGTTATTGTTGTAGGGGAAGTAAAGAAATACGGGGCAATGTTTTAACACATAGTATTTTGACATCAAACATAAATGTTAGTTAACAAAAGAAGGTTGGTGGAGTGTAATGACATTTCTGGATTTCTGCAGCTATGATTTCGCTTTTGTTGATGCGGAGAAAAGAATGTATCAGGAATACTTCGAATTGCTGCTACAGTTGGTTAGCAAACAAACCCTCTTTAAGTAAGCATACATGTTTGGCCTCATGAAGTACATGTTACTTATCTTAAGTTTGCTTGTTTGATTTTGTAGGTGAGGGTAGGTGGTCTTATAGTAATTGATAATGTGCTTTGGCATGGAAGAGTCGCGGATCCGCTGGTAAATAAGCTATACCATTCCTATACACTTTGCATATACTTAAAATTTAAGAACTCCTGGTTTCTGTCTTTCTACAGGTTATAGACAAAAAAACCGAGAGCATAAGAAGTTTTAACAAAGCTTTAGTGGATGATGAGCGTGTAAGCATTAGTATGGTATGTCTCATTTCCCAAATAGCTCAGTACAATGATCTAAAATGATGCAACATTTGACTTGTCTTATGATTATATACCTTTAATGGCTTTATTGCTTTAAAGGACCTAATTGAAGTTTTTCTAATTTGGATTGAAATTTGACTTTTTTGTTTGGGATAACAAAAAAGAACGTCTTGCGTTGTGTTTGAGATGGCATAACGCAGAAGCACTAGTAAGATAGTTAACCATGTGTCCATGTAGTTAGAGCAGTTTTACTGTATTAGCCTAGCCTACAAAATAAAGTTTTTAAGGGCAATTTTTCGATTTGGACCAAGCTGATTAATGGTTTGCTTGGGATTTTGCTTGCTAGGTACCCATTGGTGATGGCATGACAATATGTCGTAAAAGGTGATTTCTTCACAAGCTTGAAGAAGCAACAATTAAATTCAAAGAACATTGGCGTTAGGCAACTCCACCTTGTTTAATTCTTTTAAAACATTAGACAAGCAGCGAGCTCAAAGGTTATCTACTGTTTTACCTGTAGCTACTGAAGGTGCTTCAGTCTGGGTGAATAACTAAGTCACTCAAACAACAAAAGTCAAACTCATGGAGTTCAAAGAATCGAAGTGCAAGATAAGGAGATAATCATAAGCCTCGCTAGCAATTACACTGTAATTCTTGTAACATGAAGCTACGGCGTTCAACAATATGAAACCTTCTTTTATCTTCTTTTGATTCTTGTACCTAACTTCTTGATATCAAGACAAAGAAGTCTTCAAACATGAGTTCAAGTTGTTTAAAATTATATGCAGAATGCACTAGCAGTGTTGCATTCAGTGATACAGTTTGTCGTTCTTATTTAAGAGCCCACTACAACTATTTGTTCAACATATTAAAAGATAAGCTTGTTTCCTGTAAACTGTATTGATGGTTCCTTCTAAGTTGATGAAATTCTTTCTTTGCTGATCTATAACAACTTCAGATGATAAAACTGCAAGAAAAGCAGAAAAAAATACTAGGAAATTAGACAGCTATAAAGCTTAAAAGGAACAAGTATATATAGATGTACATATGAAAGTCATAGAGAATTAAAAATCTGGCATGCATATGATCAGTGGTTTCAGTATGAAATGTATACTTTTTCCCGTGTTACAATATGAACACCCTTGCCCAAACATACAAATATAAACTCAAGATATAGAGCACACATAAAAACTGCACATGCTTTTGTGTGTTTTAATTTGCAAGAGTGCCTCTATAAGTAACAAGTACCAGCAACCAAACCCCAAAATAAACTACAGTCAAGATGCTCAAGTCTCCAATTGTTCCATGTAACTATTTTGTTTTAAGATGTACGTTGCTTCTCTATTTCCAGAGGACTTGTGATTTGTGATGACATGGATTTGACTGTTCTGATATATGCAAGTCTGGGTAGTCAATACCTAAAGCTCAAACTTATGAATTGAATTTTATGAATCCAAAAACCTTAACATATTACTCCCTTGAAAAGAATGAGAACATTTGATTTGACTAATAACTAAATACTCACAATGCCTTCGTATAAGAATTACAAGACTGATGCAAATGAATATTTACCTTCAGGGTTCACTATGAACAGTGTAAAGTACTTGCTGAGCATTTTGCAAGATGGCGTTGATCTCCTCATTTGAAGCATCAATGTAGCGAAGTTCCTTGATTTCCTCTTGCCATTTTTCCATCTGTTCCTTGTGTATTCTGTTGGCATAAAATTTCATAAGTATATAACTGTTTTGTATAATTAGGGGATGTTTGTCTTAGCATAATATGTGGGCTACGAGCTTATGTATAATTTGAAAAGCTCATGAGACTTTCTTTGCTTATGAGCTTATCAAGTGGAGCTTATGACCTTAGATAAGCCATAAGCTTAACTTGATTAGCTAATAAGACAAACAAAGTGGGCTTATGAGCTATTCAAAATTCACATAAGCTCATAAGCCCACTCAGTAAGCTAAGACAAACACCCCCTTAGATTATCTCAAAGAAAATGTTCCAACTCACGCTATCACTCGCTCTTCAAACTCATTACTCAAATCCTTGAAGAATGATTTCCCAGATTCAAGAAATTCAGACACCTTCATACAAGAACATAAACAAATAAGCTCACTGAAGCTTGCAAGTTCACATAATCACATCCCAGATTATATTACCTGACAACATTTAAAGAACTGGTATATCTATGACATGATTACCTGCTGAGTAAAGCTATCAATCTTTTCAAGAATTTGACTCATATGAGCCTCCATCTGTTCAGATACAGGAGGATTTGCCTCAGTCTCTTCTTCTGCAACCTCTACTAGTGCTCCATCTTCAGCTGTCGGTTCCTTTTCTTCAACCTTATTATCAAATATCAGAAAGTTCATACATAAGAACAAATGGTCAATCGTCTTTTGCTTGCGGTAAATAATGGAAATGTATCAGATAGATTCCAAAAGACATACAAATTTGGTACGCTTCCTCATGGGTTCAGTATTTTCCATTTCCATTTGAATTTTTTCTGCAGCAACTGGATAACCACCACATAACAGAGATACAAAGAGCAAAATACTGTCAATAATGAGAAATTGTATCCAAAGAAGCCAACTGTAACAATTTAGTTCACACGTGCCTCTTTGCTTATATACGATGAAGAGAGAGAGAGAGATGGAAATATTCAAATGCAAATTGATTTCTATACTTGTACGCAGATGTGTATAACAATTATTCATATGCAGACGTGTAAACAATTATTCATATGCAGACGTGTAAACAATTATTCATATTCTTAAGGTAAATATCAGTCTATTGGATACAACCTTTTAGATACAGATCTTTTGAACGTGCAATTGGTAAAGGAGTAGATAAATACTATTGTGAGAGAGCACATAGTTCTTGAATACATAAACCGTAATGCAATGGTCAAATTTTGCTGTAAGTCTGTAACTAAATTTGCGATTAGATGCAAACCTTTAACATACTGCCAAAGACTACCAAAAGGAAACCTACTCAAATATGAGGCTTATAAATTTACCTCACTAATTAAATCTACAAAACAGAAAAGGACAACCACTTATTAAGATAGTCTGGTCAATCAAAATAACGAAATATATGGATACAGGTTGATTTGCCATATGATGGTAATTCTCACAGGTTTCCTAATCTGATCTTATCCTCTGCCTCAGTAATCAACTGATTTACCATAGTGAGATTTACAAAAACAAAGGCCTACATGAGAAAATATGTTTTATCGTAGCATAAAGGTAAAACCAAGATGATGCATCTCTTCAACCAAACATGAAATCCTAACATCAACTGTGAAAACCAGAAAGACTACTTTCTAAACAAAATCCAATAAACAAGACTTCAAGCAAGGTCATAACATGACAGTATGACACTACAGTATCTACTATCTAGTCACTAGTAGGTCTATCACTAGCTATACGTATCCATAAATGTTACTATAACTACCTTTAACATGACACATTTGACAAATGTACATAAATTTACTACGTAGTATTAAACAAGCTGCTAATATCCACAACGAGCGATAACTTCAAACCAAATTCTACTTGTGCACCTAAATTTTCTTTTAAAGTACTTACCTGCAACACGATACATTATACGAACGTAATTCTACTATTAAACAATCTATTAATATCCTCAATGAGCGACAACTGTCAACAACACTAGTAATACACTAATGAGCTGTAACACTACATTTTACAAATACGTTCAAGTTTTTTACTATTAAACAAACTACTAATATCGATTCAGAGCCCTAACCAATTTGAAGACCTACTTTATATAACACGGAACTACAGTATGTAGTTACTATAAGTAGTCTAGCACTAGCTAAATTAATCTTTATTAGTTACCATGATTACCTAAAACACAAAACGTTTTACAAATGTTCCTGAAACGCTACTCCAGTATTAAATAACCTACTACTCTACTAGTTTCCACAGCGATTCGAACAATATTTTACTTATGCACCTGAATTTGCTTTACAGTTTACAGTACTACAAATATACCTAAATCTACTACTATAGAACAATCTATAAACATCCACAACAAGAAATAACATCAAAAAATATTTTACACCCTAAACTTATCTGCACGATGCACTGTACCATTAAACAATATCCTTATATCCACAACGAGCTACAACTTTTAACTATAAATGTATCTAAAATCCAGTACCACTTAATAATTTATAAATATCCACAACTAGCCATAACTGTGAGCGACTATACTTCCACACCTGAGCTTACTATCACCTGTGATACGATACTTGTTACAAATGCACCTAAATCAGCTAATAATCTACAAATGAAACAAACTACTGACATCCGCAAATAGAGATTACTTAAAGTCTAAAATATGTTATACTTTTATCGCACCTGAATATACTATTGCAGAAAGTACCTGTAACACGATGCATATTACAAATGTACTATCTCTACTGCTACTAAACAATCTACTAGTATCCGTAACAAGCGATAACTTCAAACAATACTTTTCATATGCACCTAAATTTAATAGAAATGTACCTGAATCTACTACTATCACAAAACAAACTAGTAATATTCCTGACTTATTGAAGACCTAATATAACACATAGTTACCAGCGCCCATTAGTAGTCCGTCAACAAATGTACCTGAATCTAAGGTGTTTGGTTTGGCTTATATAACATAAGCCCCAACTTTGTGGCTTATTTTGAGGTTTATGGGCTTATATAAGTTTATTATATGATGATAAACTTATATAAGTTTATTATATGATGATAAACTTATATAAGCCCCTAAGTCTCAAGTAACGCCACAATATAAGCCGAAGATAAGCCATATTTCCGCTTAAATTTCATAAACCCTGACCTTTTAAGCTTATTGGTGACTTACGGGCTTATATAAGATTATTATATCATAAAAAACTTAGATAAGCCCATAAGTCTCCAAATAAGCCACCAAATTGAGGCTTATGTTATATAAGCCGAAATAGGCTTACGTTAAACAAACAGCCCCTAATACTAGTAAACAAGCTACTAATATTCACAACGAGACGTAACTTGGAACAATAGTTTACTGACACACCTAAACCTGTAAATAAGCCATACAAATGTACCTGAATCTAGTGCTGCTAAACTATCCGAAACTAACGCTAACTGGTTAACTTCAAACAATAATTATACTCACTAAACAATAATTCGAACAGATTAAACAATTGATGATACAGTATTAATTAATAAAATAAACGTGATGACGTCATCAAAATTGGAACCTAATTTAACAACATAACCGGAAAGTTAATTAACTTTAGAAAAAGTATGAAGAAAGTGTGTAATTAAGTTGTTGAAAAAAGTAAATGATAAAATTGAACTTACGATAACGGAATTGAGAAGTTGAAATTGAAGCTGTGAAAATGGGGATTCAAGGAGAGAGAGAGAGATTATGATTTGACGAAATGTGAGTGAGCGCCAAGTTTATATAAGTTTTGAGTATTTTGGGGCTGTTTGGGACCGGGAGTTTTATAAACGGTTATTTTTAGAGTAATTTGCATTATTTACAAGTTAATAGTAGCATTTCACGCAATATAGCGACGGGTACGAATATGCGATAATAATTTTTTCAATTAAATTAATGTTAAAATATAAAAAAAATTAGATTAATGTAAATCAAGTTTAAATTAAATTTGTAAATATATCAAAATGAATATAAAATTAAATAAAACAAAATTTTAAAATATTTAATAAAATTAGATTATGAAAAGAAAACAAATGCATTAATAAATATTTCATATTAAAAATTAAAGGGGGGTTATTTTAAATATTATATTTATTTTGGATACCAAAGACTTATTATCACTATCTATCTCCATCTATCTAATGGGGAAGATTAAAAATATTTAATTATTTCACTTATTTTTATAACTTAAATATCTTTTAAACCGTTAAATGTAAACGAAAAAAATATACCATCCCGACGAGCATTTAATTAGCTTTCTACGGATATACATTATGATATACTTTTGACAAAAAAAAAATTCATTTTTTTTCGTTTTTGAGATTTGCGTAAAATATCATATGTAATGTTTTATCATATAATAGGCGAATACCCGCGCATAGCTGCAAAATTTCTTGACGACAATAGACAATTAACGATAATATATAACATGGTAAGAACATATTAGGGCTATTTAAAAAACAAGACTAAAAGGGACATGACACTAAAAAACAAGACTTCTCAAAACAAAATTAGCCAATTAACCATATTCGACCTTCATATTTTGTTGACACGTGTCATTTGGGCTAATGATTGGGTTGTACAAGTAGGGCCCATCTAGTACATGCAAGTACAAAATGTGTAAGTGTACTTGCTATTCGACCATAAGTCAAATCGATTATTCGTCCCGAACTTTTTATAATAAAAAATTATTTTCTATAAAATAATACCAAATAGTTTTGTTATTCGACTTTGACTTATATCTTAATCGACTCATACTTTTTATTAATAAAAAATAAAAAACTTTTTCCCAAATAGATCCTTTAGTTCTTCGACTTGTACTATTATATTATTCGATCCGTACTTTTTATTAATGAAAAATTTAAAACATTTTCCCAAATAAATCCCTTTTTATTCCTTTGATTATGCGACTTGTACTATCTTATTATTCGACTTGTACTATTTATTAAAAAAAATAAAACACAATTTTTAAACCCATTTGTATATGGGCGCCCATACTATGAAGTATGAACCCATAACCAAGCACGCATAGTTTGTATCGGTCAAATTCTATTACATCCCGTCTCTCAAATCCGCTTATCTGATTATATGATATTCTGATTTGGGTTTAACATTGCTATAAGATCTGGTGTCGTATAATATCTTGTTGAACCCACTTGCTATGAGATCTGGTGGCGCAGTTGAGGATCTGGGTTTTGTGAATCCTTTCGTTTTAAACAAAGAAATTAAACGGGCCATGTGATATCCACGTGTAAGTTTTTTATATTACTCGTTTATGATTTTATAATTTTTTTTAATTACCGTTTATTTAATTCTTGTGTGTATATCTGCCTTTGTGTGAGTAAGAATCATGTCTATAGTTGCCTTTTGTTAGTGACTATGTTGGGCAGTTAGGGGTCTTTAATGGAGTAATTAAGTTAGCCTAATTGATTATATTCTGCAAAATATTCAGACCTGCAAGTGGATCATTTAAGTTCAAATCTTTGGGTTTGATCTTATGCAGGTTTGAAAAGACTTGTTTTTATATTATTTTAAATTTTGTATAATCTTAATGGTACTGTTTTTCCTTTTTTTAATTTTTTAACAGAGGAATAATATTGTGCGTAGTCAAGATTATTGGTCAACCCTGCATATGTTAGTATAATAGCACTCCCGGAAATTTTTAAATGTCTGTTTCGTAAGCCCGGACGTTGTACGTTAGATATATAGTGAAAACTTTCGTGCCTTATTCATGAATATATAGCGCAAACTTTCGTGCCTTTAAATGTCTGTTTGTTTCGTGCTATATTCATGAATATAAAGTGCAAACTTTTGTAACCCCGGACGTTGTACGTTATATATTGCGAACTTTGGTAACCCGGAAGTCCTATGAATGAAGCAGGATTGTTAGTGTTATATTTATAAATCCTATCGGAGTCGCATAACACAAATGTAGTTGGAGAGAACAATTAATGAGTCGCATAAGGGAAAATCTTTTTGTTGATCTTACACAGGGTTAACAAGACCCAACTGTTTGAAATTAAAGTCTTGATTACAGTTAGTTAGCCTTAAAAAAGAAGTCGAATAATGGTTACTGTGAGATCAGTTATTTAATGAGTCGAATAACCTTGTCTACCTCATATGTCTATAAAATGTGTAATTTGTAGCAAGTATCCATCAACCAATCTTAGTCTAACTAGTAAAAACTTAAGAACACAATGGAAAACTTTACCGATTCTACAGATAACACCACTAACGAAATGGAGCAAGTTAACTCTGTTGTCACATGTTTTCCGCCGTTAAAAAAAAACTCTGTTGTCACATGTCACTCTACTACTAATATCCCTGTTCGCCAAGCATCCAGCTCCAATTATGTTTCCCCTCAAGGGCTTCAGTTGTCACCTCATCTCACTGTTTCGCCAAGCATCCCACCCATTTGCCAAGCATCCAGCTCCAATTCTGTTTTCACTCAAGGGCTTTAGTTGTCACCTCATCTCACTGTTTCGCCAAGCATCCCACCCATTCCCCAAACTAACCACCTAGCTGCATTAGCCCGGACCGCAAACTCAAACAATGTTAAGGACATGATGCTTGTCCTGTTTGAAAGAGAAAATGATAGAGATTTTGCTGTTGTTAATAACATGAACCATATTGCTGACATATATGTAGAAACTAGAAGGGGGGGGGGGGGGGGTTGAAAAGTTTCTCATCGGTTTATCTCCTAATTAAAATTCCTTTCAATTAGGTTAGTGCACAAAACTATCTTTTACTTGAAAGCTAGTTGCATAATGATTAGGTTCAATTCTAATGCATTAACAATGTATAGTAAGTGTAGTGATAATGAATGTAAGTAAAGAGTAAGGAAAGAAACAACCTAGTAGGAAGACACCAAGATTTATAGTGGTTCGGCAACGAGGCTCTATCCTCGTTCCTACTCCACTCCTCGAGTACACCTTACTCGAGATTTCCACTATATCCACAAGCTCCCTTCTTGGCGGAGAAAATCTTACAACGTCGCTTAAATTATTTTCCGACACTAAGCTAAATGTCGAGACCTAATCTTAGCTAGGACCAATCTACATAACGTCACCCACTTCACTCTTTTACGACACAAGGCTAGATGTCGAGTTCTAATCCAAAGGTAGAACCAATCTTCACAGCGTTGCCTACTTCACCATTTTCCGACACAAGGCTAGATGCGAGTTAAAATCCAAACCTAGAATCAATATTCACGACTCTTCACTTTGAAGCTAAGTGAGAACTTCACACAACACAACTAGATATCACTTTATAGTTTAGTGAGAACTCACAAGACACAACCACATCACTTTATAGTTTAGTGAGAACTCACAAGACACAACCACATCACTTTATAGTTTAGTGAGAACTAACACAACTAATTACAACTCAACTAATCATATCCAAGTACACACATGTAGCTTGGATCTACACAACATAAATCCAAGCACACACATGTGAAATGGATGTACACAACTCTAATCCAAGTTTTCACAAATAGCTTGGATGAACACAACTAGTCCAAGTATTCACAAATACATAGGATCTACACAAGACACAAATAAACAAATGATGAACATGACTAGATCTTTAGGAAAAGGTGATCTTCATCAATGCTACATCTTTAATCATATCACAAGTGTGTGAGTGATATTCTCTTTGGACAAGGTAAAGAAGGAGATCAAGAGGATAATCATGAGTAAACATACTTAACACATTAAGTGATCATTTAAAAATAACTAGGATTAGATAAGAGAAAAAAGGTTGAAGAAGATGTCCAAAAAGGGTTGATAAGAATGTAGATTTGATCCACTATTTATAGGACAAAACATCCAACGACTATATCTGCCCGCGGTTCCTTATTGGAGCCCGCGGTTCCTTATCGATAAGGAACCGCCGTAGGTGCTAAGGTACCACCGGCGTAGAGTCCGCTCCTTTTTGTCTTTTAGTGAATTTGAAATATCTGAGGCTGTTTAAACCTTCAAAGGATATTCTTATGGCATTTGGAATATGCCATATTCAAATTTGCATTTTCATTTTAATAAAACATTTTCTTAAAAATAAAGTTTATTAAAAATATTTTGTTATGTTTGACAAAAGTGAGTTTTAAGGCTAATCACTTTTATGATCACTAAGCATGATTAAGATATGTTAGTCTAATGATTATTACCTTGATGATAGTGTTTGTTAGATAATTCGTTTTATGATTGTGTTTGATAATAAATGTCTTTGTAATTTGTCGTGATCAAAACTAAGAAAGATTAATTAATACTAACAATGTTTTTAGGCATTGCTTTGCATTAACAATCTCCCCCTTTTTGATTACGACAAACTATAAACTCATTTACGTAAAATACAAGTTTATTCGAATTATTAACGAGTTTATCACTATCATTTCTCTCCCTTTGTAGAAGCAAAGAGGTTAGCACAAGTCTTTGAAGAAGAAAAGAACCGGACTTTTGCTAGTAGCTCCCCTTTGGTGCTTACTCCCCCTTGCTTGGGGCACCAAGTCAATGAGCTAAGGTGACATGCTACACAAAGGTTAGAAGAAAGAAAAGAAACACCAATGTATATATGTGCACTACTTACTAACTAACTTGAGAGGAAGAAGGAAAAGAAATCTCAAATTAGAAGCAAGCATTTGCTAAGTATGTCCAAAGGGTGTGTGTTGACAACATCATAGTTCAATTGGTGGAATAAAGGAAGAAAAGAAACATCCAAACCAATCAAAGATGATTGAAAATGTCAATGGGTTAAAATTTAGAATATATAGAATCACCCATAACTAATTTTAAGTTTTAACCATGATCAACTCTTTAACAAATGTGTGAAATAGAATAAGAGGGAAAGATAACACACATAACATTCATATTACATAAAAATGAAATAACATACAAGATAAATATTCATACACACAATATGAATATTTAAAGCAAAAAATATGGAAAATAGACCACAAAGCATAAACTACTCTAATAGTGATAATCTTCCAAGATTGCTCAAATTTTATTGACTCAAACAACTAAAGTACAAAATGTGCCTTAGTTGGAAAAGAAAGACGACGAAGCATCATTCGAAGTTTTGTTCACGGGAACGAAAACTTTGAGAGGAGGTCCAGTGAGGAGGAATTCAAGAAAATTTAGCTTGTCATAGATATGAGCAAGTTCAATTTGTTGAAAACGACAACAAGCACACGAGGAACCATGATGCAAAACAAAGTCGTTAGATGGGGGAGGTCCATCAAGATTAGAGGTTGGTGGAGAGGGAGATAATGGATAAGAGATGTTTTCACAATTCCTAGTGAGGTTAGGGAAAGAAGATAGGTCATTAAGTTGAGGAAATTCGAAAGGTTTAGGTGGTGGTGGAAGAATTTCTTTTTCTCCGGTAATTGGATTTATAGAGTAAGTCTCATTCCAATATTGAATTGGAGAGAAAGAGGAATTCTTGGAGGATTTTGGAGAAGAAGAATCATGAGGATTCTTGTTCTTTTTGATCCAAATCGGTTTAACGGAGATTTTCGGTTTCTTTGAAAGCTTAGAAGAAGAAGCTTTAGGTTGAGAAGTTTGTGACAAAGATGTCAAGGTTAGGAAAGGAAGAATTAGGCATTATGAGGGATGAAGGAAAGAACTCCCAAAAGAGAAGAATTTAAAGAAAATAGACAAGGCAAATATTTGAAATGAAAAAGAAAGGTTTTAGAGAATGTTTAGCCAAATTGGGTAAACAAAGAATCTTGACCAAAACAGTGGTCAATATAGAAAGACCAAAAATAAGCCAATAACGGCTTTACTAGGGCATGGTTCTTTAAAGTAGCCCGCGGTTCCATATTGATATGGATCCGCCTGGAGGCTATGGAACCGCGTCCAGTGGACTGCAAAACTTGATTTTCAAAAGTTTTGGAGAAAGATAAGACTTTTTCAAAATTTTGCAAATCTTGGATTTTTACCTCTTTTAGCACTAGAGTATGTTAGGGTTGCATAAAAGCAACACATTCACAAAAAATGTCTTGACAAAGGGTGACAAAATATTTAAATAACATTTTGGTCCAATTTTAAGTCAAGTTTTTAGAGGTTGTAATAGATTTAGGTTCAATTTTAAATAAATTGAAGTTGTTTAATGTGATCACATAGATTAAAGCACATAAAAACTAAATCCATAAATCATCCACATGAGAAAATCATGAGGGAAAGGAAAGGAAATACAAGAATTAAAAAGAAAGTTAACTACTACAAAGATAGCTAACAACTAGGTCTTGAGTTCATAGTTCTCTTTAGCTTGACCTTCTTTTTTTTAAAAAGCATGTTAATTTGAAAACCATCATTCATCTCCTAGGAGGAGGCGTGGAGAACAAGACAAGCAAGAAATCATGCAACCTTCTATGAAGGCCAAGCATCTCCATCCTTAGGTTTTGAATGATGTAGTTATTATAGAGACAACATGGGCAATTTGCACCATGAGCTTCTAAGAACACAAAAAAGTAAGGATCACCCATGAAGTGAGGGATATGAATGGCCAAAATAGGAGCATTAGCGTTAGAGGGTGGAGGAGGTGGTGGAGGCATAGTGTCCAAGGGTGAGATAGGAGAGTTTGGTGGAGTGAAAGGAGAGGTGACCAAAGACTCAAGTACAAAGGGGATACTTTGTAGAGGTTGAGGTTGAGAAATCATATCCAAAGGAGGACTAGGGGTGAAAGGTGAAGAAAGCTCATTCATTCTTGATTGGAATGAAGAGGATGTAGAACAATGAGAATGGTTAGTACCATGGGTTGAGTTTGTCTTGCATGGAGCAAGAGGTGGTGAAGGTGAAGATGAAATGAGAATGGGAGAGATCTCATTTTTGGGAGTGTGAAAAGATGAAGAACCAATGTTAGGTATCTTGATCTTAATTTTGAGGCTTCTTTTTGTGGAAGAAGTTTTGGAAGAAGTGGATGTTCTAGTAGACACCATGGTTGTGTGTTAAGGTTTAGAGAAGAGTTGAAGGGATGAAGAACACAATCAACATGAGAGGGTTTAAGAAGAGAAGGGAATGGTCCATACTAGTAATGGGTTAAAACCATTTTAGGTGAATAATGAAATTAGGTATCCTAGTTTAGGAAAGTGTAGGTTTTTCAAAAAAATTATCAAAGTTTTACACATATTAAGGAAAACAGTGTAAAGGCGGTTCCTTACGTAGGTCCGCGGTTCTTTATCGCTAAGGAACTGCGGGTTTGATATGGAACCGCGACCAGTGGTGACAGAAAAGTGCACTTCCAAAAACTTTGGTCAGCCCAGATTTCACATAGGTAAATGACAAGCCAAAGTGAACTTTAAGTCAAAATCTAGGAAGCTAACAAACACAAAATATGCACAAAACAATGCAACTATTAGGATTAAAATACTAATAATCCAAACATAAAGTATTAGTTGACAACCATAATAAATGTTTAACAATTTAAACATGTTTACAAACATGTTAACCTTGATAAACCAATGCTTCATTTCTTCTTCTTGCCAAGTCACTTGATCAATTTGGCTATGTTCTTGAACGACCCTGTTGACTCCACTCGATGATCATATAACTCACCTTGTGTTTTAAGATTGGCTCGATAGACATCCGCAAGACCGAAGTTTTCGGGAAGTCCACTAGTAGCAAAGTAAGTAGGAGGGATGATTTCTTCTAACCCTTCCATGAAAGAGTCCATGGATGGGTGGGAGTTACTCGAAGAACCAACATGAGCACTTGTGCCTATGCCACCACCATCACTTGGTGACATATCAAAGTCCTCATCATCAGAATCTTGTGGATCGGACTTTCTCGAACCTCGATCACTTCTAGCTTTTCGTGGTTGTACCTTTTGAATAGGTAGCATAACACGTTCGACCGAACGAAAGCGAGAAATGTTAATATCAGGATAATCTTCACCCAACCTTCTTAAGAAGGCGAGTTAGGAGCATGGCATAGGGAAGATTTGTTTTGGGTTTGGAAAGAGCATAAGTGATTCGTCGAGCGATATAGTATGCGAGATTGTACTTGGCGTCGGTAGCGATGCAACATAACATGTGCGCCATACACGCCAGAATATGATCCCGGTTTCCGCCAAGACAAAATACATTCTCCCTAAGGATGTCAGCCCGACGAACCATACAATCATTTAGGTCGCTTAAGAAAACCTTATAGCATTTTACTCGACGCTTGGTAGAGTGGAGGCTTCTTACAATGTTTCCACTACGCTCTTTACAAATGACATCAAGAATGAAGTCAAGGTCAATCTCTTCATTTTCATTTGGAGCACAGTCGAATGGTTCAAGAAGATAATCAAGTTTCCATTTATCAGTGAATCGACAAGTGCCTACAAATGGAACACGAATATCTTGACCAAAGTCTTCAAGAGTGAGTTTAATGAGTTGACCTTCAAGGATGAACCTAACATATACTTTATCATCGTCATAAATGAGAGAGTATGTGCTAAAGAACTCTAGGAGAAATTCGGGATATATATCCTCTTTGATGTCCAACAAACAATCAAACCCAATTTGTCCGAACATTGATCGAGTATATATATATATATCCCTCAATATCCTCTTCGACAACTCTACCCTCGTGAAAGAAACGTTTTTTGAGTGAGGAATAGGTGTTTGTAAGTTGAGAGGAAGCACACATTTCGGAAAGGTTTGGCATGTATTGTCTAGTGTATTGGTGGTCTTGTTGATATTCTGAAGGCATGATTAGTACCTAAATACAACAAACAAAGATATTTCTCCAATCACTCATATGAAAAATAAAAGACAAAATTTCAAAAGATGAGAATGTGTTTCATCAATATCTTGACAAAAAAAGGATTAATCCTTGTCATTCTCATGTTTACGATGTACCCATTTCATCATTGATCAAAAGATATGAACTATGTAAAATCAACAATGAACTAGAACATTGGTTTTTCAAAAGCAAGGATTTTAGGTAAGCATTTAACAATGCCATTACCAACTTGTTCATGGGTTCATATCAATTCCATCAATCAACCAAAATATTTAGTCAAAATTCGGATTTGTTCTACAAATGGGTTTTAGTGAAATCTCTATGAATATGAACCTAAGGAAACATAGTAACAATACTACGTCAACTCTTATTTCTAGTAAGGTTCTAATTCAATGTCAATTTTAAAAGTCCCCAATTATGAATGTATGAACCCTAGAAAAAATTAGATGAAATTGAAAGAAATAACTTACAATTAATTGATCTTGGATGATGGATGAGTGAAACCCACGAACATGAATCAATTAATTTGAGTGATTGAAGGTTTTTGAAGCTTCAACAATGGTGGAAAAACAAAGAAAAACCGTCTGCTGTATGTGAAGGAGAGAGAAGGTCTAGTTTAAAAAAGTTATTTTAATAAAACTGGCGCTCTGACAAAAGCTACTGCCCGCGGTTCCTTATCGATAAGGAACCGCGCCTCTAAGCCGCCAGTGATAAAGAACCGCCTACAGAGGCAGGATTTTATCAAAGAAAGACAATGAATTTTTGAAAACCAAATTTTTTAAAATACTTAAAAATATATCTTAAACCTTTTAGGATATCATTGGACCACCACAACACTAGGTAATAATGCCTTGTTGAAGGATTACGAGTTGAATCGAGATAGGAAAAGACCGAAACGAACAAACGACTACTCGTAGCAAAAAGGCAAAAGGAGAGGAGTCAAGAGAAGTGAATCAAGATCAAGAACATTGCTCAAAATACAAATGACATTCTTCAAATTGAGGAGGTGAAGAGCTTGTGTCATATATAGTGGTTTAAGACGTGCCTTTCCGGCGATAGTCTAAACGGCTTTGGGTAATGAATTATACCAAGCAATTTTGATGCATAGAATAAAATCATTTTCAAGAGTAGTCTTATTCTATTTCAAAATATGATCAAAGTATAGATTCACTTTCTCTCCCACATGATCAGATAATTATTGCTAGAACTAACAATAACAATATCCTTGGAATATTTCAATTACAAATGTGTAAAATCCACCTACAACTTAATGAAGTACATTGGTATCTCAAGGGATACACTAATCATCCTAGAGATGAGCTTAATTGCACAACTTACACATGATATAGGGCCTACTAACCGTAAGGGTGCAAACCATGGAAATCATGCTTGATACTTTAAACTTCTACTAACTCATACTACATCTCCATAGTGAGCGTACCTTGGCCACAAATTGCATTCTGAGCTTTCAAGGAACCGATGCAAAACCTAACTATGACTAATAGTGACTACTAAGTCTTCAAAGACTAGTATCACTTCTACCCATCTTGATATCATCATTCAATGATGTTGGAAGTCAAAGAAGATGAGTCTTCTACAAGTGTAAGTAACTCAATCCACAATCAATAGAATGATTTATCTTCATGAGTACCTACACATAACAAGATGCAAACTAGTAGATACATTTCAAGAGTAAACTTAAAATGCATTAATACTACTAATTTAAGAAATATGCAATATTAACATTTTAAAAGGCTTATTTTCAACAAAAAATAGTTTTGACCAAAGAAAAACTTTAGTACAACATAACCTTCTAATTTGAGAAGATAATGGATCGATTCAAGTCTTAAAGTACAATATACTTCAAAGATCTTGTGTCACCGTCGCTCTAATACCAATTGTAGAAACTAGAAGGGGGGTTGAATAGTTTCTTATCGGTTTATCTCCTAATTAAAATTACTTTCAATTAGGTGAATGCACAAAACTATCTTTTACTTGAAAGCTAGTTGCATAATGATTAGGTTTAATTCTAATGCATTAACAATGTATAGTAAGTGTAGTGATAATGAATGTAAGTAAAGAGTAAGGAAAGAAACAACCTAGTAGGAAGACACCAAGATTTATAGTGGTTCGGCAACGAGGCTCTATCCTCGTTCCTACTCCACTCCTCGAGTACACCTTACTCGAGGTTTCCACTATATCCACAAGCTCCCTTCTTGGCGGAGAAAACCTTACAACGTCGCTTACATTATTTTCCGACACTAAGATAAATGTCGAGACCTAATCTTAGCTAGGACCAATCTACACAACGTCACCCACTTCACTCTTTTACGACACAAGGCTAGATGTCGAGTTCTAATCCAAAGGTAGAACCAATCTTCACAACGTTGCCTACTTCACCATTTTTCGACACAAGGCTAGATGCGAGTTCAAATCCAAAGCTAGAACCAATCTTCATGACTCTTTACTTTGAAGCTAAGTGAGAACTTCACACAACACAACTACATATCACTTTATAGTTAGTGATAACTCACAAGACACAACCACATCACTTTATAGTTTAGTGAGAACTCACAAGACACAACCACATCACTTTATAGTTTAATGAGAACTAACACAACTAATTACAACTCAACTAATCATATCCAAGTACACACATGTAGCTTGGATCTACACAACATAAATCCAAGCACACACATGTGCAATGGATGTACACAACTCTAATCCAAGTATTCACAAATAGCTTGGATGAACACAACTAGTCCAAGTATTCACAAATACATAGGATCTACACAAGACACAAATAAACAAATGATGAACATGACTAGATCTTTAGGAGAAGGTGATCTTTATCAATGCTACATCTTTAATCATATCACAAGTGTGTGAGTGATCTTCTCTTTGGAAAAGGTAAAGAAGGAGATCAAGAGGATAATCATGAGTAAACGTACTTAACACATTAAGTGATCATTTACAAATGACTAGGATTAGATAAGAGAAAGAAGGCTGAAGAAGATGTCCAAGATAAGAATGCAGATTTGATCTACTATTTATAGGACAAAACATCCAACGAATATATCTGCCCGCGGTTCCTTATTGGAGCCCGTGGTTCCTTATCGATAAGGAACCGCCGTAGGTGCTAAGGTACCGCCAGCGTAGAGTCCGCTCATTTTTTTCTTTTAGTGAATTTGAAATATTTGAGGCTGTTTAAACCTTCAAAGGATATTCTTATGGCATTTTGAATATGCCATATTCAAATTTTCATTTTCATTTTAATAAAACATTTTCTTAAAAATAAAGTTTATTAAAAATCTTTTGTTATGTTTGACAAAAAGTGAGTTTTAAGGATAATCACTTTTATGATCACTAAGCTTGATTAAGATATGTTAGTGTAATGATTATTACCTTGATGATAGTGTTTGTTAGATAATTCGTTTTATGATTGTGTTTAACAATAAATGTCTTTGTACTTTGTCGTGATCAAAACAAAGATTAATTAATACTAACAATGGTTTTAGGCATTGCTTTGCATTAACACAATATAGTGGCCGAGTTAGGGAGAGGGTTGAAATAATTGTTGAGCTTGAGCAGTTGTATGGTTGTGTGGATGC
This sequence comes from Glebionis coronaria, assembly GCA_025667525.1. Classification (NCBI taxonomy): domain Eukaryota; kingdom Viridiplantae; phylum Streptophyta; class Magnoliopsida; order Asterales; family Asteraceae; genus Glebionis; species Glebionis coronaria. The sequence continues at coordinate 177,360,405 of CM046881.1, read as the reverse complement.
GTTTGAAAGTGCCAGGCTTCTTACTGAGATTAATGAAGATGATTTGAAAAAAGTGAGAGTTTTGATGACCGCTATAACTCAGGCCCAGATTAAGATTATAAAAAAAATCACCCATGTTGTTAACATAAGAGCTAAGTAACGTGAATGGTCTTCTGTTGTTGGTGTGCTCTGTTGGTTCTCTTCTGTCATGGTGGTAGTATGAGTCGCTAGTTTCTTCCTTGTTAGAATAAAACAATGCTTGAACTGTTAATTCAAGTGTCTTGTGTGGCGTGTCCATTGGCTTTCTTTTTTATGTTGTAATATGTGACCCGTCTTGTCAATTGTGACTTTGTTTATGGAATGAAAATGTTGTGTTTAAGTAATTGTTTATGGAATGTGTTAATTATCATATTTCTTATTTGCTTACAACCCTCAAGGAACTAACATTTTTTATTCGCTTTCGTTAGGAATATGAAGCAAAAGTTATAATAACTAGTAAGTTGCAATATTTGACTTTAGTACGCCAAAAAATTAATGCTAAAAGACGGATTTTGTTTAAAGACAAATGTTTTGGGAAATGGTTGGATTTACGGTTTTTCGATCATGAATCGCACCTATTAGACTTCGTACTACAAAAACAACGCACCGTGAATGATCCTCAATATGATCTGCCTTTAATATATTACATAAATGGTTGTGGATTCCATTTTGGGCGACGTGAGTTCTATTTGTTAACCCGGTTTTAGGCCTGGACAGTGTGATTTTAGTGTTTACACCGATAGTTGTTTAGATTTTAGAAAACGAGTTTTTCACTCAAGTAAATTGTTGTGTTAACCTGTATGGATTTTGTTGTGCTGATTGAGGACGAAGAGGCGTTTGGTAAATTGTGTGATCCGGATGCTATACGTGTTGCTTTGATTATAGTGTTAGAGGTTGTTCTCATAGGGAGATTGTTAGTCAGCGCGGTTGATGAAAGCATTCTGAGATTAGTTATGGACATAGATGCATGGAATGCGTTCCCGTGGGGTGAGCATATTTGGGAACATCTTTACAACGCAATTCTGAACGTAGTAGATAAGGTAAAGATGGAACATCTGAAAGGGTTGCACATGTCATCGAGATATGTTCCAACTTACACAGTTTCAGGATTTGTTTGGGCTTTAAAGGTTATTACTGTGAACATTATAACCACCTTAATATATTATTTTGTGTAATCTGTAATTAAATATACATGAACTATTATATAGATTTAGATTTTGGATACATTTGACGCCCAGAATGTCTGGTGGTTTAAAGACACCGAAGTCATACCAAGATGTCTAGCTTGGTCTAGGAAATTTTTTTATAAACATTCCAACCAAGTAACATTATTCACAAAAGTAAGTTTTCATACTTTACAATAAAGGTCACGTTATGTGTAATTTATGATTGTGTATAGTTAACGTTTATATTTCTGTTACCATATAGGAAGCAAAACATGTTACTGATATAAGGCCGACTTTATGCGAGTATGAAAGAAGTTGGTGGTCTACAAGTAATATGTTTTTGAGCGAATACATTCCGAAACAAAGAATAACTGTGGCACATGAGTATGATGTATATGTTCAAAATATTGCTGCTAGGCGAAAACGTGACCAGTTTTTGGATCAGGTTACATATGGTTCAGAAACTGTGGACAGGGATAAAGTAAGTAGCATTAAAGATAGTATAATAAATGTCTTAAACGACCGTATGTTCCTACTAGAGACTATCATCAAGGTATTGTCATCCGTTTGTAAAATGGTTATACCCTATACTTATTGTGAAGCAAATAATGTTAACTATATAATATGCGCAGGTCCTTGTAGTAAACACATATGGTGAAACAGTTCTCGCTTTAGAGATTAATGAAGACGCGTGTAACCTAGACGCATAATTTGTAGACAAGTTACGAGAGGATTTTATAAATATTGTCAACCTCCCATTCATTCTATTATTGATGTTGATGAGTACGAGGTATGTTTTTATCCAAGTGACTTTACATAGGATTGCGTGAGTTGTAGTTGAATCGTTTGCAGGACTGTGAGGTAGAAAAGGATTTCTTGTTTAAGTTAGAACGCGAAGAGATTTTATTACGTGAAGAAGAAGAAAAGGAAGAGGAAGCGGCAAAACTACTTTTAGCTGAACACGAGAGATTAAAGTTGAAGTCAGAGCAGGACATAGAAATCAAGAGAAAGAGGAAAATAGACTATAACAAACGGTATGATGCCCCGAGAAACAACAATCACTTTATCCTGGCGATGTCGCGTGCTCAACCACAAAAAAGAAGTATGACTACTGGTGCAGTAACTTCTAGCTGGTTAGAGTCTTGTAAAAAGTTTAAAAGAAAACATATGATGTGACGTGTACACAAGAAGACATGAGTGAATATCTCCAAAATGTTGGTGAATGGGTAGAGGTATGAAATTATAATTTATGTTTGTTCTATTACACCAAAATACCATACTAGTTTAAGAATTTTATTTAGACGTTATATTTTTTGTGATAGGACCTTTCTATAAAGAGTAACGCAATCGAATATATATGGTTCAGTAGTGGTATGGATGAGTACCTTGCTAAACCTGGCCGTATACGTTCCAAGTTTCCATGGTGCAGTGAATGTACCATTGAGCGAGACTATTGGGAAGCCCTACTATGCTTAGACGACGAAAAGGTTGGCTTACGGACGAGGTAATTTTTTATCTAATGGAAGAGTCCCTTTTAACAATGACAATTTTTTTTAAAATCTAGATTGTAATATATAATTTTGTTTCAGCACATTGATTTATGGGTCGATTACATGTGGTATGTTCGACCAAAGAGTGTCAGGTGGGCAATGGTCACAAGTTACTTTGTCCAGCTGCTATTACAAAATACCATGCCTGTTTGGTTTGTAAATAGAAGTCGCTACAAGGTGCCTTGGACGGAAGTAGACGAGGTAAATATCTTTCACCTGTCCATTTATACACGTTTTAAAAGCTGATTAAGTAATATTATATTTGTGTTGTCATAATAGGTGTTTATTCCGATTAATGAGACGGACAAACACTGGTGTTTAGCGCATTTTGACATACGGTCCGACATGGTGACATATTATGATAGCGGGTAAAACTACGATGTTGAATACCGTGCTCGTTACATCAATCTTCGTCAATGCTTACAAGTAAGCTAACATCTTGTTATGTTATATATTTAATGATAAGTGCAACATCTGAATTGAGCACATTGTAGAGGAAATATTTTATGGTTGGATATGAATGCATTGCAATCAAGATACTGACTTTAACTAGGATTTAGATAAACTGCATTTGGGTTAAATGTATAGAAGGTTTTCATAGTTTTGGCTATAAATATGTTGCCTACTTGTTTACAAGATATACAAAACACCTAGACTTATCTCTTGAGTTAATTCCTTTTGATAAAACTCCCACTTGTAATGTCTGACTACATCCCTCTAGAACTACAGAATGAAATTATGCTTAAACTTCCTGTTTATGCATTGCTTCATTTCAGGCAGGTTTCTAGAGGATGGAAATCGATCATTGATAGTCATAAGTTTTTTGACAAATACGGTGCACGGTTGACAAAGCCTTCAACTTTCCTAGTTACTTATGACCAAGGTTTCATAGGTTCTAAATATGTTTGTTTTATAGAACATACATCTTTATAACTCGCCATTCTCACATACCTCCATCCCTTCCCGGTTTAAGCCTAGAATGTAGGCCTATAGGAAATTCACACGGCGTGTGGTGTTTCTCGTCTCCACATATGGCAACATTGTGGAACCCTTCCTTTCGTAAATCTGTTGGTATTGTTATACCTTACAATATTGATACAAGTAGTTTTGAAAAAAATGTTTTTGGGTTTGGTGTTCATCCTGATGGGCTAGTCCCCACCCTAAGCAAGGTTGCATACCCAGAATCAGGTCCAGGAGACTGGACCGTACTCTTGTTTAACCTAGCCGAAAAACGCTGGAAATTGGTCCCCACTCCAAATCTACCTATCAAAAAGATACGTATTAACCCATCTTCACAAACAACAATTGACGGGGTCATTTACTGGGTTGCCGCTGAGCGATTTGTATTTCCGGATGGTGTTTCGTTTAAGGACTACATGATAATGTCGTTTGACATGGTGAGTGAATTGTTTACACTCATAACCATTCCTATCCCGCTTAGAAAACTTCTACCCATTCCTTTTTTCATCTCAAAAAGGATTCCTCACTTGTGTTATTTGGAAACCACTTTGGTGTTGTACAACCTTCATTCACTATTTGGAGTGTTGAGATCAGTCATTGTACCATAAGGTCATTTAGCCGGATTTGCAACATCGACACACATGATCCTTTAAAACTTCTGGCTTTCACAGGCAATGGAAGTCCAGTACTTGAAGTTTGTAGGGCATACCATATGTTACACAACCTACATTTGTTCAATGAATCATCGCAGCAATTGCGTAGTTCGGGTGTCGAGGGAGCTGGTGGTTCATTTTACTTGGGTTTGTATCACGAGTCCCTTGTGATGGCTAATGAGAGGGACAACCACATCTACTAGGATAGTTCCTTATTTCCAATCAAAATAATGTTGTTTTTTATTTTTAGTAGTATCCCATGTTCGTACTTTTTAATATTTGTTTGTACTCAAACTTGTAGTGTTGTTTTATTTGTTTTTTTATGCTAATGATCAGTGTTGTGTTATTTGTTCTTGTAGTTTTTTATTCCTGTTTGTTATCAATTTGTTGGCAGGTTAAGTTGCCAAAAGTTTTGGATATGTGTAATGCATTTGTGGCAAAATCCATTGATGGTAAAGCTTACAAGATAAATTTTAGTCTTGCCCGTGGAACTCCCCAACAATGTGGTGAGTATGATGATTGTGGCGTGTGGGTATGCATATTTTTATATAGGCTATCACATGGGAAATCGCTGAAGGTCGATGATGCGATACAAGCAGCACTTGCGTATAGAGAAAGAATGACTGAATTTTATTTTAAAGCATAAATTAGTCTAAGTTTAGGGGGCCCTTAAGTTTATTGTAACCTATACAAAGCAATCTATTATCAACCTTTATTTTATGTTGGGACTTGTGGTTATGCAGAAATAGTTGTTCAAGAATTAATCAAGTATTTAACATGTTTTATCAGGTTATCATGAGTGTTAGCTAATCTTTAGAAGTCTTACCTTTATCAGTTTATCATGATTCATGAAAATTAGCATATGTAAATAAGGTAAATCTTTTGGTTTTGTTAAGCATTGTAAAGTATATCAGGCATACTGACAATTTTCATTAAACATTACAACAGGTATAGACATGAAATAAGGGTAAATTAAGACATAACATTACACATGTTTTGTCCAGCAAAGTAAAAATCAAGATAAACCAAAATTAAGGGTAAATAAGCGCAATACATTAGACATGATGTGTTTAGTAATACATTAAACTAATGTCTTTGGTACATAAAAGAAAAATACAAAAACAACATCAAATTTTCTAAAAATCGCCAAGGTGAACATTACGATGGTTTGACGATTCTACCAGAGTATGATTGTCAATGAACTGGATAGATTGGCCGTCTCCCAAAGTATTCTAGTAAAAAAATTATTCATAGGTTAGACTTTAGCCTAGTTGAAATGAAAAATAAAATGTTATATAAGATTTTTTTACCTGACGTTCTTGCAATAGAGCCTCACATGCGTCTCTATGGTGTCTAGTATCTTCACACCTGCTGCGATAGTTGTTTCTTGGTTCCTCCCCTTGTGACCTAATACGAGCATTCGATTTGGGCCGTCCTGGTTGACACTTTACTACGATAGGAGACAACACCTTCTGAAGATTAATTGATTGTTCCCACATGGACACTTCTGGAAGACGGTACACCAACTCCCTGTAGGTGTTGTTCACTGTGCTTTTACAGAACCATGCCTTTGCCCATCGATTGGGATTGCGCAACCCAATTACCCAATAAACAGAACATACATGACCACACGGCATGCCTGAAAGTTGCCATTTCCGATACGTACATTGATCGTTTACAAGATCCACTTTGTGGGCAGCTCTATATCTTTGACCTGGTAAATCTTGAAATTCTCTATCGGATGAACCACCCAGTTAACACTCTTCAAATTTCTCTTTGTCACCTTTGCAGCAGCCCAGGTTGATAGTTCATCAATTTTCGGCACAACTACAAAAAATGTTGACCAACAAAACCATTAGTCATCATTTAATACTTCTTTAAAAAGAAACAAAAACAAAGTTTTATCGACCGTACCATCACCTTGCGACCTCCGCTCACAATACCTTCTTTGTAGAAGGTCCCTAAAAAATCCATAAGCTTTGTGATTGGAAATATCCTTACACCCTTTGTTAGTGAATTAATCGACTCAACGCAGTTGGACGTTAAATAATTGTATCTGTTAGTTGGGCAAAAAGCGCGGGACCAATTTTCAAAACCAGCATCTTGGAGTTTTCTGTATGCCTCAAGTTTACAAATTCTTATTTCAGAAATACTGTTTTCAAAATCTTGGGTCAAATAAGCTTTACATGTTTTCCAATAAATTGCATTAAACTTTCGGGACTTTAAGCTACAATTCATAAGCAAATGCCTACAGCATATACCATGGAAGGCTTCTGGAAATACAATGCTACACGCTACGTTAATGGCTTGATGACGATCAAATATGATGACTAAATTAGGAACATCACTGATACATTCTTTCAATTTAGTTAAAAACCATCTCTAATTCTCAGTATTTTCACCTTGGCACACACCTGTGGCAATGGGTATGATTTGGTTGTTGCCATCCATCCCAACCGCAACGAGGTTAGTACCAAGATACTTACCCTTCAAATACGCTTCATCGATTTTCAACAGAGGCCACATATAACGTAAAAAGATCTGAATCTGTAATTATACTGACATTATTTCATTTTATTCTATGGTATAGTGGCAATATAATAAAACGTAATGAATTTGGAAGTATCTTACCGAGACAACGAAGGCAATAAAACACTTCTTGAAATAACAATCTTCGTTAGTATCAATATGTGTTACAGTTCCTGGGTTCAACAACTTTAAATTATGACAATAAAAAGGTAACTAGGTATACAAGTCCTTAGGTGAACTGTGTAGGAGTTCCAAATCCTTTTGTTTACCCGCCCAAGCTCTATAATATGAAACATCTAACTTCCAATCTAAATTCAAATCCTTGACAATATCAGTGGGTGTATATGCCCTCTTAGTATCTCTGATCTTGTCAATCAGTAATGGCCCTAATAAATTATGCTTTACGTTGCGATGGTTAGGGAAAAAATTCGTCTTGGAACAAGTGTGGATGTTTTGAACAGTTGTTGATCTAAAGACCGAACTACTTTTCAGCTTGCGTATGTGTATCAACCAATTTCATTCTGGTTGTGTACAACAGACACTGTAACGTTGGACACAAGACTGTAATACCTTATATTGGTAGCCATCAGTAACAACCTTTTTTCCAATGACAAACATACACACTGCCTTATTGTCAAACCTATCGTCTTTTTAAAGGGAAAATACATATCGAAATTGTGGTTGCTGGTTACTTTTTGTTCTATTGTACTATTTGTTGGAAGTGCGGGCATATAGTTTAGTGAATTTCGTTGCCAGCCTACATGGCTAGAAGCTAATTCTTCACAAACTAAAGGCTCATTTAAATCAAAGGAAACATAATTTAAGTTGTGTAGATTGTTTACCTCAACCAAATTAATGTAAATTTTTGCAACGTCTTGCGTGTCCAAAATATCACTACACATATACTCAACATCATCGTCATCCTTCAGGTTAATTCTATCCTCTCGTATGGTGTAATACAACGAAATATTTTCATGTTCTTGTAAATTAAATTTTCCCTTAACATGACAGACTAGCTTGGAGTAATTTATGGGCTTTTCTAATAGGACAGCCCTAGTAGAGTCCTTAAAAACAAGTAAGACTTTGAATCTAACAATTTTCCGTCTAGCCATTGTTCTATGAGTGTAACAACGTGGGCATGTTTCTTTTTTATACGTCGAAACACCATGGCTAGTTTAACTAACACTCGAATGACTTAAATTATTTTTACAACTTCCAGTCGAATAATGAGTATACCTAAGTTGAACTACCAGTCGAATAAAATTTATTCTTTGGGTTTAAAAAACATAGCATCATACAACAAGGCAAAACAGTAGGGCTTGTTTAACCAACACTCGAAGGACTATACATGATGAACCACCAGTCGCATAATGAGTATACCTAAGTTGAACTAATAGTCGAATAAAATTTATTAGTTGGGTTTCAAAAACATAGCATCATAGAAAAAGGCAAAACAATAGGGCTAGATTAAGTAACACTCGAATGAGTATACATTTTGAACCTCCAGTCGCATAATGATTATATATAGGTTGAACTACCAGTCGAATAAAATTTATTCTTTGGGTTTAAAAAAACTTAGTATCATAGGCAAAAGAGTAGGGCTTGTTGAACCACCAGTCGAATATAAAGTACACATAAATTGATAAAATAGTTATAATTTTCAACCACTAGTCGAATAATTAAGTCTTTCTAACAACCAAGAAATACATACTAAAGGCTAAGCAGCTACATCCTGTAAATAAATACCACAACGCATAGAGTTAATGACTACAACGAAATACATCTTCTTCATCAACAAATTCCTATAGGCGTCGATACTATGATGTAAGGAGAATGAGACAATGCAAACTGTATACCGCCACTTAAGATGGATACTCAAATATTATGGACAAGATTGAATCTGGGAAGAAGGTTCAAAGGATGGCCAGTTTCAGCCAACCCCAAAGTTTAATAAACACCTACGTTCAGCTTATAATGTTTAGGGTTCCAGTAGGGTCAATTGTTTTGTCTAAGTGTATTTGACAATGCACAAGTCAACAACAGTTGATCCAACTGGGAACCTAAACACTAGATTGACTGATACGAACCCATGTTAGCTTGGTTTCACGCTTAGCGTCCAGAGTTCCAGTTGGATCAGTTGTGTTGTATAAGTGTATTAGTCAATGTGCAAATCTGCGGCAACTGATCTAACTGGAAACCTAGACACAATTTATTCAAACCAGTTGCAAGTGGTTACCATTTTAGGACTATTAGTAATCTAACAAGGTGTTTAGAGTTCCAGTTGGATCTATAGGCTTGATTATGTGTATTACTGAATGCTCATGATGACGCAAACAGATCTAACTGTAAATTTAGACATAAAGTTTAGAAAACTAATTTGTAACAATTATAAATGAACAATGAATCTTTGCATATAGCCTAAAGTTCACATCTAACTAATTTATAATTTGTTGAATATGATAGATCTGCTCAATGTGGTGTTTTTGGATGGCTAAATAACGAGCTACCTTCAGAATACTACAAGGAACTAATGTATAACCATCATGCTGACAACGTAAATCTGACAACAACCTTACGTACAATAAGGGAGCGCGAGCAACTTAACAGGGGATCATTATACTTTACAACTTGTACAATTGTATTAGTTATAATGTTTGTAATTCTGTTATGTTTGTTAGTTTTAGGTTGTTGTTAAGAAAATGTATTGAATATTTCTTTACTATAATAGATTACCATTATCGCAACGCCTTTTTTATTTAATACCATTAATGGAAAATTTGCTTTATAAAGCATACTGAGTTTACATGCATGCAAATTATTCATAACTAGACAAAATAAACTACATGTCTTCACGGTGTAGGTAGCTGACCTTGTGTTTCCAGAAATATGATATCATGTTTTCGCGGTAAGCAAGGGCAGTTTCAACTGAGTTGCCAAAAACCAAAGGCATCCCACGTGTTAGCCGATACAATATAATAAGAGCCCATATCCTACAGTCTCTATAGTTTCCACTTTGAATCGGGACATCATCTAAAAACTTAAAACTGATTTTTAGTCTTCCAAGTTTAACCCCTTACTCTTTAGTACACCAGCATTATGTAGTAACTATGGGAGTTTTTCACTAAATACTTCACGCATCCCTATCCACCACAAGCGGGTCTCTTGAATTGGTAAATTCTTGATCTCCTACGGGGTGGAAGAGAATCATAAATTGTGATCACTCCCGTCCTAATATGCAATTCACCAAGCGCCTAGTGCTTTAGTGGTTCATTCAAAGGGATGTACACCTAAAGAAAGGAAAAATTAATATTTGTATAACCTTCAATCTAAGACTAATAATATCAGTCTATATGGAATGGTTTCAAATAATTTAACAAACTTTCTCAACGTCTGCCCAACTAATACATACGCCTTTGCCTTCTACGTACTGTTTAGGCAAACCTCTCATTAACATTGACGGGCATAAATGAGGTCCGGCTATACTCCAATCAACATATTTGCCACGATAGTAGAACAATAAATCAATCCAAACTTCAAAGTGCTGCGAAAATCAAACAACATACACTATCAAACAATATATTAAGCTAAACATATTATTTCTTTATCTTCTAATTAAAGAGTGTGCAACCTACCACGGTGCATAGCCATCCTCTATTGTTTTCGTCCAAACCCAACAAGCATAACCAGAATGTCTCATTAACGACTTGTCCATACTCGACCCATGGAAATTGGAACAACGGAAAAGAATTTTCATTGGAACCCTTTTTTGTCAACAATTTTTTCAAATATGCCGGAACTGTAACTTTTGTGGGGTGACATTTTTTAGGGCGTTTCAAATCCTAAAAATTGAGGTAACAACTATGAAAAACTAATAATCTTGGAAATTAATAAACACCAAAAAACCAAGTATTTTACCTCTTTGAACATTTCAAGTGGGGCGGAGGCTACTTCGAATACAGGTTCATTCGTTTTCGTTGGTTCAAATCGGAGGACCAATCCACCATCAACACCTATAGTTTCGTTGTTCAAACATGAACGGGTTTTTTTAACATGATCAGTAGTAGACCGTTGTTGAGCATACGGCTTTTGATATGCCACCCATGGCTTCCTTTTATGTGGTGCCTTTACAGAGACACAAGGTTTAGTTCCGACAGATTCAAGAATTGGATCCAATGCCGGCCTATCATTCGGTTGCACCACATTACGTTCCTGAAAAGTTAAAAAGATTAACAGATACTACTTTCAGAACGGTTTTTTCAAAATAACATCTAGATAACAAGTAACTAATATATAAAAGGGAATACGTACATTACATGGTCCATGTACAGACAACTGCGTCGTCCGATCAACATTAAAATTTGCTATTAACCTGTCAAGATTCATATTCCCTTCCTGAAAAATGAAGTTTTACAAATCAAACATCAATAATACGATAAGTTTATGTATACTTATATAAACTAAAGTTATTACAAACCTTTAATAGTGTATCATAAGGGTTTTTCAAATCTAACAGATTCTCGAGATCGTTCTGATGTGCAACATCCATGTCTATATTTACCCCCATGCCTCCCTTAACCTCTTGACTATTCACCAATTTTTCTTCCGTGTTATCTCCAAAGAAGACAACAATCATATTATCTAACCTATACTTGTAAGACTCAGTTTCATCAACCATCTTACCCTTCACGTCAACATCAAACTACATTGCAAACAAAATTTCTTATAAGAGATTGACAAGAACAAAATGTTGGTAACCTAAATCTTTCCTTGTAAACTAAATGAATATTCGGGTTACCTTTCGGGAACAATCGACTATATCATCATCATTTTTATGTTCACTTTTTTCTCCAACAAGGAAATCAGTATCATGAACTGCAGGTGTAACAAATTCCAACGCATTAAGCAAACACTCCATTTGTGATGGTTGTGAGTCGTTATACAAAGAATCCGTCTTTTTTACAAATGTCTGCTGTTGCACAGGGCATTCAAACAGATTATCATCGGCAAGACTAAAATCATAACTAGTCTCTATTGTTGCACATACAATACCAACAATTGTATTTCGAAGCTCATCCAAACTAGTCTTCATAACTGTTAGACCTAAAATGTGAGCGCCGTTTATGAAATTACATTAGATTCAGATAGGTAAAATGTGGAGGGACTACTATTGACATGTTGTCAAAGTTACTCATTGTTTAGCCTATATATACCCTCCATACTTCCATGGAGGGGTGAGGTTTTTCCATTTTGTGTATTTCACTTTCTCTCTCTAAATACACACACTCCTTTCAAGTTTATCTTTCTCTCTCTAAAATGTCTAAACACTTGTTTTATCCTCCCCGACCTCCGGATCACCCCTCTTGTTAGCTTGAATCTTATGGTTAACAATTGGTATCAGAGCTAACCGAGGGTGTTTCGTGTTTTTTTATCCAAGTTTGTATTCGTGTTTGTGTTTAATCGATGATTCGTGGTCTGTATTAGAATCGATGATTTTTATAATCAGTCTGTCTAATTCCTATACAATTTTTTTGGATTGTTTTTGATACATCTGCTACGTATCTCGAAAACATCATCTCATTTTTAGTTTTTAACAGTTTCCTTTCTTTTATATCAATTCTTTGTCTCTTGAAAACTAAGTCTAAACAGTTTTGTCCGTCCATATTATTTTGTTATCCTCGCCATTCACTTTTTCCCTGCTCATGTTGGTTTCTATATTTCAAAAATATGGATTTGTGGCATTTTTTTAAGATGATGATGAGCCGTTCTCAGATCCGACTTTATTTTGGTAAAAGGACAGAAAAATCATAGATCCTTTATTTTCGGCAGTCAAAACCCCATTCCGATGGTGAGTTACGATGGGGTGACACTGACTTCGTCCCGATGTCAACTTTTAGATATGATCGTATTGATTGCGATGGATGAATACGATGACTCGTTGCGATGGGCTCGTTGTGCTGGGTTCGTTGCGACGGGTTCGGTGCGATGACTCGTTGCGATGGACTCGTTGCGATGGACTCGTTGCGATGAGTCGTTGCGATGAGTCGTTGCTATGGACTCATGTTGCGATGGAATATAGTTGACTACGATGGGTTCTTTTGATTGACTGCGATGGCATGCATTTAAAAGGACTGCGATGGACTCATTTTTTAGACATACTTGCGATGACTGATTATTTTGGTTAGAAAGACGATGAGACTCATTTACATAAGTTTTATTTCTGAAAATATTTTGATCAAACCAGGAGTTCATCACAACACCGAGTCAATTCGGTAACTACCGAGCTGAGCGGGTCAACTCAGTGAGTCGAAAAAAACTCATCAAACAAACACCATCCTTTTAACTCCCATCAACACCAAATCTATCCTAACCCCTCGTCACCTAATCCCCAACTAGACTCGAATGTAAAACATAATTAAAGTCAAACTAGATCTCAGATTCGTTTCATATTATACATGCATGCCTCGATCCATAGAGATCTAGGGCTCGAAACACCAAATCATCACAGATCATGTAAAGGCATTACCTTTTTTTTAATATTTGAAACCTTTAGATTCGAGCATAACAAGGGTGTTAAATCGTTCTCGGTTTCGATTTTTTTGAAAACCAAAACAAGCATATCAAACCTACCCGAGACCCATATTCAAATCTTGATGACTTTACGTCTTGGATCTTGTGTGATTCGATATGGACTGAGCAGGAACGTATAAGGGAGATTTGTTTGTCACTCGAATTAAGGGTTTTGTGTTAATATGATTTGATTCTAATTGATGGAGAGATTCATATTAATTCCGATCCTCATCTGATGAAAACAATGAATATATAAGATGAGATGTATGATTTGTGTGATCATGGATTGATGAGTTTGGTTAGTATGGTATGTTTGATCTGGGTTGGGATAACTGGTAGGCGGAGAGTACGATGGAAGAAAAAGGGCGGATATTACTATGTGGTGGAGAGTTATGTGATTAGACTTACTATGAGAAAAATTAGGGGAACTAATCCTTTTATCCCTAAGGCTGGACTGGACCGGGTTTCTCAAACCAGAAGGGATGGGCTGTGATTTTATATGGAATAGGTTGGGCCACGCGTTTAGGGATCTGGTTACAATTTTTATGGACCAGAAAATTGATGGGCTGTATTGTATATTTGTTATGGTTATTTAGTTTGATCGGGTGTGACAAAATGTGACGGAGAATGAGTATATAGATATTATACGTATATTCTAATTAAAGAAAACCATCATTCTAAAACCCTAATTTTTGGAAAAAATTTCAGTTGGGCATATGACTGACGTTGAGCTTCAATGACAAGTTATCTAGACAAATTATCCTTTAATGGTATTTTATCATTTGTTCTAGATAACGACATTCAAACACAACACCAAAGCAAACAAAACACTTAACGCTAAAAGATCCGATATAAGATTCAATCTAACGACAACGGCTAGTTTTTATTCTACAAAGACACGTGATCACGAAGTGGATTTGGTATTCTATATTTGAAGTTGAAGTGGGATTTCATGAAGGCGTCTACTTATTTCATCATCGAGCCTTCCTCTATTTTTCTACCCCTTTTCTTCAAACCCAGTCTATCGATTGATGACTTGCTTGGGCGGATAAATTTATGATTGAGACTTGAATTATATAGTTTCCACTGTCAAGGGGTGGATGGTCGACGACATGGATAACTATCATTTTTGGGTGTCACACGCAGTTGCTCTTGTGGATAACTTCAAGAGGTATAAGAGACTTGTTTCTGCACCGTTCTTCAATCGACATAAGTGCAAGCTTAAGTAACAAATTTGGGGGATTGTACTTCAGTTTCAAGTTTGGAATATCGGGTTTACTTCACATGTGGTCACAACAAATATCCGAATGAATTCGAGTTTGGTAAGTTAGACAGAGAGAGATGGAATAAGCAATCAATTCTCACGGGATATTTTTGAGCTACACAACGACAATGCTACTTCATAGTCTAAGCAAAAATATTTCAAAGTTTCTCAATGACTTTTAAAACTTTTCAAGACATTTGCTTTAGACTAAGAACTTCTCGAGTATATGGACGTCCATGATAATGATGCTTCGGAGAGTTCGAAATCATCATGGGGGAAGATCGTCTACTTTGAAGTAATCGGATCAACTTCCAGGGGGAAGTAGTGTACATGGAATGGTATCTACTTACTTTATATGATTTTTATGAAGTATTCTGCAGGCGTGAGAAGAATTGTTGCTGATTTCCTGCATGTTACCCCAAACGGATTATCACCAAAACCTAAACGACTTGAACCAGTATAGAAGTAGTGTTATTTGGTGTGGTTCTTCTACAAATTTCCGCTGTGCACTTAAACTGATGAGCTAGAAGATTGTTCAAACTACATCAAAGTGTCAGAATCTGCTTAAGATACATATATTGGTTTGGGGGGAAGTTGATTCAGAAACTTCGTCAAAAAGAAGTCTATGAAGAATTTTTTTAAATACATGCTGCATGAATTGGGGGGAAGTTAATCCAAATCATGCATATTACAATTGTTCCACAACAAGCAAAGACAAAGAGGATTCAAGCTGAGGTACAAGTTATGAAGACAAGAAGAATTAAAAGACATCCTCAGCATTGGAAGCGCCTTAGAAGACTTTATTTTGTTGTATTTGTACTTGTTAGGAACATTGTAAGTAATTCTGTATGTCTCCAGATTGGGGGAAGATTGTTAGACCTAAAATATGAGCGCCATTTACGAAATTACATTAGATTCAGATAGACAAAACATGGAGGGACTACTATTAACATGTTGTCAAAGTTACTCCTTGTTTAGCCTATATATACCCCTCCATACTTCCATGGAGGGGTGAGGTTTTTCCATTTTGTGTATTTCACTTTCTCTCTCTAAATACACATACTCCTTTCAAGTTTATCTTTCTCTCTCTAAAGTGTCTAAACACTTGTTTTATCCTCCCCGACCTCCGGATCACCCCTCTTGTTAGCTTGAATCTTATGGTTAACAATAACTGGTTTAACCGACCAAACGACTGAACAAAGATTATTCACAGCTTCCATAATACGATTATCTAATCTAGTAGGTACGTTGGTTACTCTCTCCACCTTGACAGATTCAACATCAGGAACACACGGTGGTTTTTCATTACTCATACCCTCATTATTTTTTAACCCAACCCCTAAACCAGTTCAAATAAGGTTAGGAATTTGAATGCTTGGTTTCGAAGTACCTTCCCCAGATAGATTTTTGGGAACCTCAGCGTATTGCACATCACCAAAGCTAGTATCAGGTACTTTTACAGATTGTACAACAGTATCAGGTACTTTTACAATTGTACATCAGGTTTCTTACATTCCAATTGTGAAGAAACGGTGGATGCAGTTACCAGGTTTTGTGAAAGGGGTATTGTTCCATTAGGTTTGTAGGATTAGATACAAGATACGACATCCCCCCAGAAGAATGACATGCTTAGACTATACCATTCTTGGCTCACCTATTCGGCTGTCAGAACTAGTTCAATTATTGGTACCAAACCCTAAGGATTTACCGACAAATCATACATTACAATTTGAAATCGTCAAATATACAAATAGCAGATCCTATTACTATTATTACCTGACCAAATAGCAGATCATATTGATCTTTATCAAAACGCCTCCCATTTGGGCTCCACCTAAGACCTCGAGGTATGGCATCCTCTTGTTTAGACCACCATAGGTTTTTGTTACTAAAGCTTTCCAGAATCCAGATCTACATGTCCAAAGGATAATTTACTTATATCAAAAATATTAAAAACAAGAGGATAATTTACAAATTTTAATAATCAAATTTATTACTAACCTTAAAGGCCCATACAAACCCATTCAGGTTGTAACCGGGTGTTTTCTTTGCTACCTTTTTCTTCTTTTTCACAACTTTTACTGTCTTAGTATATATATGTTGCCACATATTTTCTCCCCACGGAAACGAGTTCCAAGCCGAAAAATTTTCAACAAGGTTCAACAAATGTTGTGGAACATTAAGAAAATTTTCGCTTCCCATAAATATGGTCTCCGCAACAAACAAAAAACATACCCTAACAACATCGATGTCATCTAACTTAGACCACTTTTGATCAACATTTATCAGCTCAAACAACTCCCGCTGTTTAACACTCTTAATGTTACTATTCATCTTCTTATGAAAAACACGTTCAACAAATGAATAACTTCCTGTCTCATCTATGAATAACGACCCACATCTAAAACCACTTATCAAACAAAAAACCTCCCTCCCAAACTGCAGATTAATATCGCCAATTCTAATCTTAATGGGAGGGCAATCACTACTCAAGCCACTAACCTCATCTCGTGTTTGCAAAACATAATGTAGCATATGATTTTCATATGATGATTTGGGAAAATCTAACCAATGACCAAATACACTACTCCTAAACAATAAATCCCTATTTTTATACGGCTTCGACTACATTTGATGGTGGAAATAATATTCAGTCGTCAACGAACACTTACTTTAGGTTCCTTTGTATGTGTGATTTCATCTGGGTTAACATCAGCATCTGGGTTAACATCAGGGTTAACATCAGAAACCACCATCTTTACAATTCACTCTCAGTCGATTCAATCGAGTAATATATGTGGTTACCAGTAATTAATCGAGAAAAGGATCGCTGGGATTTTTTAAGATTTAGGAAGGTGGATAAACAATCGTCGTGATGATGATTGTTTAAGATTTGGGGGAGCATCAATTGGGAAAGGATCGCCCAAGGTTTTGTGGAATAATAATATGTGTGGTTACCAATAAGCGGGGTAAAATGGTTAGCCCAAGGTTTTTGGGTAAAAAGGATAACTTTTTTTAATTATTTTCAAAAGTACAAGTCGAATAAGTTTATTCTACAAGCCGAATAACAAAAGGATCTATTTGGGAAAAAATATTTTATATTTTTAATTAATTAAAAGTACGAGTCGAATAATTTATAAGTCAAATCCGAATAACATAATAAATGGTGATTAATTTATTAAAAAAATATTATTTTATTTAAAAAGTACGAGTCGAATAATGGATGTGACTGGTAGTCGAATAACAGGTACACTTACACATATTGTAGTTGTATGTACTTGTGGAGGTCCCACTTGTACAACCCAATCATTAGCCCAAATTTCATTTGTCAATGCTCGAATAGGTCGAATAGGCTAATATGCTAATTGATAGTCCCTTGGGTTATTTTTTAGGTGTACATATGGTTTTAGTCCTCATTTTAAAATAGCCCAACATATTATAAGGTGATGTGTACACTGCAAGAGACTCAAAAACCAAACACTTTTTAATACTTGTCATGGTTCGAACCAACCGTGTAACTGTCGATGTCGAGATACTTTAATGAAAAATCACACCGAAAGATGAAACGAAATATAACTACTTCAGCACTATTTTGGTCGATATACACAACTAAGAAGCAGATATGACTTGCATTAGTATATGTAAACTCAAACTTTCAAACTAATGATCTTGTAACATTTGTGTTGGTCGTAATGGCTAAAATCATACTGATTTCCAAAGCCATTTGAGTATAAAAATTGAAACATCTACGAAAACCCACAAAACAATTTCTAAATCCCATAAAAAAGATACAAGAAATTTGAAGGAAAAAAATTATTACAAAACTATGATCGAGTTGATCGTCCAACAACATTCTGATGGTTTATTTTAAGAAGCCCTTACATAACACATTTTTTCTTGTACTGATCAGCCCACTGCACATCCATGTCCTTACCAGATTCCAATCGTCATTTTTATGCTATGGCTATAGCCATATGGTCCCTCCGGACATCCCAGTGCGGTGTAACACAAAACCTTGCAGAATTACAAAGAATTACACACAACTTACCCCATAACACCATACTGGGAAATGAGTAGAAGTACTCTCAAGTGTGATCACTTACTAAGAGTTAGTATGACCCGCTAAAGTGAATGACCGATGACACATAATGTTTCACATTTTGGACGGATGGTGCATTTTTAAGTCAAGAGACAAAACACCTCATTTAACGTAAACTACAAGAGAAAGGTGTGATAAAAGTCAAAATTGATAAACTAATTAAATTTCCTTAGTACTATTAATTTATATGTTGCTAACAACAACCAAGTCTGTCTGGCACCAACATCAAAGATTAAACAAATGGTCATTGAGACCAAACATGGAATGACTAAGCTGTCTAGTATTCAAGTCATTACCATCGGGTGGTGAACCGAATAGATCAAGCCACTGAGTCGGGATATCATTCTCAATTTTCTACAACCCATGGAGAAGTTATATCAATGTCATCTACTTGTATTGGATCATTGTTATCTGTTGGCTTTGGCTTTTTGGATCTTGCTAGCTTTAAATTGTAATGTATGTAGGAATTACCGTTCATGGTCTCTTTATTGATCTTCTTACATTTCTTAGAGTAGATTTCCTAAAATGTAGACCAATATCACTCCAACGATGAGGTGATGCAAATCTGACTTAGAATTCTCATGGCAACTCTTTGTAACGTTGGAGCAGAGTCTCTGTATTGTTCCCACCAGATTCCTGAAAGATTTAGTATGCTCGTCACTAACATGTAAAAAAACATAACATTGTAAAAATAGAGGTCCTCGCTTATTATACTACCTCTTTCGTAGAATTTGACTCAATAAACAGATTGAAAAACAAAAATCCAGGGATTATAACTTTGTGAGCAATATAATTTGCACATAGTCTTTTTATATCTTTTTATACATCAACTCATCGAGCCATAAAGATAGATACCGTTTTCTTTGGGATATTTGCATGAATGATATTGGCAATGAAAAGCCATATGTGATGTATAAAAAAGTTAAACACTCGCCTTTAAAAAAAAGTCACACAACATTCAGCAGTAGCGAAAGCCATGAGCATATGCACTGTAGCAAAAACTTGATGATTGTGTCTCTGAAATGATGTAACATATAATAGTTGACTTGTGAGACCTCATAAATTGACTTTTTACTGAAATTCACTTTAACGCAAAGAGTCTACAAGTTCACAAGAATGACTGGTTTTGACATGAAACAACAATCATACGTTGGCCTTTTTTTGTCAATAAAGGCTTACTTTTGAAAATGTAAAAGCCGTTTTTTGTTTTCTTTCTTACCCCAGTTTGCAAGAATTCATCATTAGTGCAGAAACTTAATCTCTTATAGAACGGATAAAGTAGGAAACACATAGAATTCGGAGTAGTATGTTTTGGGCGGATCTTTACGCAATAAAAAAATGAATTGCATACATAAACATCAGATTGATCTTCAACATATTTGAATAAATATAAACTGAAGCATAGAATATTGATATTGAGACAAACCTTCTCGGGGGTCGATTTTGTGTTGGTTTGATTTAGGATTTTATTAACAAAATGGATGCGTATCATATAAGTAATTTGCGCCTATTTTTGTCACCTTCATGTAAGAAGCACCGTGTCCTTCATAGATGTATTTGAGATGGACATCAGCATCAAGACTCTTTGCGTTGAATTCAACAAACCTCTTTCCATTGTGGTGGATGTCAAGACGACAATCCAAAGCTCCCTATACCATTCAAATCATAAAACCGCTAAGGTTATAAGAACTTGATATGTATAAAAATCATTAAATGTAAAACAAAATGTACCTTAAGGGCATCATCAAACACGCGCACGGTTTCAAGTAGTGGATCTAAATCGGCCAAGATCTTCAGTTTTTTTAGTTTTGGAGATTTGCTTTTTTCTTTTTGAATTCATCCAGTTTATAGTTCTCCTCATGAGCTTTTCAAAGGAGACTCAAAAAGTACAAGCAGGTATGAGTATCTGCATAGTTAATAAATAGTTTTAGCAATAGATGCGATAACATATGTCATGTTCGTCTTGCTATTATTAAATAAAACCATGAACAGGCCAATTAGCAAATTCCAGACACTCCTCTAAAACAAATGATAGATCTTGTTAAAAACATGGTTTAGACAATTACACTTACCTGCCTGAAATAAATAAGAATCATATGAAATTCCCTCCGGTCAGCAAAAGCTGCATCAACCATTGGTGTCACTGGTTAAACGACACCTGCAATGAAGGTGTCATCGATTTCTGCAAATAGCACAAAAAATTAACGATCATCAGGCAAATACATGATTGGAGTTTTTGAAACTAATTAACATTCAACAATTACGGTTTTTAAAACTAATTAACACCAGTAAAAAAACTAACACGCGATTCATAATCTAAAAAAAAGATATAATAAAACACAAGATATCAACAAATGCCCAAATTATAACAATCCTAAAATTGATTACCCAATACCAATATAGTCATACGAATGTAAAAGATAATATAATTGAGAAATCGATTGTGATGATTACCTGAGACCCAATTAAGCAACAAACTGGAAAAAACACAATCATTATCGCATATCACATATATGAGGCGTATACTATTTCAAAATTGATTTAAGAAGGTGAAGAAGATGCAGACTAAAAATAGTCTATTATGTACAACAGAAGATGACGATGGCGACATAGGCTTTCTGTAAAGCTACTGGCATATGCTTTTTAACAAAGATCATCTGATTATTATGCAACTTCTCCCATAAGTTTTAAAAAGCTAAAAATATGGAGACATTAAATTTTCAGTATTTCCCTAAATAAAAAATTAAGCTGTCAATAGTCTTCAAAAGTTTGAAATGCAAAAAAGTTTGAAGCTGTCAAAACATCTCTAAAAATAAGAACTTTCAACACACGGTTTGTAAAACTCAAAAACTCAAAACTTCAAAGCTTTGACATTTTTCATTAAATTTTCAACAATTCCATATAGGTTCTTAACAATTCTATTTATAGGTGATTTTTCCATTTTTTCCTTTATATGTATATGTATCTATTTATTTAAAATTCAATATTTCCATAGATACATTTCAGACATTCACATCTCAATTAAACTGATCCAAATAGGAAGTATTAAACGATTTAAAGGAATAATTTTTATATACCATAATTAGCCTTTTCATCTTCATATTTCATCTCCATCCCCTAAAACTCAAAAACAACAAAACAAAACCGAATTTTTTTAAAGATTATCAACATAAACAAATCAAAAGCCAACCTTTATAGATGCCACGCCAAATGTTACTGGTGATGTTGTTATTTCTTCCTCTTCTTCATCGGACTCCTCATCACTCGAGATGACAATCACGCCATCCCAGTTCCAATTAACCAAATTTGGGTTGAAAATCGGGCAAGGATGTGGATTTGGAGTTTGTGGGAACGCTGTAGTGAAACAAAAACATGTTATTATTGATGAAACGCATTGAAACACACTGCATTGAAACAAAAATCAATGATATGTTGAAAAATAGAAAAAAGAATTCTAACCTCCAAATTATTGTTGCCGTTTTTATCATTGGATGTTGACATGGTGTAGAGTAATGAGGGTTGTATAGACTGAAGGAACTAAAAAGATGAATGATGAAGGAGTAGATATACAGGCTGTAGGAACTACAACGACAAAGAAGTATTAGGGTTGCAAAGATGAAACGTAATATTAAGTTACCAAATATAAGTGTAGTTGACATTGTAGTTGACATGAAACGTAATATTAACTTGCCAAATTTGTGACATACAACCTTTTTTATAAAGCTTTTTTTCTTCTTCATGCGCTGACATACCGATCTTTGTAAGGGGTTTCTTATTATGGATATGTTGTTAATCTAATTAAGGTAGTGTTGAGAGAAATTACTAATTATAGGAATGAAGAGATTTTTGAAAAAAAATTATACAGCCTTTATAAGTAGTAGAGATTATATTAGTGCTAGATTACAAATTATTATCGAATCATATATGATATTGGTTTATATCATATATAATAATTTATGTCATATACGATAATAGTGATATTTAGTATTACATATGATAGTTTTCAACAACGAAGAAAATATGAAAAAATAAAATTTGTTTTTTTGTTGAAAATATATCATATAGCATATATGTAAAAAGATAATTAAATGACCGTCGTTATGGTAACTTTATTTCGCATAACGATTAACAGTTTAAGAGATATTAATGTTTGAAAAAAAAAGAAGAGGAAACGAGTTTTGATTTTGATCTTATCCATTATATTAAAATAGATATGAATGATAGAGATTCTAAATGAACTTAAATCTAAAAATAAATATAGTTTTTAATAAGTTGTACAAAAATTTGTTATAAAAAACATTGGTGGTCAAGGTTGCACTTTGGGCGTGGTGTTAGGTTTGAATTAAAAATTATATAATGTTTGAGAATTGTTTTCATTATCTTTGAAGTTAAGTTTGAAGTTAGGTTAAAGATATACACAATGATCTAATTACTGACATTTGCTGCTATTATCTTAATTTTTTGTCCAAAGGTTCGAAATTAAAGTATGAATATACATTTTTTTATATATTATAAAATATATGTTATTAGGTGACAATTTTTTAGAACAAGTTAGTCACTCGTAGTAGTTAGTGGTTTAAGCGTATAGTAAAATTTAATCAACCAATATAATCTTCTCTTTAAAAGATAAATCTCATTCGCCCTAGAAAGAAAAAACTTACAAAGAGACGCCTATATGCAACTATGTTTGTAGCGTTTGAAGTTACCCATAAAATGATATACTTTCGACTGTTCTTTTTTGTTTTTTCACATATTTTACGACGTTAAACTTTGCATGAATAAATGATCGAGTCTTTTGGATTTCACGTCATAGAGTTTATACTAGGACTGAGCATATGTGATATAACACTAATTTCTTGTTGTTAAATCAAAACAATTGTGTGATTTAACACCAATATCGTATGTGATTTAACACTAATATTACATATAATTTTTCATGCAAGTTTCAGCAACGAGAAAAAAGATGAAAAACATGAAAATAGAAGAAAAATGTTTATCAAAAGTATATTATATTGCATATCTATATAAAGTTAATATATTTTTCTTCGTTTAACGACTAACGATTAAAAAACATTTAATTTATAAAATATACAGGAAATCATAAAATGTTTTATCATTATCCGAATATGCATGATGGGACGAATCCCTAATATCTAAGAAATAAATGGCATCCAAAATAACTTTAACAATACATTTTCATTTTGGTAAACTGCATTAGGAAGATGATTAACACACATTATATTTCGATTTGCATTTTTTAATCTAACCGGTTAAAAAAACATATATACATGTCACTACAAAATTTATAACATTTGTTAATTAAATTGAATGGAAAAATAGTAAATAATAAAAAGATCACTAAAAGTATATTCTTATCAATTTCTATTAAAAAAGTCACTAAAAGTTATTATTTTTTTTTATCAATTTCTATTAAAACAAAGAGTAAATAACAGAGTGGATCACTAAAAGTTTATTTTTACTCAATATTTAGTAAGAAAAAAATAATTTTTTTTCTTTATTAGTTAAAGGATGCGAGTTTCTTTTATCTACTTTTATATTCAATGTATTTTAGTAAATGATGAGACTGTATTTATACATAGTCTTATCGTCCAAATCGGGCTTAAAATGCTAAAAAATATCATAAAATACCATAAAATATGCTTGTGTTTGTTCATTCTGTATTTTAGATACGGATATCGTGAATTCAACAAAAGATCAAAAGAAACAAGCAAAAACGAACACGGGAAACGAAGCAGCACAAAGAACCGGACCCGAACAATGAAATTCCAAATAAGTCCTTGAAGTTTGAAGATTTATCAAGAATGGTCCCTAATCTTTCGAAGACTTGTAATATTATACCCTTGTAAAACTCTATAATTACAATAAGGTCCCTAATATTTCAAGAAATATCAAGAAAATCCCTTGAAGAATACATTTATTGCATATATAGTCCTTGTTCAAAGTCATATCAAATAGAGGGACTGCTCAAAGTTATTTGTGAAGGAAAATTACAACATAACCTGCAAAACCTTACATGCTAATATTTATAAATTTGGAGGGCCAAAACTGCCATTTCCTAAACCCGTATCCAACTAACACCCACCCAAATCCATCCATAACCCACTCCAAGTCCAACACCACCCTCCACGCCACCCCTCCCTTTCATTAATACATGGTTTAAATTAAAATTAAAATTAAATAATTAAAATTTTTCTCACTTAACAGATCCTGTTCATTAACCCTCCCCAAATCGACCCATAAGAACCCTAATCTTGGGAATCTCCATTAACCAAAATTAACCTACCCAAATGTGCAGAAACTTAATTTATCCCAAATCCTAAGCTCACCCCAAACCTTTATCCAAACACCCCCATGCGAGCAGTAGGTGAAGGTTTATTAACATCATAACAATTATATAAAACCCTAAACGAGATCAAAGCACACATATAGCAGAATCGATTTAACAAAATCATAATTAACACAATTATAATTAATCGAATTAGGGTTGCATACCTTTACGATAAAGTAAATCCACAAGACGAAGAACGAATCACCAATTAGGGTTTATAACAGATACCACCAAGATATAGTCTAAAGTAAGAATATATTACGATCTTGTACACACGTAATACAACACTATTTATAGAAATTCATTTAGCTTGAATGTTTTGTAACCATAACACTATTTATAGTGTTCATATTAATACTTAAATTGAGGCTTGTTGATAAATTGTGTTCTTGCATACTTACTCTTTTATTGAAATTTTCTTAATACTAAAGTTTAGATTCCGCATAAATTTTAATATACTTAACAAAATCTTTTTCTCTAAGGTGTGTTAGATTTATCTAGTACAACTTAACCTTAAACAAGTTAAGCGAATTCAATCTATCAACTTGGGATCAACACCAACTAAGAATATTTAATGATTGTTAGTTAAATAATTAAATAGTTTAATGGTTAACTAAACAGTAATAATTCTAGTTAGGATTTTAGTTTAGTTTGTGTGTTTTTGGATTAGGGCGATTAAGGTGAGTTTGATGGGTTTAGAGATAAAAAACACATGTTTACCATTTTTGCAGACACGTATTAGCTACGTGGTTTGTTGTTGATAAACCCAAGTTGAGTAACAACCCCATTAAAATAATACCAACTTGATTAAAATTTAAAATAATGAGTTCAATATAGATTTGAGTGTGACCGTCATAGCTTTGTGAGAGGCTAATTTTAGTCAAAACATTATATATACTAGGATTTTTACCCGCGCTCCGCTGCGGTGGAGCGCGGGCGTTTTATGGATGTTTTTATAGGTTGAGTCGTAAATTGGCAATCTCTCTACCATATTCTTGATCTGCAATCAATATAGAAGCAATGAGATACTATTGTACACATAACATAGCTGAAAAAAATAGACGTTTGGTAACGGGTCAAAATTGATACTCTTGGTTGTAACAGAAGACACCGGGTCTATTGTAAAGTTCTTCGAGATCCAAGTGTGTGATACTATACAAACACATTATATGAGTCGCAGTAACCACACAAATTTCTTTTTTTTTGGTAACCGTGATTTCCGACTCATTAGTCGACTAATCCACGGGGTTTGAGCTCACCACCACACAGACTCAAACCAGGTAAAGCCCTCCCTTTTCAGGAGGTTAGCGTGACCACTTCAAGGTTGTTTGCACCTAGCTGGAATTGAACTTGAGACCTCACCCATTTTAGAGTGATAGCCACAAACCCCTTTGCCACTAGGCCACCCTTGAGTAACAAAATTCTTTTACACTATATATTATGTTTATAAGCCTATTCTCACTTTTAAAAATAGGAGGATAACATATATCAACATTATCAGCTTTGAGCTTCACTTTGATTTTAGACGGCTCCAAAATAGTTTTTTCAGTATCATCTATTAGCGAAGCATGTGTTATTTTCTTTCCCTCGTACTTTCATTGTAGACGCAGTAAGATATGCAGTATTTCTCACATTTGTAAGCTCGACCTCCTCCTTGAGAGAAAACAGATCCACCAATCCATTTGTAACATCAAAGATTTACACCGGAATACTTCAGCTTATTCGTCTAATTCTCCAATAGCTTCCCGTCAGGTGCATCTCTTGATATATACCCAAGAACTGTCGCGACTTCAGATTCAACAGCACGCATAATCGCCTCCATTTGGGTAGACCCGTCATCATTTTTTGCTCTCGCGTGCATCACATCATCCACATTTACAGCCTCTTTAGCTGACTTTTTGACTACATCAAGCAGATTCTTTATAAGACAGGCAAAACCATTTGCTCCTCAAAAAAAACCTACCACATGCACAAAGATACAAAATCAATTTATGTTTTCGAACAACCAAATATGGAAGCATTCAATCTCAATGATTCATCGACTCAAAAGACCATATACCACACAAAACGCATCAAATCGAGTTTATTTTTCTTAAATCAACAAATCTATTGCACAATCAACAGAATAATAGAATCCTTCGTAACTACTTCCAAAAAACATAATTCTTATAAGTCAAGTGGGAAGCAATGTTCCATGTTTTATGTATAAGTTTTAATAACTTGACCCACTTGCCCCATTTCACATATTCATGACAAAAAAAACCAAAACGCCCCCATGTAAGTTTATAAGCACGATAATAATATGCATCTCAAATAATGTGAAAATGCTCGAGACATTTAGGAACAAATTAGTATTAAGTTTCACAATAGCCAGATAAAAAACATTTCCAAACAGGGCTATAATTAGCAAGAAAGGACTTATACATGGTTTAGCTCAGTTTGAATGTCTGCTCCTTTAAAGGCAGTATATGTAAAGAGAGATGGATACCTCACGTTTGTACTATAACCATCGACACTCCTTCCTTTGGTGCTCTGCCGTTGATCGTGGACCATAGTAGGCTCAGATAGGACGGCCGTCAGGGAAAAGCCAAAGACACACGGCATGGTTGTATCCTCAAAAGGTTGCCCGCCAAGGTCCGTGAGGTCTCGGGTTTAACCTGGGGTGTTCAACATCATCATAGCCACTAAACGAAACCATACCATGAATCGTTAACTTTTCAGAAACCCAAACAGATACAAACTTTCCTATGTTAGAATCTCGTTCATCATGTTTTGAGCTAGTAAACAGCCTTGATAGGCTGATATATGTTCTAGCAGACGAAAACCTCTAGAAATACATAAAATTCTGATATCCAATATTTGAGTCCATAACATAGGCACATAATTGCATGAAAACTTACTAGGACCAACAGGACGTAGATTGACAAAAGCATATAATAGATCAGTGGAGTAGAACACGTCTTTGTGATCAATTTTGTAAGGTCAAGATCATAACCCATTCAGATGATTTGTGGTTTCACAACAGCATACAGAAAGGAAAAAGGCGAAACATAGAATACAAAAATCAAAACGACCCATAAAAATATCGCCAGCTGAGTTCAGGAGTTACTCAAATCAATCAAGATATCTTAATAAGCAGAAAATCTGCGCCTTTTTGAAAACCATATAACCTCGTAATTTTGCAAAATATGATTACCCAAACACCCGTTCATTCTTTAGAATACAAACGAAACAAATAAAGTTAAATAAATCAAACCTTTAAAAAACAAATGTCAAAGCTTTTCATGTAACAGGTTGTATACCATGTAACAATTTCCAAGACCCATTTTCATATTTCCTTTCCTGATCAAAACTTCACAATCTCATTATAACAATCCAAATAGGAATATTTTTCAGAAAAACAATGCACAACAGCACACTTACAAACGCACGCTCCTTTAAAGGCAGGATATGTAAAGAGAGATGGATACCTCAAGTTTGTACTATAAACATCGGCACTCCTTCCTTTGGTGCTCTGCCGTTGATCTGGACCATAGTAGGCTCAGATAGGACCGCGGTCAGGGAAAACCCAGAGACACACGGCATGGTTGCATCCTCAAAAGGTTGCCCCGCCAAGGTCCGTGAGGTCTTGGGTTTAACCTGGGGTGTTCAACATCATCATAGCCACTAAACGAAACCATACATGAATCCTTAACTTTTAAGAAACCCAAACAGATACAAACTTTTGTCTGAATACAAACATCAAAATGACCCATAAAAATATCACCAATTGAGTTCAGGAGTTACTCAAATTCCTAGTATATGTGTGGGAACAAAAACATGACATGGCTGCAATCACACACTCGGTGTGACTGCCGAGCCTAGATTAGGTGTTCATAGACCACGCACCACAGACTAGTCTCTATATTATATACCAAAGCACATGTTTAACCAAGTCTATCAATAAACACGGATAATTATAAAGATTCAACAACGCGGAAGCTTACAAATAGAAATACAGTAGCAATCCCATAAATAATGCAAACCCAGCTACAACTGTTTGGTGATGTTGGTATTATATGGATGAAAGGGCCACATAATCAACGGGCAGCATGGTATCACGAAAATGCAAGGAACGGTTAGGATGGGATTTCTGTAGCCAACACACAACCCACCACACAACCGGACAATCACAATTAATGAAGGGGGCATAGGGTCACCAATTAATTTACAGGGCAAAGGGAAAATTAATCAAACCATTTATTCCAAAGGGAAAATTAATAGGGCAAAGGGAAAATACCCGAGATAGTCAGTTTCTTAAAATCTTCAGGAACCGAGGGAAAATCAGGGGTCGAGCCCGCAAATTTATAACCCTCGAGTGTAGAAGTCTGGAAGGCGTACCAAGAGCCCGTCATTGCTGCGACCAAATGGTCACCCCACCAACATACGGGTTCTGGAAAGGCACGTAAGCCCAAACATCCTATAAACATAGATTTTGGCATCAGGCATAACATGCTGCTTATCCTATAAACATAGATTTCGGCATATTATAGATGAGAATCACGCATCCACAGGCACAGTGATTCTCCTCTATAACACATTATAATATATTATGTTCTCCCTCTGACAACCATTTTCTTCCCTCACAAACAAAACACGCACTGGCACACACAAAGTTTCGTTTCATTACCGTTGTTGACCCCTTTAATTATTAATTGGTTCCGTTAATCACTAACTGGTGAGTTTAGCTACAAACCAGAATCTAAAGAGGATGATGAACGTGGAACAAAATCACACTCAATAGACAAAGTAAACCCACTCAGGGAAAACCATGATAGGCTTAGATATGGCACCTTAGAGGGAAAACTGGATACACACGCCATGGCTGCAACCCCGAGAGGTTGCCCCGCCAAGATACGTGCAATATCAAGTTTAACTCGGGCCGTTCAAGGTCATCACATCCTAAATAAGTGCACATTCCAACAACAAAATCATGACCTGTGATCATCACATACAATCGATATCACGAATGTCATATCTAGGTCCTTGTAAGTATCAACAAGCAAGGACAAAAAAGGAGGAAAGCCCTCAAATTTATAAGGCTCGGGTCCAAGAAGCATGGAAGGCGTACCAAATACCCACAATGGCTGCGACCAAAACGGTCATCCCGCCAAGATAAAGGTTCCTATAAAGCCACGCTAACCAAACAATACAATTATCAAATAGCTAATTAAGGGATGGGTTTAAAATTCCTACATTTTTATGCAGTGCCATTATCGTATTGTGAACTACCTACATAAAATACTTTAAGTTAAATCTAAAGAGACACGATAACTATTGAGAACATACCAGCACGTACATAAGATGACCATGATATAACCACGATATAATATCATGGTTACCCACCATTTTTTACAGAATTATACAGCAAAAGCAATAACTAATAATACACTTATATAGTATACACAAAGTCCGTGATTGATCCTACAGTAGGGTGCATACCCTTCACAGAAAACCAAAGCATGAACTAAGATCCAGAAGGACAAGAACAAATAAGTGAGCAGTTAAAAGGCAAAATGGGTCTTCCATTTCAGTTTACCATTGTCACACAGTAGATGCGCTTCCAAATTCAGAAATTTTTTTACCCCAACATTTCTTAACGGGCAAATCACATACTTTTTAAGTGAATAAATCGGTTTTTGCAATATATGTATCACTATTCCATAATCTGTCAGTTATTGTACCCAAAGTTCAGAAATTACGTCATGAATTAGTTTATTATAGAAAAATCATCAAAATTGCCGAATCAAGTATTTCTTCATCAAGAAGTTATGTAGTCACAATTGCGAGATATATGAATAAAATTTCTTTGTGACCTGATACATGGTGTGCTAACCAATAAATAATCCAACCAAATATATCAGATTAACTCGATTAACCGACACTCAAATTTTGCATACCATAACAACAATAAGGATCACATATATTCATAGAATTAAGCACATTTTATCTTCCAATCTACTACGTATATACTCTAAACTAACCAAACACCAAACATCGCAACAAAAGCTGAACAACACTTACCATGAAGAAGACTTTTCGGACTATGGCCCTTCACATAAAACCAAACCATGCTGCGTACGATTAGTCGGCCTGGCGGTGACAAAAGAGACATAATGTAAACAATCGTTACGAACACGTCATGGCTGCAACTCTAAAAGGTCACCCCACGCATATATTTTATTGCTGCACTAGAAAAATGATTTCTCCTCTATTAATTAAGGAAGTGTGTATTAGTTTAAAGGATAACCATACGTAGGCTCAGATAGGGCGGTATTTAAGGAAAAGAGGGAATACGCGCCATGGCTGCAACCGAACCAGGTTGCCCTGCCAAGATACGCATAATCTGAGCTCTTACCTATGCCGTTCAAACTCATCACTGCCTAATGAACAATGGGTTAAGAAAGGAAGGTCTCCCCACACACGTTTTTTTTTATTGCTGCCGATCAAATAGAGCCGATCAAAAAGTCAACAATCGCAACCAATAATAAAGAGATGAATTAACCTTTATATAATAGAGGAGAATCACGAAACCATACTGGCCACAATTTATGCTCTTAGAGGCTCAGATATGGAGGTATGTAAGGCGTACCCAGAAATCCGTCATGGCTGCGACCAAATGGTCGCCCCGCCAAGATACGGGCCCTGCCAAACGACCTTTGCCAAAACATTCCATACGCAAACATTTCATCATCGCCAATATCATCGCACATCCCAAGCTATTTTTTAAAATTTCAATTCAGACCATGGGGACTCCAAAATCCAAAGGTAACCGCCTACATAAGAGAAGTCTGTATTATACTCAACACAACATCGCCATCAACATCACTAACTATACCAGCAACGCTTTAATATAAGAAATATGGATAAGACATGTCACTATTGTCGCCCTGCATAAACGGCGACAACAAAGACATGACCGAGATGTTATCTGCTCGCTTTTTTATAAGGCGTATTGTTTTTTGCGATTCTAACCAAACATAGCAAACACTCGTCGCCTGCCATGGCTCAGACTATATGATGTCGTGGTC
The DNA here is from genome assembly GCA_025667525.1 of Glebionis coronaria. NCBI lineage: Eukaryota > Viridiplantae > Streptophyta > Magnoliopsida > Asterales > Asteraceae > Glebionis > Glebionis coronaria. The sequence goes on along the minus strand of CM046881.1, from coordinate 177,328,180 downwards.
GGGGTCGTGGAGGTTGCTGAATCGAGTAGCTCTCACATTCTGCCATCCTTCTACTTCCAACAACAACACAACACACTTAAATGATCATCGCGGGCATTCCAAATGAAATCACACCGACTCATCGATTGAGTAATTCGTGATATCAGTTTCTGTTTTCAATATGTGTAAGACTTATGCACACGACTTAAGCAAATACGAATACCATCATGGATTAAACCAAAAAGAAAGATTAGATTAGATGAAGAATAAAGAGGAAACAAAAGGGTTGTGAATTCCTAGTGAGAGAAAGACACATGTTTCGCTCTCTACAATCTATGAAATGGAAAACACACACACACAAATGAGGTGTATAGTGCCTTTTATACTACAAGTGTAAGGTATAGAAGGCCTTCCTCATTTGTGTGTTCGGGAATAATTCCCGTTACATACCAAACATTATACTAGAACTCTCAACACCATTATGTAGCATTTTCCACGAGCTTCGTAACGGTATATTATATGACCATCACTTTAAATACTTCTAACAATCTCCCCCTAAGGGGTGGTCATGTAATATGTGACTTCATTTCTTTGATGTTGTTGACTTTGAAGCTCGCTGTCTTGAGAGTTCCATCATAGTTCCTTTCATGACTTGTGATCTTGGATCTTTGATATTTTCCTTGACTTGATCTTAACATTTTGCCATCTTGTGTTCTTGTGTGTTTCCCCACATACTCGAACTTTGATTTGAGATAAAAGCTTTTTAACAATCTCCCTTGATCATCAGAGTAGTGGAAGTCTTTGTCTTTATATGTTCTTGAGCTTTCTTCATTTACATGAGCATGTGGTCTTGAATTACGACTCTTGAGGTTACGCCACCGTTTTCATTCTTCTGGTTTCCCGTTATACAATACGAATACTGTACCTGTGATTAGGTAAGTTCAAAGAACTTCCTTGACAGGGTTTCTGGATGTGGTAGCCGTTCTCAATACTTGAATATATCGAAAGATAATTCATAGTAAGGAGTGAATCATGGAGTTCCATTCTGCTGATTGAGTCATCAATTCAATTTCCTGGAACAAGTTTGAATCAATTAAGAATCAAACCATTGTTGATTTCCAGTTGACACAAGTTTGATTCGTATAGAATCTCACAAGTCACCTACCGCAGTGCTGTTTGATGATGACACTGGAAGGATTTCCGTTCGTCACTGTAAATACTAAGGAGTATTACTCTGAATGTTCTGGCAAGATTATAAAGATATTGCGTCGAGACCTGGAACGAGTTTGAATCAAACTACTGTTGCTTTCCAGTTAACATATGTTTAATTCAAGTGAATCTTACATATGACCTACCGCAGTGTTTTTTGATGTTAACACTGGAAGGATTTCCATTCATCATTGTGAATACTAAAGAGTATCACTCTGAATGTTCTGGAAATATCACAAGGATAGAGCGTAGGACTCTGTAAAATATAACTTGTGTTCTAATGATGAATAACAACTGATATATGGAATAAGTGTCCTAATGAGGTTTTTTGATGAATCTCGTTGGCTATAGACTCTATAAAACGTTTATTTGGTGATCGTAGGCTGGAGCAGACTGCCACCTTTTCAATATCTACTATCTCGGAGTGAGAAAGTTGTTAGAAATGAGTTGAACTCCGTGATAGTAAAACAAACTTCTTTTGAGAGAAGCTTGAGTAGGATGAGAAGGGTTGTGCATAGCAACACTGGGTCCATGATGCTTTGTCTTTAATATCAGAAATCATCAAAGTGATTCTGATAACAGATGTATTGACCCGGTTTCCGCCTAAGTTGTATGGAGGGCTTCTTTCTTTACACCATTTATCCTTACATTTCTTTTTCATTCTTCAACCCCTTCAATGCTTACCAATACGTCATAACTAGCACCTTGTTATGATTATTCCAGTGCTAGCTTAAGTACTTGGTCGGCATTTTTCCCGTACGCATTACTACTCCATCTTTCCTAAGGACTTCTAAGTTCTAATGGATTGTCCCTGGGAAGATCCATCCGGTTCTGGTTGGATCATAGGACGAATACCTAACCACCTTTTGACACCAATACCATCGTGAATTAATGTGTTGAAGGGTATAGATATCGTAACCAAACAAAACCAATTGAAAATGCAATCAAGGTGTTAATGAAATAAATGTTTACACCTTGAAAGTTTTCTATATCACCAAAACGCTCCCCCTACATATGTGCATCATAAAATAAAAGGTTTTTGCACATATTAGGAAGAGAAAGCACTTATATCAAAGATCTTATCCAAGATGACACATTTTGAACATATTTTAATCACTATTCTCCCCCTCAAATATTGCTTGTGATTGAAATTTTTGTGAAACTAGTGATGAAACATGGAGAGAATAATGTTGCATAATTCTAAGTAAAATAGGGGAGTATATGAGCACACAGTTTTGAAATACCTTTAAAAAATTATGCTCAAACCCGAGAAAACTGAATTTCTCGTTGTTGAGGAAAAATGTACATAAATGAACATTTTCCTTGAGTTCATGAGCTTAAAACTTGGAATGTTTTAATATAAGCCCATGACCGAGAAAAAATTAATTTCCCGTTGATGAGGATAAGTCAGAGTTTCCTTTTTTTGGGGACTGGGTTATAGTCTGACATGTGACTATAAGCCATTATGAGAAGAACATAGAAAAGACATGTTTTGAAAACATTTGAACTCTCATTCGAACTTTATGTACGTACCCGTGTCGTTATTGAACGACATTTCTAAGTACATCCATATTATCGATGCTGAGAGACATGTCGGAGAAAAATATTTTTGGTATTTTGAAAGATTTTCTCATTTTTTATTTTGTAACACCCCACTTGGATAAGTAGACCGTTACGTGTATTTATGGCGTGTCATCAAAGCATAAGGTAAATGTCCTAAAACATTAAATGACCATAACGGAAATACCGGAATCAAACATCGGTAATCCAATCTAAGCTCAAAACATGAAAAATAAAATACTGAAGGAAAGGACTAAACAATGCCCAAATAAGCAGAATAATGTAAGCAATGCATAAAGTAAGAAGTCTGGGTAGCTTCCATCCAAATGCACATGCTCTCAGAATCCTAAGAGCGTCCTGGGGTACCTGCCGTTAGAACATGAAAGGGAACTACGGCTGAGCATAACGCTCAGTGAACGGATATAAAGCATGATAAGGAACTACTGAAATGAAACAGATGGTAAAATACTGGAGCTGTAGGACTGATAAGTAAAGTTGCAGCGGAAATCTGTGCATAATCTGTAAAGTCTGATTTGTAAATAATAAAGCTGAACTATTATCTGATAAATCTGAAAACATGCATTTACTGTATTTTAATTTGCCAGAGCTTATATAGGTCACGTGCTATAACAACCGTGCATGAATAACTGGAGGGGTGACCTCATCATGCTGTAGAGGGGTGACCTCTAAATAACTGTGCTGGGTGGAGGGATCAGCTCCAATGTGAAGGATGTAGAGCACACACCACATTCACCCTGATAACATGAAACACTTATAAGCCTAGGATGCATCCATACGCCCCACTAATAATACTGATAAAATGGCCAAGCTGAGCTGAGTGAGACGATGCAGGATATCACTCTCCTGCATGTGAGTCACGACACCGGTGCCTCTAGTGCCGTGGTTACGGTACCTCCGTAACTAGTACATAAACTGGTCGTGCTTGTATATAATGCTCAGGCAATCTATTTAGTTATTAATATGATTACTGATAAACTTAAACATATACTGGGGAAAACATTTGGCTGAAGACGGGGAATCCTAATCATGCATGGAAAGGAAGCCCTTACTGAAAGGACGGAAATCCGTACCTCGTGTCCAGTAATGAGATAAGAGTGAAAGTTGAAGGATCTACTCCGACTTCACGGATACTACATAAATAAGGGACATGAAATGAGTTGTCTGATTACTGTTTACAGTATTATCTTGTGATTATTCATGTTTTCATGTGTTTCTGATTAATGTATTTCAATGTATTCTTGGGTGATTATACTTGTTGTATCATAATAAGTAACTTTCTAAAAATAGCAGGTTTCTATAAAAAGTAAGTTTCCATAACTAGGAATAAGCTCGTTTAATATACGTAAGTAATTTATCTTGTTCATCAAATAAGCTAATTTATATAAGTCACGGTTTAGTAAGTATATTAAATAAGCTAATTCTTATAAGTCATGATGTATCAAGCCATAGTTAATTATAAGTCGTGGTTTAAATAAGTCAAATATTAATAAAGTCTATTTTAATAATTAACTTTCATATGTATGAATTTATAATTTGTTATTAATTAATAATATGTCATGCTTTATAATTAATTATAAATAGCCCTAAACTTGATAAGCCCTTTTTAATAAGTCGTGATATAATAAGTTAAATAATTAAGCTCCTTTTAATATAAGTCAAAATAATAATAAGCCAATCTAAATAAGCCGTAAATAAACCGATAAATAAATATTTATAAGATCTTGTAATGTACATAAGCCTTCTTTTTAATGATCCGTAAAACAAAAGAGTAAACTTCGAAATTTCTATGAAAAGTTTCAGAATCTTACTACTCCATTTGAAATGAGAAAGTCATGCATGCATAATCCATATATTACGAGTAAGCATTTTTTTTGTTTAAAAAGTTAGTACTTTCGAACCAACATGTTTAAAATAACAACTTATCGATTCGCTATTGATGGTTACTACAAATGTGATTCTACGATATCCGATTAAGATATTAATGAATAAATGAATTTACATACAAAGTATATTATAGATTAGAGTTACCTCCAAAACTAAACGAAGATATATCGAAATAGAAACCGAGATCGAAATCTTCCATGAACACCAATATCAAGATCGAATAAAATATGATTGGAGACGGAGACCAAAACCCGTTACTAACTCTAACCTCCAGCCAAAACTCAACGTGAACATCAACGCCAACCTCAATCGAAACAACTTGTCGACCAAAAGAACTTATGCTTTGTGACATACTTTAGTTTAGAAAACTTTATGGTATGGAAATATTTTATAACAAAATAAGCCGAGTTTCTAGTTGACTCATTCTGGGTATAACCGACTAATCAAAGCGAATAGCTAGTTTCCATGTTTGTATACATACGTGACTTTGATATTTTCTCTATTTATAGTTTGAATGGTCAATTATTAACAAGGTGTAAATCCCCGCAATTTACGGCTGAGAATTTGGATATGATAGGCGTTTTTTTTTACTCCTTTCAAATTGCTAGTTTTACATTTCAAACATTTTATTATTTTATATTTATTTGATCAATAATAGTTTTAAGTAAAAACTAATTTCATAATTTTAGCATATAAGCGATGTTAATAAGTAACTTATTAACTAGTAATAATTATTTCCTGAATACTTAAATTACGTCACGATTAAAACTGAGACTGCGCGATAATAATATTTGTGGATTTTAAACATAATTAATATCTGAATAGCCAAAATTAATTAATTTACTGAATAATAAATTACGTCGAGTTTTAAATAAAACAAAGACTGTGTATAATTTATGTTCTTGGATTTTAATTGCGGGTTTTACAATTCTTCCCCTCTAAAAAAAATAATAATTCGTCCTCGAATTAGAGACACGTTAATGTTGTGGTTTTACAATTCTTCCCCTCTAAAAAGGAGAAAATTCGTCCTCGAATTAAGGTTATAAGCTGGTGAAGTTATAAAAATCGGAAAGTACATATGTGCTGAAAGAGCATGAAGGCTGAAAAGACATAAAAGCTGAAGTTTCATTCATCCTTGATTTAGAACATGATGCTGTTGAAAGGTATAAATGTGACATGACTGAAGTAATATTGAACGTAACGTGGCTGAAGAGGACATGGAACGTAACATGACTGAAAGAACTTAACTGTATTTATTGAAGGAATACGGATGAGAGATCCGGATGGACTCCTCCGTTTCGAGTGGCCTCCCGCTCGAGACGATTCCTTTAAAGGTCTAAAAAAAAAAATCTTGGTCCTGTTGACCCTATCCTGATGAATGCTGAAAAATTTCTGGTTCCATACTTAAGATGGATTTTTCTGAATCTGATAGAATGAATAAGCTGTAGCATGTAGGGGACATTAAACAGTACGTACGATTATCCTGAAAAGATAATATTTATCTCTCTGAGCAAGCTGCTGAGAATATAAGGAACGAACTACGTGAACAATTGTGAACATGCTAAGTGAGCAATTATGAACGTGGTTCATAATTATATGAGGAGCGCTGGCATGGAATTAGAATATGATAAGTGAATCATACAGTGAACGTGATACTAGAACATATTATGAACGTATGCTGACTGAGGGATGAATGTCAAACGTTACGGCCTGAGGTGTGAAACGTCTGCCTGGTTATGGAATAGTTGTGCTAAACTTGAGTCTAATTTCTCAAGCTTTCTGTAACCATATATGGTGATAAACTGAGAAACGTGTATCGTGAAATGGCACACGAACTTGAACGTGAACAATGTTATGAACACAAACGTGAGCTTAAATCAAGAGATAGCATAAAGATGAACTGGAATAGCATCATACCGCGAATGAGACGTAAACGTGACAGTGAAAATAACAATGAATTTAAAGTGGCGTAACCATACACTTGATCGTGAACATAAATTCTATCTGATATGATGGTTAAAGGAATGCCTTAAATTCGTACGATTTACCGCTAAATTTCAAATTTTTTTTGCAGATCTACTACTACGTGATCCTTTCGGTTGAAAGCAACGCGTAGGCTGATTACATGGTTGATGATAACTTAGATAGTATCATACTTTCTCTGAGCCTGTGGTAGCTGATAACAATATCATGGAATTTCGTCTCATTTCTGTTCAGAAATTTCTAAGGGTTGTAGTAACTCACTAACATGACGACGTTCTATCTTGAACCTGCAGTAGGTCAGGCATCTAGATATGAACATAGCTGCATTAATGTGTGATGCGGATTCTATTAAAGTTTTGTCCGGGATTATGGAACATTCTGGTGGAAATCTGGTTGAATAGTCATAAACCATTTTTAGTGAGAACTATCGGCAATTTCTGCGGTAGTAGTTAATTGAGTTCTAGAAAATTTTGTACTTCATTCACAGTCGTCAGTCGGGACCATCAGGTGATGGCCTTCACCTTCGCAGCATTGTTTGAAATTTCTTCCTGCTAAGGTAGAATGGCTCAGAAATGCCATTTTGTTCAATTGGAATTCATGTTGGAAAAGCTCTAAATAAAATTTTCTCCTATCGAAGATTCTGTACAACTGTGAGAGGATGATTCCCGTGTTTTTCTCTAGAATTTAGTAGGTCAGAATGTGATAATTGAATATACTGACGATTTTGTCTACGAAGTCGTATATAATAAAAAAAATTATTCATAAATTTCATACTTATAGCTGAGGCATTAGGGAGCTCAGACGTATAAGTCACAATTTTAGAGAGACTATAACATGTTCAACAGCAATCAGGAAAACATCATGTTCTTCTCTCACCACCGTTGGTGGCATGATCGCGAATTGTTCTGGAAAATATTTAAGACATCGTAGCAGGTCAGGTAACCTCCTATTCGTGGAATGAGAATCGTTTTATGAATGGCGATCTCGTACTTTTTGGTGATCGATACATGATCTCATGGTACCGGCCTTCTTTCTGATAGACAGAAACGATACACCTCTTAGTGGTGCGTTAGGGCGAATAAGGCCTCGTTCCGGTAATTCTTGCAGCAACTGATGCAACTCTTTTAACTTAGCTGAAGCCCTGTGATCAAGAGTTCTGAACACAGGTTTTGTTCTTGAGACTAGCTCGGTGTTAAACTCTTGCTCGTGGTTAGGAAGAAATTTCTTGAAAAACTTTTTGGAGTGACATCTGGAAACTCTAGTATAATCTGCTGATCATGAATTTAAAGAATTTAAGAAGTGGATTATAACTGGTGGCTGGAGAATCTTTGTAGCTATGGTCTGATAAGTCACGCGCTTGTAAGGCAGAACAACTTGTACTGATTTTTCTGGCAGAAAATATAATAAATATATTCGTTATTTAGTAAGATGGATCTCATCGTTAACTGAAAATAAACCTTAATAAGTATAGGTGATTCCGTGGAGTTCTTTCGGCTGGGAGGTAGGTAAATACCTGATTTACATAAAGCTGACATAGGAATACGTGGAGTAACGTGGCGACTTCCACCGAGTGGGTTCGTCTGTAACCTTACAGAGATGATACTTGGGACCTACGTCTTGACTGTTGTCTGAACATGTATTTTAATGGGTGAGTCTGAATGAGATTAAGAATTTCTGGTAACTGCTAGGGTTGGCGGACCGGTTAGACTACTGACCTCTGTTTTTCTGGTCACGTCCGTTCCGGAGTTCCGATGGTTACTGACTGATTACTTATAAGCACGGTGGTTGTCACTACTGCTTTGTCTGTCAATTTATGACGATCATTATCATGACCCTGATTCATGTAACTATTCTGCTGAGTGGCCGGCTGAGTTCCGGTTCCCACTCTTTGAATATACGGTTAGCTGAGTGGAGTGTGACATCTAACTGAGAAGGTAAAAGTATGTAATGGAATGGTAGTGTCTGATGGTTGAAATTTTGTCTTGACATAAAGTTCAAATTTATAGTTTTTGTCCTTGCTCTGCGGTGTCTTTATAGTATAACAGCATCAGCATCAACATCTTGAGGAATCTCCAAAGTATCGGCAACATCAGCAATTTTGAGGTCTTCAAAGTGTTCACAGCATCAGCATCTGGTAAAATCTTCAACTCACGAGCAGCATCAGCACCTGGTAAAATATCGACAAGTGGAAACGCCCGAGATGATTGAGGATCGATTAGCAATATCCATAGAATAGGGTACCTGGTGTACACCTGGACTACTGTACATGAAGTAAAAAAATGAATATTGCACATGAAGCATATCGAGACATTGTACGTGAAGTACACATGTATCACTGTACAAGGAGTATAACTGAGGCACTATACAGAGGGTCCAAATAGACTACTGTTCATGGCACTAGTGGGAATTTTATTGGATGGTCGATACTGGTGTCGCTTGTCTGACGTGATCTAGGAAATAAATTGATTTAAACGGTAGTAAACTGGTCTGAAATAAGTAACATGATAGCCTGTAATTCCTGCGTCGACTTGCTGCTAGTTATATCAAGACTGAAAGTATGATATAATCGAAGTCCCAACAGTGGTCAGGATGAAGCATGATTAATGAAGGCCAATCATGATTTATCATGAAAATGGGTTTTACTGAAATTCGTGTGTATGAGAACATCATTACTTTGCTGAAAACATAATCCTCGTAAGGAGACCTGAACTGAATCAAACCTGAAGACGACATCAACGTGAGGATATGAAAATTTGACTGTTACTAGAACGTAAAAGAAAATCAACTGAGGTTTAACATCAGCTCGTGTGGATGGCTATGGTTCAATCCACAGAATTCAAGGAACAAAACATACGACTAAGTATGGGCGATTTTGGTTCGATCCATGCTTGTCAAAATTTCTGAGAACTATCATGTATAGAAATTCATAATCTGGGACTAAATATGGTTGGCTATAGTCCAGCCCATACTTGTCTAAATTTATGAAATGTCCTGATATGACAAAGGTGAACAACTATGAGTCGGTTCACAAAACAACCTTCGACTGAATAGCATGAAATTTGACCTGAACAATGGTGAACGTTTATAGCTGGTTCACCAAGAATTACTTGACTGACAACATGAATCTGACATGAATAAGGATGAATGCCTAGGTTCAGTTCATCAATAAAAAATCTGAACGGCCAAGGGTGAACGCCTATGGGTCGGTTCACCAAAACAAAATTCGAATGAAAAGCACATGCGACTAAATATGGCCAGTCCTGTACCAACCTTTTACTTAGTCAAAACTTTAAGAAAACTGACTGATAATTGAAGAAAACTGACTGAAAAATCCATGAGAAACATGAAAGATAACAACGCCAAAATCTAGGAAGTTCATGGTGACTACCCACTAGTCACAGGTCAAGTTTTAGAGCCTACAGGCCGAACCTTGCGCTCTGATACCATAATTGTAACACCCCACTTGGATAAGTAGACCGTTACGTGTATTTATGGCGTGTCATCAAAGCATAAGGTAAATGTCCTAAAACATTAAATGACCATAACGGAAATACCGGAATCAAACATCGGTAATCCAATCTAAGCTCAAAACATGAAAAATAAAATACTGAAGGAAAGGACTAAACAATGCCCAAATAAGCAGAATAATGTAAGCAATGCATAAAGTAAGAAGTCTGGGTAGCTTCCATCCAAATGCACATGCTCTCAGAATCCTAAGAGCGTCCTGGGGTACCTGCCGTTAGAACATGAAAGGGAACTACGGCTGAGCATAACGCTCAGTGAACGGATATAAAGCATGATAAGGAACTACTGAAATGAAACAGATGGTAAAATACTGGAGCTGTAGGACTGATAAGTAAAGTTGCAGCGGAAATCTGTGCATAATCTGTAAAGTCTGATTTGTAAATAATAAAGCTGAACTATTATCTGATAAATCTGAAAACATGCATTTACTGTATTTTAATTTGCCAGAGCTTATATAGGTCACGTGCTATAACAACCGTGCATGAATAACTGGAGGGGTGACCTCATCATGCTGTAGAGGGGTGACCTCTAAATAACTGTGCTGGGTGGAGGGATCAGCTCCAATGTGAAGGATGTAGAGCACACACCACATTCACCCTGATAACATGAAACACTTATAAGCCTAGGATGCATCCATACGCCCCACTAATAATACTGATAAAATGGCCAAGCTGAGCTGAGTGAGACGATGCAGGATATCACTCTCCTGCATGTGAGTCACGACACCGGTGCCTCTAGTGCCGTGGTTACGGTACCTCCGTAACTAGTACATAAACTGGTCGTGCTTGTATATAATGCTCAGGCAATCTATTTAGTTATTAATATGATTACTGATAAACTTAAACATATACTGGGGAAAACATTTGGCTGAAGACGGGGAATCCTAATCATGCATGGAAAGGAAGCCCTTACTGAAAGGACGGAAATCCGTACCTCGTGTCCAGTAATGAGATAAGAGTGAAAGTTGAAGGATCTACTCCGACTTCACGGATACTACATAAATAAGGGACATGAAATGAGTTGTCTGATTACTGTTTACAGTATTATCTTGTGATTATTCATGTTTTCATGTGTTTCTGATTAATGTATTTCAATGTATTCTTGGGTGATTATACTTGTTGTATCATAATAAGTAACTTTCTAAAAATAGCAGGTTTCTATAAAAAGTAAGTTTCCATAACTAGGAATAAGCTCGTTTAATATACGTAAGTAATTTATCTTGTTCATCAAATAAGCTAATTTATATAAGTCACGGTTTAGTAAGTATATTAAATAAGCTAATTCTTATAAGTCATGATGTATCAAGCCATAGTTAATTATAAGTCGTGGTTTAAATAAGTCAAATATTAATAAAGTCTATTTTAATAATTAACTTTCATATGTATGAATTTATAATTTGTTATTAATTAATAATATGTCATGCTTTATAATTAATTATAAATAGCCCTAAACTTGATAAGCCCTTTTTAATAAGTCGTGATATAATAAGTTAAATAATTAAGCTCCTTTTAATATAAGTCAAAATAATAATAAGCCAATCTAAATAAGCCGTAAATAAACCGATAAATAAATATTTATAAGATCTTGTAATGTACATAAGCCTTCTTTTTAATGATCCGTAAAACAAAAGAGTAAACTTCGAAATTTCTATGAAAAGTTTCAGAATCTTACTACTCCATTTGAAATGAGAAAGTCATGCATGCATAATCCATATATTACGAGTAAGCATTTTTTTTGTTTAAAAAGTTAGTACTTTCGAACCAACATGTTTAAAATAACAACTTATCGATTCGCTATTGATGGTTACTACAAATGTGATTCTACGATATCCGATTAAGATATTAATGAATAAATGAATTTACATACAAAGTATATTATAGATTAGAGTTACCTCCAAAACTAAACGAAGATATATCGAAATAGAAACCGAGATCGAAATCTTCCATGAACACCAATATCAAGATCGAATAAAATATGATTGGAGACGGAGACCAAAACCCGTTACTAACTCTAACCTCCAGCCAAAACTCAACGTGAACATCAACGCCAACCTCAATCGAAACAACTTGTCGACCAAAAGAACTTATGCTTTGTGACATACTTTAGTTTAGAAAACTTTATGGTATGGAAATATTTTATAACAAAATAAGCCGAGTTTCTAGTTGACTCATTCTGGGTATAACCGACTAATCAAAGCGAATAGCTAGTTTCCATGTTTGTATACATACGTGACTTTGATATTTTCTCTATTTATAGTTTGAATGGTCAATTATTAACAAGGTGTAAATCCCCGCAATTTACGGCTGAGAATTTGGATATGATAGGCGTTTTTTTTTACTCCTTTCAAATTGCTAGTTTTACATTTCAAACATTTTATTATTTTATATTTATTTGATCAATAATAGTTTTAAGTAAAAACTAATTTCATAATTTTAGCATATAAGCGATGTTAATAAGTAACTTATTAACTAGTAATAATTATTTCCTGAATACTTAAATTACGTCACGATTAAAACTGAGACTGCGCGATAATAATATTTGTGGATTTTAAACATAATTAATATCTGAATAGCCAAAATTAATTAATTTACTGAATAATAAATTACGTCGAGTTTTAAATAAAACAAAGACTGTGTATAATTTATGTTCTTGGATTTTAATTGCGGGTTTTACAATTCTTCCCCTCTAAAAAAAATAATAATTCGTCCTCGAATTAGAGACACGTTAATGTTGTGGTTTTACAATTTTGTTTTTATAGGATTTATATTTTTGTATTTTGATTTTTTGATAGGTATATACAAGATTACTGCGAATGTGCAAGACGTTCAAGTTTATCTGGAGTGAAACTACGCATACCAAGTCGACGAACCAAGAATTCAAATCTGTCTTGAGAAAGAGCTTTGGTGAAGATGTCGGCTAGTTGGTAGTCCGTCTTGATAAAATACAGTTCGATCGTTCCTCTTTCCACATGCTCCTTTATGAAATGGAATCGGACAACAATGTGCTTGGTCTTGGAGTGTTGGACCGGGCTGTAGGATATGGCTATGGCTGGTTGTGAATCACAATAAATAGGAACTTTGTTAAAGTGAAAGCCATAATCCGTGAGTTATGTTCACATCCATAGGACTTGAGCACTACACACAGATAGAGACACATATTCTGCTTCCGCGGTGGAAAACACCGTGCAATCTTGTTTTCCTGAGGACCAGCTCACTAGCTTCTCGCCTAAGAATTGTGCTCCACCGGAAGTACTCTTGAATGTATCATGACATCCTCCATGGTCGGCATCTGAAAAACCAGTTAGATTAAAACCATAATCCTTCGTATACCAGAGACCCATGTGAATGGTTCCCCGGATATAACGAAAGATCCTTTTAACCTCCTTGAGGTGCTTCTAGGTTGGCTTATCCTGTTACCGAGTACATAAAAAAGTAGCATGCACAATGTCTGGTCTGCTTGAGGTTAAGTACATAAGGGACCCGATCATACTTTGGTATTTTGTAGCATCTACAAATGTCACTTTCTTATCTAAATCAAGCTTGTGTTTAGTGTCCATTGGAGTACCAATAGGATCACAGTTTTCCATTCCAAATTTTGTTAGAATCTCGAGCACATATTTGGACTAATTTATAAAAATACCACGGGGGGATTGGTGAACTTGGAGACCAAGAAAGAACGTCATTTCCCCCATCATGGACATTTTAAATCGGCTTTTCATAAGGTCGGCAAATAAGATGGGATATTTTGGGTTTGTAGAGCCAAATATTATATCATCTACATAGACCTGAGCCACCAAGATGTCGTTGGCTTAGTGCTTGATAAACAATGTTGGATCAATGGTTCCTTTGCTGAAGTGATTTTGGAGAAGAAATGATGATAATTCGTCGTACCATGCCCTCGGTGCTTGTTTCAAACCATAAATTTCCTTTTTCAACTTGTAGACATGGCTTGGATGTTCGGTGTTGATGAAACCTTCAGGTTGACATACGTACACGTCTTCTTTTAACGGCCCATGCAAGAAAGCCGTCTTCACGTCCATTTGATACACAGTGAACGATTTGTGAGCAGCGTATGCCAAGAAAATCCGAATATCTTCCATTCGAGCAACCGGGGCGAAGGATTCTGCGAAATCAATTCCCTCCTTCTGTTTATAACCTCTCACAGCTAATCGAGTCTTGTTCCTAATGATCGTTTGCTCCTCATCCACCTTGTTTTTGAATAACCATTTCAGGGTAAGGGGATCGATACTGTCCGGGCATGGTACTAACTCCCATACATCAAGCCGGATGAATTGATTGAGCTCTTCTTGCATAGGATCAATCCATGATGCATCGGTCATTGCTTCTTTAACACTTGCTGGTTCCATTGTGCTGACTGATAGTACATAGATACACATATCACCGTCGGTATGCAGCTGATTTCGTGTTGAGACTGGTCGTGAGAGATTGCCAATCACTTGAAACAAATGATGATTCTTAGTCCATTTGTGTTCATGTGGAAGTGTATGAGAAACTTGATGCGAGCTCGACGGATCCACATATGATGTTGAAGGCTGAGTAGTACTTTTGGAAGCCGCAAGTGGATTAACAAACTCATGTTCGTTGAGCATCACATTGTTTGCATTTTCAGCAACTATTTCATTATGAAGATGAACATGATTAGGAATTTGCTGAGAATGTTGTTGAGTTACGTCAGCAGTCGGAGATGTGGTTGGAATATTTGGAATCAATATGGTTGAGGTTGACGTAGATGGTGCAGAAGAAGATGCCGTTGGTGTAGATGCAATCAGAGGTTCTTGAACTACAGTAGCAGGTGCAGCGAGGGAATTTTGAGGAACACCAAATGACGAAGGACCCTCCATATATTCATCATAGATTGGCCCAAATAAGACTTCCAAGTTACGTTCCGAGGGTTGTAACAATGAGATTGCTGACGGTGCAAATTGAAGCGCGAGCCCTGAACTTACGTGTCCAGAAGTCTGACCTTGAGGCTCGGGATGTGAACTTCTATGTTGAGAGGCCATACCCGAGAGTTCATCAAAGGTAACATTCATAGTCTCCATTACCTTTCTTGTCCTTCGATTATGAACCCTGTAAGCACAAGCAGTTGAAGAATAACAAATGAAAAAGCCAATATCACCTTTAGGTTCAAGTTTACAGATATCTTCACGATCATTATTTGGATAACACAGAGCCCCGAATACATGTAGAAACGATATATCCGGTTTTTGTCCATTAATGATCTCATAAGGTGTTTTATTGAATCGGGTGTGAATAATGGATCGGTTTTGAGTATAACATGTAGTTGCAATGGCATCAGCCCAAAGGAATAACGGTTCACTGGAGGAGAGAAGCATCGTCCGAGCTGCTTCAACTAACGTACGATTTCTTCGTTCCACAACTCCATCCTGCTCTAGAGTTCTTACAGCCAAAGTTTGATGAGAGATCCCAACTTCGTCAAAGTAAGCTTCCAGGTGCTGATTGGTGAATTCTGTGCCGTTATCCGTTCTCACAATAATGACAGGGGCTTGCAGTAGTACTGATGTTTTCTTTAAGAAGTTAATAATTACATCAGGGGCTTCATCTTTTGATGCAAGAAAATGAACCCATGTGTAACGAGAATAATCATCCATGATTACTAGGACATGTCGCTTTCCATTTATGATTTTGATTCTCATTGGGCCACACAAATCCATATGTAAGAGATGTAACCTATTCGTTGAGTTGGGAACAGGTTTAGGTTTGTGAGGCTTCTTCTTACTTTTACCTTGCTCACAGGAAGGACAAAGATGGTCTTTTGTATATTTAAACTTTGGAAGATCGGTAACGAGATCATCTTTCGCAAGTTGGGTGATGGCATCGAAATTGAGATGAGATAAACTTTGATGTCATAACCATAACTTTTTTGAAGTGGCCCGGGCCATGAGACAAATTGGAGAAGCAACAGACATTTGAAAAAGATCAATGGTGTAAAGGTTGGTGGTATAATTTCCTTTCAACAAATCAATTCCTTCAAGATCCCTAACAAAGCATGTATGACGTGTGAAGGCTACCTCTAAATCTGAATCACAGAACTGCCCAACCGAGAATAAGTTGTGTCCCAAGCCGTCAACAAAAGAGACTCTGGTGATGATTATATTTCCCCACTGAAGATCACCATAGCCTAGAATTGTAGCAACATGATCATTTACAAATCGAACAGTTCCCATGAAACGCCATACAAAGTTCTTGAGAAGGCTTCGATCCCAGTCATATGTTTGGAACAGCCCGAGTCCACGCACCATAGACAAATTTCAACAGCCTGCCATAGATAAGAGAAGACAATATTTTGGCAACCGATGAAATAGGTTCCTATAGGGTTAGAAGATAATTAAGCCGTATCACATATCGACGTTTCACTGTCAGTATGAGATCTACTAGTGTCGATAATTTTGCCACTACAGTCAAAATTTATACAAGTAGGCAACCATTTAGAGGTGAATCTAGGGCTACTAGGCTTAGCAAGACTTTATGTGGACCCTACGTGCGTACTTTTTGGAACATACACCTTAGCCTTAGGAATGCGTTGTTGTTCACTGACTGAAAGCTTTTCAATTCGAGTGTAACCACCATAACTCAAACCATTCATAGTCAAGCCACAAGCATCGTGACTAAAAGTAAAGAAACATTTATTACATTTAGCACAAATAACTTCAGATTTTTCATTCCGAATAGCAATCTTAAAGTCATTACATTCAGATGAATTAAGTTTCCTATTATGATTAAAACGCGGTAAATTCCTAGGGTGTTCTTCTACTTCCACATTATTGATCTTGGGGCGACTACTTCTAGAGGCAAAAGGGACCCTATCATTCCTTGTATTGCTTGTAGGCTGTGGCCTTCTGCTCTTAGTGTAGTTGTTTATTCATGTAGAAGAAGACACGTCTGTTATAATTAGCTCTTTTTAAATCTGACTTGTGGTTGAGATATAGTGGTCGGTTTTGTCCTAACGCTTGCTTTACGTTGTTTACTAGGCACAAAGGGAGAACTAACACGAAACATTCCTGGGGCAATCACATCAGTTTTCGTTTCCGCAACCTTGGGAAAAGGTGTTACAGCAATATGAGTGGGTCCCGAGGTTGCTTGTGTCTGAATCATAGCATCCATAATCGTACTAGGCTCAGAAGTCATATCTTTTAATAAGGCTTTTAACTTACAGTTCTCACAGATTTTATCAATAAGTTTCTGCTAGACAGACTTACTTTGTTCAACAGCCCGCTTATATGAAACAACAACAGATTCTAAATCTGCAATCTTAGCTTTAAGCTTCTGAACATTTCCATCACTAGCATTCTCTAATCCTGAAGAGGCCAAATTCTTTTCCTTAACCCCTCCTAAATGAGCCTACAACCGTGCGATAGTTTGTTGCATTTCATTGTAGGCTTTATCATATGAAATTTTGTCATATTTGCATTCATCACATTTTTTGACAAATTTATTCCAAAGATCGGTAAATTCTTTGTCCTTTTTAATGACAACAGATTCCGTTTTCTCTTTCGTACGTTCAATCTCAGTTTGGAGGGTTTCATAATTCGACACAGAAGTATCTAACGTAACAGGGCTGCTATCAACACTATCAGGTGCTGTAGAGAGGCGTTCAAGATCATTTTCCAAAACTTTGATTTTATCAAGAGATTCATCAGCCTCCTTCGCCAAAGATTTAAAGTCTTCAACAAAGTTGGCTAATTCTTTTAGAAAAGCATTTTCCAAATTGCTTATCCTCGCATCAACTTGATTAATAATTGGATTAATATCGTTTTGAAGAATTTTCTGGACCTCAATCTGAACTAGTGATGTAAAATTTCCTCCAGTGATTTTGGAATTAACAACACGTTTAAGTATGACAAAGTTATCTTTTAGCTCGTTTAGAAATCGGCGTGTGATACTCGGTTTAGGAGGGTCATCAGACAATTCCTCACTTGGTAGCAAAAGCATTTCAGTACTTGTTTTAGATCGAACAAAAACGGTTGGAGGATTAACTTTCGGATAATAAACGGGTGTGACTTCTTTATTAAGCTTTTGCATTCTTAAACGAGTCTCTAAATCAAGTTCAGTAGTTTCCTTAGAATCATGCACACTAGGAGGATCATGCTCATCAGACAAGAGCACACTACCATTATATAAAGTTTGATTTGTGGCTTGAACATGCTTAAGATATTCGAGATTGGGAGGAAGAGGACAACCTAAAGCCATTTTGTAACGGGTGTAATTTATCTCATTCACTTTAGGTGCGAGCATATTTATCGTTTGCATAGTTTAACCATGTTTTACCAAAAGGTTGTCTAATTCCCTAATCTTGTCCTTAACTTTGCAAAAATCCTCAAAAAGCCCATCTTCGCGAATTTTGAAATCATGTTTCAGCTTTTTTCGTTCTTCTTTTAAATCCAAAATAATAGATTTTTCATTTGAAAACTGTTTATTAAGAGAGGTGATTTCATCATTCAATTCGCTTATCTTTTTAGCACTACTTAATGTAAGGCATTTAATTTCTTAGTTGTGTATTTTTCTTGATAAAACGATGTAGCATGAGCTTGTTCAAGTTCTTTAATTTTAGCATGATGAATTTCAAAACTTTTCTCCCGTTCCTTATATCCCGCAAGCGCAATGGTCAATTTGGCATTAGTATCTCTAAACTTATTATTAACCACCGTAGCATGGTCTACATCCTTAGCAAGCTTATCAAATAAAGATTTATAATACGCATGGGTCGCATCAGGAAGGTTTGTAGGCTGGTCAATTTGATCCACACTAAGGTCCACACTGGGCTCAGTCAAAATAATATTACTATTATTCGTTTGATCCCCGTGTGTCTCAATGTAGGGCTCAAGCATCTCAGTATACTCCTCCTCATGATTAGACGTACTGTATATATCATTATCGTTGAAATGTGGGTGTACCTTAGAGGGACCGTCTGAATCATAGACGGGAGCGATGTCATCATGCATTCCTGAGGTAGATGCTTGCTGTAAGTTTGCCATCAAGATATAGTTAGCATTCACTTCTTCTTCCTCATCATATTCTGCTGCAGAAGCCATAAGATCAAATTCCTCAGCTTGAAGTGGAATCCCTGCCTCTTCCTTTTGAGCTATAAGAAGCTGAGTCTGAAGATAAGCAACATCCCTCTTCTTTTTAGATGTGCAATCTCGAGCATAATGACCAAATCCCCTACAGTTGTAGCACTGAACCTTGTGGAGTCCAATGATCGTTAGACTTAATGGTTTAGACCATTTATCTAGGATTATATCAAGTTCTTATCTAATCAAACATAGCGGAATTAGAACAAGATATAAGAACAAGATGTTATGAACAAGATGAATTTCCCCAATGATTACTTGTATTAAATAATAAAACAAATAATCTCTAGACGTGTATGCATTAAATCCCACGCCTAAAACACGAACTCAATTGTAGGTTTACATTGTGAATGAATTGTTATATAAAACCTACGTCTATGTTTTCTTTATATACTAGAAAACATAGCTTACAAAGAAAGCTAAAACAATAAAAAGACTCCAACGGCTTGTTCTTTTGCAACTTGTACTCTTTAGCCCTTGTCTTCTTATTTTGTTGTTTTTGACGCATCAACTCATAATTTCAACCCAACAGTCTTCCCCTAGTTGATGATGTCAAAAACACTTCCCCTTAAGCTCGCATTCTTTGTAAAACATATAACACCAAGGATCAACAGATTGCATTGTGCAGACTTCTTCCCCTTTTTGACATGATCCAAATAGGGGTCTTGTATATAAGAAACCTTGATTTCGACCACTACTAACCAATATTACACTTCTAACCCAAGTTTTTAACTTCTTAAATTTCCCTCCATGAAGCACATGTAATGCATTATAATGAATTTGAGAAATAGAAAACTTATATTAGTTGTAATAATACTAATGAGCAGTGGCAAACACCTTCACGTTAATGTCATATTTGAATGACCAACACTTCAACAATTTAGCTTCCCCTTTGTGCCAATCATTCTTGAATCTTCAAATTCTGTAGGCTTTATGTAATGATTACATATGAAGAAATCTAATTATGACTTACTTGATGATGAAGTAGAATAACCCGAACTTGCGTTCCATGTCTTGTACTAAACATGTAACAAAGAACTTATACTCATGGCACAAAGTAAGTAGACCTCGATCCCTTGTCAACATTCTCATCCTTTGTAAGACACTGAGCACGATAATGTAACTCCTTCAAGTGTTATGACAAGTCTTCGTCACCAACCATTAAAAGCACGAACAAGTTACCTTAAAAGTCAATGACTGGGAGTTCACGAATTTAAGAAATGATAGAACACAAACTTGAGAAAATCTACTTCGTCTTCAAACAAATAATAAAAACTTTTCTTCGTAATCAATGGAAATAAAACGAGCCTTTATACCTTTAATACCTAGTTGCTGTGAATAAACCAAACTTCAAACCAGAACATCTCCAAAACTTTCTGTCAGTGGCTGCGAATAACTCTGTCAACATTCTATAATACACGTGTCAGCAGCGAAATTTCACGTGTCAGCGCTTCTGTCAGCGACTAAATAATACATGACAAAGGCTATAAATTAAACGATAGTGAGAACCAAAAATCAATCTTCTGACCAATAGAATAAGTATCATAATAAATATGACCAATGCTATTCCTTTGCATCCCACGTGATCACTTTCTTTACTTTTATTTTGTCCATACGCAACATCCCCTTTTCGTTTACAAACGTATGCAAACCGTCCAAATCATGCCATTTATGGAAGTTATCATAATTCCTAAACACCAGGAATTTCATACACATCTACCCGCAATATCATATAATCTTCCAAAACTTTTGCACAACCAAATCATGTTCTCCCAAAAATTATGCAGTCCATAATCATATAACTGATTCCATAAATAACTCGTAATCCCTTTTCCTTCGTAGCAGAAGTATAACAACAAACCCTCTTAAGCACAAGTTGGGCTGCTATGATAGAGACATCACATAATCTTTATGTATATGTCAGTGCAAACTGTACCATCACTTGCCCACACCATCTGAACAAAAAGCAACGAGCACTTCAACATCTTGCTGCATTCGAAACCCTAAACAATACTTCACGTGATGATAACTGACATATATTGAAACCAGTACAAAACTCCAAACCCACGTGAACCATTTGAGCAATAGTACTTTTGCATGACGTCCTTGCACTTGATTCATTGAACAATCATACTCATTGCTGCTATTATAAACCGATAAAGATTTTCAGTACGCATCATGTTGAGATCCAAGAACAGATCTGCTATTCGAAGTGTCAATAGCAACAACAGATCCCTTATCGTCCTTCACCACTTCATTCGAGTATATAGACCAAAGCAAGAACAGTGGAAAACAACAAGATGTATCTTAGGGTTATAATAAAAACCCTAACAACCTGTTCATCAAACATAGATTTGGAATAAATCTTGGGTTCATCCAGAAACCCTAAAAGAATCATAGTAGAAAAACTTCAAAGATCAACATATCTAGGGTTTAGCACATAAACCCTAATTCAAATCACATCAAAGCCTTAATCATGGAATCTAGCTACGTACTTAGGGTTCTCAAATAAAGGAACCCTACACAATCTTCTTCACAACACCAGAAATCATCAACCTAGGGTTTATTAACGAAACCCTAAAATTCAGATATTTAGCGACACTAATTCTATCGCAAATCTGTCACAGATCTGTTAACTCCTCCTCCCATTCCTTTTGCGACAGCTGATCTGTTGCCAAATCGTTGCAAATCTGTCACAAATCCGACAGACCGTCACTAAACCGTCACTAAAACTGTCGCTAATTCTGGACAGCGGCTTCACAGCAACATGAACACGTACGTAACACCTTGTAGATCCTAGATATCACGAGCCTTAGGCTCTGATACCAATTGTGGAGTCCAATGATCGTTAGACTTAATGGTTTAGACCATTTATCTAGGATTATATCAAGTTCTTATGTAATCAAACATAGCGGAATTAGAACAAGATATAAGAACAAGATGTTATGAACAAGATGAATTTCCCCAATGATTAATTGTATTAAATAATAAAACAAATAATCTCTAGGCGTGTATGCATTAAATCCCACGCCTAGAACACGAACTCAATTGTAGGTTTACATTATGAATGAATTGTTATATAAAACCTACGTATATGTTTTCTTTATATACTAGAAAACATAGCTTACAAAGAAAGCTAAAACAATAAAAAGACTCCAACGGCTTGTTCTTTTTCAACTTGTACTCTTTAGCCCTTGTCTTCTTATTTTGTTGTTTTTGACGCATCACCTCATAATTTCGACCCAACAAACCTGACGATTATTGTTTCCATTTCCCGTACCAGTATTCTCAACCCTTGCAGCCATAATATTTCCCATCTGATTTATAACCGCTGGCACAACAATAACCCATTCTGATTGCCCACATTCAAAACCCTCGGATTCTGACCACGGTTTTGTCCATACAGATTTCCTGCATTCCCAATAGACTGCCCAACATTCTGACCATATTGTTGAAACTGTGTCCCTGTGTTCCCAGCAACTACCAATTGGCGATCTTGATTCGCATTCATGAAAGGTTGAGCAATCTGCCTATTTTTAGTGTTCGAGGAGATTCTCTGATTGTTGTTGGTGGGGTTAATGGTAAATTTGAATGCCTTTGCAAGAAGTGCAAGACCAGTATTAATCGCATGAGTAGGATCAGTGATGTCATCAAAACAAGCAATGGGTTTTTGTAAGTAGTTCACAGCAGCAGGAAGTTGATATTCATAAGGGGTGAGTTGCTATTGTTGTTGTTGTGGCATGAAGTTACTTGATGAGGGTTGATGGTAGGGTACCATAGGATATGACATAGATGACGGAGAATTTGCCATAAAAGCCAATGGACCTTGGGTTTTGACACGACTTTCAGCCCTAACTTCGTTAGCTTCATCTTGATTCATCTATAAATAATCATATACTTGAGTGTAGTCCACGACATGAAGATCCTTAGTTTGATTGACAAGAGTGACATATCGTGACCATTCAGAAGGAAGATTATCAAGAAATTTGATGTTGACAGCAATTTGTGCAGGTTCATGTTTGTTTTTTCTAAGATGATTCATGAGGGTTGAAAACCGATGGTAGTAAGGTTCAATTTGTTCCCCTTTAATAGCGTAAGTTTCTCCCATTCACGAAGCAACTTAGTTTCCTTTTCTTGTAAACCTATTTCACTCCCCTTCATCATTTTCTGAATCCTAAGCCACATCTCGTGTGCGGTTTCACAACTATCAACAACAGCATAAACATCTTAAGGAAGTCCCATGAGAATGACTTGAATTGATTGATCATCAGCGTCGACTTGTTTGGATCCAGCTTCAGTTAATTCTTCATCCGTTTGCTCATGACTAGAATAAGCCACTGGGTTAGCATTCGTAGGGTCCCCAGGCACAAGAATTGTTCTTCTAACATAAGGACCTTTTTGAATCGAGTTGTGTGACAACCGTGGTTTTGGGTTTGTCACTTGGTCTTACTTTTAGGTTATTTTATGTGTGCTTACTTGAATTGTGTGTTTACGTGTTTATTTTGTGTGAACGAGGTTGGTGTGGTTATCGTTTATGAGTATAGAGTACTCATAAGTAAATAGAGGAATGGTTATTTCATGTTCATGAGCTCACAAGTGGTGACTATGAAATGAAAATGGTGATATTGTGGTGTTTACGTATACGTATAAGTATTATAGTAATTGTATTTTTTTAGGATTTACGGTTTAGCATTTAGAGGTCTCGGGTGAGGTAATTATCCATATGAATATTTTTCGGGATGGTTTTAAGTCATTTAGGACTTAGTTATAAAGTTTATTTCAAAATTTGAGATTTTTTTTATAAAAGTGTATATTTTACGTCTTTTATGGTAAAACGCGTAAATTTGACTAGTTTTACGGTTTTGAGGTTTTGGAAGCTTTAGGAGCTGAAATAAATTAATGAAAATTAAGGTAATATTATTAACATAATATTAAATATTAAAAATAAAAAAAACGAATTTATTGGGTGTTTGGGTCGGTTTAGACGCACCAAAGAAAGAGAAAAAGGGAAAAAGGGAAAAAAAAGGAAAGTTGGGTGTTATACTTGGATTAGGATTTTATGTACACACTATATAAGGTTATTTAATAAATAAAAAAAAACATAAAATCCCTGGAGACAAAGAAAAATTCGTGGGTTTCATAGAGGAGAATTAGGGTTCTTCAAAAAATTAGGTTTTCTTCATCTTCCATTGATTTAAGGTAAAAACCTTCATTAACCTTTTTAATTAAATTGTTTTTATGTTTAATTAATCATTCTTATGATGGATTAAGGGTTAGGGTTTATATAAAAACAGTAGATTAATGATGTATTAATCATAATATGATAATCATATAATCTAGGGCTTGTATTAGAAGGGTTATAGGTGATTAATTAGATCAATTTGTTTAAAACCCGTTTTTAAAAACTGGGCAGAATTTTGAGTCTATTGTTTTGATCATATCTAGAGTTCTAAGAACATTCAAGATGCGATCAAACTAGCCCTGGATAGGTAATTGAGTTGGATTTCTAAATCAAGAAACGAGAACTAAATTGGAGGTCGGGAAGTGGGTCAAAAACAGGTTACAACAGTCGAAGGTCAAAACAGTTTTGAATTCAGCCTGTTTTCTTTTTAAGTTTTGGGTTGTTTGGGGTACTTAGGGTTGCATTAGGATCTTCTCACGAACATGAGAGATGGTTTATATATTGTAATAAGGATCTGCACTTGGGCTAAGATTGTGGTTTAGGGTAAGACCCTCTAATGGTAATGAACTTTTCATACGTTTAAAATCAGTGAATTCTGGATAGGTAGCAATATATACACATATATCTGGGCCTTAACAGTAGATTTAAGATTAGGGAAAGTGGGAGGTTTTAGCTAACATGTATAAAAGTGTGAATATTCCTTTTACAGAAACCATGAGTATGTTTAAGTGGACGTTTGACTTAAAGTTTTGAGACCTAAAACTGGGACTGTTTTGTGTAAAATTATGAACGGGATAGCTATTAAACTTAACCAAGTTAGGGACTTGTTAAGGAAGGGTAATGGGGTGATTAGAGCTTAACAATGAGGTAATTATACGGGAATAGACTAGATGTCCATCATAGGTTGATGAGCCATCTTAGTGATTGGTTCGTGTATTGATTTCGTGTTTTTGGTTTGTTAGCTTGTTGCTAGTGCGAGGACTTGTGAAGAAGCTATCAGGTGAGTTTCATAGTCCCATGTTTACTATTGATTTTGACTTCCAGATTGGATGGAAGAGACACTGTGTTGAGTTATTTTCTAAATTGATGCTGTGAATGTGTTTGTGATTTGAGATGGACTTGTGTGTACATTATGTGATTAACTGCTATGTGATTTTTGATTGTGTATGTTTTGGATCAGGGGACACGTGCCGTCTCAGTTATTTTGGTTTGACAAGGTAGTGGCCTTGAGGTTTGACAAGGTAGTGGCCTTGGGATAGGTACATAGTGTGATCATCTATGGTACCATGTTGATTGACAAGGTAGGAGCCTTGGATTTTGGTTTGGAATGATTGATCTTGAATGCTAGTTGTTAATACATAATTGAAGCACATTGTCCATATGTTATTGTGTAGATGGTTGTTAATCACAGCTTGTAATTGATTTAGCGTTGGAGTCTAAACCTATGACTCTCACCAACTTTATGTTGACGTGTTTTAGCGTCTCTTTCAGGTGATACTATGGTTAAGCATGAGAACATAAGTGGCTAGGATTGGAGAAGCTTAGGAATGCATATAGAAGGAGAATCCCCGTTTCCTTCCTAGTCTATATTTGTTCTTTCAATAAGTGATACTGTGGTACACATATATTTTTTTAGTTATGTTATTTGTTTGTCTTGGGTAAGCGGTAGGACTGTTACCTACTTACCTAGACTCCTGAGTCTGATGAGATATTGTCATGACTTTGTGTCTCCATTTTATGACATTTCTTATTTCATATAGTTATCTCTATAGACAGGCCATGTTGTGATGATATCCATACGTCGCGCCCCATATTCCGCCATGGTGGGGTGTGACAAGTTGACAATCAACTTTCCCAAAGGTTTACATTTTGCATAATGAAGGAGACGACTAACCCATGTAGTGTAATTCTCCTTGGTAAGCATGGGTGGACGATTCTCAGTACCCGCAGCATAAATATCTTGTTGAGACGTCATCTTAGATGTCGTGTGAAAAACAGGACCTTAATTCGAAGAAAGCAAAGTGTTGTAATTAAAATACCCTAAAATGAGTAATTCCACTAAGAAATTGAGCACGAGAAGCCAAAAATTCCAAGGCAAACAAAAACTCACGAATGTTACAAATTTTCAAAAAGACGTTTGTATGATATTATAAATCTTGCTTATGTTTAGAGAGAGAAAGAGATAGAAAGATGGTAAGAACACACACACTTTAGAGAGAGAAAGTAGAAGAAAACACTTTCTTACTATGTGAAATTATGTGAACCAACACCCTCTCCAACTAAGGAGAGGGTTTATATACCCAAGCCCATGAGATGGGCTTGCGCTTACAATGGGCCGCCGACCTACACAAGTTGTAGGCTTGGCTTGGCCTTGTTTGCTTAATATTAAGTTAACTAAACTACGAGCTACTACTTAGACTATTGTTGGAGTGACCGATCCTTTCTAATACATAAAACGTATTTCTAACAATCTTCCCCTAAGGGAGGTCACTCCAAACAAGGGCGTTACCCAAGTTACAATAATAAAATAAACCTAGCATACTATGCTTGTCTTGAACTCATAGTCTTCGTCTTTCTTTTCTTTTTCTTTTCTGGTGAACATGTTGATGCGATCTTTGATATCAATCTTTAGCATTAATCTCTTGCCTTGATCTTGTGCATCCTTCACTTGTGATCTTTGCCTCTTCGTGACATCACGTCCCACATACTTATACTTATGTAATTCTTGAAAGCTTCAGAGTTTGATACAGTGGAAGACTTGACTTTTAGGCTTTCTTGAGTTAGATTAAGGTATTAAGTGCATAAAGTATAAGCATGCGGGGACGACTTCTTCTCGGATTCCGCAACGCCACCGTCTTCAAATGTCGCAACATAAATAGACACGAACGAAATGTCTTTGAACATTTCATTCTAATTCGGTAGCATTTTACCTCCGGTCGGTGACGACCGTTGGACGATATAAAATATCGTACTTGTGGCAGGTAGATTTAATTAAAAATCTCCTTGACAAGATTTCGCGGGTAAACCCGTTCTCTTTACTCGACCGTCCAAAGCTGACTGCGAATGTAAAGAGTGAATCATTTGGATAAAATTATCCGCATGATTAAAGCCGTCAATTCTGATTCTTGGAACAAGTTTGATTCATTAAAGAATCGCACCATTGTTTCTTTCCAGTTGTCACGAGCTCGATTCTTATAGAATCTTGCAAGTTACCTACCAAGTGCTGTTTGATGTTAACACTAGAAGGATTTCCACTCATCACTGTGAAAACTAGGATGTCACTCTGAGTGTTCTGGCAAGATCACTGAGATATTGCGTAGAGGCCTGGAACATGTTTAAATTCAATTAAGAATTAAACAACTGTTGCTTTCCAGTTATCACAAGTTTGATTCATAAAGAATCGCACAAGTCACCTAACATGAGCTTTTGAATGTTCACTCAAGAAGGATTTCCATCTTCATTGTAAATACTTTCGCATTCCTCAGATGTTCAGGCAAGATCATGAAGATTTTGCGTAGGACTCTTAAGATCTTTCTTACTTTTCATAGTGTGTGAAGAAGCAAGGAATTATGAAAGTGTGTCCTAATGAGATATTTGATGATCTCAAATGGCTCTAGACTCGATCGTGCATTTTGGATTTTTAGTGATCGGAGGCTGGAGAGGAGTTCCACCTTTTCAATATCAATATATTCGGAGTGAATAAATCGATAGATAATGTGTTGTCTCCGTGTGAATAAAACAAATACCTTTTGAGAGATATATGAGTTAGCTGGGATGGGTTGTGCATTGCATCACTGGTTCCATGATGTCTATCTTCAATATCGAGCATCATTAAAATGATCTCAATAGCATATGTGTTGACCCGGTTTCTGCCTAAGGTTGTAAGGAGGGCTTCTTTCTTTAGACCCTTTATCTTTACAATTCTTTTTCATTCTTCAACCCCTTCAATGCTTACCAATACGTCATAACTAGAACCTTGTTGTGATTGTTCCAGTGCTAACATAAGTACTTGGTCGGCATTCAGCTACGTTCACAATCTTTCCCCATCTTTCCTAAGGACTACTATTTCTAGCTATAGAATGTCCTTGGGAAGATTCCTCCGGTTCTAGAAGAATCATTCGACTTAACCTATCCTACCATCCTTATGTCACCACAATCTTCATCGTCGTGAAATAAATGGGTTTAGGGTAAGTATATGTCACCTTGAAATCCATTTTGATATAACAAATCCACTTTGCTCCCCCTTAACATATGCCACGATATTTGAAAATATTTTGCACATGTCGGGATGAGCCATCACGTTAAGTCAAACCATTTGTGATAATTTCCCATATTAAATCACATTTTCTCCCCCATATTAAAAATATTAACCCAATCGATATTTTAAATATCAATTGATTTAATGAAGTTTTAACAAAGGTTTTGGGAAGAAAAATGCAAGTCCATTTAATCCATGAGACCAATTTGTGAGAAATGATACTGATTTGTAACATGATCACATATTCACCATAAAAGAATGAATTGACAAGGTTGGACCTGATTGATGAGAACATCATATGATAAGATCAAATGGTTCTTGTTGGAAAATGTTGGTCGCCTCGTCACGTCTGAAGTCATCTCTTGACACCACATGTACGATTGGTATTGTTGTCTTAACACCAACTTGTGAACTTGGCACTTTCGGCATCAAAGATTATGAATGCTTGACAATTGCTCCCCCTCAATTGTTGACCTGTGTTCTATTGAAAGAGTTGTAGTCGCCGTTTGAGTAGTCATAGCGTCGAGTACGTAGATACCAATTGTAGATAGCTATGGTTGTAGAGATGATAGCTTCATAAAAATAAGACTTCTCTTGTTTTAACAAATAAATGCACTGAAGCGTACATAGATTTGTGTTAGACCAAGTTATAAAGTAAACTTGATCCCTTACAAGGTTTTAAAATAAACCTTTCCCGAGAAAATTAATTCCCGTTGTGAGCCAAAGCTTTCATAAGAAATACTTGACTTTAATGTGAAAACCGGGTTGCAGTCAGAAATAACTACAAGCCATATGGGCATGTTTTATGAAATATTTACAACTTTTGTACGAACTCTATTTATGGTGTCGTGTCGATATCAATCAACATTTCTAAGGCCGTAAATATTATCGTACCAAAAGACATGCCTTTGAAAAATAAAGTAAAAGTATTTTTGGATTTTTCTAAATTTTTCAATTTTTATGGTTTTTATATGGTTTTATATTTTTGTATTTTTCTTTTCTAGATAAAAAATATAAACAATATATACAGATGATCACCAAGGATACGGAGAATAGTTTACCACCACTATTCTTTCGCTTCATCTGCCAGTTCCTTAAGAATCTCGGGCGAAAAAGTTCTCAAACCTAGCTTGTCGGCCAAAAATTCCATTCGAGCGCGATCTAAAGCCTTCGTGAAAATATCCGCCACTTGATACTCAGATCGGAAAAAGTAAATCTCTATCACTCCATTTTCCACTTGCTCCTTGATAAAGTGGTAGCGAATGTCAATATGCTTCGACCGGGAGAATTGAACGTTGTTGCAGCATAAGGCAATTACACTTTTGTTGTCGCAGTACATCGGAATTTTGTTGAAACCAAGACCATAGTCGGTTAATTGCGATCTCATCCAAAGAACTTGAGCACAACAAATGGACATAGCTATGTATTCTTCTTCCGTACTCGAAATTGCAGCGCTTTTTTTCCTTTTCGATGCCCAACTGATTAGTCGATCTCCTAGTAGTTGCAAAGTTACACTCGTGCTACGCCTTGTATCTTGACAACCCGCGTGATCCGCATCTGCATATGCCATTAGTGCAATCGACGAGTCCTTCGAATACCAAAGTCCTCGATTAATGGTTCCTTTAAGATACCGAAAGATCCGTTTAATAGTAGCTAAGTGTAACTCAGTAGGCCTAGTTTGATACCGAGCACACATACATATAGCAAACTGAAGATCAGGTCGACTGGCTGTGATATACAGAAGGGTACCAATAATTCCACGATAAAGTGTCGGATCAACGGCAACTCCGTGTGGATCTGCATCAAGCTTAGTTCGTTCCACCATTGGAGAATCCACGGGGTCACAAGATTCCATCTTATATTTCTTAAAAGATTCAAGGGCATACTTGGATTGATTGATAAAGATGCCTCTGGGACTCTAAGATATCTGAAGTCCTAAGAAGAATGATACCTTGCCCATCATTGACATCTTAAACTTGGAAGACATGAGTGTCCCAAACTCATCGGATAAGGTTTTGGTCGAGGCAGAAAATATAATATCATCAAAATATATTTGTACCATAATCATATCTTTACCTCGTTTCTAAATGAACAGCGTGGGATCCACCTTGCCTTTAGCAAAGCCTTGCGTAATGAGGAATTGTGACAAGAGATCATACCATGCGCGTGGAGCTTGCTTCAACCCATAAAGAGCCTTCTTAAGCGTGTACACATGATTAGGATATTTAGGATTCACAAAACCATCCGACTGTTGAACATATACCTCTTCCTTGATTTCACCATTCAGAAATGCCGTCTTCACATCCATCTGATAGACGTTCATATTCGTGTGGGTCGCATAAGCGAGGAATAGTCTAATAGCTTACAAACGGGCAACAGGTGCAAAGGATTCTATAAAGTCGATGCCCAACAATTTCTTGTATCCACGAGCTACTAGTCGAGCTTTGTTCTTCAATATTTCGCCTAACTCGTCGAGTTTTACCTTGTAAACCCATTTCAAAGTGAGTAACTGCACGTGATCCGGGCATGGGACAAGTTCCCATACTTTAAGACGTATAAATTCATTAAGTTCTTCTTGCATATCTTTTATCCAACAGGATTGAGTAAAAGCTTCTTGCCATGTCTTAGGTTCAACTTCAGTGAGAAAAGCATCAAAATGACAAAACATTGCATTTTCTTGTAACTGACTTCGTGTGGATACCGGACGATTAGGGTCACCAATAATAGAATCTATAGGATGATCCTTTGTCCACTTGCTGTCATGTTCACGAATCCGTGGATTGGAGTAGAACGTATTAGGAGCTTCCTCTGAGGTGAACGACCCGACTTGATTAGGGTCGGGAATTGGTACACCAAAGAATGGAAGTTTACGCATTTGATAGAATTCCAAATCGTGATCATCATCATCATCCTCCTCATCATCAACAGGCATAACATGAGTAGTTGATTCGGTAGTTGGTTGAGAATTACTCGTTGAAGGTATATCTTGACCAATTGTAGGTGCAGACGTATCTGATTGTGCTTCGGTTGCTGGAGCGACAACTTCGGTTACCGGATCTATTACCTCAGGTTCTGGAGCAACAATACTTGGAGGAGTAAATAATTAATCAAAGAATGGTTGAAGCAATGTATCCCATTCATTCCTAGAAGGTGGTGTAAATGATGATGAAGTAGGGTTGTTTGGGACAAGACCAGAGTAATGTTACTGGGTCCCATTTCATGAAGTGCGGGTTCAGAGATGCTTTGCTCAGAAGCTGTTAGGACCATTGGAATAGTTAATTGTAATAGGTAGACTAGGAGGTATGTAGTTCCTCCTGGTCCTAGTAGTAGTAGGAGCAAGTCGTGTTCCTGGTCCTAGTCAAAGTCAAACTTTATTATTTATTTATTGTTCTGTTAGGATATGCATGAGATATTTTAGGAAAAGATATGCATATCAGTTTTACACGTTTTTTTAATGCTATATTAGGGTTTCCTTGTAGTATAAAAGGAACCTGAGGCAGAAGGGTTATAGACACCTTCATCAAACATAGTTCTAGTCATTATCAATATTAGAAATCCTTAGAAAGGATCATGTCTTTATAGTTATTTTGTTCTTCTTTATTATATTTGTATTCTGCATTTATATTGTGTATAGAGTCTCTCTGTGGATAGACTTGTGATTACAGAAGTCGTTCACCGTTCCTGATAGGCTGCAAGATCCACATCTAGTGGACCCAACAAGTGGTATCAGAGCCTGGGAGGGTCTCTGTACAAGAAGAATCAAGTTTTCTTATTACTGACATTTTTGTTTTATCATGTCTGCCTCAACTTCTACTCAAACAGGAGAAGACAGCACTCCTAAAACTGTGCAACCTCAGCAGATCGTTGCTACGGTTTCCAACACGAATGGTAAATTCCCTCTTCTGAAAAAGGACGAGTATGATAGTTGGGCAATGAAGATGGAATGGTGGATCACCAATACTGATCAAGACCTTTGGAAGGTTATTCTGAATGGGAACAGCAGAAAGCTAACTAGAAGAGACAAGAATGGTAATATTACTCTTCTTGACCCTAAAACTCATGAAGAAATCATAGCCATTTAGAAGGAGGTTAAAGCAAAAACTATTTTGCTTCAATCTCTTCCTGATGATCACATGGGTGACTTCTACCATTTGGATGATGCTAGAGAGATCTGGAATGGAATAAAAGCAAGGTTTGGTGGGAATGAGGAGTCAAAGAAAATGCGAAGATCCATGTCGAGAGATGAATTCATAGAATTCAAAATCTCAGAAACTGAAGGTTTACATCAAGGGTATGACAGGTTCCAAAAGATATTGAGCCAATTGAATCAACTTCGCTCAAAGCCTGACGATGGTGATATTAATGCAAGGTTTCTTAGAGCCTTACCCTACTCATGGAATCAGGTAGTAATCTCTCTCAAAGCAAAAGGTGGGCTTTACTATCTCAATTTTGATGATCTATTTCACAAGCTCAAAACTTTTGAACCTCATGTGAGAGGATATTCAAGTGATTCTTTTCCCACTCCTGCTAATTCTGCCTTTGTGATTTCTATGGCATCCAGTCCCATGTCGTATGCTAGTAGCCCAAGCAATACTGTGTCTTCTCAACATAGTTTTCAGAATACTTCTGCTCCTGATCCTACAGCCAAGTCTGGTAGTATGGTAGAAGCCGTTCTTCATTCTTTTGTGGCTGATGTTGATGCTCAACAACAACTTGCTTTTGATGACTTCAAACAGGTCGATAAACTTGACCTGGATGAAATGGATCTTAAATGGCAGATGGCCATGCTCACTCTTAGGGTTCACAAGTTTGAGAAGAAAGCAGGTCGAAAATTTAATTACAACCCAAGGGAGCCAGCAAGATTCGACAGAAGCAAGGTTCGATGCTATAACTGCCAGCAGCAAGGCCACTTTGCAAGGGAATGCCCTAGCAAGAATGACCAGGAGAAGAGCAGGTACTCAGCTTTTAAGGTTCAGGAGGTAAAAGATGACAAGAAGGCATTGGTATCTGTTGACTCTATGGTCAACTGGAATGATCATCAGACTACCACTTTGGAATCAGCTGAGTCCTCGACTGACGTGTTTGCAATGATTGCTGGGAATCCATCTGATGCAGAAGAAGCAGACGAGTTTGCTCTTATGGGCATCTCACCTCAGGTACAACATTGTCCTCTTGGTTGTCATGATAAATATTCAGAATTGTTGTCCCAATTTAATGAAGTAAATGATCAGAATGATAAGTATTTTTTAGAGGTTCAAGCCTATAAGGCTTCTTTAAACACATTGGAACAACAAAAGAGGTGGCTACAAGATACTCAACGTGAGTATGAGGATAAAATTAGGATACTGAGCATCGATTTAGAAAACACAACAAACATGCTTAAATATACAGAAAAGGTAAAAGATGCCAGTATCAAAGAAAAACAGGAAATGCAAGAAAGATTAGATAATACAATGTTGAGATTTGAAAAATGGCAAAAGGCACCTAAAAATCTTTCAAAATTAATCGATAGTAGCATGTCTGGTAGGACTAAAAGAGGGTTAGGATTTGATAAATATATTGATTCAGAAGATGTGTTTCATTTATCCTTTTCAAGTGTCTTTGATGCCGACAAAGAGGAAGAGGGAGAACCTAGTTACAATAGGTTTAAACCAGCAGCAACAATGCATGCTGTCCCTCCCCCTCTTACTGGAACTTTCATGCCCACCTCTAGGCATAATGACTTGGATGGATCATAGATGCATGAGTCCCCAAAAAGTTCTACTGACTTTGTCTCGTGTACTTTCAGTGACAAAGCCAGTGACTCTGCATCAAGTGGTTCAAGTGAAGAGTCAAGACCTACAAGTTCCAAGAAGAATGATCATGCTGCTACTAGTGCTAGGAAGTGTGAAGAGAAAGTTACTTTTAAGTCAACTATGTCTGGTCCTGGTTTATTGAGTCCTAGGAAGATTGATTCTCCTAGAATTGTGTGTAATAATGTTAGCAGTATGAAACAACGTCATTCTAATTAAAGGTCGATTAAAACATGTTTTGTTTGTGGAAGTGCATTTCATTTGATTAAAGATTGTGATTTTTATGACACACATGCTTCTGCTTATCAAGCATCTCCTGCTCCTGGTCCACCAGGAGTTTCTCCATATACTTCTAGAAGACTCAATCCTAGTGCTCAATCGTTTTCTTCTTCTAGAAGGTCCTCTCCATTAGCTTCTGATCATTGGAGAAACATTGGATTAACAACAAATAGAACCACCAGTAACTATTTTCAAAATTTTAATCCAATTTATCCACATAATTTTGACCACATGTATTTTGGTTTGGGAAGTTTGGGAACTGCTGTTAAGCCCTCAGCAGGTTGTTCTTGGTCAAACAATAATACCCATATGATGCATAGGCAACCAAGGAACAACTGTGGATCTCATCAATCTTCTTGGCTCTCTACTAAAGATCCACAAGGCAGGCTCAAACCTGAAAAGGTTTGGGTCCCCTTAAGACACTAACGTTTGCATTTTTATCTTGTTGTTGTAGGTTACTCCATACCAAGATCCTAGTCTAGGAATTGTTGATAGTGGTTGCTCTAGGAGCATGACAGGAAATAAAAGTCTTCTCTCTAACTTTATACCATTTCAAGGCGGCAAGGTCTATTTTGGTGGAGGTGAAGGCAGGATCACTGGAAAAGGAACAATTCAGACGCCTAATCTAAATTTTGAGCATGTCTACTATGTGGAAGCACTTCAGCACTTCAACTTGATATCTGTCTCTCAGATTTGTGACAAGAAGCAGTTTGTTCTCTTTACGGATACTATGCACTTGTGCTCTCCAAAGACATTAAACTTCCGGATGACTCACAGGTTCTGCTCAGAATCCCTAGAAGACACAATCTCTATAGCATCAAGCTGAATGAAGTCAACCCTACTGGTCAACTAGCATGTTTGGTTGCTAAAGCCTCAGAAGATGAAGCCACTCAATGGCAAAGAAGGATGGGGCATGTGAACTTCAAGACCATTCACAAATTAGCAAATCTGAATCTGGTCTCTGGTTTACCTCCCAAGTCATTTAGAAATGATATAAATTGTATTGCTTGCAGCAAAGGCAAACAGCATAAAGCATCCTTCAAGGCCATTACTGCTCTTAGTCTTATTACTGAACCATTGCAGCTACTACACATGTATTTATTTGGTCCTACCTCCATTAGGAGCATTGACCACAAATAATTCTATCTAGTGGTAACTGATGGATATAGCAGGTTCACGTGGGTGTTCTTCATGGCTGCCAAGAGTGAGACCTACTCAATTCTGAGAGATTTTCTTACCCTTATAGAGAACCAGTTGTCCAAGAAGGTTAAAGGCATTCGTTGTGATAATGGAAACGAGTTCTTCCTTGGTCTTCAAGTCAAGCAACAGTCGGATGGGATCTTCATCAGTCAAGATGAATATGTTCATGAGATCCTTCAGAAGTTTGACATGGATCCACTTCGACCAGCAGCAACTCCTTATGAAGTTGCTAAAGTCAAACTCAAGAATGAGCCAGGTCCCCCGGTCAATGTTCACATGTACAGGTCTATGATTGGCTCACTCATGTATTTGACTGCATCACGTCCGGATATCATGTTTGCAGTAAGTGCTTGTTCTAGACATCAGGTGGCTCCAACGGTTTCTAACTTGAATGCAGCTAAGAAGATTTTCAAGTATATCAAGGCTCAACCCAAGCTGGGCTTGTGGTATCCTAAAGAATCACCTTTTGTTCTTGAAGCATATAGTGATAGTGACTATGTAGGTGCTAATAATGACAGAAAGTCTACTACTGGTGGTTGTCAATTTTTGGGTCGAAGACTTATTTCATAGCAATGCAAGAAACAGACGATTGTAGCTACTTCTTCAACAGAAGCTGAATACGTTGCTGCTGCTAGCTGTTGTGGACAAGTATTGTGGATCCAAAATCAGATGTTGGATTATGGGTTCAATTTTATGAACACCAAAATTTTCATTGACAATCAAAGCACTATCTGCATTGTGAAGAATCCTGTTTTCATCAACGGACAAAACATATTGAAATTCGGCACCATTTTATACGGGATGCCAATGAGAAGAAGTTGATACAGGTTCTTAAAGTTCATACGGATGATAATGTTGCTGATTTGTTGACAAAAGCCTTTGATGGTCCTCGGTTCAACCACTTGGTGGTTCATATTGGGATGGTCAATCCTTGAGGTCTAGGATTGAGGGGAGGCTAAGCCTAAGGGGAGGCTTCGTGTACATATTTATTTGCTCAGACTAACATATTGGTAGAGTTTAACAACATATTACGTTGGTTCTAGTGGTGTGTGTTACTCCTGGTGGAGGTTTTTGTTCACTTCTGATAGTTATATTCTTTCATGACCGGCTTCTAGCCCTTATTGGTTAGCTCCTAGTCATTCTTGGTTGGCTTATAGTGGATACAAATCCTTCTTTGTCAAGTGATGGTTGGCTTCTGGTCCTGGTTTGGGACACTGTTCACCTTATTGACTTCTGTTGACCACATTTTGCTTCTAGTACTGACCATTGGGCGCTTTGACTTTTAGTCAACGCATTCAAATTCTGGTAGTTATACTCTTATTTAACTTTAGTAAATTGGAATTTGGAAATAATGTTAAAAGGGGCAAGTGGTTACTTTGCAATAACTGTCTAATTTGAAAGGGCAACCCCCATTATTAGGGGTCAATGAACAGTTACTCCCACCATTATTTATGGTCAATTAACCCCCCTTGACTCATTCATCTCACTCATAACACACACACAACCGATCCTACTCTCTCAACCCTAACAAAAATCATCTTCCATTCCTATTGATCAAGATCCATGGCTGCCCTGGTATACCAACCTGCTCACAACAAGGTCGCCTATCTAGGAGATGGTCCACACCGTGATGATTTCACTGACATTCTGGACTTCATTGAGGCTTCAAACCTCAGGTATGCTTTTACTGTGTGTCCCATTGTGTATGATAGCGTCATTCGTTAGTTTTGGGCTTCTGCTCGTCTTGTGGCTGTGGTAGGTCGTCCACGTGAAGTCCATGCTACCATAGATGGACGTTCATACGTGGTTTCTGAGGCTTCTATTCGAAGTTCCCTTCATCTTCAAGATGAAGGTGGTGTTGTTTCCATCCCCAATGCGGAGGTGTTGGAGGGGATGGCTACACTTGGGTATAATCATGGGGGGAAGTTTAACTTCCAAAAGAATCAGTTTTCCCCCCAATGGAAGCTTCTAGTGCATTTTATGATTCATTGTTTAAGTCCCAAGTCTGGGAGTTGGGATGATTTTCCTAATCCTTTGGCTACTGGTCTCATATGCTTAGCACAGAGTAGGGTTTTTAATTTCTCTCGTTATTTGTTTGAGGGGATGGTTAGCAATTTGTCTAGTGCTGGTTCTAGGAAGAAGTTTCTGATGTATCCTAGGTTTTTACAACAGATACTGGTTTGTATACCTCGTGATAGGGCTGAACATGCGCCTTCTAAGCTTACTGCCAAAGTGTATTATAATATGGTTCATGGGTTTAGCAGGGAGTGGAGGCCCCTTACTGAGGCCATGTTGGGGCTGGCTCAGGGTCCTCCTGATGTTGTGGTTCCTCCGGTTGAACAACCGGAGGAGGAACCTCAATTAGGTGATGACCCAATGGAGGAGGAGGATCATGCCGGTGGTGCACCTCATGTGGTTGAGGAAGAGCCGGTTGAGGAGGTGGTGGTTGGAAGGCCATCCACTTCCAAGGCTGCTCCTTCTTCATTGCCACATTCGTCTCCATTTGTGGAGACTCCCCCTCCTAGTCCTGCTCCACACTCTTCTGATAGGCCTTCTGGTTCTAGTGCTCCTAATGTTGACCCATTTGTTGCTTCTTGTTTCGATGACGCCTTCCCTGACCCAAGTCCTCTTGGTGGGAAAGCAGAGGAGCCGATTACACTTACTTCCTTACTTGATCTTATGCACAGGTATCATGCACGGATTCTTTCCTTGGAATCAGATTTGAATCAACACCGGAAGCTTGCTAGGGAATTTTTTCTTCCCATGGCTGATCGTATCAAAGCTTTGGAGACTCAGCAAAGGCGTCGAAAGAAGCATGTGGTTCACTCTGATTCTGATGAGGAGGTTAAGGATCGTGTTGAGGATGGTTTGACTTTGTTGGCAAAGGCTGCCTTTGCTGATAAATTGTATGATGATTTGCCGATTCCTCCGACTTCCTTCTCCTGCTGCTATTCCCACACCAATGGAAGGTGCTTCTGGTCCTACTGCTGGTTCCACTGCTGGTCCATCTCATGATCCAAAGGGGAAGGCTCCCATGACTGATGCTCCCTCACCACCTCGCAAGCGTACACGCAGACAGCTTGAGGAGGATAGGTTGGGTGAGGAGGCTGCTCAAAGGATGCAAGCCGAAATTGATCAAGCTGCTCGAGCTGAGGAGGAAGCTCTTCAACAGCAGAGACGTGAACAGGTGCAGCATGATGCTATGCATTGGAATGATAGTGATTGGATGCAGGTGTTGACTATTCTTACCAAGGATTATTCCCAGTTCACTGATCTTTTGGGTTCGGATATGGATGAGCATAACTGTATTCCTCGAGCCATGGTGTTAATGCGCAAGCATCAATTGGCGCTTGCTGCACAGCTTCGTGAGAAACGTAAAAACAGACCTTTGTCGAGAGCTGAGGAACGAAAGCAGATGCAGCGATATGTGAAGTATCAGTCGGCTGCCTATTTCACTACGGGTTGGAAGTGGGACAGGGTTCGGGCTTTGTCTTTTGATGAGCTTAAGGCGCTCTATGAACGAATGGTCAAGCATCAGAGCACCCCAATTCCGGAACGATTTATTTATCGTCCTTCTCCACGTGTGGTGACCACTTCTTCACCTGCTGTTACTACTGGTCCTACATATGATACTACTCCTGGTTCTGCTGCTATTCCATCGGTTTTTGCTGCTTCTACAGTTGGTACCACCCCTATTCCTTCGGTTGCTCCTCCGGTTTCTTCTTCAGGTCCTGCTACCACCACCACACATGCTACCACCACCACCTTTGCTACCACAACCACCACTACTGCTACTGTAAAACCCGCATTCTTTTACCATGCATAGTACCTTAAGTTCGTACGTACTAGTTAAAAACTTTCCTAATATAGCAAGATTACGATTAGGTATTAGGAGTTTATGTATTACGTACGTGTTAGAACACGATAAGTATTTTATATGAACGATCACGTAATAATTATTTAGCAATAATTAATCACGAGCATACGATCACGAATCACGAGCGTAATTTAAACACGAGTTATTATTATTACGTATATATATTTAATACGAGCGTAATTAAATATATAGGTGTAGGATATTTACGTAACGAGAACTTTTAAAACACGAACTAAATGAAACGTAAACGTGTACGAAATTACAAGACACGAAACGAGGTACGGGACCCCCACAAGGGAGTACCTACCCGCGGCCAACATGGGGACAATGGGCCAAGCCCATTATCAATTTTACTAAAAGGAAGGGATTAGTAATTTCACTACTCAGATTATTTTTACAGAAGAATTTTAAGAAAACCTAAAATCCCTTTCCTCCTTCTCCTTGTGTGCCGCCACCTACAAACCACCATAAGGGGGTGATTTTGATCTTGGATCTTGGTGATTTAGTAATTGTTCGTGTTTGTTCTTCACCCTTTTGATCCACGAATACGGTAAAACCTTTTTACTTGTTTCTTTTTAATTAATCTTTTATTAATTAAGAACACGTGATGTTTTTTCATAAAAAACATATTAATTAAACCTAGATCTAACATGTTATGGTCATTAATTAATCAATGGGATCGATCTAAGGGGTGTTTGTTTTGGGCCGCAGGAACAACCGACCCCAAGGGGGTTCGGTTTGTTCTAACCGACCACCACCAAGACCTTTTTGGGTCTTGGTTGGTGCGTGTGGGTCCCACGGCAGCAAGGGGGTACCCCGATTTGGTTCGGGGTACGGTGTTTGTTCATATCCGGTGCATGTTTTTAAGCTTAGATCCGGATCATGATTATGTTAGTTGTTTATGTTATAAACTTATGTTAAGAATTAAATTAATAAAGATGTAATTAATTTAATAACATGACTTAGGTTAACTAATTATTAATAAACATGAATTATTTTAACCTAAGTATTTATTTTACTAAGACTTATAATTAATTAATTATTTTTAAAACCATGGATATAATTAATTAACTAAACATGACTTAGGTTATATTATTAGTATTTAATAATACATATTTTAACCTAAGTATTTAATATATTTAATTAAAAACATGTCATACTTTAATTAAATATTATAACCTATAGTTTAATTAAATTACATGAAATAATTATTAAACTATATAATATATCATATGACTTAGAAAATAATCATGAAAATACTTAGGCTTATTTACTTAGCTTATTTAACCAGCTTATTTCTAATTATGGAAACTTTTTATTTTTAGAAACTTAATTAAATAAGGCAGCTATTTTATTTATGGAAACCAGCTATTTTTAGAAACTTATTTATTTAAGGCAGCTAATCTATTTATGGAAACTTATTTAATTAAGGCAGCTAATCTATTTATGGAAACTTTCTATTTTTAGAAACTTATCTATTTTAAGCAGTAAATCTATTTTTGGAAACTTTCTATTTTTGGAAACTTTCTATTTTTGGAAACTTTCTATTTTTGGAAACTTTCTATTTTTGGTAACTTTCTATTTTTGGAAACTTTCTATTTAAGGAAACCTGCTATTTTTGGAAAGTTACTTATTATTACACAGTAAGTATAATAACACATGAAATATCAGAAATACTTAATCAGAATGAGCAGAATATAGGATTTAACACAGTTTAAGGCTATAAACAGTGTAAATAGTAAGAACACATAAAATAAGCTAAGACATGACATCAAACCAGCTATGTATGTAGTAAGCAGATACTTATTTCATGTACGTATTTATGTAGCATTAGTGTTTCGGAAGTAGGA
Source organism: Glebionis coronaria (assembly GCA_025667525.1). Classification (NCBI taxonomy): domain Eukaryota; kingdom Viridiplantae; phylum Streptophyta; class Magnoliopsida; order Asterales; family Asteraceae; genus Glebionis; species Glebionis coronaria. The sequence continues at coordinate 177,286,469 of CM046881.1, read as the reverse complement.
TTCTCGCAGTTCATCGTTCTCGTTCACTGGACATAAGGTACGGATTCCCGTCCTTTCAGTATGGACATTCTTTCCTTATTAGGATTTCCCCGTATGCAGCCAACTGTTTTCCTGTAGTATAAGTATGAGTTTGATTTATTATGTTTAAATATGATTACCTATAGCCATATACATGCATGACCAGTTTCACCTAGTTATGGAGGTACCATAACCATAACATTAGAGGCACTGATGTTATGACTTCACCACGGCGGAGTGATTGCTCGTGGCGTCCCTTCAGCTTTTGGCCATTTATTTATATTATCATGTGGGGCGTATGGGTGCATCCTAGTTACACGTTTTTATTCAGGATTACATGGTGAATGTGGTGTGTGCCTTGCATCCTTCACAAGGAGCTGATCCCTCCTACCCATAAAACCAGTATATTAAATTAGAGGCAGCCCCTCTAATTTGCATGATGAGGTCACCCCTCCAATTGTTCATGCACGGTGGATATTCATGACCTATATTGGCTAATGGTAAAATATGACAAACAGTTTTTATAAGATAAACATAAGACTTTCAAACTATAAAACCAGTTTTATTAAGACTTAACCAGGTTACTCGGGACTTAGGTTCTTCCGCTGTTATTATGTTATATGCTTATCCTATTCATGCTTTATTGTACATCCGTGCACTGAGCGTATTGCTCAGCCGTTTTCCTTTTCTATGTTCCCAAAACGGCAGGTACTCAGGGACGCTCGTAGACACTAAGAGTACGTGCATATGGACTGGAAGCTGTCTAGCCTTCTTTACATTATGCATTTCTTTTCTTTATGACACTTATGCTTTGGACATTGTTTCGTCCTTTTCCTTTACTATACTATGTTTGTGTGTGATGAGCTTTACTTTTGGACTACCGATGTTTGATTCTGGTATTTTCCTTTATATAGTCAAGTAATGTTTAAACATTTTACCTTGTATGCTTTTATGACACGCCATAATTGCTATGATATTTCCATTTCCAAAATGGGGTGTTACAATTATGATATAAGAGCCAAGGCTTCGACCTATAGGCTCTCAAATATGACCTGTGATTAGTGGGTAGTCACTACGGTCTTCCTAGAACTGACAGTTGTTTTCATGCATTCATCATTTTTAAGCATACATATATATGTCATTGTTACAGGGTTTTTGACTAAGTAATGGTTGGTACAGGACTGGCCCTATTTAGTCGCATGTGTTTTATCGAAACTTTTAGATTTGGGACCGACCCATAGGCGTCCCCTCGATATGTCTTTTGTTTTGAGTGAACTGACCAGAGGCGTTCACTCTCGAGCATCCAAAGTTTTCATAAAACTGCATCATGCATTCATACAAAAATTTTCTTGCATAAAATTTTTCTCGTGAAATTTTTAGTAGAAATTTTTTTTTCATGTATATATTTTATATTTTGAACTGTTAATCATATATTTTATGTTATACTGTCAGATGGTTCTCACACGCGAACAGGAGCAGCTCAATGCTGCAATTCAGGCTGCCATGCAAGCCTTGCTTCCTCAACTGAGGAATGACATCCGTGCTGAAGTTCAAGCTGCCAACAATCAGCAACAGCACAATCAGCCACCTCCTCCTCCTCCTCCAGTGACATTAGCAGTATGGCTGGAGAGATTCAACAAGCTCCGCCCTCGAGCTTTTGAGAAGACTGATAGCCCCAGCGATGCTGAAAGCTGGTTGGCTCACATAGAGAAGATCTTCAACGCTATGGGCTGTGACCCCGCATACAAGGCGCGGTTGGCATGCTATTGGTTCGAAGGCGATGTACTTAACTGGTGGTTAGCTTTGATGCAATCTGAAGGTGGTGATGAGTGGGTTGCTGGTTTGACTTGGGCTCAGTTCAAGGACAGGGTGATGGAGCAGTTCTTTCCCAAGGCTGAGCAGGACAAGCTCAAGAGAGAGTACCATGGGATCCGTTAGAGAGCTGGGAAGAATAGCAACAAGTTTATGCAGCGCTTTCTTCGCTTGGCTGGTTTCCTTGGTGCGGCAGCAGGTACTCCTGAAGAACAGGCACATCACTTCAGATGGGCTCTTCGCACATCGGTCGCAAACAATCTGGTGTGTGCTACGTTCAATACGGTAGCACAAGTGGCCGATGCAGCACGAAAACTGGAGATGCTGCAGGAGAGGGATGGTTCGGGGAAGCTGAAAGACCCGACAAGAGGTGAAACCTTCATATTCAAGCGGTGATCAATCCGTATATCTTCCATATGTCAATTATTCATCTCTTTAAATGTAAGTTCCAGGCAGAAAACTGGGGACCGGTCTCAGCCGGCTACTCAGCAGCAGCCTCATCAGCCCAAGGGAAATGGTCAGACTAATGACCGATCTGCTACGGATAGGCGTGGCGGTAATTACAATTACCGTAACAACACCGGGCAATCCAGCAACAGCAGGTCCTAATACTTACAAAAATTTCCTATGTTTTATGTTATAACTCATATTCTGACACTCTAGCAAAATTCTACCAGGAACCATGGAAACGGTAGGGACCCGAACCAGAGAGGTTCACAGCCTAGCCGTCCAGCTATCACTGGTATTCAATCTTAAGATTTTCCGCTTCGTCCTTTGTACCCAACTATTATGTCTCATGTAAAATGTTTTTATCAGGTCCTCAGCCAGCCAGAGCACCTGCTGGAGGATACACTCATCCTCTTTGCTCTACTTGCCACCGTAGGCACCCAGGACCATGTCGCCGTAATACTGATGCGTGCTTCAAGTGTGGTCTTCCTGGCCATATTATGAAGGATTGCCGTAAGGGCGAGATGGAGGGTACATCGAGACATGCTGATACCAAGCCGCCTCCTACTGCCGGGCGTGTCTACACGACATCTCGAGACCAGGCCAACAAGTCTACAAGTACCATCACTGGAATCTTGTATATGTACGGTCGCGCTGTATGTGTTCTTTTCGATACGGGTTCTACTCACTCGGTTATTTCTACTGCTTATGCTAAGAACATTAGGATGCCTCCCTTGCCACTAGAAAATAGGCTTACTATGTCCACGCCTTTGAGGGACTCTGTATTAATCACCCATGTATACAAGAGTCTTCCCTTAGAATTTGATGATAAGGTTCGACCTGTCGACGCACTTCCGCTGGACATGAATGACTTCGACATGATTTTGGGCATGGATTGGCTATCCAAGTATCATGCTACCATAGACTGCCATTCATATCGGGTTATCTTCGGTGATGTCAATGCACCAGAGTACATTCATAATGGGTTCATACCCGGACGGTCTGTACAAATCATATCTACCCTGCAAGCGCGTGCACTACTGTCACATGGCTGCGAGGGTTATCTAGCTACGGTTCACGACATGGATGCTGAATCTCCATCGATTCAGGATCAACCTATAGTGTCGGAATTCCAAGACGTGTTTCCAGCAGAACTTCCGGGCATACCACCTGCACGAGAAGTGGAATTCAGTATCGAGCTGGTTCCAGGAGCTGAACCAATCTCTAAGGCTCCTTATCGCATGGCTCCCATAGAGCTGAAGGAGCTGAAGGATCAACTGCAAGAACTTCTCGAACGAGGTTTCATTCGATCGAGCGCATCTCCATGGGGCGCACCGGTTTTATTTGTTAAGAAGAAGGACGGCAGTATGCGTCTTTGCATAGACTATCGCGAGCTCAACAAGATTACTATTCAGAATAGATATCCACTGCCACGCATTGACGATCTGTTTGACCAACTCCAAGGGGCCAAACACTTCTCCAAGATCGATCTTAGGTCAGGCTATCACCAGTTACGAGTCAAGGAGCAGGATATTGCTAAGACTGCCTTTCGTACTCGTTATGGCCACTACGAGTTTGTAGTTATGCCATTTGGCCTGACAAATGCTCCAGCAGTGTTCATGGATCTGATAAACAGAATCTTCCATGAATTTCTGGACAAATTCGTCATTGTTTTCATCGATGACATCCTGATTTTCTCTAAGTCCAAGGAGGAACACGAAGACCATCTTCGTACAATACTACAGATTCTTCGCCAGAAGCAGCTGTATGCTAAATTCTCCAAGTGTGAGTTCTGGTTAGACAAGGTGGCATTCTTAGGTCACATTGTATCAACAGAAGGAATCACTATGGATCCAGCGAAGGTTGAGGCCATCACTAAGTGGCCGAGGCCGACATCAGCGACGGAAGTCCGCAGTTTCTTAGGCTTAGCTGGCTATAACCGTAGGTTCGTGGAGAACTTTTCCCGCTTAGCACTACCATTGACCAAACTGATGCGGAAAGAGAGAAATTCGTCTGGACTGAAGATCGAGAGAAGAGCTTTGAAGACCTGAAGCAGAAGCTAGTATCTGCACCTATTCTTACTCTACCATCTGGTACGGGTGGATTTCAAATCTACAGCGATGCATCGGGGAAGGGACTTGGCTGTGTTCTCATGCAACATGGGAAAGTGATCGCGTACGCTTCACGACAGCTTAAGCCTTATGAAGAGAATTACCCTACGCACGATCTAGAACTTGCTGCAGTCGTGTTTGCATTGAAGATATGTAGACACTACTTATATGGAGAGTCATGTGACATTTTCACGGACCACAAGAGCTTGAAGTATATCTTCACTCAACGTGAATTGAACATGAGGCAGAGGAGATGGTTAGAGCTGTTGAAGGATTATGACATTAATCTTCAGTATCATCCCGGAAAGGCAAATGTAGTAGCAGATGCCCTTAGCAGGAAGTCCGGAATGATCAACAGCATTAGAATCAAAGAGGAAATCATAAGAGACTTGGAGCGACTAGACATCGAGATCATGGTACGTGGACAACATGGTTACTGGGCTAATCTTAGAGTAGAACCTGAGTTACTATCTAAGATAAAGGAAGCTCAGAAGGATGACGGAGAATTATGGGCGATAGTTCAGAATTTGGAGAAGCAGACATAATTCAGAGTAGATGCAGACGGTATCGTATGGCAGGGCACTAGACTTTGTGTTCCTGATGACCAAGAACTCCGGGAAGCTTTGCTAGCAGAAGCTCATAGCTCCCCATTCTCGATACATCCTGGTTCAACTAAAATGTACCATGACATCAAGCAATACTTTTGGTGGAGTGGTATGAAGCAGGATGTGGCAACTTACGTCTCCAAATGTCTTACCTGCCAGCAGGTTAAGATTGAGCAACAACGATCTGGCGGTCTCCTTCAACCGTTAGATATTCCAGAGTGGAAGTGGGATAAAATCACCATGGATTTTGTTACCGGTCTTCCGCCTACCAAAAGGAAGCACGATGCAATTTGGGTTATCGTTGATCGACTTACCAAATCAGCTCATTTCTTACCGATCCGCAAGGAAGATCCGGTAAGTAAACTCGCAGATACGTACAGACGAGAGATCATGAGACTACACGGTGCACCATCCAGCATCGTCTCAGACAGAGATCCTCGTTTCACTTCGCGCTTTTGGAAAAGTCTGCAGAAAGCTTGGGGTACACAACTTAAGCTTAGCACGGCCTTTCATCCTCAAACGAACGGACAGTCGGAGCGAACCATTCAGACATTGGAAGATATGTTGAGGTCATGTGCGTTGGAATGGACGGGTGATTGGGACGAATACATCTGTTTGGTGGAGTTTGCGTACAACAACAGCTGGCACGCGAGCATCAAGTGTGCTCCATTTGAGATGTTGTATGGCAGAAAGTGTCGCGCCCCAATCTGCTGGGATCAGGTTGGCGAGCGAACACTTGAAGGACCAGAAATCATAGAGATGACAAACGAGAAGATCGCAGTAGCTAGATAGAAGATTCAGGAGGCACGGTCACGTCAAAAGAGTTATGCCGACAAGCATCGTAGGGATTTACACTTTAACGTAGGAGATCACGTCTTCCTTAAGGTTTCACCGGTACGTGGTGTTAGACGCTTCGGGATTAAAGGGAAGCTCAGTCCTCGTTTCATCGGACCGTTTGATATCATTGAACGAGTCGGTGAAGTATCTTACCGATTGGCGTTACCTCCGCAGCTTTCGCATGTGCACAATGTGTTTCATGTGTCCTTACTCAGAGGGTACCAATATCATCCCCTTCACATGGTTCAGTATCCACTGGAACAGATTCGTGAAGATCTCACTTTTATAGAAGAACCCGAATGAGTTCTTGTCAGGCAAGAACGAGTCATGAGAAAGAAGACGATTCCATTCGTCAAAATTCTATGGAGGGATCATACCGAGCGGGAAGCCACTTGGGAAACAGAGGAGTCTATCCGGACTTCTTACCCTCATTTCATATTTTGAATTCGGGTATGTTCTTCTTTTCCAGTTTACTTTATCTATAATTCGGGGACGAATTATTCTTTTTAGGGGGGAAGAGTTGTAAAACCCGCATACTTTTACCATGCATAGTACCTTAAGTTCGTACGTACTAGTTAAAAACTTTCCTAATATAGCATGATTACGATTACGTATTAGGAGTTTATGTATTACGTACGTGTTAGAACATGATAAGTATTTTATATGAACGATCACGTAATAATTTTTTTAGCAATAATTAATCACGAGCATAAGATCACGAATCACGAGCGTAATTTAAACACGAGTTATTATTATTACGTATATATATTTAATACGAGCGTAATTAAATATATAGGTGTAGGATATTTACGTAACGAGAACTTTTAAAACACGAACTAAATTAAACGTAAACGTGTACGAAATTACAAGACACGAAACGAGGTACGGGACCCCCACAAGGGAGTCCCTACCCGCGGCCAACATGGGGACAATGGGTCAAGCCCATTGTCAATTTTACTAAAAGGAAGGGATTAGTAATTTCACTACTCAGATTATTTTTACAGAAGAATTTCAAGAAAACCTAAAATCCCTTTCCTCCTTCTCCTTGTGTGCCGCCACCTACAAACCACCATAAGGGGGTGATTTTGATCTTGGATCTTGGTGATTTAGTAATTGTTCGTGTTTGTTCTTCACCCTTTTGATCCACGAATACGGTAAAACCTTTTTACTTGTTTCTTTTTAATTAATCTTTTATTAATTAAGAACACGTGATGTTTTTTTCATAAAAACATATTAATTAAACCTAGATCTAACATGTTATGGTCATTAATTAATCAATAGGATCGATCGAAGGGGTGTTTGTTTTGGGCTGCAGGAACAACCGACCCCAAGGGGGTTCGGTTTGTTCTAACCGACCACCACCAAGACCTTTTTGGGTCTTGGTTGGTGCGTGTGGGTCCCACGGCAGCAAGGGGGTACCCCGATTTGGTTCGGGGTACGGTGTTTGTTCATATCCGGTGCATGTTTTTAAGCTTAGATCCGGATCATGATTATGTTAGTTGTTTATGTTATAAACTTATGATAAGAATTAAATTAATAAAGATGTAATTAATTTAATAACATGACTTAGGTTAACTAATTATTAATAAACATGAATTATTTTAACCTAAGTATTTATTTTACTAAGACTTATAATTAATTAATTATTTTTAAAACCATGGATATAATTAATTAATTAAACATGACTTAGGTTATATTATTAGTATTTAATAATACATATTTTAACCTAAGTATTTAATATATTTAATTAAAAACATGTCATACTTTAATTAAATATTATAACCTATAGTTTAATTAAATTACATGAAATAATTATTAAACTATATAATATATCATATGACTTAGAAAATAATCATGAAAATACTTAGGCTTATTTACTTAGCTTATTTAACCAGCTTATTTCTAATTATGGAAACTTTCTATTTTTAGAAATTTAATTAAATAAGGAAGCTATTTTATTTATGGAAACTAGCTATTTTTAGAAACTTATTTATTTAAGGCAGCTAATCTATTTATGGAAACTTATTTAATTAAGGCAGCTAATCTATTTATGGAAACTTTCTATTTTTAGAAACTTATCTATTTTAAGCAGTAAATCTACTTTTGGAAACTTTCTATTTTTGGGAACTTTCTATTTTTGGAAACTTTCAATTTTTGGAAACTTTCAATTTTTGGAAACTTTCTATTTTTGGTAACTTTCTATTTTTGGAAACTTTCTATTTAAGGAAACCTGCTATTTTTGGAAAGTTACTTATTATTACACAGTAAGTATAATAACACATGAAATATCAGAAATACTTAATCAGAATGAGTAGAATATAGGATTTAACACAGTTTAAGGCTATAAACAGTGTAAATAGTAAGAACACATAAAATAAGCTAAGACATGACATCAAACCAGCTATGTATGTAGTAAGTAGATACTTATTTCATGTACGTATATATGTATCATTAGTGTTTCGGAAGTAGGATTCTCGCAGTTCATCGTTCTCGTTCACTGGACATAAGGTACGGATTCCCGTCCTTTCAGTATGGACATTCTTTCCTTATTAGGATTTCCCCGTATGCAGCCAATTGTTTTCCCGTAGTATAAGTATGAGTTTGATTTCTTATGTTTAAATATGATTACCTATAGCCATATACATGCATGACCAGTTTCACCTAGTTATGGAGGTACCATAACCATAACATTAGAGGCACTGATGTTATGACTTCACCACGGCGGAGTGATTGCTCGTGGCGTCCCTTCAGCTTTTGGCCATTTATTTATATTATCATGTGGGGCGTATGGGTGCATCCTAGTTACACGTTTTTATTCAGGATTACATGGTGAATGTGGTGTGTTCCTTGCATCCTTCACAAGGAGCTGATCCCTCCTACCCATAAAACCAGTATATTAAATTAGAGGCAGCCCCTCTAATTTGCATGATGAGGTCACCCCTCCAATTGTTCATGCACGGTGGATATTCATGACCTATATTGGCTAATGGTAAAATATGACAAACAGTTTTTATAAGATAAACATAAGACTTTCAAACTATAAAACCAGTTTTATTAAGACTTAACCAGGTTACTCGGGACTTAGGTTCTTCCGCTGTTATTATGTTATATGCTTATCCTATTCATGCTTTATTGTACATCCGTGCACTGAGCGTATTGCTCAGCCGTTTTCCTTTTCTATGTTCCCAAAACGGCAGGTACTCAGGGACGCTCTTAGACACTAAGAGTACTTGTATATGGACTGGAAGCTATCTAGCCTTCTTTACATTATGCATTTCTTTTCTTTATGACACTTATGCTTTGGACATTGTTTCGTCCTTTTCCTTTACTATACTATGTTTCTGTGTGATGAGCTTTACTTTTGGACTACCGATGTTTGATTCCGTTATTTTCCTTTATATGGTCAAGTAATGTTTAAACATTTTACCTTGTATGCTTTGATGATACGCCATAATTGCTGTGATATTTCCATTTCCAAAATGGGGTGTTACAGCTACACCTGCTATGGCATCACCATCACCACCCGTGCCAGGTTCTCAACCTATTCCTTCTTCTAGTGCAGCTCATGTTGATCCTCTGAGTGGGCAAACTATTGATTCTACTTCTACTGCTCCCACTTCTGCTGCTCAGGTAAAGGTAAAGGTTGAACCCTCGCCTAGTGATCCCACACCTCGCCGTTCGCTTCAGAAGAAATTGGCTCGACGTGTTCGACGTGGCAAGACTGTTCCCTATGAGAAGCGTGCTCCCGAAAATCTTATTGATGCAGCTTCTGATAGTGACTCCGATTTGCCTATGGGTAATGGATATATTACTGGTTGGACGGTTGCGCATTCCACGACTCTTCCTGGTACGGTATCTCATAGGATTATTCTGAGTGATGGGTCTGTTAGGTTTGCTTCGGTTCTGCAAGGTATTTTGTCTTGGGCGGATCGTAAGGATCTTATGGCTTTATATGGGTTTGTGGATGCCGGCATGCCTGTTCATCCTAATGATGTGCCTTCCTGGCCTGGTCTGCGAGTATGGGCTGATTTGAAGATGATGCTTGATGCCCCTCCCCATGCTCCTATCTCTGGTGTCTGGAAGGATCAGCCACAATGGGTTATTCAGCGATGGAAGTTGTATGCGGGCTGTGGTGTGCATATGTTAGAGTTGGAATCTGGTCTTATGGTATTCATGCTCACCGACTTGGATTATCCGTTGACGATTGCTTCGATGGAGGCTATGCTGGCTTGTCACTTGCAGATTTCTAATGCCCCCTCCGGGAATGAGTCTTCAATGGCAACTGCATTGGTGGAAGGGATCCAAGCTCGTTTGAAAGCTGATAAGATGGCTGCTTCTGGTCTCTGAAATGGTTGGTTTGTAAGTGTTTATGTTTTGTATTTTTGATCATTTGTTCATATTGCAATTCTTTTCACCAATATGAAAAGTGATTGGTGACTTTCATTCATTATAGTTAAAAAAAACACACAAATTGCTTTAAAAAATAAAAAAAAGAAAAAAAAATATACTTTTTATATAATATCTGCTTATACTTTAAACGCATCATGGATTTTACACTTGTGGATATAATACCATCTGCTGATTCACACTTTGGGTTCTGGTTGCTGATTCATACTTGTGCTGGTTCCTGGTTTCATCTGATGTTGGACTTGGTCCTCACAACAAATGGTCCTCAACTCACCATGTCTCACCAACAAGAAAGAGTTGATTCACCTTGAGGGTACGACTCCTGGTGTGATTCTCAAATCCGTTGATGGTTTCCAGGTTACCCAAAACTGGATGGTTTTCACTTGCCATGGTCCTCGACTGAAAAGTGGCTAATCCAAGGGGTACGGCTCTTGGTAAAGATTTTATCAAATCCGTTGATAGCTTTAATAGCTTGCTTAAAGCTATAGGGTTTTCAACTCACCGATGCTTCATTGCTGAGAGTTGGCGAGTCCAGAGGGGTACGGCTTCTGGTAAAGACATATCAAATCCGTTGACGGCTGTGATGGTTTGCCTAAAATCATCAGGGTACCCCCACTCACCATTGATTCACGTTCTAAGAGTTGGGCTGGGTTCTGGTCTCCCAGGGTGATGCTTATTCCACCAGAAAGACTGGCTAGCCCAAGAGCGAGCAGCTACTTGGTAAAGGCTCAACAAATCTGCTCATGTTGCTGTAAAGATTCAACATGATGCTGATTTGTTTCAAGCTTTGGAGAAGCTTCTAGTGTTCCATGTTGCAGCGATTATTCTGTTTCTTATCTTGTTGATGCTGCTGTTTCGTTTGTTGATTCAATCCTCAAGCTTTATTGCACGTTTTACCAGGAAACTTGAACTCAACAGGTCAAATTCAAGTTTAGGGGAGGATTGTTAGGACCATTGGAATAGTTAATTGTAATAGGTAGACTAGGAGGTATGTAGTTCCTCCTGGTCCTAGTAGTAGTAGGAGCAAGTCGTGCTCCTGGTCCTAGTCAAAGTCAAACTTTATTATTTATTTATTGTTCTATTAGGATATGCATGAGATATGTTAGGAAAGGATATGCATATCAGTTTTACACGTTTTGTTTAATGCTGTATTAGGGTTTCCTTGTAGTATAAAAGGAACCTGAGGCAGAAGGGTTATACACACCTTCATCAAACATAGTTCTAGTCATTATCAATATTAGAAATCCTTAGAAAGGATCATGTCTTTATAGTTATTCTGTTCTTCTTTATTATATTTGTATTCTGCATTTATATTGTGTATAGAGTCTCTCTGTGGATAGACTTGTGATTACAGAAGTCGTTCACCGTTCCTGACAGGCTGCAAGATCCACATCTAGTGGACCCAACAGAAGCCATTGCTGTCAGCTCATCAAAATCAACATTCATAGTTTCGAGGATCTTACGAGAATTACGGTTGTAGATTCAGTATGCCTTCTTTGTGGGTGCATAACCAATGAAGATACCAATATCAGCCTTGGGTTGAAGTTTTCCCAAATTATCACCATCATTATTTGGATAGCAAAGAGAACCAAATACATGAAGATATGATAAATCTGGTACTTTTCTATGTAGAAGCTCATAAGGTGTTTTACCATGGCGTTTACGAATTAGAGACCGGTTTTGGGTGTAAACTGCTGTAGATACTGCTTCTGCCCATTAAAACAATGGAGCCTTTGCGTAAATTATCATCATTCGAGTAACTTCCATAAGTGTGCGATTTCGCCTTTCAACGATACCGTTTTGTTGTGGAGTGCGAGCAACAGATGTTTCATGAGAAATGCCAACTTCTTCATAGTAATCACGCAAGATTTAATTCACAAATTCAGTTCTATTATCTGTACAAATGCGTCGGACTGTAGTGTTGAGACGCACTTGAATCATCTTGAGAAATCCGATGATGAATTTAGGTGCCTCATTTTTTGTTGTAAGAAAAAATTCACCCATGTAAAACGAGAGTAATCATCGACAATGACGAGGATGTACTTTTTACCACTAAGACTTTCAACACGCATTGGCCCACAAGAAATCCATATGCAACAGATAAAGTTTCTCTTGGTTGGTGTCTTCATTCTTAGGATTGTATGATTTCTTAGTGCTTTTCCCCATTATACACGCGGAACACAAATGATCCTTGTGAAATGAAAGTTTAGGAAGACCACGAACAAGTTTGTTTTTGGCCAAATGATTAATAGCGTCAAAGTTAAGATGAGATAACCGTCGATGCCATAACCATGACTTAGTCTTCGATGCTTTGGAGAGAAGACATATGAGAGAAGCGGCCATCAAGTATTGTAGAGACAAAGTGTACAAATTATTCCCTCGAGTACCTTTCAATAAATCAACCCCTTCCAAATTACGAATGAAGCAGGTATGCTCTCGAAAAGAAACTTCTAGGTTTGCATCACAAAATTGTCCCACGTAAAATAAGTTGTGATCGAGACCTTCCACATAATACACTCTTGAAATTATAGCATTCCCAATATGATATTCACCGTAACCCATTATCTTTGCAATATGATCATTTCCAAATCGAACCGTACCAAGAAACTTGCTGACAAAATTTCTGAGTTGAGAGCGATCTCCGGTCATATGTTTAGAGCAACCAGAGTCCAAATACCAGAGAACAATTTGGACCACCTGTTTTCAGTAACAACAGTAGACAATGCATTGGAAACTATTGGTTCTGGAGTGTTAGCAGATACAAATATAAGTTTATCAGAAGTGCTAACATTTGTGTGACCCTTAGATTTCCTGTGATTTCTAATGTGAGTTTAGCACTAACAGGTTTTACTGTTCCAACTTTCTTAGGTTTTGGAGTATTGGCGGGCACTACAGTGGGAGTAGACCTATTTAAAGGGCACTTATTTCCTACGGTAGTGTTGGTGTTCCTAGTTAAAGGACACACTTTTGTTTTGGTAGCCTTGGTACTCCTAGTTAAAGGACACGCTTTCTTCGCTGTAGTGGGAGTGATCCTAGTTAAAGGGCACGTATTTCCTACTATAGTTAAAGTTCTACCAGTGGGACGCCACATCCAACCAACTTGGGTTAACACTTTCCCAGTAGGTTTCCATTCTAAACCATTTTTACGGGCATTCATCTCATTCACATGGTCAATAAGGCAAGAATCATGACGACTAGAAAACATTCATTCATTGCAATTCCAACATTTCAAATCAAAATTCAAAGTAGGCTTAGAACGCTGCACAACCGTAGAGCCTTTAGGTTTAGCTACATGATTCTTTTTATTCAAAACAGAAATAACATTCCTAGGATGGGCTTCTAATTTCTTCTCCACTTGACTACTAGATGGGGGAAAGATCCTATCATTCTTGTTTCTTTTAATATTAGATCTTTGAGCCTTAGTAGTGGTGCTTAGTCCTGTAGAAGGCAACACGGGAATATTAGAATCTAGTTTTGATTTTGCCTTATCTTTGGTGACCAATGTTTGAGATGGTTTAGTCCTAGGGCCCTTATTAAATGGTGTGACGGCTATAAGGTTCCTTTTGATTGCACTAGAGGACGATGCTGAGACAGTGGCTGCGTTATCTACAACATTCTTACCTTTTAGAGTACGAAGTGTTTCCTTTAACTCAGCCAAAGCCAGATTTCTTATCACAAATTTGTTCCCTCAAATCAAATTATTTCCACCAACTTTTGATTCAATTGTTCAATCAAAGATTGATTCTGTGCAGTGGTATTAGCACATGCGGACTTTACTGAATCGAAGAGTTGTGTATTTTTCTGTTTTAAGTTATCAACTTTGGACAAAATCTTGGAAACTCGATTATCTAGATCAAGTTTAATATTCTCAGCGGCCTCAAGTACGTTCACACAGTTAAGCTTCTTAGATTTCTCTATGTCTATCGGCAAAGATTTAGCAACCTTGTCACTTGGCTGACGCTGTTTTGATTGTAAATCCAATCGAAAATTCTTTTGAAAATTTGCCTCATCTATATTAACACCTTCGAATGAAGTTTCAAAGATCTCTTGAATAAATTGTTGCTTGCATTCAAGCGAAATACAATGTTTTTGGATCTCATCAAAAATTTTTGAAAGCGAAGTATAAGAATCTTGAAGCTTTAAAATTTCAACGTCAGATTTGTGACAAATACTATCTACCACATTATCCACAGATTCAACATTATGCACAATAGAATCATTATCAACACTTTTATTCACATAGACGGAAACAATATCATAAGACATCACTTGCTTCAGAAGCTGATCATTTTGGCGTAACTCGTTCTATTTCAAGTAAACTGTTTTCATAAGCATCATCAATTTCATTGAAAACACGTCTAACTTCTTCTATTTCCAAAAGCAAATATTGATCAATATTAATAAGACAAGCTTTAACATTCTTTACAAACGGAACAATTTCGTCTCGAAACGCAGTTCTAGTGTGCTCAAAATTCCATTCACCTTCCGTTATGGCCGAAGCCGTCGTACGTTCCAAAATGACCTTGTCAAAATCGGCAAAGTATTGGTGCAACGCATTTAAGCTATCTGACACCTTACTTACCGGTGGAATTAACTTAGTTAAATCCTTTTTTACAAGTGTAGGAGACGTACTAGGAAGGTCTTCCGTTGACAAACTTTGGGGCACAAAAGCTGATAATTGAGGTAATTCCTTTTGTAAGCGAATGCGGGTCTTTTTAGAAAATTGATTTTTGTTATGCTTATCATAATCAAGCTTATGGAATTTTGAAAGCATTTTAGATTGAGTTTCTTCCGCAAGTGACTGTGTCTCCTCAGTACTACGAACAAAAGGTGCTTCTTTCGATTTGCCAATTAGGGTCACATCATAAAGACAAGGAATATATTCCTAAGCTTGCTTTGCATAACCGAGATTAGGTGGTAAATCTTGAAGACGCTTAAGTTCGAGTTCTTTAAACGATTTAGTTAAAAGATGAACCTTTTCTGTGGAAGCGTATTGTTTTAAAAGTTGTTATTCTTTGAATTTAAGAAGTTTGGTAGCATTAATTTCCGATTCAAACTTTTTAGACTCGAGAGTTTCGAAATCCATTTTAAGTTTCTGAAAATCATTGACAACCGACTCTTTTGCTTTTAATTCATTGGAAAGATTAGCTTTTAATGATTCTATTTCTTTTAAGTGTTCAATCTTTTCAAAGCGAAATTGGTCAAATTCAGAACACGTTATTTTCTCTGCTTGAGGGACCATTTCAAAAGCTTTGACCTTTTCTTTATGCAACTCAAGCTCAACTGTTAGGGTGGAATTCGTATCTACGGATTGTCTGAGAGCCATATGCATTTGATCAATAATATGTTTAGGCACCATGACCAAATCATGTTGAGCATAAGATTCCATACCCGTCATAGCATTTGGTTGAGGTTCACTCAAATGTGTAGGATTGGGTACCACATCATTTGAGTTACTAGTTCCCGAATGTTGTTCGAGGTTGTCATTTTCATGCCCAACTTGATGTGGGTTATCATCATTACCAAGATTGGTTGTGGTAGGTACCTCACTGACGACATCAGAACCGTAGTGAGAGAGATTAGCAACGAGAGCAGCTTTTGCTGAGTGAATGTCATCACAATCCGAATCATATGCATCAAGATCGTCTGCTTGATATGCTGCATTAGAAATAGAAACGACTGCAATGCCTTCATTATCTGCTGCCCCTGGGTCTGCAAGAAATGCTAACTCTTCTAAATCCAAAATCTTTCCCTTAGACTGAGCATCAACCAAATACATCTTCTCACGAAACCATGTTGCATACCTTCTTCTTTTTGGCTGAGTGCATTCCCTAGCCATATGACCTTGTCCTCGGCAATTGTAGCAAGTCACAACCTTTTGAGGACCAATAGGGCTTCCATTTCCATTAGCTTGAGAATTCACAACTTGAGCATTCCCGGTCTTTGTAGGAGGTCCATATGAATTTTGCTTTACCTGAATAGGTTGCACCGTCACTTGACCATCTTGAACAGTGGCTTGTTGTCGAGGATTTGAAGAGGTGCGTAGCTGATTGTTTGTTGGTGGAAATCCTCTAGTTGCAACAAGTTTTGACAAGTAAGCAGTGAGATGGTTTAGAACATCAGCTGGCGTATCATTTGGAGTAAATACCGGTGCTTGGATTGGTGGAAGTTCATTGGAGTAGAAGGCTTGTGCTGGTTGTGCTTCAATTGGAAAATATCCTTGCTGAGGAGTATAGCCCATTGGAGAAGTGTTGGCTTGTGATGGTGATGTCTGATGTGGTGGTTGCTGTGGAAAAGATTGTTGATGAACACTTTGTTGAAATGCTTGTTGTGGCATCATAGTGGTTGATAAGATGGTTGATGTGGTTGTTGATAGGTGTGTGGTGGTGGATGCTGCAAGTATGATGGTTGTTGATAAGTATAAGCCATGTTTTGTTGAGAAGCATACATGGCAAGTGGATCATGAACTTGAGGTGTAGACAACCGAGCCTCGATCACATGGCATTCGTGTTGTTGAAGAAAATCTTGAAGTTGATCCACATTTGTGTTATGCAAGTCCTTAGCCAATTTAACAGCCGTCACGTACTTACGCCATTCTGAAGGAAGGGTGTTCAAATACTTGGTGTTTAACTAAAACGTAGGAATTGCCATGCCATAGATATTGAGCTCATTAAACAATAGGGTAAATCTCAAATAGTAGTCATTGAGAGTCTCCCCGGGGACATAGGAAAACTTATCAAAAGTATCATAAAGCTTACACTCTCGTTTTTGTTTAGTTAATGAGGTGCCTTGCATTAGAACACGAATTCTATCCCATAACTCTTTGGCAACTTTATGTTTGCTGTCGAGTTTGTACACATCTGGAGGAAGGGCTTGGAGAATGATGTTTACAGCATACTTATCACATTTGTCTTGAATCTTCATTTCTCCGGTCAATTCACCCGTTGTGCGAGGACGAGTAACTGTACCTTCTGTCACAGTACCATAATCTAATGGTCCATTGAGCACCGATGCCCAAATGAGATGTCCATTCTCTTTGTTCAACATGTAAAGTTCCATTCGGGAAGTCCAATCCTCGTACATAGTCTTCTCCAACATTGGTGGACGATTATCCGTACCCGAGAGAATGGACTTATCCGTAAGAGATGTGTACTCCATTTCAATAAGATAATATTTACAAAAGTTGATCGAACAATGAGAGAAAGTAAATGTGTTTGTTGTTGTGAGTTGAAGTCAAGAAACAATGTTGAAATCCCCTAAAATATGTTCTCGATGACCAAAAAATTCCAAGACGAACAAAAACACACGAATTCGAATTTTTTAAGGAATAATTTTTGGTTCGTCGGAATACTGATCGGAATAAATGATCGGAATACTCTGTCGGAATAGCCTATCGGAATACCAATCGGAAAACTGTCGGAATGACCTGTCGGAATCACTATCGGAATACCCGTTGGAATGACCTGTCAGAATACCTCTATCGGAATACCGTCGGAATAACCTGTCGGAATAATCAATCGGAATAACCAATCGGAAAACCTGTCGGAATATCACTATCGGAATACCGTCAGAATAACCGGTGTCGGAATACCACTATCGGAAAATCCGTCGGAATAATGGTCGGAATGATAAACCCTTTTTCGATGGGAGCTGTCGGAATACCTAAACCCTTTTCCGATGGTTTCTGTCGGAATATTACCCACTTTTCTCGGACAAAACTCAACCAATTCGAGATTTTAAGCCAAAAAATGATCAAAACACCCAAAAATTTTGTGTTTTTAGCCAAAGTAAATATACCAAATCTCTACCACAACTATGTAGAAGATTTGTATCAAGAAAAAACCATAAAAAACACAAAAAAAATTTGGTTCGTATGAAATGGATCAAAATAGGCACAAAAAATCAAGAACACAAACACATAAACAATACAATCATCCCACGGCTCTTGATACCATTTGTATGATATTGTAAATCTTGCTTATGTTTAGAGAAAGAAAGAGATAGAAAGATGGTAAGAACACACACACTTTAGAGAGAGAAAGTAGAAGAAAACACTTTCTTACTATGTGAAATTATGTGAACCAACACCCTCTCCAACTAAGGAGAGGGTTTATATACTCAAGCCCATGAGATGGGCTTGGGCTTACAATGGGACGCCGGCCTACACAAGTTGTAGGCTTGGCTTGGCCTTGTTTGCTTAATATTAAGTTAATTAAACTACGAGCTACTACTTCGACTATTGTTGGAGTGACCGATCCTTTCTAATACGTAAAACGTATTTCCAACAACGTTTTTGAAAAAAAACTTGGAATACTTGTCACTCTATCGTAATGTGATCGCAATGTTCTATTGGAAAGTGATCGGAATGAAAATCGTAATACGTGATCGTAAGATGTGATCACAAAACCTGATCGTAAGATGTGATTGCAATACCTGATCGTAAGATGTGATCGCAATACCCGATCGTAAGATGTGATCGCAATACCTGATCGTAAGATGTGATCGCAATACCTAATCATAAGCATGAGATCACAATATCTGATCGTAAGCACTGGATCGCAATACCTGATCGTAATGCTAGATCGCAAGACACGATCGTAATACTAGATCGCAATACAGCCTTAGTCCCGATCGCAATGTACGATCGCAATGAGCGATCGCAATCCACAATCAGAATAAGGGATCGGAATGAGCGATCTCAATGTAGAAACCCTAAGGTTTTTGTGATCGCAATGAACAAACCTGGAAACTTTCCGATGGAGGTGCTATCGCAATACTTGAAAAAGTTCGTGACTTTAGGCAACAAGTTGAGATTTTTTACAAGAAATTCGTGTTTATGACTAAACCAAAATACCTAAATCGCGACTACAACTATATAGAAGATATAGCAATTACTTGGAACAACAAAACATGAAAAAAATTGATCAAAAGCTCACGAATTTCAAGAAAAACAATGACAACACCAAAGAGCTATCCACGAATCCCTTGGCGAATGATACCAGTTGTAAGACTT
Organism: Glebionis coronaria; assembly: GCA_025667525.1. NCBI lineage: Eukaryota > Viridiplantae > Streptophyta > Magnoliopsida > Asterales > Asteraceae > Glebionis > Glebionis coronaria. The sequence goes on along the minus strand of CM046881.1, from coordinate 177,267,219 downwards.
ATGCACACGACTTAACCAAATACGAATACCATCATGGATTAAACCAAAAAGAAAGATTAGATTAGATGAAGAATAAAGAGGAAACAAAAGGGTTGTGAATTCCTAGTGAGAGAAAGACATATGTTTCTCTCTCTATAATCTATGAAATGGAAAACACACACACACAAATGAGGTGTATAGTGCCTTTTATACTACAAGTGTAAGGTATAGAAGGCCTTCCTCATTTGTGTGTTCGGGACTAATTCCCATTACATACCAAACATTATACTAGAACTCTCAACACCATTATGTAGCATTTCCCACGAGCTTCACAACGGTATATTATATGACCATCACTTTAAATACTTCTAACAATATGAAACAATGAAATTATCACCAAAGGTAACTGAAGCCATCATAAAGTATTTGCAACTCAAAAATCTAACTACAACAATAAGAACACTAAAAAACCATACCTGTTATTCCACAAACAGATTTAACCCCAAAAAAGTTAGGTATTCCAGCAAACCTGTAAACAATCATGACATTCTAATAATGTCTCGATAATCACCCAAACAATAATACACCCTTAGTTAACAACCAGCCATCACAACCTCAACCAATCAAGGCAGACCACAAAACCACTGTAACACCCCATTTTGATAAATGGAATGTCACGCGTGATTATGGCGTGTCATCAAAGCATGCAAGGTGATATGTAGTAAAACATACATGACCATAGGGAAAACCGGAATCAAACATCGGTTCCCAAACATAAGCCCAAAACATAAATAAAGGAAAGGAACTGAATAAAGACTAAACAAGCATAACTATATGAAGGCAAAAACGAAAAGAAGTCTCTGGCAGCTTCCATCCTATGTGCGTCCTCCAAATGCTCGAGTCTTGGGTACCTGCCGTTTTGGGACATGGAAAGGAAAGTAACGGCTGAGCAAGACGCTCAGTGCACGGATGTACAATAAAGCATGAAATAGGATAAGCATGTAACATATAACAGCGGAAGACTAAGTACTGAGTAAACTGGTTAGGTATCATGAAAACTGGTTTTATAGCTTGAAAAGCCTTATGTTTAACCTGTGAAAACTGTTTTAACATATATATACCATAGCCCATATAGGTCATGAAAAGGTCACGTGCATGAATACTTGGAGGGGTGACCTCATCATGCTGATTAGAGGGGATGCCTCTAATCAATATACTGATTTGGGTAGGAGGGATCAGCTCCTTGTGAAGGGTGCAAGGCACACACCACATTCACCATGATAAACTGAATAAAACATGTAACTAGGATGCACCCATACGCCCCAACTGATATAATAATATGGCCAAACTGAAAAGGGACGCCACGAGCAATCACTCCGCCGTGGGGAAGTCATAACATCGGTGCCTCCAATGCTATGGTTATGGTACCTCCATAACTAGGTGAAACTGGTCATGCTTGTATATGGCTATAGTTTATGCTAAATTAACATAAGCAGTTCAAAACAATAAAACAAATGCTGGGGAAAACAGTTGGCTGCATTCAGGGAAATCCTAATAAGGAAGGAATGTCCATACTGAAAGGACGGAAATCCGTACCTCAAGTCCAGTGAATGAACGGAAGAAAGACTCCTACTTCTGGATCACTAACGCTACATGAATACACACGTGTATAAGTATCGATTCACTGATTACGTACTGGGTTTTGTGTCTCATATTAGCTGATTTGGTATGTTTTAGGTCCTGGTTCACTGTTTAAAGCCTTAAACTGTGTTTATCTAGTATTCTGATTAATCTGATTAAGTATTACTGGTGTTTCATGTATTAATATACTTACTGTATAATAATAAGTAACTTTCCAAAAATAGCAGGTTTCCAAAAATAGAAAGTTTCCAAAAATAGAAAGTTTTCAAAAATAGAAAGTTTCCAAAAATAGAAAGTTACCAAAATAGAGAGTTTCCAAAAATAGAAAGTTTCCAAAAATAGAAAGTTTCCAAAAATAGAAAGTTTCCAAAAATAGAAAGTTTCCTAAAATAGAATTTACTGCTTAAAATAGATTAGTTTCTAAAAATAGAAAGTTTCCAAAAATAGATCAGCTGCCTTAATTAAATAAGTTTCCATATATAGAAGGTTTCCATAATTAGATTAGCTGCCTGAAATAGATTGATTTCCATATATAGAAGGTTTCCATAATTAGATTAGTTGCCTTATTTAATTAAGTTTCTATAAATAGAAGTTTCCATAATTAGAATTAAGCTGATTTCATAAGCTAACATATAAGTCTAAGTGTTATAAGCTTATTCTTAAGTCATATGATATAGTGTATAGTTTAATTATTATTTCATGTATTTTAATTAAACTATAGGTTAAGCATTTTAATTAAAGTGTAACATGTATTAATTAAAATGAAATGAAAATACTTAGGTTAAAAGGTGTATTATTATTAATAATAATATAACCTAAGTCATGTCTAAATTAATTAATTATAGGCATGTTTTTAATAATTAATTAATTATAACTTATAACATAAAATACTTAGGTTAAATTAATGTCATGATAAACTAATAATTAAAATAACCTAAGTCATGATTTAATTAATATTTCATGTTATTAATTAATTATATCCTAAGTTCATGATTCATAAAAATTACATGTAACATAGATCATGATTTTAACCAACGAACCATGAATCGGGCATGAATTCGACACCGTACCCCGGGCCAAACCCGGGGCACACGTGTCCCCTTGCTGCCGTGGGTCCCACATGAGCCAACCAAGACCAATTGTGGTCTTGGTGGTGGCGGCAATAGCAAACCAAACCCCCCCTCGGGTTTGTTTGCTAGGCGGCCAAAAACAAACACCCTTATAAACCATTCTTTGATTTTAATTTATACCAAAACATGTTAGATCAATGATTAATTACCTTGTTTTCATAAGAAAAATAATAACATGTTCATGAAAATAATCAAAGGTTAAAAGAATTAAAAAGAATTAAAAAGAAGGGTTAGAAAGGTATACCACTATGTAGCTTGGAAAAAGGATGAACAAACACGTATTCTAACACTTGTTTTTAAGATCAAAATCAATCAAACACCCTCTTATGGTGGTGTAGAGGTGGCGGCACCAAGAGAAGAAAAAGGAGAGGAGAAAACTCTTTTTAGGGTTTTTATGTTTATTTCTTGAAAATGAAAATGAAAACATGTTTTTACTTTTACCCCCCCTTAACTTGTAAAGTCCATGGGCTAAGCCCATTTCTTGGTTTGTGCCGTGGGAATGGGGGCCCCACATGGGGTACCCGTACCTTTCTCGTGTCCCGATGTTTCGTGTTCGTTCGTGGTTAAACGTGCTCGTGTTTAACGTGTTTCTGTTTCTTTTAACGTGTCGTTTATCGTAAACTCCACGCTCGTGAATATATTCTGAGTATTTACGTAATTATTATAATTAGTATTTTAAATGGTGTTCATGATTTAATTATGTTCACGTGATATATTATTAACTGTTTATCATGAGTTCGTACGTAATCGATACTTGTCATGTCATACACGTATGCACTTGCTTGATTATTAGCACATGAATGTGATCAATACTACATGAGGTAAGTTTTAATCTAGAACGTACGATCTTAAGGGCACTATTCATGGTAAAAGCATGCGGGTTTTACAATTCTTCCCCCCTAAAAAGAATAATTCGTCCCCGAATTATAGATAAAGTAAGCTGAAAAGAAGTGACATACCCGAATCAAACTGGAAAGGTATGCAAAATAACGGAAATGAAGGTGACATGGTAGAAGGGAACGTGGAACATGACATGTCTTGAAAAGACATGGAACGTGACGTGACTGAAAGGACATATCTAATCGATAAGAGAAAAAAAAAAAAAAAAAATGGATAAGAAGTCCGGATGAACTTGTCCGTTTCCAAGTGGCCTCCCTCTTGGAACGGTTCCTTCAGAAGATCCTGACACAAATGATAAATCTTGGTCCTCCTGACCTTGACTTGGAATACGAAGAAATTCTTGGTTATCAACGGAAGGTAGATCCCCTAAATTCGATCGAGGAAATAAGAGTTAACGTGCAAGGGTACTGAAACGTTACGATGCAAGACCATCTGACTTAACTGATAATTTGAAACGATGCGCGAGACATAAAGAAACGTAGTACGTGAAAAATTTTGAACGTGATACGTGAAAAATTTTGAACGTGCTACGTGGAGATATGGCGAGTGTAGTATGAGTAAACATATCGTGATCCATGATACGTGTAACATATTTTGATCATGATATGAGGAACGTGGAATGAACATGACATGTGAGACATATCGTGATCATAGAATATAATGGCGGTAACGCCAAACGCTACAAGGTGAGACGTGGAATATGACGTGAGACGTCTATCTGATGATGGAGGGTTATACTAAACTTGGGTTTGGTCTCACAAGTTCTTGCAACCTTCCCAGAATGAGAAAAGAAATGAACGTAAAATCGTAAGCCAAAATACGATCATGAACGTGAATAGTGTCATGAACGTGAGCGCGAAAGCAAGTCGTAGAATTAGAATGAAGACGTAAAGTAAGTTAGGAGTACAATTACGAATCTTTGTCTGACCGATAGCTGAGGGATTGCCAAGTGATCGGATGAGCCTTGGCTGGAACATGTTTGTTCAATCTGTTGGTTCTGAAATCTGTACGGATGTAAGGATTCTGCAGACTTGATCAAACTGTTGACAATAACCCAGATAGCATCATGCTTCTTCTGAGTTTTCTGAAATCTGGTAACTAAAATCCATGGAGATCTTGTCCCTTTTCGATTCACAATTTCATATGATGAAAAACATACCCGTCTGTTGGTGTCCTATCTTAGCCTGTTTGTATAACAGGTAAGAAGATATGAACGTAACTGTATCCTGCTTCGTAGAAACTTGATACATGGAAGGTTGCGAAACTCTGAGTCTCTGAATCTAGACTTCTCCTAGCGTAGGATTTTATAGAACACCTAATGTAGTGTCGGGTTCTCTTTTTTTTACTCATAAGCTGAGTCATGGTAAGATTAACCGTAGAATGCCATGTGATTCAGCGTGTCACTGAAATCAAACAGAATTGATATCGGAAAGAATTCCAAGGTAAAATTTCTCTTGTCATAGAATTTGCAACGTAGTGTAGATATGGTCTTCCTGTTCTTCTCTAGGCTTAGAGGAAATCAGGTTATCCTCAATGAAAACGCTGATGAATTTGTTTAGGAGTTCATGGAAACTCAATTTATTAAGTTCATAATGCGGTTGGAGCATTGATGAGACTAATTCAAAATCATAAATCTGGCATGACCGAGTCGTGCACGAATAGCAGTCATGGACATGTCCTGCTCTTTCATTCGTCACTATTGGCAACTTGTTCATGAGTTCGATCTTGGAAAAGTGATTAACACTATACGGTTGATTGGACATGTCGTCAATACGTGGAGGAGAATAACGGTCATGAATGGTGATTTGTTTAAGTCAACGGTAGTCGACCCATAATCTCATGGTACCATTCTTCTCCTTGTAGGTTCTTCTGGAGTGTAAGGAACAATTTTGGAATAATCCGTTGGTTATGCGTAAAAGGACCTTAGTAGTCGTGTGTTACTAACAGTTAGAAAATTTTAGCAATACGGCTAACAAAGCACGTGCTTGAAAAGCATAGATAACTTGTACAGATTTTCCTGATGGAAAATCAAGCTGAAAGTATTCAGGAGCCTGAACATTACTGTACATAATTATTAATCATAGCATGGTGTGGTGTTCATAGTACATAATTAGGATAAAATTTATCTCGTGTCTGTCCGAGGAAAATGCGTCAGCAGCTTGGATCTCATCATTAAGCTGAAGGAAAACCGTCGTATACGTGGGAATACGAAAGGCGTCCTTCATGGTCATGAATATATGAACTATGGTGAAAGAAATGAAAGTGACGTCGGCAACGTGACAGTTCTCACTGATGCGCCGATAACGGTATTGAAATTCTTGTGGCCTGATTAATACATGGCACAACAACATAGATATACCCTTGGAGGGTACCCTGAATTTCTTAGAAATGTTCCATAATTAGACGTGAGTCATGTGTCTTGACTCGTGTCTTGAGAAATGTGAGCGTGACATATGCCTTGACTGGTATCTTGACATGTGTCCTCAGAAAGTATACGTGAGACATGTGTCTTGACTGATGTCTTGACATGTGTCTCGAGATGTGAAACAATTAGAACTACAAATATTAGGTTAATATGCCAGAATTGGCGGATTGGTTGGACTACTGATCATTTGTATGTCTGATCACGTCCGCGGCCAGAGCCTCGGTTGCGATTTCTAGGATATTTTCTGTCATGGTAGTGGTTACTATCGTCTTGTCTGTAGGTTCCATGACGGTCATTCTCATGACCGTGACTCATGTAACTATTTAGCTGAGTGGCTGGCTGGTACTGGTTTGCACTCATATGGCTGAAATGACAGCCGAACGACGTGTGACATGTAACTATGAATTTAGGACAATGATTGATGGGAATTGTCTGATGGTGAAGCATCTTCTCGTCCAATTGCTTTGCTCCGACGCCTTTGTCTTCGTCTTTTAGAATCTCCAGGTTGTGAACAGCATCAGCATCAGCATCTCGTAGCGTCTCCCAACATCAGCAGCATCAACCTTCAGTGACATCTCCAAGCTATGAGCGGCATCGATAATCTTGTAGAATATCATTAAGTGAACATACGCCTGAGATGATTTAGAATCGACTAGCGAATACTCGTGAAGTATTGCAAGTGGAATACACATGGATTAAGGTACATGTAATACACATGAAATATGGTACGTGGAGTACACATGGAATACACATGAAATGATCGGTATGGGCTCGATCATTTGTCCTGATTTAAGGAAAGTAAACCGGTTAAACGGTTAGGAAAACCATCATGATAACCTGGCAGTATTAGCATAGACATCATTCTGGTTGCATAGAGAAACGCTAAAGTGTGGTTACACAAAATTCAACGATGATTTGTCTGACAGCATGATCAATGAAAACCAACCATGACTATCATGAAAGCATGATTAGAGAAATCTAACAATGTCTTGCAGGACAACGTAAATAATAAAAGAGGCATGAAACATAATCAACATGAAGACGGAATTATCATGAGGAAACATGAAACCATCTATTACGAAGAAGTGTATAACATAATCAGCATGAAACTGAAGTTAACCATGACAGTATGAAGGCATACTTGACATAAGAACATAATAACTTATGATGGGACATGAAAAAATTTTTTTATGCCAATTTAAATCATGAGAAAAATTTTTATGCAAGAAAAACAGTGCATGAATGCGTAATGTAGTTTATAAAACCTTTATATGTGCGAGGGAACGCCTATGGGTCGGTTCCAAAACAAAAGACATGGCGAGGGGACGCCTATGGGTCGGTCCCAAAGTTAAAAGTTTCGATAAAAGCACATGCGACTAAACAGGGCCAGTCCTGTACCAACCATTACTTAGTCAAAATTCCTGTAACAGATGACATATGATATAAATGCATGAATGCATGAAACATAATAATTAAAAGTCATTGTCAAAACTTAACAGAAAAATTTTTATGTGAAAATTATGAACTACTGGGGTCAGTCCACATCGTCACAGTTCACGAGGAACATCATGCATAGACAATGACACATAACTAAGTAGGGATGACGGTTGTTCATTCCATATTAGTAAGACGATACTGGTGAAAACATCATGGTGAAAACAACAAGGTGCTGAAAACGTCATGGCTAAAACAAAAGGTGCTGAAAACGTAATGGTTGAAACAACAACGCGCTGAAACATCAATACATAGAATAACAAACGTTGGCTTAGGAAGCTCCTGGTGACTACCCACTAGTCACAGGTCGAGTTTTAGAGCCTACAGGTCGAAGCCTTGGCTCTGATACCATAATTGTAACACCCCATTTTGATAAATGGAATGTCACGCGTGATTATGGCGTGTCATCAAAGCATGCAAGGTGATATGTAGTAAAACATACATGACCATAGGGAAAACCGGAATCAAACATCGGTTCCCAAACATAAGCCCAAAACATAAATAAAGGAAAGGAACTGAATAAAGACTAAACAAGCATAACTATATGAAGGCAAAAAGGAAAAGAAGTCTCTGGCAGCTTCCATCCTATGTGCGTCCTCCAAATGCTCGAGTCTTGGGTACCTGCCGTTTTGGGACATGGAAAGGAAACTAACGGCTGAGCAAGACGCTCAGTGCACGGATGTACAATAAAGCATGAAATAGGATAAGCATGTAACATATAACATCGGAAGACTAAGTACTGAGTAAACTGGTTAGGTATCATGAAAACTGGTTTTATAGCTTGAAAAGCCTTATGTTTAACCTGTGAAAACTGTTTTAACATATATATACCATAGCCCATATAGGTCATGAAAAGGTCACGTGCATGAATACTTGGAGGGGTGACCTCATCATGCTGATTAGAGGGGATGCCTCTAATCAATATACTGATTTGGGTAGGAGGGATCAGCTCCTTGTGAAGGGTGCAAGGCACACACCACATTCACCATGATAAACTGAATAAAACATGTAACTAGGATGCACCCATACGCCCCAACTGATATAATAATATGGCCAAACTGAAAAGGGACGCCACGAGCAATCACTCCGCCGTGGGGAAGTCATAACATCGGTGCCTCCAATGCTATGGTTATGGTACCTCCATAACTAGGTGAAACTGGTCATGCTTGTATATGGCTATAGTTTATGCTAAATTAACATAAGCAGTTCAAAACAATAAAACAAATGCTGGGGAAAACAGTTGGCTGCATTCGGGGAAATCCTAATAAGGAAGGAATGTCCATACTGAAAGGACGGAAATCCGTACCTCAAGTCCAGTGAATGAACGGAAGAAAGACTCCTAATTCTGGATCACTAACGCTACATGAATACACACGTGTATAAGTATCGATTCACTGATTACGTACTGGGTTTTGTGTCTCATATTAGCTGATTTGGTATGTTTTAGGTCCTGGTTCACTGTTTAAAGCCTTAAACTGTGTTTATCTAGTATTCTGATTAATCTGATTAAGTATTACTGGTGTTTCATGTATTAATATACTTACTGTATAATAATAAGTAACTTTCCAAAAATAGCAGGTTTCCAAAAATAGAAAGTTTCCAAAAATAGAAAGTTTCCAAAAATAGAAAGTTTCCAAAAATAGAAAGTTACCAAAATAGAGAGTTTCCAAAAATAGAAAGTTTCCAAAAATAGAAAGTTTCCAAAAATAGAAAGTTTCCAAAAATAGAAAGTTTCCTAAAATAGAATTTACTGCTTAAAATAGATTAGTTTCTAAAAATAGAAAGTTTCCAAAAATAGATCAGCTGCCTTAATTAAATAAGTTTCCATATATAGAAGGTTTCCATAATTAGATTAGCTGCCTGAAATAGATTGATTTCCATATATAGAAGGTTTCCATAATTAGATTAGTTGCCTTATTTAATTAAGTTTCTATAAATAGAAGTTTCCATAATTAGAATTAAGCTGATTTCATAAGCTAACATATAAGTCTAAGTGTTATAAGCTTATTCTTAAGTCATATGATATAGTGTATAGTTTAATTATTATTTCATGTATTTTAATTAAACTATAGGTTAAGCATTTTAATTAAAGTGTAACATGTATTAATTAAAATGAAATGAAAATACTTAGGTTAAAAGGTGTATTATTATTAATAATAATATAACCTAAGTCATGTCTAAATTAATTAATTATAGGCATGTTTTTAATAATTAATTAATTATAACTTATAACATAAAATACTAGGTTAAATTAATGTCATGATAAACTAATAATTAAAATAACCTAAGTCATGATTTAATTAATATTTCATGTTATTAATTAATTATATCCTAAGTTCATGATTCATAAAAATTACATGTAACATAGATCATGATTTTAACCAACGAACCATGAATCGGGCATGAATTCGACACCGTACCCCGGGCCAAACCCGGGGCACACGTGTCCCCTTGCTGTCGTGGGTCCCACATGAGCCAACCAAGACCAATTGTGGTCTTGGTGGTGGCGGCAATAGCAAACCAAACCCCCCCTCGGGTTTGTTTGCTAGGCGGCCAAAAACAAACACCCTTATAAACCATTCTTTGATTTTAATTTATACCAAAACATGTTAGATCAATGATTAATTACCTTGTTTTCATAAGAAAAATAGTAACATGTTCATGAAAATAATCAAAGGTTAAAAGAATTAAAAAGAATTAAAAAGAAGGGTTAGAAAGGTATACCACTATGTAGCTTGGAAAAAGGATGAACAAACACGTATTCTAACACTTGTTTTTAAGATCAAAATCAATCAAACACCCTCTTATGGTGGTGTAGAGGTGGCGGCACCAAGAGAAGAAAAAGGAGAGGAGAAAACTCTTTTTAGGGTTTTTATGTTTATTTCTTGAAAATGAAAATGAAAACATGTTTTTACTTTTACCCCCCCCTTAACTTGTAAAGTCCATGGGCTAAGCCCATTTCTTGGTTTGTGCCGTGGGAATGGGGGCCCCACATGGGGTACCCGTACCTTTCTCGTGTCCCGATGTTTCGTGTTCGTTCGTGGTTAAACGTGCTCGTGTTTAACGTGTTTTTGTTTCTTTTAACGTGTCGTTTATCGTAAACTCCACGCTCGTGAATATATTCTGAGTATTTACGTAATTATTATAATTAGTATTTTAAATGGTGTTCATGATTTAATTATGTTCACGTGATATATTATTAACTGTTTATCATGAGTTCGTACGTAATCGATACTTGTCATGTCATACACGTATGCACTTGCTTGATTATTAGCACATGAATGTGATCAATACTACATGAGGTAAGTTTTAATCTAGAGCGTACGATCTTAAGGGCACTATTCATGGTAAAAGCATGCGGGTTTTACAACCACCCTCCCACCTAAGCTAACCAACATCACCTATCGACCACCTACGCCACACACCACGTATGGTGGAAACGAAGGGATCGACGGTGACGAAGTTCTACTATGATCAAGGTTTGAAATACTACCATAATAAGGCGAAACAATGATTATCGTTTTGCTATCAGCACTTCATAAAAGTAACTAACCAAAAGAAGAAACACCATGGAAGCATCAAAGGCCCTAAAATAATTAGGGTTCTAGCAAACCTCAAAAATTTAGGGTTTCAACCAATAAGTGCGTTCTGCTATCATCACTTTATAAAAGTAACTAACTCAAAAAAAGAAACACCATGGAAGCATCAAAAGCCCTAAAATAATTAGGGTTTCAACCAATAGATTGATCAAACCCGAACTGATCAAACCGATCAATATGAAAGGGATGTTAGGTGTGTGTGTGGAAGTGCAGCTTACCATTAATCATTAATCACGAAAGGTTAATGTGAGGGTGAGAGGGCGGCTAACCATTAATCAATAATCACGAAAGGGCAGGTCACCCTTAATTAAATACCAAAAGGCAAACGCCCAATTAATGCCAAATAGGGACCAATTAATGATTAACGAGGTAATGAAACGGAAGTTGTGTGTGCCAGTGCGTGTTTGGTTTGTGAGTGAAGAAAATGGTTGTGAGAGGGGAGAAGTATTATATAATAATGTGTTATATAGAAGAATCATTGTGCCTATGGTTTCATGATTCTCCTTTATTATATATAGGTTTATATATATACATATATATATATATATATATATATATATATATATATATATATATATATATATATATATATATATATATATATATATATATATATATATATATATATATATATATATATATATATATATATATATATATAGGAGGGTTAATGTGAGAGATTTTTTAAAGTAATTAAAAAAAGAATTGTTTTACACCATTGGATCTTTTGATTAGTATTAGATTAGATTAACATTATATAAGACACATTAATTTAAATAAATAGAGTTTAAAGGGTAATTTAGAGAATTCAAATAATGTTTTTTGAATTGTTTTTTGTCTCATCTTGTTTAACCAACCATTTTTTATCCAGCTTTATTTTGTAATTGATCTACTGTTTACCTTTTTATGGTTAAATGGAAATAAAAAACATAATAACAAAATAGTGCTACATGGACTTTGAATTTACACAAATCAATAACAACCACACATGTTCATTTCCAAAAACTAACTCGTCAAAACCTGTTAAAAAAAGAGCTTAAAAAACTACTCCCTCCGTCCCAAAATTAATGTCACCAGACAAGAATCACATAATTTAAGAAAAGTACATTTAATACAGCTTTCTCTCTCACTTTTTAGCATAATGATATTTTTACCCTTAGCTAATTAATTACTTTCTTTAAAATTCGTAATAACAATTTCAAGGAAGGATAATATAGTAAATTTATCAAAGTTTATTATCTATTTTTAGTATTGGACAATAACTTTGGGACAACCCAAAATAGAAAGATGGACAATAATTTTGGGACGGAGGAAGTACTATGTAATACAGTATTACAACAAATCTTTAACATAAAAAAAGTCCCATCAATAAACTACGAATAAGAAAACAAATAAACATCAAAACAAATCTTATATACAAACCAACTATTTTTACATCAAAACTAGACTACATTTTCATTGTGTGCATCATACCACAACTATCAGCGGCACATGTACATTGAGATTACTACCTATTATATGATGCATCAACCCACCACCATCAACTCTTGTACACTGGTACATCAACGTCCCCAACCACCACCATCAATACAGGTTACCTGGTATATCCTCGGCCACAACCACCACCATCACCACAAGCTAACTGGTACACCCCCGACCTCAACCACCACCTTCACAACAAGCTAACTGGTACATCCCCGACCTCAACCACCACCTTCACCACAAGCTAACCGGTACATCCACGACCCCAACCATGATCTTACAATACTAGTTAAACCACCACCTTCAACACAAATTAAACCATGATCCTCAAATATCAAAACCATGACCCTATAACATACGTTAAAGCATGACCTTCAATACCAAAATCACAACCCTCAACCCATACTAATCCATGATCTTTGAACAATGATTAAGAACAATAAGTCTTCAATACCCGTCGAATTACAGACCTTGAAACCCTAATTGTTTACCCTCCAAACACGCTACCATCAAACTCCGGTACATCACCCCACCACCACCCGACTCCGGTACACGCACCACCACCCGAATCCGGTACACGTACCACCACCAGACTCTGGTACATCATCCAACCACCATCAGACTCCGGTACATCAGCGCACCAACCCACCATCATCACACCCGGTACACCAGTACATCATCGGCACCAGCTCGCCACCATCACAAACCAGCTACTTGGTACATGGTGGTTGTGTGCATCACATACATGGTGGTTATGTGTACCGACGATTGTAGATCGAGGCTGCTGCACCACATTGGCATAAAAAACTCGCACATCAGCGCATTGAAACAAAGTGATGATTTTCAAAGACATATAATAAGTCGTGTTTTCAATTTTTGTGGATAAATGAAAAGTTTATTCAATATTTATATCTTTTCGTTAGGGATCTATAAGCATATATGTATTTTTTTCTATAGATCAGTAATAAATAAACGAGGATGGAGGATTTCTGATGGTTGGAGACTTCTTTTTGAAGATGGAGCCTCCAATAAACTTTTTTTAATTCGGATGTTATGATTTATGAGTTGTAAATGAAAACATGTACGGATAAAAAAATTTAAGAAAATGTAAGATACCTATAATACCCTTCTGAGCAAATATTTAATTTTTAGGTTTTTTAGTGATTAAAATCCACTTGTCAAGCATTGATTGGGTTCTTACTTTTATAATTTTAGAAAATTTCTCATTTAATCTAAATTCTCTCTCTCTTTCTCTCTCTCTCTCTCTCTCTCTCTATATATATATATATATATATATATATATATATATATATATATATATATATATATATATATATATATAGTGTAGTGCTATTTGCAGAACCTCTTTTTAGGTACAGAACCTACAGAACCATTTTTTTACTACTAATAAAGCATAGTGTACAACATCTTAATGCTGATGGCAGTTTTGAAAATATAAATCATTTATTCATTTAAAAGAAAATAAATAAAGGGCAATATAGGTATTTTTTAACTCCTAAACAAGTGCAAAAAACTTTCCATATGTTTCCCATCTACGTTACCTTTATCTAATCTTTAGATCTCACAAAAAAACCTCCGCCCATCTAACTATCTAGATCATTGTTCAACAAAAAAAAAACCGTCGCCTCCCATTGTTCTCCCAAAAAAAAATCCTCGACTTTTTATATTCAGGTTTAATTCACATACCTGGTTTCTCAAATACCCATTCGAATTTAATGGTGGTGGATTTTCAAGTTCTTATATGAAGTTGAAGTCATGTTTTCGGATCATTGTTAGATGGATCGAAAAATACCAACGAACACCAAATCTATCCAATCTAAATGAGGTTGTTATTGGTAAATTGGGTATGTTTTTATATGTTATTATATATCTTAATGATTGTTTTGAATAAGTATCTGATTGTTGTTCTTTTTTTTTTAATTTTACTAGTTTGTTGTTATGGTATTTTGAAATAACTTTTATTTTCTTTATTTTACCAGTTTGTTGTTATGGTGTAAAATACATGAAATAATTGTGGGACGTAAAAAAATCATGTATGTTTTGGTTAACTTGATTTGTTCTTGGATCTATTCAAAATGAGTGTGATACTTTTTTGTAATTGCGATATGTAATTTATTGATATTTTCTTATGCAGGGTTGCTGGATCTTTGAGGCGGGGTTGCTGAATCTTTGTTAAGGGGTTGCTGGATCTTTGATACGGGGTTGTTGGACCTGTGGTTTTAATGGTTGGTATGGTTTTAGTTGTGGGTTTACTTTCTTTAGTAGGTGGGGTTGCGACATGTTCATTAGTTTTAGCCATTGGAGATGAATTTGGTAGTGACGACTTAGCTGGAACAACAACTGCTGGTGTTGATGGGTTGTGGTCGGGCTTGTGTAGGCAAGCTGGTGCTGGTGTAATTTCTGGTGCTGGAGCTCTACCTGGTGGTCAAAATGGTTTCTTTTGAGCAAAAGTTGATGCAACGGTGGTTGTAAAGAGGCTCGCGATGGTTGGGTAGGCGACTCAGTGGCAAGAGTTGGTGCAACACAGGTTGTAGTTGTAGTGAAGTCGAAGCTGTGCATATATGTTCTAGTGAAGTCAAAGTTGTGCATATATGTTCTAGTAAAGTCAAAGCCGTGCACATATGTTTTAGATGCCGTGCATATATGTTCTCAAAGTCGTACATGTTTGTTTTTCTTTATGAGTGCACACATGATATCAAAATTATTGTATTGTATTTATTTTTTTATAAAGTTATAACTTTTAGAGAAACATGTATGTTTATCTTATAAATTTAGAGAAACATGTATGTTTATTTCATAAAATTTACAGAAACATGTATGTTTATGTTATAAATTTATAAAACATGTATGTTTATATTATAAATTTATAAAAACATGTATGTTTATGCTATAAATTTAGAGAAACATTGATAACTAGGCTTTTGCCTAATTAAAAAGATTCGTTTAAGTATGTCTTTTCGAATTGAAAAAGGAGTTTAGTGTGCGACTCAGTCGTCCTTTGGTGAAACAAAAGTGTGTCGTTGTAGTATATTAAAATAAAAGTGCAAAACAATTAAAGTAAAAGGCAAGTAAAGTAAATCTAAGTCTATCTTAAAGTAAATGGTGCAAGTATTAAAAGCGAGACTAAAATTAAAAAACACTAAAAGTAAATAACGCAAACTTAAATTTAACTAAGCCAAACTTAAAATGCAACTAAAACTAAAACTTAAACTAAGGCAAGGCTAAAATAAATCTAAGGAAATTAAACTTAAAGTGCGTCTAAGGAAAAAGGCGGGAAAAATAAAGCTTGAAATTAAAAGCAGAAAATTAAAAAACTGAAATTTAAGAAACTGAAAATCAACTCTATTCGGAATAAAACCCTATCCGGAATATAAGTCTTACTCGGAATATGGTTGCTATTCAGAATAATCCCCCTATTCGGAAAATAGTGTCCTATTCGGAATAAATTGCCCTATGCGGAATAAACAGTCTACTCGGAATAAGTTTCTTATGCGGAATAAGTTACCTATCCGGAATAGTCTTTCTATCCGGAATACTACCCCTATGCAGAATACCTGACCTTATTCGGAATAAACCTCTATCCAGAATATCCTGTATTCCGGATGGACCACCTAGTAAAGACCTTGATTCGGAACAAATTCTTACTCGGAATGTTTTGAAGATTAGAACATGGGAAACAGAAACAAACACCCCGAAGAACAGGGAAGCACAAAACTAAACGGATCTAATAAAAACAAAGCTAAATCAACCACAAGATTAAATCAAACTAAAAAATAAACATATACTAATGATAATCAAACAATCCAAAACAACAAAACTATCAAAACTATTCAAGATTATCAAAACCCACTTTGATCAAAATAAAAACATAAGAACATGAACATGAACATAAACAATAAAAATCAAAGATTAAAGAAAGGTAGGATGAGATAGAACAATAAAGATAAAGATTAACAGGAATTAAAATAAAAACTTACTTGAAATTAAATGGTAATTAAGGTGCTAGACAAGTATTTAAATTTGACAAGTATTTAAATAACAAGGTAATTAAAAGTTGAAGAACTAATTGTCACTATTAGCCAACAAAATGAAAATGATTAAGAACTAATCTATATATAGGGGAGGATTAAGGAATGCTTAGGAAGCTTCCTCCCCTCTTTCCTTTCTCCTTAATTGCATGCTTAGTCCTTCCTTCTTAATCTCTTTGTTAATTGCACCATTAGTCCTTAAGCCTTTAAATCTTCTTTAATCTTGGACTTTAATAACTTTTGGCTCGGGATTTCTTTGAACTCGTCTTTTAATTCTTCAATAAATTAGACTTGAGTTTTTCGGCTTTTGATAAACTTCCGTCTTTTGACTTTTTCTTCGATAAATCTTCAGAATTGGTCTTGGACTTCCGTTCTTTTTGCACTCTTGACTTCTCGACTTCATCTTTCATCTTTTTCTTCAATAAAAGCCCGTGAATGCCCGTGTTTTCTCCACTTTTCACAATTTCGTCCTAAATTACAACAAAAACACAAACCACGCATAATTCCGACATAAAAGGCATAAATTACACGTTTTGGCTCGGTTATAATTGTAATTAAGTGGTGAAAAGGATGGGTGTTTACACACCTATCAAATCCCCTACACTTAACAATTGCAATGTCCTCATGCAATGCATTAGTTACAAAGCACGTTTACACTTTTCATCATAATCAATCGATAGTGGCCTTTATTAAAGAGATAGAAAACTATAAACATTCAAAGTAAAGAAATCAAAAAGCATACCTTGGGTTTTGGAAATGTTATGAATAATCATCATCCTCAAGTTTTCACTTTCTCCAAACCAAGCTTAAAAACGAGATCATTGTTATTATAAGTTAGTAAACTAACACGAACTCATGTGGGCCAATTATTCACTTAGACTCCCTTATTCCTAGGTGTATCTCTTATATCTTATTTTTGTCTTCAATGATCACGAGGTTGCATTGTTGACTTATTTAGATAGTTATTTAGTCCGAAAATAAAGTGAACGATTTAATCAATAGTTAGCTAAAGGACAAAATCTTTTAAAACTGCTTCTCGGGACCTCATAAAGTTCATATCTTGGCATAACTCGCTTCGCGATTTGAGACCTTTCTCGGACCGATATTTGGCAGCGACTTCATACTTCAAACCTTGAGAGACGTTAATGAAATTATGGTCTTCTCTTCATATAGGAATTTCTTCACTTGAACTTTTTGAGAGATTCATACTTGGACCACGACTTCTTCATTTTCTCCAATCTTTATTTTGGACTTTGATATACAACGATCCGCCTCCTTTTTGGACTTGGCTTTATTTATCCTCATACCTTGCTAGGGTCTTTTCGGACAGACTTCTCCATGACTTTTGGGGAGTTTTTGCTTTTCGTCGTGTGTCTCGATCCTTCATATTGATTTTCGATAAATGATTCTTCACATCACTTTTGGATCTTTAGCAACAAAATGTAGCCCTCATGCCTTGTTAGGACCTTTTTGGACTCGCCAATCTTCGCATCCCGCTTCAATAAGTTATGCCTTGGCTATGAACTCTAATCCATACCGAGTAACTTTTAAACGATCTTGGGCTAGAAGCTAAGTAACTTTTCAAATCGTACAACCTTATTTATTGCAGATAAATTTATTAGCAGGCGATGGGAGAATAGGCTTATAATTAACTCACATAAATTCCCGAAAGAATACCGAACTTATAATTGGCTCTATATCTCTCGTTCTCCACAGTTTAAAATCTCAAGTAATGAGACTCGTGGATGCTTAGCCTATTAAATCAAAGTTTTGGGTTTTCGAGTCGCCTATAGGATCTTGTAAATTCTTAGACTTTTTCAAGTTTAGAAATCACGTTTTAAAGTTCCCTTGATAAACGACTCTCTAGGATCAATTATAGGAACTTGCGAAAAGTTCTTGTTCTTAACCCGTGAGAGTTAAGACTTTCGCGTTTTATAGCTCCCTATATAAAAGCCTAGCCAAACTTGACTTAAACATGTTAAGGATACTAGCTAGAGTAAACTTAGATAAGTAAAATCGGGTTGAGTCAAAAGATTCACAATGTTTAAAAATTAAAACCACTTTATTAAACATTTATTCTAGCGAAGAAAGAAAATAACTATACAAAGGGAAAAACTAATAGGCCAAAATAGATCAAAAATTTTGAAAAATGTCGAAAAATTGATTTTACGGTTAAAATGAGGACAAATACAAGGAAAAGACCACTTAACTTCGATAGAAGTCCCCCATACACTTAAGATAAACATTGTCCTCAATGTTTAAGCATGTGGGAGTAAACTCCCCTACACTTAGAACATTGTGCACTTTGTTTAAATCTCGCTAAGGAAAAGACAACTAAAGAGATTCCTATTTTAATATTGAGAAAATATAAAATAGTGAATCAAAAAGAGTTTAGGATAGAACCGGGAAAATGGAACACGGAATCACGGGTCGTGAAGAATCATCAAGAGTGGATCATTGAGCGCTCGAATCCCTGATTAAGAGAGGTGAGGAGAGGAAATAGCAAACCAACGGGTCTCCCCTACACTTAGTATAAATAAAGCGAAAAGATAGATACATGGGTTGCCTCCCAAGAAGCGCTTGATTTTTGATTACCGAGTCGTGAGCCTGACTCGACCTTGATCATCAAAGGAAGAAGCATGAAATATATCCACCAGGATCAAAGACATAGTTTTCGTCCATCAAATAGCACAAGCTTAAGGCGAACAAGGCAAGCCAAATAAGAATAGGCAAGGTTCCCTTAAGCAGTGATGGAGCACGGTGGGAGCAAGTATGGTGAGGTGCAAGTATGTCTTCAATATCTCCAAA
Source organism: Glebionis coronaria (assembly GCA_025667525.1). Taxonomy (NCBI): domain Eukaryota; kingdom Viridiplantae; phylum Streptophyta; class Magnoliopsida; order Asterales; family Asteraceae; genus Glebionis; species Glebionis coronaria. Next base: position 177,247,712 of record CM046881.1, on the reverse strand, counting down.
GATTTTTCCTTTTATTTCATCAGGTGGATACTGAGATGGCTGCAGAATATCGATCCCGGGGTCGAACACCTTTTCCTTTAGGGGAAAATAGCACTCAGGCTCAGCAGAATATGAAGAAGATCCGCGAAGAAGCACAACCTCGTCCTCAGAAGGGGGACAAAGAGGTGTTAAATCATATGTGCTGCGGATATTGGTGTCAGCCAATTTCTTCTCCTTTGAAAGAATGTTCTTCAAATCCAAAGTAGGATCAAGACGATAATCTTCAAAATCATAAGGAGGAGCATCACTCTCATGAGGGAAGTAAGTGTTGAGAAGCGTAGAGAAGTCTTCCTCAAATGAGTAATCGTCCAAAGTAGGATCGAGTGATGGCGGAGGATCTTCATCATGTGAAGAATCGCTCGAAAGAGTATCGGCCTCATCGAAATCATTATACGTGGGCAGGTCGGGATACTCAGAAGTAAGGTCATCATAATCATCCGAATCTGAGCTAGACTCATCATCATAAGCATCAAAGATCGGTGGAGAATCATAAATGGGAGGAGCGTCCAAATTGGATAGAGAATCATCCACATCATCTTGAAATAGTGGATTATCAATGCAAGAGTCGAATAGAGGATTGTTGTAGATGACAAAATCATCGAGCACATTAATCATATTCACTGATTCTCGTCCATAGGATTTGCTTGTAAGCTTCCTCATTTTAAAAACTTGTGAATCATTCCCGACTCGTAAGATTAACTCGCCTCCGGCAACATCAACTAGAGCTCGTCCGGTTCTTAAGAATGGCCGACCAAGTATTAAAGGAATACGAGGGTCCATTTCATAATCAACAACGACAAAGTCAACCGGGAAAGTAAATGTGCCAACTTTAATGAACACGTCTTCGGCTATACCAACGGGGTAAGCGAGAGTGTGATTAGCAAGCTCAAGAGTCATCTTTGTTGGAGTGAGGTCGGGCAATGATAGTGTTTTCCAAACACTCAAAGGCATAAGATTTATACTGGCCCCGAGATCAGCAAGGGCAGTAAATTCTTCAGTTTTGTTGAAAACGCAAGGCAACACAAAACGACCGGGATCTCCAAGCTTTTCCGGAAGTTCTTTAAGAATAACTGCAGAGCGGTTTTCATTTAAGCGTGTGTTGGCGAGCTCAATCAACTTTTCCTTCTTGTTAAGCAATTCCTTGAATGCTTTGACAAATTTCGGCATGTGGACAAGTGCTTCGAGAAAGCTAATGTTGAAGTTCATTTGAGAGATCATCTTCACATATCTCGACACTTCAGAGTCATCCTTGGTTAGCATTTCGGTCTTGCCTTTTCGTGAAGGATTAGGGATATTGGGTTTGGGTGGTGAAGGTGCAGGTGTAGGTAAAGGTTGAGATGTTGAAGGGTCCTTCCTAGGAACATCGTCATGACGAGGCAGAGACGGTAATGGTGCACTAATACTAGGTGTAGGAGGAGTAGGGATAAATGGTGGTGGAGGAGGTGTAGATGACGGGGGCGGGATAGGTGGATCGATCGACAATGGTAATTCCACTACGAGTAGTAATAGCACTCACATTAGCTCGCGGATTGGTGACGGTGTTTGAAGGTAGAGAACTCGAAGTAGAAGGTTGAGCGGCGGACAAGAAACTAGCAAGCATATTCTTCAAATCATTTGTTTGATTGCTGAAGTAAGATTGAATATTATCTCGAAGCTCGGATCTAATCTCTTTCCCTTGCTTGGTGATATCTCCTTTAAGATTGATAATTTGGCTCTGCAGATTCTTGATTTGCTCACCTTGGGTTCTCATGATGGCTTCAACATCGGGATTAATGGGTGGGGCTTGTTGAGCGGGTGGGTGATAAGGATTAGAAGCTCTTGGTGGGATTTGGTTGCTTCTATTGTAGTTGTTGGCGTGGTTTTGGTTTTGAGGAGAAAAACCGGGTGAAAGGGAGTTGTTTGATCGGTAACTCAGCAGATTTCTATCCCCTTGTTGTCGAGCTTGGTAATTTCCGGAGAATAATTACCATAAGCTGCATACACATTTTCCGGATTTCCTTGTGTAGAAGGACAATCGGTGTATGAGTGTGGACCGCCGCATGTTTCACAATGATTAGCAACCGCTTTAACTTGTTGTTGTTGGTTTGAAGCGAGAAGCAAGATACTTTTGCTCATTTCAGTCATCATGCGGGTGAGTTCGATCATATCAGGGTTTGCTGAAGTAGAAGAAACATTGACTCTCGGGTTGTTCCTTGAAGAAGCGGAGGAATCCTAATTTTTGTGGTGAGTAGTCATGTTCTCAATAAGCTCTCTACACTCCTCGGGTCTCCTTTTCATGAATGTGCCACCGGCGGCTGCATTAATCGTATCACGATCACGAAAATTCAATCCGTTGTAGAAAGTATCAATTAAGGTCACAGGGAGCATGTTGTGGTTTGGACAACGATCAATCAAGACATTATATCTTTCCCAAGCATCAAAAAGAGATTCATCAGGATCTTGCATGAAGCCGCTGATTTGATTGCGAAGGCTCGTGACCATGGATGGTGGAAAGTAGCGCGACAAAAAGCGTTGAGTCATGTCATCCCAAGTGTGAATAGAATTCTTCGGGAGACGATCAAACCATTTCTCGGCATGATGCGATAAAGTATGTGGAAATAGTTGTAGGCGAAGAACATCCATTGTGGCACCAGGCAACTTCATGCTTTGGGTGATTGTAATGAACTTGTCGAGGTGTTTGTTGGCATCATCATCAGGCAATCCACGGAATGTGTTAGTTTGCACTTGCTGAATCATGTGGTGCTTCAACGAAAACTCCGGAGCGTTGATTTGCATCGGCGCAATCGGTCCTCCTCGTCCAAACATTGTAGGTTGACAAAGCTCCTCCATTGTTCGAAGATCGGGCTGTGGAAGAACATTGTTGTTATTGTTGAGGTGCGGTGGATTATTGTTGTTAACACCTGACATACTTAAATCTTCTCGAGTCTCGGGCTCTTGATAATTAGAAGATCTAGTACGCATACACCTGAAAATGCAAAAGAAAAAGAAACCAAACGGAAAGACGATATATATACACAATAAAAATAAAATCTTTTTGGATTTTAGAAATTTTTAATTTTTATGGATTTTTATCAACTTTTAATTTTTATGATTTTTTTTTTGAATTTTTTTTATGCAAGAAAAATAACGCTCACAAGTGAACGGATCCCAAAAAGCAACGCGTCTTTCACAGAAAACCGTTAGTCTTTACGAAAAGAGCCGACAACGGCGCCATTTGATAACTAGGCTTTTGCCTAATTAAAAAGATTCGTTTAAGTATGTCTTTTCGAATTGAAAAAGGAGTTTAGTGTGCGATTCAGTCGTTCTTTGGTGAAACAAAAGTGTGTCGTTGTAGTATATTAAAATAAAAGTACAAAACAATTAAAGTAAAAGGCAAGTAAAGTAAATCTAAGTCTATCTTAAAGTAAATGGTGCAAGTATTAAAAGCGAGACTAAAATTGAAAAACACTAAAAGTAAATAACGCAAACTTAAATTTAACTAAGGCAAACTTAAAATGCAACTAAAACTAAAACTTAAACTAAGGCAAGGCTAAAATAAATCTAAGGCAATTAAACTTAAAGTGCGTCTAAGGAAAAAGGCGGGAAAAATAAAGCTTGAAACTAAAAGCAGAAAATTAAAAAACTGAAATTTAAGAAACTGAAAATCAACTCTATTCGGAATAAAACCCTATCCGGAATATAAGTCTTACTCGGAATATGGTTGCTATTCGGAATAATCCCCCTATTCGGAAAATAGTGCCCTATTCGGAATAAAGTGCCCTATGCGGAATAAACAGTCTACTCGGAATAAGTTTCTTATGCGGAATAAGTTGCCTATCCGGAATAGTCTTCCTATCCGGAATACTACCCCTATGCGGAATACCTGGCCTTATTCGGAATAAACCTCTATCCGGAATATCCTGTATTCCGGATGGACCACCTGGTAAAGACCTTGATTCGGAACAAATTCTTACTCGAAATGTTTTGAAGATCAGAACCTGGGAAACAGAAACAAACACCCCGAAGAACAGGGAAGCACAAAACTAAACGGATCTAATAAAAACAAAGCTAAATCAACCACAAGATTAAATCAAACTGACAAATAAACATATACTAATGATAATCAAACAATCCAAAACAACAAAACTATCAAAACTATTCAAGATGATCAAAACCCACTTTGATCAAAATAAAAACATAAGAACATGAACATGAACATAAACAATAAAAATCAAAGATTAAAGAAAGGTAGGATGAGATAGAACAATAAAGATAAAGATTAACAGGAATTAAAATAAAAACTTACTTGAAATTAAATGGTAATTAAGGTGCAAGACAAGTATTTAAATTTGACAAGTATTTAAATGACAAGGTAATTAAAAGTGGAAGAACTAATTGTCACTATTAGCCAACAAAATGAAAATGATTAAGAACTAATCTATATATAGGGGAGGATTAAGGAATGCTTAGAAAGCTTCCTCCCCTCTTTCCTTTCTCCTTAATTGCATGCTTAGTCCTTCCTTCTTAATCTCTTTGATAATTGGACCATTAGTCCTTAAGCCTTTAAATCTTCTTTAATCTTGGACTTTAATGACTTTTGGCTTGGGATTTCTTCGAACTCGTCTTTTAATTCTTCAATAAATTAGACTTGAGTTTTTTGGCTTTTGATAAACTTCCGTCTTTTGACTTTTTCTTCGATAAATCTTAAGAATTGGTCTTGGACTTCCGTTCTTTTTGCACTCTTGACTTCTCGACTTCATCGTTCATCTTTTTCTTCAATAAAAGCCCGTGAATGCCCGTGTTTTCTCCACGTTTCACAATTTCGTCCTAAATCACAACAAAAACACAAACCACGCATAATTCTGACATAAAAGGCATAAATTACACGTTTTGGCTCGGTTATTATTGTAATTAAGTGGTAAAAAGGATGGGTGTTTACACACCTATCAAATCCCCTACACTTAACCATTGCAACGTCCTCATGCAATGCATTAGTTACAAAGCACGTTTATACTTTTCATCATAATCAATCCATAGTGGCCTTTATTAAAGAGATAGAAAACTATAAACATTCAAAGTAAAGAAATCAAAAAGCATACCTTGGGTTTTGGAAATGTTATGAATAATCATCATCCTCAAGTTTTCACTTTCTCCAAACCAAGCTTAAAAACGAGATCATTGTTATTATAAGTTAGTAAACTAACACGAACTCATGTGGGCCAATTATTCACTTAGACTCCCTTATTCCTAGGTGTATCTCTTATATTTTATTTTTGTCTTGAATGATCACGAGGATGCATTGTTGACTTATTTAAATAGTTATTTAGTCCGAAAATAAAGTGAACGATTTAATCAATAGTTAGCTAAAGGACAAAATCTTTTAAAACTGCTTCTCGGGACCTCATAAAGTTCATATCTTGGCATAACTCGCTTCACGATTTGAGACCTTTCTCGGACCGATATTTGGCAGCGACTTCATACTTCAAACCTTGAGAGACGTTCATGAAATTATGGTCTTCTCTTCATATAGGAATTTCTTCACTTGAACTTTTTGAGAGATTCATACTTGGACCACGACTTCTTCATTTTCTCCAATCTTTATTTTGGACTTTGATATACAACGATCCGCCTCCTTTTTGGACTTGGCTTTATTTATCCTCATACCTTGCTAGGGTCTTTTCGGACAGACTTCTCCATGACTTTTGGGGAGTTTTTTCTTTTCGTCGTGTGTCTCGATCCTTCATATTGATTTTCGATAAATGATTCTTCACATCACTTTTGGATCTTTAGCAACAAAATGTAGCGCTCATGCCTTGTTAGGACCTTTTTGGACTCGCCAATCTTCGCATCTCGCTTCAATAAGTTATGCCTTGGCTATGAACTCTAATCCATACCGAGCAACTTTTAAATGATCTTGGGCTAGAAGCTAAGTAACTTTTCAAATCGTACAACCTTATTTATTGCAGATAAATTTATTAGCAGGCGATGGGAGAATAGGCTTATAATTAACTCACATAAATTCCCGAAAGAATACCGAACTTATAATTGGCTCTATCATCTCTCGTTCTCCACAGTTTAAAATCTCAAGTAATGAGACTCGTGGATGCTTAGCCTATTAAATCAAAGTTTCGGGTTTTCGAGTCGCCTATAGGATCTTGCAAATTCTTAGAACTTTTCAAGTTTAGAAATCACGTTTTATAGTTCCCTTGATAAACGACTCTCTAGGATCAATTATAGGAACTTGCGAAAAGTTCTTGTTCTTAACCCGTGAGAGTTAAGACTTTCGCGTTTTATAGCTCCCTATATAAAAGCCTAGCAAAACTTGACTTAAACATGTTAAGGATACTAGCTAGAGTAAACTTAGATAAGTAAACTCGGGTTGAGTCAAAAGATTCACAATGTTTAAAAATTAAAACCACTTTATTAAACATTTATTCTAGCGAAGAAAGAAAATAACTATACAAAGGGAAAAACTAATAGGCCAAAATAGATCAAAATTTTTGAAAAATGTCGAAAAATTGATTTTCCGGTTAAAATGAGGATAAATACAAGGAAAAGGCCACTTAACTTCGATAGAAGTCCCCCTACACTTAAGATAAACATTGTCCTCAATGTTTAAGCATGTGGGAGTAAATTCCCCTACACTTAGAACATTGTGCACTTTGTTTAAATCTCGCTAAGGAAAAGACAACTAAAGAGATTCCTATTTTAATATTGAGAAAATATAAAATAGTGAATCGAAAAGAGTTTAGGATAGAACCGGGAAAATGGAACACGGAATCACGGGTCGTCAAGAATCATCAAGAGTGGATCATTGAGCGCTCGAATCCCTGATTAAGAGAGGAGAGGAGAGGAAATAGCAAACCAATGGGTCTCCCCTACACTTAGGATAAAGAAAGCGAAAAGATAGATACATGGGTTGCCTCCCAAGAAGCGCTTGACTTTTTGATTACCGAGTCGTGAGCCTGACTCGACCTTGATCATCTAAGGAAGAAGCATGAAATATATCCACCAGGATCAAAGACATAGTTTTCGTCCATCAAATAGCACAAGCTTAAGGCGAACAAGGCAAGCCAAAGAAGAATAGGCAAGGTTACCTTAAGCAGTGATGGAGCACGGTGGGAGCAAGTATGGTGAGGTGCAAGTATGTCTTCAATATCTCCAAAGATTTTTCCTTTTATTTCATCAGGTGGATACTGAGATGGCTGCAGAATATCGATCCCGGGGTCGAACACCTTTTCCTTTAGGGGAAAATAGCACTCAGGCTCAGCAGAATGTGAAGAAGATCCGCGAAGAAGCACAACCTCGTCCTCAGAAGGGGGACAAGGAGGTGTTAAATCATATGTGCTGCGGATATTGGTGTCGGCCGGTTTCTTCTCCTTTGAAAGAATGTTCTTCAAATCCAAAGTAGGATCAAGACGATAATCTTCAAAATCATAAGGAGGAGCATCACTCTCATGAGGGAAGTAAGTGTTGAGAAACGTAGAGAAGTCTTCCTCAAATGAGTAATCGTCCAAAGTAGGATCAAGTGATGGCGGAGGATCTTCATCATGTGAAGAATCGCTCGAAAGAGTATCAGCCTCATCGAAATCATCATACGTGGGCAGGTCGGGATACTCAGAAGTAAGGTCATCATAATCATCTGAATCTGAGCTAGACTCATCATCATAAGCATCAAAGATCGGTGGAGAATCATAAATGGGAGGAGCGTCCAAATTGGATAGAGAATCATCCACATCATCTTCAAATAGTGGATTATCAATGCAAGAGTCGAATAGAGGATTGTTGTAGATGACAAAATCATCGAGCACATTAATCATATTCACTGATTCTCGTCCATAGGATTTGCTTGTAAGCTTCCCCATTTTAAAAACTTGTGAATCATTCCTGACTCGTAAGATTAACTCACCTTCGGCAACATCAACTAGAGCTCGTCCGGTTCTTAAGAATGTCCGACCAAGTATTAAAGGAATATGAGGGTCCATTTCATAATCAACAACGATAAAGTCGACCGGGAAAGTAAATGTGCCAACTTTAATGAACACGTCTTCGGCTATACCAACGGGGTAAGCGAGAGTGCGATTAGCAAGCTCAAGAGTCATCTTTGTTGGAGTGAGGTCGGGCAATGATAGTGTTTTCCAAACACTTATAGGCATAAGATTTATACTGGCCCCGAGATCAGTAAGGGCAGTAAATTCTTCAGTTTTTTTGAAAACGCAAGGCAACACAAAACGACTGGGATCTCCAAGCTTTTCCGGAAGTTCTTTAAGAATAACTGCAGAGCAGTTTTCATTTAAGCGTGTGTTGTCGAGCTCAATCAACTTTTCCTTCTTGTTAAGCAATTCCTTGAATGCTTTGACAAATTTCGGCATGTGGACAAGTGCTTCGAGAAAGCTAATGTTGAAGTTCATTTGAGAGATCATCTTCACATATCTCGACACTTCAGAGTCATCCTTTGTTAGCATTTTGGTCTTGCCTAAACGTGAAGGATAAGGGATATTGGGTTTGGGTGGTGAAGGTGCACGTGTAGGTAAAGGTTGAGATGTTGAAGGGTCCTTCCTAGGAACATCGTCATGACGAGGCGGAGACGGTAATGGTGCACTAATACTAGGTGTAGGAGGAGTAGGGATAAATGGTGGTGGAGGAGGTGTAGATGATGGGGGCGGGATAGGTGGATCGACAATGGTAATTCCACTACGAGTAGTAATAGCACTCACATTAGCTCGCGGATTGGTGACGGTGTTTGAAGGTAGAGAACTCGAAGTAGAAGGTTGAGCGGCGGGCAAGAAACTAGCAAGCATATTCTTCAAATCATTTGTTTGATTACTGAAGGAAGATTGAATATTATCTCGAAGCTCGGATCTAATCTCTTTCCCTTGCTTGGTGATATCTCCTTTAAGATTGATAATTTGGCTCTACAGATTCTTGATTTGCTCACCTTGGGTTCTCATGATGGCTTCAACATCGGGATTAATGGGTGGGGCTTGTTGAGCGGGTGGGTGATAAGGATTAGAAGCTCTTGGTGGGATTTGGTTGCTTTTATTGTAGTTGTTGGCGGGGTTTTGGTTTTGAGGAGAAAAACCGGGTGAAAGGTAGTTATTTGATCGGTAACTCAGCAGATTTCTATCCCCTAGTTGTCGAGCTTGGTAATATTCCGGTGAATAATTACCATAAGCTGCATACACATTTTCCGAATTTCCTTGTGTAGAAGGACAATCGGTGTATGAGTGTGGACCGCCGCATGTTTCACAAGGATTAGCAACCGCTTTAACGTGTTGTTGTTGGTTTGAAGTGAGAAGCAAGATACTTTTGCTCATTTCAGTCATCATGCGGGTGAGTTCGGTCATATCAGGGTTTGCTGAAGTAGAAGAAACATTGACTCTCGGGTTGTTCCTTGAAGAAGCGGAGGAATCCTAATTTTTGTGGTGAGTAGTCATGTTCTCAATAAGCTCTCTACACTCCTCGGGTCTCCTTTTCATGAATGTGCCACCGGCGGCTGCATTAATCGTATCACGATCACGAAAATTCAATCCGTTGTAGAAAGTATCAATTAAGGTCACAGGGAGCATGTTGTGGTTTGGACAACGATCAATCAAGACATTATATCTTTCCCAAGCATCAAAAAGAGATTCATCAGGATCTTGCATGAAACCGCTGATTTGATTGCGAAGGCTCGTGACCATGGATGGTGGAAAGTAGCGCGACAAAAATCGTTGAGTCATGTCATCCCAAGTGTGAATATAATTCTTCGGGAGACGATCAGACCATTTCTCGGCATGATGCGATAAAGTATGTGGAAAGAGTTGTAGGCGAAGAACATCCATTGTGGCACCAGGCAACTTCATGCTTTGGGTGATTGTAATGAACTTGTCGAGGTGTTTGTTGGCATCATCATCAGGCAATCCACGGAAAGGGTTAGTTTGCACTTGCTGAATCATGTGGTGCTTCAACGAAAACTCCGGAGCGTTGATTTGCATCGGCGCAATCGGTCCTCCTCGTCCAAACACGGTAGGTTGACAAAGCTCCTCCATTGTCCGAAGATCGGGATGTGGAAGAACATTGTTGTTATTGTTGAGGTGCAGTGGATTATTGTTGTTAACACCTGACATACTTAAATCTTCTCGAGTCTCGGGCTCTTGATAATTAGAAGATGTAGTACGCATACACCTGAAAATGCAAAAGAAAAAGAAACCAAACACAAAGACGATATATATACACAATAAAAATAAAATCTTTTTGGATTTTATAAAATTTTAATTTTTATGGATTTTTATCAATTTTTAATTTTTATGATTTGTTTTTTGAATTTTTTTATGCAAGAAAAATAACGCTCACAAGTGAACGGATCCCAAAAAGCAACGCGTCTTTCACAGAAAACCGTTAATCTTTACGAAAAGAGCCGGCAGCGGCGCCATTTGATAACTAGGCTTTTGCCTAATTAAAAAGATTCGTTTAAGTATGTCTTTTCGAATTGAAAAAGGAGTTTAGTGTGCGACTCAGTCGTTCTTTGGTGAAACAAAAGTGTGACGTTGTAGTATATTAAAATAAAAGTGCAAAACAATTAAAGTAAAAGGCAAGTAAAGTAAATCTAAGTCTATCTTAAAGTAAATGGTGCAAGTATTAAAAGCGAGACTAAAATTAAAAAACACTAAAAGTAAATAGCGCAAACTTAAATTTAACTAAGGCAAACTTAAAATGCAACTAAAACTAAAACTTAAACTAAGGCAAGGCTAAAATAAATCTAAGGCAATTAAACTTAAAGTGCGTCTAAGGAAAAAGGCGGGAAAAATAAAGCTTGAAATTAAAAGCAGAAAATTAAAAAACTGAAATTTAAGAAACTGAAAATCATCTCTATTCGGAATAAAACCCTATCCGGAATATAAGTCTTACTCGGAATATGGTTGATATTCGGAATAATCCCCCTATTCGGAATATAGTGCCCTATTCGGAATAAAGTGCCCTATGCGGAATAAACAGTCTACTCGGAATAAGTTTCTTATGCGGAATAAATTGCCTATCCGGAATAGTCTTCCTATCCGGAATACTACCCCTATGCGGAATACCTGGCCTTACTCGGAATAAACCTCTATCCGGAATATCCTGTATTCCGGATGGACCACCTGGTAAAGACCTTGATTCAGAACAAATTCTTACTCGGAATGTTTTGAAGATCAGAACCTGGGAAACAGAAACAAACACCCCGAAGAACAGGGAAGCACAAAACTAAACGGATCTAATAAAAACAAAGCTAAATCAACCACAAGATTAAATCAAACTAACAAATAAACATATACTAATGATAATCAAACAATCCAAAACAACAAAACTATCAAAACTATTCAAGATGATCAAAACCCACTTTGATCAAAATAAAAACATAAGAACATGAACATGAACATAAACAATAAAAATCAAAGATTAAAGAAAGGTAGGATGAGATAGAACAATAAAGATAAAGATTAACAGGAATTAAAATAAAAACTTACTTGAAATTAAATGGTAATTAAGGTGCAAGACAAGTATTTAAATTTGACAAGTATTTAAATGACAAGGTAATTAAAAGTGGAAGAACTAATTGTCACTATTAGCCAACAAAATGAAAATGATTAAGAACTAATCTATATATAGGGGCGGATTAAGGAATGCTTAGGAAGCTTCCTCCCCTCTTTCCTTTCTCCTTAATTGCATGCTTAGTCCTTCCTTCTTAATCTCTTTGTTAATTGCACCATTAGTCCTTAAGCCTTTAAATCTTCTTTAATCTTGGACTTTAATGACTTTTGGCTCAGGATTTATTTGAACTCGTCTTTTAATTCTTCAATAAATTAGACTTGAGTTTTTCGGCTTTTGATAAACTTCCGTCTTTTGACTTTTTCTTCGATAAATCTTCAGAATTGGTCTTGGACTTCCGTTCTTTTTGCACTCTTGACTTCTCGACTTCATCTTTCATCTTTTTCTTCAATAATAGCCCGTGAATGCCCGTGTTTTCTCCACTTTTCACAATTTCATCCTAAATCACAACAAAAACACAAACCACGCATAATTCCGACATAAAAGGCATAAATTACACGTTTTGGCTCGATTATTATTGTAATTAAGTGGTAAAAAGGATGGGTGTTTACACACCTATCAAACATGTATGTTTATGTTATAAATTTAGAGAAACATGTATGTTTATGTTTTAAAAATCCTATGTAAAATTATAATATTTAAATATAACAAATATTAATTTTTTTAGAAAAAACTTATGACCTGGGAAAAACTTAAAATTGAAAAAAAAAGTTAATTAATAATTTTGAAAATTAATTATTCAAAAATCGTATTTTTAAATAAATATTAATAAAAAAATTAAAAAAATTTAGTGAATCAAAATACCCAGTTTGCCCCTAATTTAATTTCTTTTTCTAAAATTAGTAGTATATAATTACAAAAATGCCATCTTGCATTAATATCATGTACACCACTATGCTTTATTAGTAGTAAAAAAATGGTTCTGTACCTAAAAAGAGGTTTTGCAAATAGCGCGCCCCTATATATATATATATATATATATATATATATATATATATATATATATATATATATATATATATATATATATATATATATATATATATACTAGTGGCAAAACCCGTCCGATGGATGGGTATGACTTCTGATTGTCGTTTGACTTTTTTATTTGGTAAATATTTGTTTGTAATGTTCGACTGACGAGTATGACTTAACTATTTTTTATTTGGCCGGGTAAGACTTGTGATTGATGTTTGCGTTTACACCTAAGATTGTTCGTTTCTTCGCTCGAAAAAGTCATATTCGTCACCAAAATTGTACTGGAGCTAGATTGATTATTGAGTTTGTTGTCTCGTGAATACTTATTTAGTAGTCGAAAAACTGAAAAAGGCAATGTCTACGGTGAGTAAAACGGTGGAAAAATGAAGCAGAAGACACTCATTGCAACAATGGTTGATAGTTGATTGAAGTTTTATTTTCTTTATTGAGACATGTTTGGTATGAGAAATTTGGTAATGAGGAATCTACAACATATTTTGATTCCATTATACTATTCCTATATATATGTAATTTATAAACCAAACAAGAATAATCGAAATGATACATCTATCATAATCCATAATCATTCTATTTTATACTTAAACTCATATCACTCCGTTCCAATATTATTGTCTACGTTTTTTTATGTCCTATATTAATTGTTCATTACTAATAGTGGAAAAGACAGTTTGATCAAGTTTATTATATTACTATTACTTGAAATTATAATTATAAAATTTAAAGAAGACCTAAATTAATTAGCTAAGGGTAAAACTCATTCGGTCAAAAAGTAAGAAAAAATATTGTAAAAAATATTTTTTAAACTGTATGTTTTTTGTCGGTGAACAATAATTTTAAAACAAAAAAGGTACCAAATAAGATTCATGGGCAACAAACCAAATACACCCTAAATACTTTTAGTAAAACGTACTTCCTAAATAAATATTGAAAATGCAACACTCAAACAAAAAAATCGATGTAAACGCATTATAATGTCACCAACAAGTTTAATACGGAGTACAAAGTTTAATATTTATTTCCCATCAAAACAATAAAACAATAAAACATCTAAGGAGCCGATTACCATTTCGGAGGGACGGAGCCCCTCTTTACTTTTAGATAGTTACTCTACTTTAGCTTTTAATTCTGAATTCAACTCTCTTCACTACATTATTTTTTATACTATCGAATCTAAGGGAGCCACGTCATTCTCCTTCGTTGAATTCAGGTTAGAATATAGAACCACCAAAATAGTTTACTTTTAAAAATTCTAGTTTTAAATACATCATTGGAGATAACTTTATAGCATATGTCAGGCAACGATTAGTTGCTGATAACAAAATATAAGGCATGTAAAAATAGAGCCTATATTATGAGTCTAAAAAGAATAGCCAATATGGTAGTCGCAGTATAATCAGAATTGAGACACTAACTATTCACAAACCTAAATAGAAATGTGTTTGCATATCAGCCAAATCCGATTTGATAATACAATAACACTTGTATAATAGCTGCAAACGTCTATCGTTGTTACACAGCAATAATAGCTGCAAAAGGCTATCTGTGTGCAGATAATACATTAACATTAGACTCGTTTACGGCAACAAAAATATGCAGATAGTAAAGTTCAGATCCTACATTTCAACTATCATTCCCACTTGACCCGTTTACAAAACACTTTCAAAGTTAACCATTTTGAACTATCATTCAACTTGGCCGGGTTGGTTCTCTTTGACCATTTCCTATGACTTTCTAAATCCATTCAAAAGAAAACACTTTACTTTGTTAGTCAAACAAACTGAATACCCCTTTCAGAGTTTCAGGAAGTCCATAGCTGCACTTGCCAATTCGAAACTCTTAACACAACCATATAGTCTGATCTTGTTGGCTGTTACTAATACAAACATAGTTCGTATCTTCATTAATAACCGCTCACAGGGTGTGGTGGATCCCACATCCTCAATTGCGCAGACTCAGATAGATCAAATCATCAAAGTAATAATACTAATTAGAAAAAGGTGACACACGATCAAATTTTAATCTCAGTAGTGAAAAAGATTTAAGGAAACACGAAAGCTTATCAGATTATTCTAACATCAATTGCAACCAGGTCACTCATTCTTCTATACAGTTCTTATCTTAGATTAGAAGCGTTTTTTGCAATAATGCTATAAAAACAGTTCCCTGGATCCTTTATGTATCCATAATCGATTTCGAGTTACGTGATTGTTTGTCTTGATGCTTGTTAAATATTAGTGCCATTTACAATATAAAAACACACATCACAAGCTAATTTAGAATAAACTGAATAGGTTAGTATACCTGAGATGGGATTAAAAGAATTGAAAGACCCAACGTAACCATTTAACGGATCACCAATGAGCCATAAATATTATCTCCAATATAATGTCTTCTGGTGTGTTTGGTACATCATCGTTCCTCACCAACACGTTTTACATCAGTTCTTGTTGCTTTTTCATCTCTCGCTTTTTTGAGCTCGACGTCTATTTTTCAAACAACTCAAGTACAGGCTCTAGTGATGCCTCATCTTCTTTTGGCACATCATCCACGTTTGGGAAAAAGCTTTAGGCCTTCCATTTTTTATTGATGATTTTTCTATGTAGGAGCAGCAAATACACCACCACCCATGGCAAAAGCAGCAAATCCACCACTGCCAGTAACAGGAGCACCAAAACCACCACCACCCGTGGCTGCAGCAGCAGATCCACCACCAATTGTCGCTAAATTACTAAAGCCACCACCTCCTGAATCAAATTAGCAAACCCACTGTCACCTAAGAAAGCAGTTGCAAACCCACTACAAAACGGACTTTGAGAAGCAACACTTCCAAGTAAACCAACACCAAACTGCCGCGACTGTCCAAAAGAACCAAGGACGAAACCTAGAGCCTGTTGACCTGATCCAATCTCCCATCGCATAGCTTCACCAACCTGACTTGTTCTTATAGAAGCTTCTAGAGAGAAACTTTCAATATCTTTATTATCGGATTGTGGAAATCCGTTTGCTTTCTTCTAGAATATACTTGTGACAGGTAAACTTGCGGTATTTAAATAGGGTTCCGGTACACACTGGGATTGTTGACTAAACTTCGATTCATTGGCATCCCCGGTATGAAACTTCAATGTGAAACTTAAGCGGCTTCTCGAGTTTTCAACAGTGGTGTCACACGAGTCTTTTGAAGCATCTTGAGTTATAGTAGGTGTAGGTTGGATACCAGAGCCTAAGGAAAGCCAACATTTACATGAGTTTTTAATGAATCCTGACGGTGATTACCCCAGAGCGAGTTTGATTGTTCCTCAGGACGTTTTATTTGTGCATCCTGACTGCCTGCAGAACATGAACATATAATAATTAGAAAACCATCACTGAACTTTGGAAGCCAGTATATCATATGAAAGAACCAAAACGTTAACCAAAGACACTATTTTAGAGCATACAACATCCTAAATCGTTTTATTCAAAGATTTAAAATATTTTAAAAAACAACAATATATCCAATCCCGCTCAAACAGGGTGTTGGGGAGGTAGAATGCAAATAGTCACATCCCTACCCGGCGGTGAAGGGACTGATGCTTCCTTAGAAGCATCACCAGAACCTAAACACGAAAAAAATGCATTAACAAAAAGCTTGTAAGTATTCTTAATGGAACTCGGTATTTTAAACAAATTATAAAATTAGTTTTAACACGCAAAAATAACAGACATGTCTGCTTACACTTTTGAAGAATATCCATAAGTAATCATCAAAACACTATACATGAGGTGCGAAATATTCTCGGCAACCTGATTGAATGTGACAATAATAAAAGGCAAAACATCACAAGTCAGATTTTAAAACTTGGATAATAATACTGTATTCTATGCCTTTAATCAAGCAATCTATGAAGAAAATGTTTTCGCTATCACCATTATATACAGTATCAAATGTTACCACAAAAAACAAAGGGGATGCATGTGTTCCAATCAAGCTTGACACTATTTGGCGCATGAAATCTAAAACCTAGGAGATCAGTACTATGAAGTTTTGTTAGACAACTCACTACATTCATGCCACTAAGGTTCCTTTGCACATGACTAATAAGATTAGAAAGTTCCTATTGCAGCCTCAAATTGAAAAGCATTGTGACGTTGGAAGACACACAGTGTCTTTGGAGCAAATGGCACATCGGAAGACACTCTACTGTTGTGTTAAGCAGTTTTTCAAAAGCTTAAATAGATTGTGTAGTGAAGAGGACTAAACTCAAATGGTTTCATGTTGAGCTTATTTAGACCTACCAAAAATAACGTTTCTCTATTGAGATCCAGCACTAACTGCAACTCTGATATCATCATCAGGATCTACAACATTAATATCAACTGGTTCTTTGCAACTTATTTTGTTGTGTCCAGGACTTCAGGCTTATTACAATTTGAACAATTCCCTAAAGAACCTACTTTTGACATTCTAATTGAACTTACACCCTCACCTACATCTCCTTTTCTTTTCTTTCCTTCCTTATTATACATTTTTTTAGGTTTTGGTGGCAACACAGTTGAATACATGCTTGGGTCCGGCCAGAAGTTCATACCCGAGACTGGTTTCACATAGTTGTGATATGCAACATAATACATATTTGTTACAAACTAAGTACGAAGATAACTTTCAGGTACCTTGTTAATCAATAAGATAACCTTTGTGGCATGAACACAAGGTATGCTTGATAATTGCCACATCTCGCAACTACATGTTCTCTGTCCTTCAACTGTAAATCCTTTACTTCCTGACCTCACCTCATAATGTCGTCCACCACCAGGAACAACGTGCCAAAACCTGCATGATGATGGATGCTTAGTGTCGACAAAATTTACTTGAGCCAAATATAGTAAAACCATAAATCAAAGAGGCCTATTGAGAAAATATCTAATAGATGGCCAAATCGGCCACGTTGTTTTCAACATTGGCTTAAATTTAACTTTCAGCAAGGTACTGAAACTGAAGTCATTACAAACATACCAATTTGTATGACAAAGCCTGTAAGTAAATCCTTCGAATTAACTTTACAGTGAGTCTCTGTATCACATTATCCACATCCACAACCTACAAGTAAAGAGGCTTTAGTTAACTTGACTATTCCCATCAAGAAGAAAGAAAAAAGGTTATTACCTTTGCAAGGTCCCCTTTGTATGTTCCAATTCTGGCATAAGTATCCCTTAAGATATCAATTGCTTTGCTCTCAACTGACAGAACATCCGTCATTTCCTTTATATGTACCAGCAAAATCTTGCTATGAGTAAATATATCACACATACCCTTGCACGTATGGCAAAAGAATCCTATAACTGTTTTCAAAAAATTTCTTGTCAATACAACCAGTAGATATGATTATGTGATCTAAAGACGTAACTCTCTGACATGGCCTTCTTTATAAGCTTCAATGTAGATATTGTTCTTCAAATGGTCAAGGGCAATGACCAACATAATAAAGGTTGTATCTAAATATAACACGTGAACTTTACACATAGCAGCCTTGATCTACTCTTAAGTAGCCTTCTTCTTAAGTCTCACAGTTAAGTCACAAAACTTTGCCGGCAACCTATAAAACACAAAAAATGTGTCGATGAGCTGAGGGAATGAGTAAATGTGTCCAATTTAGAACCTCTAATAAAAAGTGAGGTAATTAGTCTCGTTTCAAAACCCTCTCCTAGAACTGATCAACTGTATGTAGTGACTCACCTTCATCAGCATCAGATGGTATACTAAAATTGAGCTTATCAAGACCTGCATACATCTTTAATAATTTAACTATGCATGCATGATAACCAAACTCTAGACTAATTATATGCATACATCTTCATATAATCAAACTCTAGACTACAATATTTTCTTGTCTAATAAGCACTTTTAGTTGCTACACAATCGAATAAGCAACATTGTTAAGAATAGCAGCACTGAAAGTCACAAAGAATAGCACAAACCTTGTGTCTTATCTTGTGTGGGTTGCCAACCTGCATCGAAACTTATCTGATGAATCCCACCATGGCTCCTCACGGCCTGTTGTGTAAAAAACTGGGTTGACTCTGATCCTGATTCAATGAATTTCGCCACTCTTTTATGATGGCTGTAAGCTGATTCAGTGGACCCTAAACCCATAATGATAGATGGTGGCAATGTGACAACTAATAACACTGATGTAAACTCCTTGTTAAGTTATGTCAATGGGAAGTAAGCACTTGAGGCCAGTTTGATAATCTCCAAATAAACAATCAACCCTAAGCAAACCGGCCATGCTAAAGTAGCCCAAGACCTTCAAGACATTACTTCCACCATTATAATCGTATCCATCTGTTGGTATGAATTGTTTAGTACCTTTCATTTCCTGCTCTAGGATCTGGATAATCGAAGACTTCTCCATCAATGCTTGCAAGAAGTGAGAACTACATACACGTTCCTGAAAAGGATTGTAAACGTTGAATTAATAAAATAAGATATATAAATAAACAGGGACATCAATTCAAGATTTTGACTTATTTCCAAAACCATTTTGATATATGCAGGAACAGGAACAGCCTTAAAACATAATAGTGACTTACCTGATCATGTTGTCTTAGTAGAGCAATCTCGTGCTTAGTTTTGTTCTTCATTTTGGGACGATACTGACAGAAGGACTGAAACTGATTCACAAACTAATCAACCATGTCCCACAAGCACCAGTTAAGCAACTGCATGTTAACCATACCCTGCAACACCACCTGTAAATTAACAAAATTGATCTTATGGTCAACATAGATACATTAGAAACTTGCTCCACTACAACTCAATAAATTCTATGACATACAGCAAAAAAGACCACGTTGACCTATAGTGATAATGCTTTCAAAAGAAGCCATTTATCCTAGCTAAAATGGCAAAAAGCACTATCCAGTGCTCTTCAACAACACACTTCTATGTCTTTATATATATACCCAACCAAAGTTGGTCATAATTACAAATGATAGATTGCCCAAATTAGTTCTCCAATATACCACTGAATATAATAGACAAGGAAACATCAACCCATTAATTTGAAAAAGGGTCAAACTATAAGACTTTATTTTTGTTTATTGGTCAAACGACGAATTATTTTAGAAACATAGATGCAGGATTCAATCTGAAAGACCGTTGGTTGAATGCTGGTTGATACTGTGTGTGACATTTGAAAAAGAGGAAAATCCGATTCACACAACTAAGCAAAACAGAGTAACAAATACCGTTTTCAAATGGAAGAATTTATTTTTACCTGCTAAGCTGCTTTATGCATCATACTTAGAGAGTTGTCACTTATGAATCGGGTTCTTATATCACGCCATATATATTCTTGTTCCAACAATTGCAGTTGGTTTTCAGGTAGATCGTATTCTGTTCATCAGATGTAGCAAATAAGGATTGCTTTTGAGCAACTTCATCCGCGTCATCACAGTCTCTGTAAAAGAAAATTTTTGACCTTACTAAAGAAAACAAAGGTAGCCGGAATGGTACAGAAGCATTTCTTAATTTAACCTAATTTAAACTACTTGTGTGATCCAGTTATTAGTATATGACAACTTTGTTCACT
Source organism: Glebionis coronaria (assembly GCA_025667525.1). Lineage (NCBI taxonomy): Eukaryota > Viridiplantae > Streptophyta > Magnoliopsida > Asterales > Asteraceae > Glebionis > Glebionis coronaria. The sequence continues at coordinate 177,227,556 of CM046881.1, read as the reverse complement.
TCACCCAGTTGAGCGCTATACCTTTATAATACCTAGATGACTATCCAACACTTCTTCATTAGCCAATACAATGTCAAGAGCAGGGCAATAAACCCCTCAAAATTGTGATAGTTATGGTTAAAATAAGTTAAAAACTTAAAAAAGCAACCCCAAACACACTGTGAAAAAACATAATTTGGAAATTTGTTTAAAAACCAACCCGAGTTATGGCCAAAATATGACTCTCGAGTCAATTCTAACATGTTAATCTGTTACACAATCCGTTTTACGGGTGACTATATACATATGTTCCATCTTCTATATGTATTCTAAATCCCCAGAGTAGCTTAGCTCTCCTAAACTTTTTGTTATTATTTTTTTAGTAAAGTATCATATCTTTTGATAATATCTAAAAATTTATAGAATGTATACAATACAAAAAGTATTATGGGGACCAATCGAGTCGGACCTGTTTCACCACAAGAACTACGCAAGTGTTTTTCCTGTTTTAGCATATTTGGGTCCTTTTGGATACTTCTTTGCAAAAACAGAACACGTGTGATTAACAATTTCATCCAATTTATCAACTCAGGCCAAAAATTTCCCTCCTACAAATACAATTACTAATGATGCAAGATCATAGAGAGAAAGACAGAGAGACGGAACAAACCCGACAATGCAACTGTGATCAGTCATCATAACCTCCATTATCATGTTGCTGTTGTGGCTGCTGATGAGAATCATAATACTGATTGCCATTTGGAGAATCACCTCCATCACCATTGCCATCATTTATGATGTTATCAGTTGCGGTCTTTGGCCGAGAGTCTGTCTGTTCTCTATCCATGTTCCATTGCTCAATCTTTACCGTTCTTTCAGCACGACCTTCCCTAATTGGACTCTGGTTTCTCTTTCCACCAGGACTTCTGCTACGTCCCCCTCTTCTTCCAGGACTCCTGCTTCTAGGCCTCCTGCCACTTCTATCATGATAGTGGTCATGATCTGCATACTCACCACCACCACCACTTCTTCCTGATCCTCGACTTCCGCCACGCTCTTCATAACTACGATAAATATCAGCTTTAACCATAATATTTTAATATGCGTATAACCTTCATAATACTTTAATATTTTTACGCTAATGTTTATCTAATTTACTATTTTCAAAAGCATGCCCACCTACTCAGCTCGATGTCCCTGATGTTAAGCAACTTTGACACATTAGCAAGAGCTTGTACATACCTTTATTGTATTGCAAGAATTCTTGGGCTTCTCGGGGTCTTCAAAAGGGTATGTTAATGCTCCCATAAGCATGAAGTACAATGTTACACCACATGGCCACACATCTGCAATCTACATTCAAGTTTTAAGAACATCAGGAAGCTATTTTTTTTTATCAACTTACTTTCCAGCTTAAACAAAAAAAACGCCACGATCATTCAGTTTATGAAACTATGGCTCGTAGATGAGGCAATAGCAAAGAAAAATATAATGAGATTTAAGGAGATCACTACTCCTTCAAGTAGTGGCGGTCGCAGGAAAGTGAAATATAGGGGACAAATTTTAGTCTTTTTTGACAATAGTAAGACGGAAAAACTATGATCAAAACAAAAAATAGAGTATTGTAACTTAAAAAATGAAGAATTTCTATGTTTTAGGGTGTTAATTGTTGGACTTCAATTTGTGAGGGAGGGGAAATTGGAGTTTCGAGTGGGGGGAATTTTAAAAAAATACTCGATAAAAAGAAATTAAATCTCGTCATTTTTGTCTAGCCATGGGAGGCGCCACTACCTCGAACACATAAGGTAAGTCCCCCCTGCTTTCAAGGATGGTGACATACAAACTTTCACTGACATATGGATTTTGGTTAGAGAACTATCCTCTCGAAAAATCTTAAAAGCTTATCAACTTATTCTTCCAGCTTAAGATAACAGGTTATTAAGCTTACCCAAAGCACCCACTAAAGAATCACCTGCTAAAAAAAATATACTTTCTAATTTTCATGATCATTATCAGATAACGTAATAATAGTTACTTAAAATTATTCTGATAAGAGCTATATTGAGCAATCCCAAACACCTCTTGATGATGATAGTAATATCTAAAAGATAGTTAAAAAAGATATCAGCATACACATTCCAAAGTTGTTCTTTGCATATGCTCCACCCTCATAAACAGCTACCAACCCCTATGTGATCATTCTTTTTTTAACTTTTCTATCTGGAGATTATATCTAGTTGTGCCCTCCTCATATACCGTGACTCCTAAGAAGCAAAAAAACATTGTCACTGAGTTTCTTGAAAAAAAAACACTCGTTTAATCGGTAAAGTTGATAATTGTGAGATCACATTCATGATAGACAAATTAGTTACCTTGTTGAAAACTAAAAACGCGATTAAACCTGGATTGTGAGATGAACATCGTTCATAATTAATATGTAAATTAATAATCATAATTGCAAACAAAATTAATATGTAAATTGACCAAGTAACCTACTTTGAATCAATGTGAACAAATTAAATATAAGATTACCTGGAAAGATTATTATCAAGCCAGTGATAATTTTCAGTGGATCTTTGTTACTGGTTGTATAGAAAAAAAATAGGGTTCTGTGTATACGGGGATATCGCTAATGATGAGGATGATACAATAAAGATCCAAAAATTGTAAAATTAGTAATAATAAAAACACGGCCCAGAACGTGGGTCAGCCCAAGACGATTGTGCTGACATGGATTAGGGAGATGATAAGTGACGTGGCAAATCCCTCCTCTTATATATAATGTAAAGATATATATATATATATATATATATATATATATATATATATATATATATATATATATATATATATATATATATATATATATATATATATATATATATATATATATATATATATATATATATATATATATATATATATATATATATATATATATATATATATATATATATATATATATATATATATATATATATATATAGGGGGACTTTATTTACAGAACTCATCTTAGTGACAGAACTTGCAGAACTCTTGTTTTTGAAAGCAAATATGTATGTTTGAAGGAGAACATGTATGTTTTTGAAAGCGTACATGTATGTTTTTAGATCGGTGCACATACATGCATGCGCGCTTTAAAAAATGTATGTTTTTTAATGCGTGCACATACATGCATGCACGCCCTCAAACATGTATGTTTTTTGATATCTTTTTTTTAAATTTTATTTAATTTTATTAATTTTGATAAAAAGAACTTCAAATATGCTTTGCGAATACAAATATTCTTTAAAAACATACATGTACTCCTTCAGACATACATGTTTGCCTTCAAAAATAAGAGTTTTGCAAGTTCTGTCACTAAGATGGGTTCTGTAAATAAAGTTACACTATATATATATATATATATATATATATATATATATATATATATATATATATATATATATATATATATATATATATATATATATATATATATATATATATATATATATATATATATATATATATATATATATATATATATATATATATATATATATATATATATATATATATATATATATATATATATATATATATATATATATACTAGTTTCGTAACCCGCCCAACGGGCGGGTTCGGTTCGTAATTTTTAAAAAACAATGGTTGTCAATCCGTTATATTTGTTGGCAGTAGGATATATAGTTGTCAGTGTGATACAATCGATTTTGCTAAAACGTTAGACTTTCGCTCACCCTACGGACAAGTTCGGTCTCATGTTAATCTTTGAATATACAAAAATCAACGGGTGGGTTCGGTTTGTATTTTTTAAACGACGTTTTTCTATCCGTTATATTGGTTGACAGTAGGACATATATCTTTAAGGGTGATGAAATCATTCTTTAAAGAAAACTAACAACTGATAGTATTAGGTCTTGCTCACTAAAGATTCTTGGATCGGTCCATGTTAATCTTCGAATGTACGCAAATGCTAAGAATATTATTATTAATGTAGAAAGGATAAAATTTATATAATGACAACAAACTTTTTGAAAATTAACATAATGAAACACTTATTTTTCTTATTACCGATATCACCGACGTACTGTCAAATTCATTTTCAACTTGAACCCAACATATATACTATTTGTTATAATATGGCAATGTTAGTTCATATGACCAACGATTGTTTGCAACGTTAGTCCTTTATACTAACAGCCGGCTTTAATTAACTAAAAAGAAAAAACTTAAATTTTTTACTTTTTATTTAATTTTTAATTTATTTCGGAATTCTACTAATCATAATATTTTGTGAGGATTTGGCCAGTGAGACGACGGAAAATAAAGTTCGGTTATAAAACTTCCCATATAAAGAATGTATAATTTTTGCAAATCTATATCATACGTATTTGTTTTTGAATCTATTTCATATAGCACCAACTTCCTGCGCAATTGACAATGTGAAAGTGAAAGAAAGGTATAAAGGCAACCACATATGCTTCTAGATTGACATGGTTTATCAAGCAAAAGGAATTGAGATTGCTTTAGATTTCAAAATCACTGATGTGAACTAAGCGTGCAGTGCAAAAGCAAAATCATAGTATATAATAGCACATATAAATTTCAAAATAGCCACTGATTGATTCTACTTACAAACAAACAACTATTAGGACATGTCTCCAAGTACGAGTAGCAAAACTAAAAATGCTTACTAATCTTCCCCTACAACAAATTAGCAGCTATAAATGAAGCAAAGCCGATGAGCGTAGAAAGTGAGGCCTAATAAAGTGATCGTATTGTAATGCATAATTATGGTCTTGTGTTCTTATGGAGTCGCGTTTGGTTATAGAATGTTGGGCCTGGGACAAAGTACACGTTAGTGTGTCAAAAGTGTTTGTTTTAGTCTGTTTGATTTAATTTTTCTTTTCGGACCTCTCTAAATCTGATATGACTTCTCTCAGACTTAATAATTCTTGTGTTTCATGGGATTAATGGCGCATGAATCCTGTTTCGGTAATCTGTTGTGCTACACTGCTGTTCGGTTTGCTGTTTTGATTCATATCATGGTGGGTTTATTAGCCGTATTAGTTGTGGAGATGGTTCAGGCTCTAATTGAGGTGCTCGAAGCCCAAAGATTTGTGCTTTTTAACGATTTTATTTGAGTTTTTTGAATATCAGTCATACATGTTTAAGTGATGATCGAGAAAGGCCATATATTTTTCATTAGCAATTTCCACAACACCTTACCGAACTCACATAAGCGTGTATATTTTTAAGACCTTTTTTAGTACTTTACTTTGAAAAACATCATCCTATTCTAATGTTGCATCCTGCATCCAAAGTATAACCGAATTGGGAATCTCCTTTACACCACAAGCAATCAAAGCCTTGGTTTTGGCTGTGTTTAATAATCAGCATGCCTCGTTCTTTGGACTTTCTTTACAACCTCTTTAATCAGTTTCCTTTCTTTCTGAATCTTTCCCGCTACTTCTTCAAACCTTTCAGCAAAAATCCAACCTGGTGCATGTTTTAGATAAGTCTGAATAACAGACTTAAACAATAGTATCACCTTTTTAATATCATAAATGGGAACAATTCAATAAATCGCAACAAAACTTTTTCAGGCCCGTTTAACCACTTGAGTTTGAATGTTTGTTTAAATTTGCATAAAAATTTTAAACATAGTTCTCCACCAAATAATATAAGATTCTGCACAAAGTTTTGCACAGGGGTGTTTTGACGAAAATATTTGGAGAGCTTGTTGTCACCGTTGAATAAACATTGGGAACATATGTCAGCTCCAATGCTTCATGACCTACGTGCTGCATTTATTGTCATCAGTTTCTTCAATGTCAAAACAACAGTCAAATTTGAAGTTGTTTCAAGTGATTGAGACCCTCCAGCAAAATCATGTAGTCTCAAAACTAACAATAAATGCAGCACAGGACTGTATAGACGATGTTGAAGATATGAAAAAAATACTTACAGGGGTTTGTTCTTGAGTGGCTTGCTGTGTTATTCATATTTACAAAGAAGAATCAATCAGCAAAGAACACCATAAGTAAGTTGACACTGATCGCTACATGAAGGGTTTTAATGGTGGAGTGAAATTCAGATCCTCTATTGCCCTTGCACCTGTCAGAAACATAACAGAATGAGTAAGGAAAACTCCAACCTGCTTAAATTTACATAATTAGATAGTGGTAATGTTACTCATGCAGATTTTTTCCAATAAAACCAATGCTTATTCACTTAATCTCTTCTCAAAACATTTTTTGTCGGACAAATTAAATTCAAGTAGAATAATAAGTTCAGCAAATTAAGATCAATTGGACACCTCATATTGATATCAGTGAACTCCATAGTACATTCCTGCTCACTAAGTTCAGCATTGATTCACTAAATTTTGAATTTTGAGTTACATTTTAAACTTTTAATAATTTTGAACTAAACTTATAAAGTACTTCATAAGATTAAAAAAACCAAACCTGCATATATCCCTTTGTGGTCGGGAAGAATATAATATGTATAGACATGTGCTCCAATCCCTTATCAAGAGGGTTTTGGCAAACTATAAGAATAAAAAAGTTATTCTAGAGCATCACCATGCTCATACAGTATTTTCATGATTTTGATTCCTGTATTTTTATCTTTATATCCTTTCGTTGGTGCACACATAAGCTTTATTAAGTTAGTATATCAGTTTAACTTCACCTGAAAATTAAGCATAACAACTTATAATGCAAAATTCATATTTCCGTTATATAATGGAACAATTATGAACTTACCATGTTAACTCGATTAAGGGGGCCACTGAGCTCCTAACTACACAAGATCTTTTTCCATCCATTATTGTAATTTGTATTATAATACCCCTCTTCTTATTGTCATGATGGGTGGAACGTGTGCACAAGGGAAGCCGCTTATATGACCCATTTAGAGTTGGACCCCCATAATTTATTTTCACAAGGTCATGAACAAAACAAACAAATCCATACAGAGAATTCACATAAAACTCATTCACTTCGACAAAGGAGTTCAAAAGAGACATACCTATGGTGTTATGATTCATAACGAAAACCAACCTGCAAAGAACGATTAACCTGCATACTTGTATATTTGAGGATCATGTATAGTTACAGAATTGGTAATATTGACATATTCATGTGATTTTGTCACCACGCATACACAATAACAATCAAATTAATGGCCTATTGTATTCAATTACCTTGTAACTTATTGTAATCCCCTAGGTCTATGTAAACACACAATACACCTATTGTAAGACAAAGAACGGCCTGTAAGACCTTTTTTTAAGAAATGAAAGTTATAATTTGAGCGAGAATTAGAAAAAACGCAGAATAACAAATAAAATACAGCCGAAAAAAAAAGTTGAAAAAACAAATATTTACATTATAATTTAATAGTAAGAGAACCTAACCATAAGTAACCTCGGATTCTAATTTTTTGTATCATAGGTTACGTGCGTCCCAAGAGAAGATCATATGGTTGTTCATGGTGAGCATGAAGCCCCTTGGATACACCTGCATGTGCAAAATTACACATTTACATTATCTTGTTACTACCTGAATGTTAGCAAAGAGTTGCACCAGTAACGACTCTATAGTTTAAGTCGATGCAATGTATTTTATCATGTCCTTTTCAGGATCTAAATATTTTCCTAAACCGTATCGAGTTTACAGATTATTTGTGATCAGTACCGGATGTGAATCTGTGTCCATACCCGACATGTCTTTATCTCCACATTAGACAAACGCATGAGATTAGGGTTTATGATGATGAGATGATACTACTAAAATATCATAAATTAAGAAAAATACCTACATGACAACAGATGGCCGGGTTTTTTTTTAATCTGGTGCTTTTGATTTAATAAAGATAAAGATTGGTGGTTATTGATGATTATGAAGAAGGGGACTGGGGTTCTTTGATGGCTGTTCTATAAAGATGGAGGAGATTAAGGTATAAGGAGTGTAATTGAGGATGTATAGTTTTGAGTGACATAGATAGATCCCTGAACCGGATTTCATATATAACTTGACCACATCTTCATATGAAAGCATATGATCACATCATATCATATGTGGGCAAGTATATGATCAGATCATGAAAAAACATGTTTGAAACATAATGTACAGGATGAAAACTTAGAGAAAAACTTACACAGAGTTCCTATGGAAGATATAGATACCGAATGATCTTAAAGCATTAGGGTATGCAGAAAAAAAGTATCTATGATCTTAAAGCATTAGGGTATGCAGAAAAAAAAGTTTCGGCTGTGTTTTTGTTATAGTTAAGAAAATACGGCGTGATTTAGGGTTTACATAATATATACCCTAAATATATACTTAAATATATACCGATTGCTTAAAAAAATATTCACTTTCCAAAATAATTTAGACATAATCCAATAGCCAATAAGAAAATGACATGTAGGATATGACATGGCACCATCTTATTTTCTTATGTCAAACTTAGCCCCATATATATTATATATATATATATATATATATATATATATATATATATATATATATATATATATATATATATATATATATATATATATATATATATATATATATATATATATATAGTTAGGATCAAATGAGAAGAAACCTTAAAATAAGAAGGACAAGAAGAAAATATAACCGCATATTCGAGATGCATCCACTTAAATTAGACGCATCTTCATAATCTTAGATGCATTATAATGCATCATAATATGTTGTATAGCTTTTAATTAGATGCATATATGTATATTAGATGCATTTATGATTTATCTATATTTTTGTTCCTCTGCGCGTGCCAAAATCATGAAAATCAATTTGCACCATCTACACATCAAATTAACTTCCAAAACTCAAGATGGTGCATCTACATGAATATAAATGCATCTAATGCAAGTCGTTGCATCTCAAATGTGTGGTTTTAGTTTCTTCTTACCACTTCTTATTTTAAGTTTCTTCTCACTGGATCCTTACTATATATATATATATATATATATATATATATATATATATATATATATATATATATATATATATATATATATATATATATATATATATATATATATATATATATATATATATATATATATAGTAAGGATCCAATGAGAAGAGTGTTTATAATAAGAAGGATAAGAAGTAATCTTAACCAATCAAATTAGATTAAATTTAAGGGTATTTTAGACATTCTTATTTATTCCTAGTCTTTCTCCTTTCTTCCACAACCTCTCTTGATATGTAACCTCCTCTCATTTCTTCTGAATATCACTTCGCATATAGATGCATTTTAATTCATATTCCTTCTTTTCAATATTTACGTACATATGGAAAATTAATATAGATGCATGTGTTTATTATAGATGTGTATTTAGTATAGATGCATCACTAAGTAGCGTACATGTGTTTAATTGTATTACTGACAAATGTTATTGATTGCATCTAATTTTTAATTTATGCATCTAAGTTTTAACGACAAATACTACTTTTATAACATTCGATATTTTGATAAATGTGTTGACCACTTAAAAGAACATAACATATAATAGGTACTTGGACTGCATGTGAACATAAATATATGATAAATGCAATAAACCAACAATTTGCATCTACTTTTTTTTACGTACAATTCAACTTTGTTTGACTACGTGATTAGCTTAAAACAAAATTAGATGCTTTTAAAAATCTTTTACGCTCATGCATTTACAAAAAGGTATAACAAGTAAAGGTGCAATATAATATATCAAATAAGATGCAAAATATTATAAAATGGATGGTGGAATTGTTTAGATGGAAGCATCTGAATTGTGGAGAAAATTGCAATGAAATAGTATTTAAAATGTTATTTTCGACGTTAAACCAAAACAACCGAATACAGTGTTTGGAAATATTGTTATTTTAATACTATACCCTTATACTTCCCATAAAATGGACTATTATTTACCAGTTTGCCATTAAGTTGATCTATCCCTTCATTTCTTGATCTAATGGCTATGTTAACTTCTTATCCTTCTTATTATAAACTTTCTTCTCATTTGATCTTTACTTTATAGGTGCATCTGAAATGTGTGGTTGTGGTTTCTTCTCATTCTTCTCATTTTACATTATCTTCTTATTTGATCCTAACTCATATATATATATATATATATATATATATATATATATATATATATATATATATATATATATATATATATATATATATATATATATATATATATATATATATATATATATATATATATACAAGCCTTTAGAGCTTTAAGTATATATAGTTTTAATTAAAATTGAATTTATGTGTGTTTGTATTAGAAGTTTAGTATATATAGTGTTAGTTATAGAGTTGATATTTTAATGATGTATCATAGAATAGACAAAAATAACGTAGTTTAAGATATTTTATTTATTTAAGAATATTATGAGTTATTTGAATTTAAATACGTTAACGGTATGAATAAGTCTGTTACATAATTTTTTTAGAATTTTAATAATAGTGTATAAATATATTATGTATTTTTGAATTTTATGAGGTAATAAATTTTGTATATGTTAATGTTATGAATAAGGTTTTTACATTAATTTTTTTGAAATTAATATTATTGATGTGCATTTTAATAAAATTTTGCATTAAAGGCATTGTTTCACCATCCTTCCTTATATATTTTTATACAATTTTATATTTAAGGCATCATTTGTAATTCATATATATATATTATAGAATTTTTTATTTAAGGCATCATTTGTAATTCCTATTTTATTTTTGAAGCATTTTATGGAATCATTTTTATAGAATTTTGTATTTAAGGCATTGTTTCACCATCCTTCCTTATATATTTTTATATAGTTTTGTATTTAAGGCATCATTTATCCCTATATATATTTTTATAGAATTTTATATTTAAGACATCATTTGTAATTCCTATTTTATTTTTGAAGAATTTTATGGAATCATTTTTATAAAATTTTATATTTAAGGCATTGTTTCACCATCCTTCCTTATATATTTTTATAGAATTTTGTATTTAAGGCATCATTTGTAATTCCTATATATATTTTTATAAAATATTATATTTAAGGCATCATTTGTAATTCCTATTTTATTTTTGAAGCATTTTATGGAATCATTTTTATAGAATTTTGTATTTAAGGCATTGTTTCACCATCCTTCTTTATATATTTTTATAGAATTTTGTACTTAAGGCATCATTTGTAATTCCTATATATATTTTTATAGAATTTTGTATTTAAGGCATCATTTGTAATTCCTATTTTATTTTTAAAGCATTTTATGGAATCATTTTTATAGAATTTTGCATTTAAGGCATTGCACCATCCTTCATTATATATTTTTATATAATTTTGTATTTAAGGCATCATTTGTAATTCCTATATATATTTTTATAGATTTTGTATTTAAGGCATCATTTGTAATTCCTATTTTATTTTTGAAGTATTTTATGGAATCATTTTTATAAAATTTTGTATTTAAGGCATTGTTTCACCATCATTCCATATATATTTTTACAGAATTTTTTATTTAAGGCATCACTTGTAATTTCATATATATATTTTTATAGAATTTTATATTTAAGGCATCATTTGTAATTGCTATTTTATTTTTGAAGCATTTTATGGAATTATTTCTATAGGATTTTGTATTTAAGGCATTGTTTCCCCATCATTCCTTATATATTTTTATATAATTTTGTATTTAAGGCATCATTTGTAATTCCTATATATATTTTTATAGAATTTTATATTTATGTCATCATTTGTAATTCCTATTTTATTTTTAAAGCATTTTATGGAATCATTTTTATAGAATTTTGTATTTAAGACATTGTTTCACCATCCTTCCATATATATTTTTATAGAATTTTGTATTTAAGGCATCATTTTTAATTCATATATATTTATAGAATTTTGTATTTAAGGCATCATTTGTAATTCCTATTTTATTTTTGAAGCATTTTATGGAATCATTTTTATAGAATTTTGTATTTAAGGCATTGTTTCACCATCCTTCCTTATATATTTTTAAATAATTTTGTATCTAAGGCATTATTTGTAATTCCTATATATATTTTGATAGAATTTTATATTTAGGGTATCATTTGTAATTCCTATTTTATTTTTAAATCATTTTATGGAATCATTTTTATAGAATTTTATATTTAAGGCATTTTTTCACCATCCTTTCTTATATATTTTTGTAGAATTTTGTATTTAGGGCATCATTTGTAATTCCTATATATATTTATATAGAATTTTGTATTTAAGGCATCATGTGTAATTCCTATTTTATATTTTAAGCATTTTATGGAATCATTTTTATAGAATTTTGTATTTAAGGCATTGTTTCACCATCCTTCCTTATATATTTTTTATAGAATTTTGTATTTAAGGCATCTTTTGTAATTCCTATTTTCTTTTTGAAGCATTTATGAAAATTATTTAATGAATTACATGTGTCATTTTAATAGAATTTTGTATTTAAGGAATTGTTTCACCATCCTTCCTATATAATTTTTGAAGCATTTTATGGAATCATTTTTATAGAATTTTATATTTAAGGCATCATTTGTAATTCTTATTTTATTATTGAAGCATTTTATGGAATCATTTTTATAGAATTTTATATTTAAGACATTGTTTCACCATCCTTCCTTATATATTTTTATAGAATTTTGTATTTAAGGCATCATTTGTAATTCATATATATCTTTATAGAATTTTGTATTTAAGGCATCATTTGTAATTCCTATTTTATTTTTAAAGCATTTTTTGGAATCATTTTTATAGAATTTTGTATTTAAGGTATTGTTTCACCATCCTTCCTTATATTTTTTTTATAGAATTTTGTATTTAAGGCATCATTTTTAATTCCTATTTTCTTTTTAACCATTTTATGAAATCATTTTTATATAATTTTGTATTTAAGGCATTGTTTCACCATCATTCCTTATATATTTTTATAGAATTTTGTATTTAAGGCATCATTTGTAATTCCTATATATATTTATATAGAATTTTGTATTTAAGGCATCATGTGTAATTCCTATTTTATTTTTGAAGCATTTTATGAAATCATTTTTATAGAATTTTGTATTTAAGGCATTGTTTCACCATCCTTCCTTATATTTTTTTTATAGAATTTTGTATTTAAGGCATCTTTTGTAATTCCTATTTTCTTTTTGAAAATTTTATGGAAACCATTTAATGAATTACATGTGTCATTTTAATAGAATTTTGTATTTAAGGAATTGTTTCACCATCCTTCCTATATAAGGGTTTTTGATTTGATTTGATTTGATTTGATTTGATTTGATTTGATTTTGATTTTATTTGATTTGATTTGATTTGATTTTGATTTGATTTGATTTGATTCTATTTGATATATGTATATATATATATATATATGTATATATATATATATATATATATATATATATATATATATATATATATATATATATATATATATATATATATATATATATATATATATATATATATATATATATATATATATATATATATATATATATATATATATATATATATATATATATATATATATACTAGCGTCGTAACCCGTCCAACGGGCGGGGTCGTTTTTTTCTTGTTTTGGTGTGTTTATGGTTCGTGCGTTTTTAGTTACTTGAATTTCTAATTTAACTTTAGTATATTTTAGTTATAGTTTACGCTTAACCTTTATATGTGGTCAATGGGCGAGGTTATCTTTTTTCTTGATTTTAACGAACCGATACCCGGGGACTCGATCAGGTTAACCTGATGATCGATTCTTTTACGGTTTTACCCAGTGACTTGACCGGGTTGACCCGGTGATCAAACCATAACCCGGTATATTGGTATAATATGATTCTTAAATTTATGTTAAAAATAAATATTTTTTAAAAAATTTAAAATTCAATCCGATTTAAAAAAATTCAAAAATTTCAGAAGTTTTAAATGTCCAAATAATATAATTTTAAAAAAATCTAAATTTTTAAAAAAGTCTAAAACTTCAAAAATTTGTATAATAATTATAAAAAATCTAAAAAATATAGTATATGTTCAATGTTTTGGATCAACAAACAAAAAAAATTGCTTAATCTAGTGTTTAGAGAAGTTGAAAGGTTGCTATTCGTATGAAAAGACCTATGTTCAAACCTAACTAATGACATATTTTTAATATTTTAAAAAAGTCAATACAAAATTAAAAATAAACTTCAAAAATATTTAAGAAAAACTGAAAAGAAAAAAGTTTTGAAATTCAGAAAATAAAAAATAGACAAAATTAAAACTTAAAAAGAATAGTACTAAAATTATAATTCCAAAAAAATTAAAGGTATTTAGTTTTAGTGTGTTTAAGTATATAGGTAAAGTTTAATCTAGACCTTCTTTTATTATAAATCCAAATAACCAATCTCATTCATTTATCTTTTTCATCTAATTAAAAACTCACTTTCATTATTTTTCTAAAAATTAAATATCTCACAAACCGTTGATCGTTACGAAATGAATATGTCATTATTACGTGAATTAAATTATTTTTCTATCGAAGGCACGTGTATAAATTTTGACGAACTTTTTTTTTGTTTAAGAAAATTATATATGATTCGTATCACGAGTCATATATGATTTTTTGAAATCATATATGATTCAAATCGCGAATCGTATATGATTTTCTGAAATTACATGTGTATGATTTTAAAATCAATATGATTTTGAGAAATCATATATGATTCGTGAACGAATGATTTTCTCAGACAAAAAAAAAATTCGACGAAAGTTTATAAATGTGTCCCTCTATAGAGAGATCATTTAATTCTTGTTGTAATTGTGTATTTTCGGTCACTTGACGATTTATCGTTTGTGATATATTTTTTTTATAGAAAAAGATAGAAGTGTGTTTATGTGAATATGATTGGTTGCTTTGTTTTATGTTAATTAGGGTATTTACAATTTAACAAAAGCTTTACCATAATAAGTTGCTAAGTGCAATTGACATATTTTGTAAAAGAATTTTCGAATTTAAAAAGAAAAACAAAAAACAAATCGAAAATTAAAAAAAAAACGAACTTACCTTCTATATTTTATATTTATGGATGCTTTATATATTGTTCCAATACAAATATATAACTTCCATTGTACATAACAGACAAAATACTGGAAGAATATGTTTAACTAAGTGTGGTACAATTTAGTAGTACAAAATGAACAACGCATGATTCGCTTTTCTTGGGTGTGAAAGAAGGCTTCCCAAGTTCCCATGATCCAACATTTTAAAGAGTTCATTAAATATAGCCTACAGGAAATATATAAATTATTGTTAAACTTCACAAAGTTATACTAACTAAGAATGATACATGGTCGTACAACAACATAAAAGCAAAGATCATGTTTGATTTGAGACCACAAATAATTATGTTTGATTTATCCTTAATGATACAAAAGCTAATATTAAAATATCACCAAAGATGTAATATGAGATTCGATGATTCGGAATTGTATGAGTAGGTATCCTGCCCTCCTTGTTCCGTTCTCAGCGACATCAGATGTTTTGATTGTCCTAGAGTTTGTGGTGGGCAAAGTCACGTTATAGCTCGCCACCAACGTTTTTTATTCTTTATTCATTTTTTGTCCCAAACTCCCTCATCAGACATAAAAAGGTAGTGCAGGTCAGTGGTTATATCTGATATGAGTGAAAAAGATGAAGAAAAAGTGATCTTCAAACGCAGACTATTACCCTCGAAAAAAACTGCTTCACCTTGACACAAGATGATGAATCATTTGCTTAAATGATGCAACATCATTAAAAACCATATTTTAAAAGGTTAAAGTTTTGTCCCCTTGAATCTTTTTATGAAATTCTGGTATGTCTCTTTAACTACCTGAACCAATTCATCACATAACAATAAAATTAAATAATCTGAGTTTGTAACCCCTTTGTTTACTTCCACTATGATATCTTATTAACAAAAGGTGTAGTTTCTTAAAATTGTGTCAAAATCCGACACGCTAATTTTTAAAAGAATAAAAATAACACATTTGGACGGAAAATGTTTTTGGTCTACCTGGCCACCCATGAATTACACACAGTAAGTAGAACAGTTTAAGCGCGACACATATTGAATTGTGTGTCGCATAAGCAAGGCCATCTATTTAATCATTCTTATCATGATATTGTCCTGTATACTTTTTACTAAATGGAACCCATCGTCTACCAAAATCTAGTTTCCGATAAGGTATCAAAAAGCAACATATTAGCACCATCATGCGACACATAACAACTCACTTTCACCGTTGGATAATACTCTTTTTGCGGTAATAATAGGTGGTTCCTTTGGTGGGTCAACTGAACTTACGAAAAATTCTAGAGGCAAGAGGCCGTTGGGTTTACCCTTACGCTCAAACCTTAAGGAGAGCGCCAAGATAGGTTTCTCGGTTTATTAAGAACAATAAAAAATTTTCTTTTAAAATGTGTAGATATCAGGGATACATCTTTTGGAGTAGGAGAAGGGTCTCACTCGTTTTTTCTTGAACTGTTGAAGACTGAGTTTTTTAGAGTAGAGGATGTTGGTGATTATGAGTCTTTGGATTTGAACTAGGAGATTAGTAGAGGATTAGAAGATATTCCACTTACATAGGATTTTCAAGATAGATCTTAGATTAGTGTGAAAATAGTACCTGAACCATACCGCTTCATGTTCAAAAAACTTTGAAGGTGTGACAGGACAATTGCTCGAGGTGGTTGTGGACCTTGAACTGGAGCCCAGACTGGAGTTGAGTGGCTGTTCATTATCTGTGTGGACTGGTAGAAGAAAATCAAACAACACATTTGACAAATAACACTTGCCAAAGCTTGGAAAAACTGCAGGTTCATTTGTTTGGAAAAAAGGTTACATATACCGTGATATTTTTTAGGGGGAATAAAACTATCTTACAATGATAAATTACCATGGGAATCTCTATGCTAAAATGCTGGATTTTGCTTTGACATAAATCCTAGTTTTTGTACCTGTTACATGTATGAATACTCACAATTACAGAAACAAAATGGGCTTCTGATTTGTGAGTCAAAAGACTATGAAATTAAATTAAAAGACTGGTAATGAGACAATAGTTATTTTTGGGTAAAATGAGACGATAAGTTTGTAAAAGAAGAACAAAACTAACCTGGTCATTGAATATTATGGTCATGTCACCACTGAAATAGATCAGTTAGTTGGAGTTCGTTCTAGGAACCATCACCAGATTAGGTAGCTAGTGCAACCATTTGGCGTTGACCACCGTAATCACCTTTTAACATGTGTAAACCTTTAAATGGCAGAAAAGATACTTACTTCTTCTAGAAGACGATGGTTCCGCTTCAGATGTTGAAGATTCTCTTGGACCAAGCTGGTGTTTAAACTTATCTTTAGCTAATATTCAGCTCCTGATGCTTCCATCACCATACGCTCAATTTTTTTCTCAGTTAGCTCCACGTCTGAGCAAAAGCGCGCCTCTGCCAACAGAGCCTATTAATGAGTAAGTTAGAATATGATTTGAAGTTAATGGGAACACAGCTGAACATGCTATGTACCGAGAGCTCTAAGGATGCTACATGATATAGCTGAACATGCTACGTTCAAATCTGCACAAAATGTATGCTTTGAAATAGGCATTTATTCTTCCTTGATTGAATTTAGAATATATGTGCTCGCCATAATTATGCATTTATATTGTATTGTGCGTATGCGCATTTAAGAGATCTGGTTAGTTACCAACCTTACATACAGTTTCATTTATGCGTCTAATTATTCATTTTCATTCTTTCATCACACACCTTATAAAGTTCAACATGCAGAGTCCAATTTATACCTTAAGAGTTTGATAAATATACAAGAAAAATATACCTGCTCATGTTATTCAGCAATATTATTATCCACCAAGCAAATGTGACAGCAACATTATTATCCAAAACAGACATTAAGCAAGTGTGACAGCAAAATTTCATCCAAATTAGTTGAAAGTTATAACAGTCAACTCCAAAAAATAAATCATTTTTGACCCATTACCTAGTGCGACATCGACGTTTTCTAGATAACTTTAAGAACAAAAATGTATCATTCAACTCCAAAACAAACCATATAGTCAACCGTAGAAAAGATTTCCACTTAAAGGGGTGTTTGGCAAACAGCAAAACCACATCAGATACTTGTCAGTTTCAAAATAAAACATAACAAAGTGATTAAAGGGGTGTTATGCTTTAACATATTTTTCAATGTTACGACGCTAGGCCAATGTGTCAAAATTAGTTGGTAAATCGTAGTAGGTTTATGGATGTCAGGGTAGTTTTTACAACAAAAAAAATTGTAAACAGCAAAATGATTACAGAACATAAAATCCATACGACTCCTTACCTTATGGTGGAAAATTCGCTGATACTCTTGATGTGTTACTCGAAGCCTAATCACATAATCTTATTCGTAGAAAAAATAGAAAAGGACAATAGCAAGATATTTAACAAAGTAAATAGCCTAGACACACTTTATAGTATAAGGAACCATGATCAACCAGGTTATCTTCTCGTCCAATAGGCGAGTTTAATCTACGTAACCGGTTCAACACCTGATAAGCAGGTAACATGTAAAAAAGAATACGTTATTGAAAACAGAAAAGGATATCACGTGTGAAACACCACAGGTACTGGTGATCGTATTAGTGATTATACCTCTTGGTAGGATTAATCTACTGGTGATCGTATCCTTGATCTGAATACATGCGTTTTTAAGTACATACGAAAATATTGTTACCGTAATTTGAATTGGTCACGAGATGAAAGTTTAGGTGGATTAATATCTGCTTCTTACTTTTGTGTGAGATGTGCACAGGTTCGGAACTGTTTACTTTGTTATGGTATAGCACTGGTACTCAACCATCCGATTTGGAAACACGCCAATATTACTGCTATTTCAGTGATACTACCAAAAACAACCACACAAAAAATGAATATAGCGTATATTCATCACAAATTCAATCTAAAAACATAAACATTAATCACAACAATGATAAATAAAACATACCCAGATCAAGAAACATACAAATATTCATCCATACAATCATATAAACCAAGAAAAATAGAATTTGATAAAAACCTATGAAAACCAAGATTAACAGAATGTGATAAAAACCCATGAAAACAGATATGAAAAAAAAGGTGGTCTTGCCTGCTAAGACAGAAGATTCTCATGACTGAGTATGAAGATTCTCATGATTATGTAAAGTTTTTATTTATTGCAAAAGGGTTGAATCAGCTCACCTACTTGAGACACCCATTTAGGAGACCTGGTTGCCATTTATTCGTGGTGAATCGATCGCGAAAAATACTAATAATGAATGCGTCTGATTCGATTAATGATTAAAGAAAACGGTGGGTAAAGAGATGTCTTGATTTGTTTTAATAAATGGTGGTTAAAGAGAAGTTGTGATCTGTGTTTATATGAGATTGAGATTGAAACTTGATTTGAGATTGATTGTGTTGATTTAACGATTGATTGTGAATAAAACAACCAAGATTAAAAGATCGATTAATTTTTTTATGTTTCTTGGATTAGGGTTTACACACAATTGTTTAGAGAGACATGGATGGCTTGTGTGTGTTTTTTCACCCCGTTGCTGTGGGGAAAAATGAATTAAAAAGAAACTGTATAGCATTATTTATACAAAACGCGATTTTATTAAAAAGGCGTTTTTAAAAAAACGCGTTCCGCCCAAATTGACGAAAATTAGGCAACTAATGAGAATTTTTAGGCAAATCTCAAATTCTATTGGTTAAAAGATCTGACTGGAATATGACTGGATTAAAAAGTATGGTTTCAAATCATAATTATACCTATATATAATATAGAGATATATATACGACTGCTGAGCTCAAAGGTTATGTACAGGCAAGTGGATTCTTGAAACCTCAAAGCTAAGAGCAAATATTGAAGTTCTTGAAATAAATATATGGTAGATTTTCTGTATGAGTATCTCTTTCTTTCTATTTTTTTATGAAACAGGGTATCCTATTTTACCCTTTTCATAAATCAGCATATGGTGAAATTATGGATCAAATACTTTTGGCGATTAATGTGTTTAGATGTGGTATGTACCAAATCTTGGATCTTATGTTCAATCTAAATTAAAATCTCCTAAATTAATTAAAAAGACATGTGAAAGTTTTACACATATATATGACCACGTTTGTTACGGAGAGCTGAAAATGGTATTTGATCATTATATAGTCTACGTGTAGCAGTAAATTTAAGCTGCAAAATGAACTAATTAGTTCCAAAACTAATGTCCAACATCCTTAGAAAGATATATGTTGGCGCCAAAAGTCTATAAACATCTTATACTTTTTGGACCATGTTGTTGCTATTAACTAATTTATCTCTGTATATTTTGCAAAAGCATACCGATATATTCTACCTGGTTAGTTCAATACTGAATTTTGTTGGTGCTTCCTATATTTCTTTGCCATGGTATATATGTACCAACGCTGCCACATACATCCATTGAGTTCTGTGTGCTACTTATTATTTTCTACGACTTTAGAATTCTGTAAACTATATAAACTCTGAAGGAGAATCTATGAGATATGTTATGTTTAGTCAAACTGTAAGAATAGCCTATAATATAAATTCGATAAGATCAATGGATTGATATTGTAACCACTAAAACCATTTATATGTTATGATATTGTAGTATTAACTTTAGATCATATTCTAACGGACATATGAACGGGTTCTCCTGGTGAAGGCGTAACTGAATTCGTAACTCTGCTCAGACGTGGAGCTAACTGAGAAATAAATCGATCGAATGGTCATGGACACTTCACAAAAGGATTCTCATAGCCAATAATATGTTTACCAACCGGCTTGGTCAAAAAGAATCTTCAACATACAGCTGAACGGGTGAACCACCTTATTCTAGAGGCAGTAAGTAACATTTTCCCCATATAATACAGATAATATGTTTCACTAAATTAGAAAAAATATCATATTGCAAAAGACCCAAATTGATGAGAAGCAAGGCTGATTAGTGTCGGATTTCAGAATTTGCAAGTCGCTACGTGATGCGCTTTTCAAGTAATTTATTTGACAACTTTGGCGTCTTGAAAAATTTCAGGAAAATAACAATTGTTCGATATCTTTGAACTTCTCAGATTTGACTTTTAACATTGCTATGCAGAATTCGTTTTCATAAGTCTAGAGGACACAACCTAAATTACCTGATACACTTTCTAAAGTAATCATGAGGGTTGTAATAAGCTATCTAAAATGCGCTTATCTAGAATCCCAACAGATTATATATTACAGCCTTTTTGTGAGATTGCATTTTAGAGCTCCTAAGCATCTGAAGACGCTTTGAGAACCACTAGGATGCAACCTAAATCAGCATGTTTATGTTCTTCTTATTTTTTTTATAGTTGACGACCCTTTTTAGATTTTTAGTGTTTAGCATCGAGTTAACCCGATGCTACTGTGAGACTGAGGACTAAAACCTTATTACTGCCCCTAAATAAAGGGGTGTTTGGATGTGCATTTTGAACTCAATTACACGCTACAAAACACAAATCCAATACTTACAAAGTTATGAATTTTTGGGTTACATATAGATATTGCAGTTGCACTTAAGGTTGTTGAAGAAGATGGTATGTATGTGGATTATTTATCTATTAGACACTCTCATCCGGGACGAAATATTACATCATGGACTCTGCAAGGTTTATATGGGCATGTATAGGTGACTCGGACCTGAACAAAATAATCTTTGATACCTTATTGGAGGGCAAGGGAGGGAGCGGATCGTATAATTTGCATCTTAACTATGGAGCTGGAACCCGGGGCGTTCAACCTCTTCCCGAAGATGTTGCCAATAGGCCTCGATTTAGAAACTGATAGTGCATCAGTGGCCATATTATTGCTCAAGTATCTCATGCAAGGGGAGGCTTGCAAAGAAACTATATCTCTTAGCAAGGATGGTAAAACTTCATGGTTGCCATCTTGTAAGTCACGAGAGGATCAAAGAGGTAATATTAGTTTTATATATTTTTGATTTAGAATCATAAATACGTATCAAGTTTGTGGTAGCAGATAATTTTTTTTTTTGCAATGCATTAATATGAAAATGTACGCTGTTGTGAGAATTTTAGAAGAGTATTTAGGAGCTGTTAATTCTCTTAATCCGAAACAAAGGTTTTTAAATATCAGATTCACGGCAAGTATCACCTGAATTGTTGTCAGTTAATGATAATAGTAGTGCATGTCTCATACATGCCTCAATTTAGAAACTGTACCAAACACACCAGTAGACATTGTATTGATACAAGAGAATATATATGGATGATCGAGTCTTTCAATTCTTCACATCCCATCTCAAGTATACTAACCTCTTTCAGTTTATTCTAAAGTATCTGCGTACACTATGAGTTTGTTACTAAGAAAGAAGCATAGTCGTGTGCCTGTCTAATTAGAAAGGCCTATAAAATATTATCGGGCTTATCTTGGTAAGAACTTTTAAGGCGTCACTTTTTTGTATAAGCCAAACTGTTAACAGACCGGTACTTTTTTCTTGCAATTTAGGTAAAAAAGTCTAATAAAATTCTGGGCCGAAGATGAAGTTCCAATCAAGAATCTTAGTATCCAAAAAATTCCTAAGTAACATTTCTTATTTCATAATGAAACAATTTGTGCTGTTTTTTTTCCTTTTGTTAGGACAAGATATTTTAGATTTTATTATTAACTGTAATAATTAGATACGATAATCGTTGATAGGTGTGTAAACACCCATCCTTTTTACCACTTAACTACAATAATAATCGAGCCAAAACGTGTATTTTATGTCATAAATGTCGGAATTATGCGTGGTTTGTGTTTTTGTTGTGATTTAGGACGAAAATGTGGAAAGGGGAGAAAACACGGGCATTCACGGGCTTTTATCGAAGAAAAAGACAAAAGACGAAGTCAAGAAATCAAGAGTGCAAAAAGAACGGAAGTCCGAGACCAATTCTGAAGATTTATCGAAGAAAAAGTCAAAAGACGGAAGTTTACTAAAATCCAAAGAACTCAAGTCTAATTTATTGAAGAAATTATAAGACGAGTTTATTAATCCCGAGACAAAAGTCGAAGAATCAAGAAGTTTAAGGACTAATCAAGCAATTAAAGAAAGAAGAAAGAGGGGAGGAAGCTTCCTCTAAGCACCTCCCTAATCCTCCTATAAATAGGCATTAGTTCATTTCATTTCATTTTGTTGGCTAAGTGTGACAATTAGCTCTTCCACTTTAATTTTTGCACATTTAAATACATGTCATTTACTTAATTGTCTTGCACCTTAAATTCATTTAATTTCAAGTAAGTTTCCTTTTAATTGTTGTTAATCTTTACTTTTATTGTTCATCTCCTATCTATCTTTCTTGTCAATCTTTAATCTTTATGTTTATTGTTTATGTTCATGTTATTGAGTTTTTATTAAATTTATTAAGTGGGTTTTGATTATTTTGATTAGTATTGTTAGTTTGATTGTTTTGGATTGTTTGTTTATGATTAGTAGATGTTATTTTGTGACAGTCCGTCAATTTATGATTGATATTTTATTCTCAATATTTATTTGAAAACATTATTTTAATGTTATAATATGAACTCACTTATTTTTGGGAAGTAATTTGGATTTACGTCTTGAAGTAGCGTCAACTACGTCTAAACCGGAGGATTCAACGTTACGTGCTTACGTTTACATACACCGTCTTTGGTGACAGTCCGACATTTCAGAAAATAAATTTATCTGTAAATATTATTTTGGAGTTTTAAATTTGTGTTGGTTCACAAACTCACAAATTTACGAGAAGAGATTAGGACTTACGATTTTATTTTAACGTCCTTTACGACTAAACCGGAAACCTTAGGATTACGTATTTACGTTTTCGAACTCCGTTTTTGATGAGACAATTTTTATTAGATTCGTTTTGTGCCGTTGATTCATAATTTGTAAAAACGTTTTTCGTAAAACGACCCGAGGGCACGCAAATCGAGGAAACTAGAATCGAGGAGTACCCGTAAATAAATGGGGATGAGACAAGTGGGACACTTGCCCCAACCCCACTCAAAACCGGCTACAAAACTCCACCACACCAATTTGGTGGCAAGTTTTTACCAAGTAGCTTACACTTGTAAGCTAAGCTTACAAGTTAAGCCATCTATCCCACTAACTTCACAAAACCATCTACTTCAAACTACTTCCTCATTTCCACCATGCAAACTAGCTACAAACTCTCTCCCCTCATCCTTATGCCGTCCCAAATACACCTCCAAACCACCTTCACTTGATCAATTTTACCCACAAACATATGTTATAACTTACATATGTTAATCTCTATTCAAAAAGATGAAGATTGGTGAAAGTTATAACATCCAAGGAGGAGTTTCCATGGAGTATTAGGGCTGATTTTCCACAAGGTGTTCATGAAGATTGGTGGTCTTGAAGATGGTCTTGGCTATGCACAAGTTTCTCCATCAAAAATCCATGTTTTGATCACAACCTACATCATCATGGTGGTATAAAGATTGTTCTCCTCATCTTCTTGTTATTTTGATTATGTAATCATGTATTTTATTTCCTATTGTATATGTATATGATGATTATATGATGATAAAAATGTTATGTGGGGATTTGGTGTTGATAAATATGATTAAAAAGGTTAATAACTATAAGAAATGAGGCTAAAATCATGATTATTTAGTTGGTTGTATAAAAACAATATATAACTAAAACTTGAACTGATAAACTTACATGGTATGATCTGTTTACAGTAAGTACAAGATGTTATACACATGTGAGAGTTGGCCATGCAATGGAATCAATATAATGAGTGAGATATGATCAAAACAAGTTAGGTGTTCTAATCTGAATAAGCAGTTTTGTAGGGACTGTTAAGGCAAGATGAACTTAAAATGAGCAGTAGCTATAACTACGTTAAATGTAGCACATAATATGAAGAACATGTCACCCAAAAATAAGCTTCTAATTCATTATAGAACTCTAGATATGATAAAAATGGTGAACATGAAGATTAAAATCAGATTTTAAGAATTAATGTTTATTATTATTATATAAGCACTCACATTTTATTGTATAAAATGTAAAATAAAAACCCACTAACTTATAAAACTTATTTATATAAATATGTAAAAGGTTAATTACATGGACAAATTATATAAATGGTAGTGGAATAATACTTATAAGTAATAAAAACTATAAACTTGATTTTTACGACTTTTTCGGCTATTACCGTAAAATTAACGTTTTTCGCTAAATAAAACTTAGACAATCAAACCCGTCTAATGTAAAGTTTATAAAAGTCATATACTGATATATAAGTAACTAATACAAGTAGAAACCGATAAAACCCAAACTATAGGACATACGGACATTAACGAGCTAACTAAGCATATTGGACTAATAATTGGACTAAATAAGATAAATACTTATAAAAAGAACTTATTGGGCTTAACCCATTTGGGCCCAACATATAAAGTATAAATACTGATAATATAAGTATGAAAAGGATTAATAAGAGTTAAAGAACTTATAATAAGTATATTGGACTTAAAACACGTAAATAGGTAAAACTAGAAAACTAGTATAAAAGTTATCGACATATAACACTAAAATGAGTAAACGAGAATATGTAAACCCATTTGATCATCATATATATATAATCATCATATGTATACATAATTGTTATTTTTATAAAGTCATTGGACATGAGTCTAAGACGAATATTATTTGTCTAGGTTTCCGTGATTGAAGCACGTACCATACGTCCGAATTGCCGATAACTCGCCTTCCCACATCAACGTGAGTTCATAGCCTCGCACTCTTTTAAATGTTTTTATAAATGTTTTATAAACCCGCGAGGGAGATAACATGTTAGTTTTATAAAATAGGACACAATTTGTCCCGATTGTTTGTTTATTGATTTGGACCCGTATGATTGAATGACCCGATTGTATGACCCGATAAATGGTTAAAGGACCCGATAGATGAAATAACATGGATTATTAAAGTTAGGTTATGTCACTAAAAGTCCCATTAGCTTGAATTGTGAACTACCGGGATTTGGTAGACGCTTATGCATATAATAGTACTATTTGGGGACGATCACCCCAGTTCGAGCCTTGACGGTTGATCCCCGTCGTGCCACATTGATTGGTAAGCGAATTTATGTATGAGAAGATTTCCATAGCGTGACCTTTGTGACGACACGCTACTTTAGATGGGCAAATTGAGTATCGGGCTAGCTACCCGTTGTTTGTTTAGTAAGGTAACAATGTCATGCGGCTTATAATAATCCAAATTAACGAGATACTAATAGACGCTCCGAATTACGATGTATTGCCTGACTAGCAATACAGGGTCATACTATTGATATTATGTTCGTGTTTTGGTTTTCATAACCATATTCATATAACGGTTTTTATTTTCATACAACGTCATAAGACGTATTGTATGATATTTTTACGACATTGGCTCGTATACTGATTTTTAAGGCAAATGCCTATATTATGATTTTCGACAAGGATTTGTATAAAATGACTTTGGCTATTTTATGGCCTATTAAAATGATTTGTACAAAATGATTCTCAGTAATAATTTTATACTGATATTATATTGATGGATTTTATTAAACTCTATGAATTCACTCGGCGTTATCGCTGACCTTTTATTTTAACATGTTTTGTCTCAGGTACTTGAAGGTAATTCTCGGGAAGACGACAAGAATTCATGGCCCGCACTTAAATTATAATTTCCATTCAAATGTTTTGTAAAACCTGTATTAAATACAATGACTTGGGACCTATGTAAATTTGATATTTATGAATGGAAATGCTTTATTATTAAACGACGCGATTTTCAAGCGTTGTCTATGATGTGAGTAATGTGCTATCCCGTAACACCAACTAGTCTTCCGCTGTATTGAGTTGTTAAAATTTGGGGGTGTTACATATTTGGTTAGTTTGATTTAATCTTTTGGTTGATTTGGTTTAGTTTTGGTTAGATCCGTATTTCTTTTTGTCCCGTGTTCTTCGCTACTGTTGTTATTTCTAGGTTATTCCGGATCAACGGTTTATTCCGGATCAACGGTTTATTCCGAACCAAGCAATCTTTCCTGGTCAAGTGAATATTCCAGATCAGTGGACTTCATTCGGAATAACTTGATATTCCGAATCAGTGAACTTCTTCCGAATCAGTGAACATTCCGAATAAGAGCAGATATTCCGAACCAAGCAGATATTCCGGATCAACAACTTCTTCCGAGTCAAAGGTTGTTCATTCGGAATATTCAACATTCCGAATCAAAGGTTGTTCATCCGGAATATTCAACATTCCGGATCAAGGGGTATTCATTCGGAATATTCCGGATGAAGGTCTGAGCTTTGATTCCGGATCAACCAAACTTATTCCGGATCAACAATTATTCCGGGTAAGTGAATTATTCCGGATCAAGGTTTTTGGTAAATATTCCGAGTGAAGAAGGATCATTCCGAACGAAGGTGACATTCCGGATGAGTGATTATTCCGAATGAGGGTATTTTCCGAATGAGCTGTTTTCAGGTTCTTTTAAGTTTCTGTTTTTAAGTTTTAAGTTTTAAGCTTTACTTTTTCCGCCTTTTTCCTTAGTCTCACTTTAAGTTTATTTGCCTTTAAGTTTACTTGCATTAGTTTATGTTTTAGTTGCGTTTTAAGTTTGCCTTTAGGATAGTTTTAAGTTTGCGTTATTTACGTTAATTCCCATTTACTTTTCGTCACGTTTTAATTTCTCGCCATTTATTTTAAATTAGATTTAGATTTATTTTTCCTCCTCTTTACTTTAAAGTCTTTGCATTTTAATTTTACTACAACGACAAAACATTTTTTCCACCAAAGACAGTTGAGTCGCACTTTAAACCAGTTATCAATTCGATTAGACATACGACAAAGAACAATTTTCATAACTAAAAACTAGTTATTAAAAGGCGCCGCTGCCGGCTCTTTTCGTAAAGATTAACGGTTTTCTGTGAGAGACGCGTTGCTTTTTGGGATCCGTTCATTCGTGAGCGTTATTTTCTTGTTTAAAAATTTCAAAAAACCCATAAAAATTAAAAATTGTTAAAAAATCCATAAAAATTAAAAAAAATTTCAAAAATCCAAAAAGATTTTATTTTCTTTATAGTGTATATATATTCTCTTTGTGTTTGGTTTCTTTTTCTTTTGTTTTCGCAGGTGTATGCGTACTAGATATTCTACTTATCAAGAGCCCGAGACTCCTGAAGATTTAGCTATGGAAGGTGTGAACAAAAATAATAATCCACCGCACCTCAATAATAATAACAACAACAATGTTCTTCCACAGCCCGATCTTCAGACAATGGAGGAGCTTTGTCAACCCATAATGTTTGGACGAGGAGGACCGATTGCGCCGATGCAAATCACGGCTCCGGAGTTTTCGTTGAAGCATCACATGATCCAACAAGTGCAAACTAATCCATTCCGTGGAATACCGGATGATGATGCCAACAAACACCTCGACAAATTCATTACAATCACCCAAAGCATGAAGTTTCCTGGTGCTACAATGGATGTTCTTCGCCTTCAACTCTTTCCACATAATTTATCACACCACGCCGAAAAATGGTTTGATCGTCTCCCGAAGAATTCAATTCATACTTGGGATGACATGACTCAACGCTTTTTGTCGCGCTACTTTCCACCATCCATGGTCATGAGCCTTCGAAATCAAATCAGCGGTTTCATGCAAGAACCTGATGAATCTCTCTTTGATGCTTGGGAAAGATATAATGTTTTGATCGATCGTTGTCCAAACCACAACATGCTTCCAGTCACATTGATAGATACTTTCTACAATGGTTTGACTTTTCGTGATCGTGATACGATTAATGCAGCCGCCGGTGGCACATTTATGAAAAGAAGACCCGAGGAGTGTAGAGAGCTTATTGAGAACATGACTACTCATCACAAAAACTGGGATTCCTCCGCTTCTTCAAGGAACAACCCGAGAGTCAATGTTTCTTCTACTTCAGCAAACCCCGACATGACCGAATTCACCCGCATGATGGCCGAAATGAACAAAAATATCTTGCTCATCGCTTCAAACCAACAACAACAAGTTAAAGCGGTAGCCAATCCTTGTGAGACATGCGGCGGTCCGCACTCATACACTGATTGCCCTTCTACTCAAGGCAATCCAGAAAACGTGTATGCGGCTTATGGTAATTATTCACCGGAAAATTACCAAGCCCGACTTCAAGGGGATCGAAATTTGCTAAGTTACCGGTCCAACAACTATCTTTCACCCGGTTTTTCTCCTCAAAACCAAAACCTCAACAACTACAATAGAAGCAACCAAATCCCACCTAGAGCTTCTAATCCTTATAACCCACCCGCTCAACAAGCCCCACCCATCAATCAAGATGTTGAAGCCTTAATGAGAACCCAAGGAGAGCAAATTAAGAATCTACAAAGCCAAATTATCAATTTGAAAGGGGATATCACCAAGCAAGGGAATGACATTAGATCCGAGCTTCGAAATGATATACAATCCTCCTTCAGCAATCAAACGAATGATTTGAAGAATATGTTGGCTAGTTTCTTACCAACCACTCAACCCTCTAGTTCGGGCTCTCTACCTTCAAAAACCGTCACCAACCCGAGAGCGAATGTGAGTGCTATTACTACCCGTAGTGGAGTTACTTTAGTAGGACCACCTATTCCGCCCCCATCATCTACACCTCCTCCACCACCATTCATCCCTACTACTCCCACACCTAGTATTAGTACACCATTACCGTCTCCGCCTTGTCGTGAAGAAGTACCCAAGACGAATCCTCCACCAACCCCACCTTCCACCTTTAACCCTTCAACATCTCAACCTTCACCTTTTACACCTCCACCACCCAAACCCAAGATTCCTTATCCATCTCGCTTAGACAAGGCCAAAATGCACACCAAGGATGACATTCAAGTGTCAAACTATTTGAAGAAAGTTTCGGAAATGACCATCACTTTTAGCCTTGTTGAAGCTCTAGCACAAATGCCTAAATTTGTTAAGATGTTTAAGGAATTGCTTAGCAAGAAGGAGAAGATGGCCGAGTTTGTTAATACTCGCTTGAATGGAAAAATGCTCTGCAATCCTTCTTAAAGAACTTCCGGAAAAACTTGGCGATCCCAGTCATTTTGTGCTTCCTTGTACTTTTAACCAAACCGACAAATTTACTGCCTTAGCCGATCTCGGGCAAGTATAAATTTGATGCCTTTAAGTGTTTGGAAAAAGTTATCATTGGCCGACCTCACACCCACCAAAATGACTCTTGAGCTAGCCAATCGCACTCTCGCTTACCCCGTTGGTATTGCCGAAGATGTGTTCATTAAAGTTGGCACATTCACTTTTCAGGTCGACTTCGTCGTTGTTGATTATGAAATGGAACCTCGTATTCCGTTCATACTTGGACGCCCATTTTTGAGAACCGGTAGAGCTTTAATTGATGTGGATAAGTGTGAACTCATCTTAAGAGTCGGGGATGAGGCACAAGTTTTTGAAATGGGGAAGCTTACAAGCAAATCATATGGAAGAGAATCAGTGAATATGATTAATATGCTTGATGATTTTGTCGTCTACAACAATCCTCTATTCGATTCTTGCAATGATAATCCACTGTTTCAAGATGATGTGCATGATTCTCTCTCCACTTTGGAACCTTCACCCATATATGATTCTCCACCGATCTTTGATGCTTATAATGATGATTCTAGCTCCGATGGAGATGATTATGATGATTTTACTTCCGAGTATCCCGACATGCCCACTTATGATGATTTTGATGAGGCTGATACTCTTTCGAGTGATTCTTCTCATGATGAAGATCCTCCGCCTACATCACTTGATCCTACTTTGGATGACTACTCATTTAAGGAAGAATTTTCTACTTTTCTCAATACATACTTCCCTCATGAGAGTGATGCTCCACCTTTAGACTTTGATGATTATGGTCTTCATCCTTCTACGGATTTGAAGAAAATTCTTTCAAAGGAGAAGCAACCGGACGACACCAACATCTGCAGCACGTATGTTTTGACACCTCTTTGTCCACCTTCCGAGGACGAAGTTGTGCATTTTCTTAGCGGATGTTCTTCAAATTCTGCTGAGCCTGAGTGCTATTTTCCCCTAAAGGAAAAGGTGTCCGACCCTGGTATTGAAATTCTTCAGCCATCTCAGTATCCATCTGATGAAATAAAAGGAAAGATTTTTGGAACTACTGGAGATATGCTTGCACCTCTTCACCCTTGCTACCACCGTGCTCCATCTTTGCTTAAGGGAACCTTGCCTACTCTTCTTTGGCTTGCCTTGTTCGCCGTAAGCTTGTGTTATTTGATGGATGAAAACTATGTATTTGATCCTGATGGATATGTTTCATGCTTCTTCCTATGCTAATCAAGGTCGATTCAGGCTCACGACTCGGTGAACAAAAATCAAGCGCTTCTAGGGAGGCAACCCATGTATCTATCTTTTAGCTATCTTTATCCTAAGTGTAGGGGAGACCCGTTAGTGTTTGTTATTTCCTCTCTTCTTCTATTCAGGGATTCGAGCGCTCAATGATCCACTCTTGATGATTTTTGACGACCCGTGATTCCGTGTTTCCGTCTTCCCGGTTCTATCCTAAACTCTTTTCGATTCACTATCTTATATTTCTCAATATTAAAATAGGAATCTCGTTAGTTGTCTCTTCCTTAGCAAGATTTAATCAGCGTGCACAATGTCCTAAGTGTAGGGGAGTTTACTCCCACGTGCTTAAACATTGAGGACAATGTTTATATCAAGTGTAAGGGGACTTCTATCGAAGTTAAGTGGGCTTTTCCTTGTATTTGTCCTCATTTTAACCGGAAAATCAATTTTTCGACATTTTTCAAAATTTTTGATCTATTTTGGCCTATTAGTTTTACCTTTGTATAGTTTTTTTCTTTCTTTGTTAGAATAAATTTTAATAAAGTGGTTTTAATTTTCAAACGTTGTGAATCTTTTGACTCAACCCGAGTTTACTTATCTAAGTTTACTCTAACTAGTATCCTTAACGTGTTTAAGTCAAGTTTTGCTAGGCTTTTATATAGGGAGCTTTAAGATGCGAAAGTCTTAACTCTCACGGGTTAAGAACAAGAACTTTTCGCAAGTTCCTATAATTGATCCTAGAGAGTCGTTTATCAAGGGAACTTTAAAATGCGATTTCTAAACTTGAAAAAGTCTAAGAGTTTGCAAGATCCTATAGATGACTCGAAAACCCAAAACTTTGATTTAATAGGCTAAGCATCCACGAGTCTCATTCCTTGAGATTTTAAATTGTGGAGAACGAGAGATGATAGAGTCAATTATAAGTTTGGTATTCTTTCGTGAATTTGTGTGAGTTAATTATAAGCCTATTCTCCCATCGCTTGTTAATAAATTTTATCTGCAATAAATAAGGTTGTACGATTTGAAAAGTTACTTAGCTTCTAGCCCAAGATCGTTTAAAAATTGCTCGGTATGGATTAAAGTTCATAGCCAAGGCATAACTTATTGAAGCGGGATGCGAAGATTGGCGAGTCCGAAAAGGCCCTAACAAGGCATGAGGGCTACATTTTGTTGCTAAAGATCCAAAAGTGATGTGAAGAATCATTTATCGAAAATCAATATGAAGGATCGAGACACACGATGAAAAGCAAATACTCCCCTAAAGATCATGGAGAAGTCTATCCAAAAAGGCCCTAATAAGATATGAGGATAAATAGATCCAAGTCCTAAAAGGAGGCGGATCGTTGTATATCAAAGTCCAAAATAAAGATTGGAGAAAAATGAAGAAGTCGTGGTCCAAATATGAAGAATCTCTCAAAACTTCAAGTGAAGAAATTCCTATTATGAAGAGAAGACCATTATTTCATGAACGTCTCTCAAGATTTGAAGTATGAAGTCGCTGCCAAATATCGGTCCGAGAAAAGTCTCAAATCGCGAAGCGAGTTATGCCAAGATATGAACTTTTTGAGGTCCCGAGAAGCAGTTTTAAAAGATTTTGTCCTTTAGCTAACTATTGATTAAATCGTCCCACTTTATTTTCAGCCTAAATAACTATCGAAATAAGTCAACAATGCATCCTCGTGATCATTCAAGACAACAATAAAATATAAGAGATACACCTAGGAATAAGGGAGTCTAAGTAAATAATTGGCCCACATGAGTTCGTGTTAGTTTGCTAACTTATAATAACAATGATCTCGTTTTTAAGCTTGGTTTGGAGAAAGTGAAAACTTGAGGATGATGATCATTCATGACATTTCCAAAACCCTAAGGTACGTCTTTGATTTCTTTACTTACTTTCTTCCTTTGAATGTTTATAATTTTCTATCTCTTTAATAAAGGCCAATATGGATTGATTATGATGGTAAATGTAACCGTGCTTTGTAACTAATGCATTACATGAGGACATTTCAATGGTCAAGTGTAAGGGATTTGATAGGTGTGTATACACCCATCCTTTTTACCACTTAACTACAATAATAACCGAGCCAAAACGTGTATTTTATGTCATAAATGTCGGAATTATGCGTGGTTTGTGTTTTTGTTGTGATTTAGGACGAAAATGTGAAAAGGGGAGAAAACACGGGCATTCACGGGCTTTTATCGAAGAAAAAGACAAAAGACGAAGTCAAGAAATCAAGAGTGCAAAAAGAACGGAAGTCCAAGACCAATTCTGAAGATTTATCGAAGTAAAAGTCAAAAGACGGAAGTTTACTAAAAGCCGAAGAACTCAAGTCTAATTTATTGAAGAAATTATAAGACGAGTTTATTAATCCCGAGACAAAAGTCGAAGAATCAAGAAGTTTAAGGACTAATCAAGCAATTAAAGAAAGAAGAAAGAGGGGAGGAAGCTTCCTCTAAGCACCTCCCTAATCCTCTTATAAATAGGCCTTAGTTCATTTCATTTCATTTTGTTGGCTAAATGTGACAATTAGCTCTTCCACTTTAATTTTTGCACATTTAAATACATGTCATTTACTTAATTGTCTTGCACCTTAAATTCATTTAATTTCAAGTAAGTTTCCTTTTAATTGTTGTTAATCTTTACTTTTATTGTTCATCTCCTATCTACCTTTCTTGTCAATCTTTAATCTTTATGTTTATTGTTTATGTTCATGTTATTGAGTTTTTATTAAATTGATTAAGTGGGTTTTGATTATTTTGATTAGTATTGTTAGTTTGATTGTTTTGGATTGTTTGTTTATGATTAGTAGATGTTATTTGGTTAGTTTGATTTAATCTTTTGATTGATTTGGATTAGTTTTGGTTAGATCCGTATTTCTTTTTGTCCCGTGTTCTTCGCTACTGTTGTTATTTCCAGGTTATTCCGGATCAATGGTTTATTTCGAACCAAGCAATCTTTCCTGGTCAAGTGAATATTCCGGATCAGTGGACTTCATTCGGAATAACTTGATATTCCGAATCTGTGAACTTCTTCCGAATCAGTGAACATTCCGAATAAGAGCAGATATTCCGAACCAAGCAGATATTCCGGATCAACAACTTCTTCTGAGTCAAAGGTTGTTCATTCGGAATATTCAACATTCCGAATCAAAGGTTGTTCATCCGGAATATTCAACATTCCGGATCAAGGGGTATTCATTCGGAATATTCCGTATGAAGGTCTGAGCTTTTATTCCGGATCAACCAAACTTATTCCGGATCAACAATTATTCCGGGTAAGTGAATTATTCCGGAGGTTTTCGGTAATTATTCCGAGTGAAGAAGGATCATTCCGAACGAAGGTGACATTCCGGATGAGTGATTATTCCGAATGAGGGTATTTTCCGAATGAGCTGTTTTCAGGTTCTTTTAAGTTTCTGCATTTAAGTTTTAAGTTTTAAGCTTTACTTTTTCCGCCTTTTTCCTTAGTCGCACTTTAAGTTTATTTGCCTTTAAGTTTACTTGCCTTAGTTTAAGTTTTAGTTGCGTTTAAAGTTTGCCTTTAGGATTGTTTTAAGTTTGCGTTATTTACGTTAATTCCCATTTACTTTTCGTCACGTTTTAATTTCTCGCCATTTATTTTAAATTAGATTTAGATTTATTTTTCCTGCTCTTTACTTTAAAGTCTTTGCATTTTAATTTTACTACAACGACAAAACATTTGTTTCCACCAAAGACAGTTGAGTCGCACTTTAAACCAGTTATCAATTCGATTAGACATACGACAAAGAACAATTTTCATAACTAAAAACTAGTTATTAAATGGCGCCGATGCCGGCTCTTTTCGTAAAGATTAACGGTTTTCTATGAGAGACGCGTTGCTTTTTGGGATCCGTTCATTCGTGAGCGTTATTTTCTTGTTTAAAAAATTCAAAAAACCCATAAAAATTAAAAATTGTTAAAAAATCCATAAAAATTAAAAAATTTCAAAAATCCAAAAAGATTTTTTTTTCTTTATAGTGTATATATATTCTCTTTGTGTTTGGTTTCTTTTTCTTTTGCTTTCGCATGTGTATGCGTACTAGATCTTCTACTTATCAAGAGCCCGAGACTCCTGAAGATTTAGCTATGGAAGGTGTGAACACAAAAATAATCCACCGCACCTCAATAATAACAACAACAATGTTCTTCCACAGCCCGATCTTCGGACAATGGAGGAGCTTTGTCAACCCACAATGTTTGGACGAGGAGGACCGATTGCGCCGATGCAAATCACGGCTCCGGAGTTTTCGTTGAAGCATCACATGATCCAACAAGTGCAAACTAATCCATTCCATGGAATACCGGATGATGATGCCAACAAACACCTCGACAAATTCATTACAATCACCCAAAGCATGAAGTTGCCCGGTGCTACAATGGATGTTCTTCGCCTTCAACTCTTTCCACATACTTTATCACACCACGCCGAAAAATGGTTTGATCGTCTCCCGAAGAATTCAATTCATACTTGGGATGACATGACTCAACGCTTTTTGTCGCGCTACTTTCCACCATCCATGGTCATGAGCCTTCGAAATCAAATCAGCGGTTTCATGCAAGAACCTGATGAATCTCTCTTTGATGCTTGGGAAAGATATAATGTTTTGATCGATCGTTGTCCAAACCACAACATGCTTCCAGTCACATTGATTGATACTTTCTACAATGGTTTGACTTTTCGTGATCGTGATACGATTAATGCAACCTCCGGTGGCACATTTATGAAAAGAAGACCCGAGGAGTGTAGAGAGCTTATTGAGAACATGACTACTCATCACAAAAACTGGGATTCCTCCGCTTCTTCAAGGAACAACCCGAGAGTCGATGTTTCTTCTACTTCAGCAAACCCCGACATGACCGAATTCACCCGCATGATGGCCGAAATGAACAAAAATATCTTGCTCATCGCTTCAAACCAACAACAACAAGTTAAAGCGGTAGCCAATCCTTGTGAGACATGCGGCGGTCCACACTCATACACTGATTGCCCTTCTACTCAAGGAAATCCGGAAAACATGTATGCGGCTTATGGTAATTATTCACCGGAAAATTACCAAGCCCGACCTCAAAGGGATCGAAATTTGCTAAGTTACCGGTCCAACAACTATCTTTCACCCGGTTTTTCTCCTCAAAACCAAAACCTCAACAACTACAATAGAAGCAACCAAATCCCGCCTAGAGCTTCTAATCCTTATAACCCACTCGCTCAACAAGCCCCACCCATCAATCAAGATGTTGAAGCCTTAATGAGAACCCAAGGAGAGAAAATTAAGAATCTACAAAGCCAAATTATCAATTTGAAAGGGGATATCACCAAGAAAGGGAATGACATTAGATCCGAGCTTCGAAATGATATACAATCCTCCTTTAGCAATCAAACGAATGATTTGAAGAATATGTTGGCTAGTTTCATACCAACCACTCAACCCTCTAGTTCGGGCTCTCTACCTTCAAACACCGTCACCAACCCGAGAGCGAATGTGAGTGCTATTACTACCCGTAGTGGAGTTACTTTAGTAGGACCACCTATTCCGCCCCCATCATCTACACCTCCTCCACCACCATTCATCCCTACTACTCCCACACCTAGTATTGGTACACCATTACCGTCTCCGCCTCGTCGTGAAGAAGTACCCAAGACGAATCCTCCACCAACCCCACCTTCCACCTTTAACCCTTCAACATCTCAACCTTCACCTTTTACACCTCCACCACCCAAACCCAAGATTCCTTATCCATCTCGCTTAGACAAGGCCAAAATGCACACCAAGGATGACATTCAAGTGTCAAACTATTTGAAGAAAGTTTCGGAAATGACCATCACTTTTAGCCTTGTTGAAGCTCTAGCACAAATGCCTAAATTTGTTAAGATGTTTAAGGAATTGCTTAGCAAGAAGGAGAAGATGGCCGAGTTTGTTAATACTCGCTTGAATGAAAATTGCTCTACAATCCTTCTTAAAGAACTTCTGGAAAAACTTGGCGATCCCGGTCGTTTTGTGCTTCCTTGCACTTTTAACCAAACCGAAAAATTTACTGCCTTAGCCAATCTCGGGGCAAGTATAAATTTGATGCCTTTAAGTGTTTGGAAAAAGTTATCATTGGCCGACCTCACACCCACCAAAATGACTCTTGAGCTAGCCAATCTCACTCTCGCTTACCCCGTTGGTATTGTCGAAGATGTGTTCATTAAAGTTGGCACATTCACTTTTCCGGTCGACTTCGTCGTTGTTGATTATGAAATGGACCCTCGTATTCCGTTAATACTTGGACGCCCATTTTTGAGAACCGGTAGAGCTTTAATTGATGTGGATAAGTGTGAACTCATCTTAAGAGTCGGAGATGATGCACAAGTTTTTGAAATGGGGAAGCTTACAAGAAAATCCTATGGAAGAGAATCAGCGAATAGGATTAATGTGCTTGATGATTTTGTCGTCTAGAACAATCCTCTATTCGATTCTTGCAATGATAATCCACTGTTTCAAGATGATGTGCATGATTCTCTCTCCACTTTGGAACCTTCACCCATATATGATTCTCCACCGATCTTTGATGCTTATAATGATGATTCTAGCTCCGATGGAGATGATTATGATTATTTTACTTCCGAGTATCCCGACATGCCCACTTATGATGATTTTGATGAGGCCGATACTCTTTCGAGTGATTCTTCTCATGATGAAGATCCTCCGCCTACATCACTTGATCCTACTTTGGATGACTACTCATTTGAGGAAGACTTTTCTACTTTTCTCAATACATACTTTCCTCATGAGAGTGATGCTCCTCCTTTAGACTTTGATGATTATGGTCTTCATCCTTCTACGGATTTGAAGAAAATTCTTTAAAAGGAGAAGCAACCGGACGACACCAACATCCACAACACGTATGTTTTGACACCTCTTTGTCCACCTTTTGAGGACGAGGTTGTGCATTTTCTTAGCGGATGTTCTTCAAATTCTGCTGAGCCTGAGTGCTATTTTCCCCTAAAGGAAAAGGTGTTCGACCCCGGTATTGAAATTCTTCAGCCATCTCAGTATCTATCTGATGAAATAAAAGGAAAGATTTTTGGAACTACTGGAGATATGCTTGCACCTCTTCACCCTTGCTACCACCGTGCTCCATCTTTACTTAAGGGAACCTTGCCTACTCTTCTTTGGCTTGCCTTGTTCGCCTTAAGCTTGTGTTATTTGATGGATGAAAACTATGTATTTGATCCCGATGGATATGTTTCATGCTTCTTCCTATGCTAATCAAGGCCGAGTCAGGCTCACGACTCGGTGAACAAAAATCAAACGCTTCTTGGGAGGCAACCCATGTATCTATCTTTTAGCTATCTTTATCCTAAGTGTAGGGGAGACCCGTTGGTGTTTGCTATTTCCTCTTTTCTTCTATTCAGGGATTCGAGCGCTCAATGATCCACTCTTGATGATTTTTGACAACCCGTGATTCCGTGTTTCCGTCTTCCCGGTTCTATTCTAAACTCTTTTCGATTCACTATTTTATATTTCTCAATATTAAAATAGGAATCTCGTTAGTTGTCTCTTCCTTAGCAATATTTAATCAGCGTGCACAATGTCCTAAGTGTAGGGGAGTTTACTCCCACGTGCTTAAATATTGAGGACAATGTTTATATCAAGTGTAGGGGGACTTCTATCGAAGTTAAGTGGGCTTTTCCTTGTATTTGTCCTTATTTTAACCGGAAAATCAATTTTTCGACATTTTTCAAAATTTTTGATCTATTTTGGCCTATTAGTTTTACCTTTGTATAGTTATTTTCTTTCTTTGTTAGAATAAATTTTAATAAAGTGGTTTTAATTTTCAAACGTTGTGAATCTTTTGACTCAACCCGAGTTTACTTATCTAAGTTTACTCTAGCTAGTATCCTTAACGTGTTTAAGTCAAGTTTTGCTAGGCTTTTATATAAGGAGCTTTAAAACGCGAAAGTCTTAACTCTCACGGGTTAAGAACAAGAACTTTTCGCAAGTTCCTATAATTGATCCTAGAGAGTCGTTTATCAAGGGAACTTTAAAATGCGATTTCTAAACTTGAAAAAGTCTAAGAGTTTGCAAGATCCTATAGATGACTCGAAAACCCAAAACTTTGATTTAATAGGCTAAGCATCCACGAGTCTCATTCCTTGAGATTTTAAATTATGGAGAACGAGAGATGATAGAGTCAATTATAAGTTTGGTATTCTTTCGTGAATTTATATGAGTTAATTATAAGCCTATTCTCCCATCGCTTGTTAATAAATTTTATCTGCAATAAATAAGGTTGTACGATTTGAAAAGTTACTTAGCTTCTAGCCCAAGATCGTTTAAAAGTTGCTCGGTATGGATTAGAGTTCATAGCCAAGGCATAACTTATTGAAGCGGGATGCGAAGATTGGCGAGTCCGAAAAGTCCCTAACAAGGCATGAGGGCTACATTTTGTTGCTAAAGATCCAAAAGTGATGTGAAGAATCATTTATCGAAAATCAATATGAAGGATCGAGACACACGACGAAAAACAAATACTCCCCTAAAGATCATGGAGAAGTCTATCCAAAAAGGCCCTAACAAGGTATGAGGATAAATAGATCCAAGTCCTAAAAGGAGGCGGATCGTTGTATATCAAAGTCCAAAATAAAGATTGG
The DNA here is from genome assembly GCA_025667525.1 of Glebionis coronaria. Taxonomy (NCBI): domain Eukaryota; kingdom Viridiplantae; phylum Streptophyta; class Magnoliopsida; order Asterales; family Asteraceae; genus Glebionis; species Glebionis coronaria. The sequence continues at coordinate 177,187,372 of CM046881.1, read as the reverse complement.
AGAAAAATGAAGAAGTCGTGGTCCAAATATGAAGAATCTCTCAAAACTTCAAGTGAAGAAATTCCTATTATGAAGAGAAGACCATTATTTCATGAACGTCTCTCAAGATTTGAAGTATGAAGTCGCTGCCAAATATCGGTCCGAGAAAGGTCTCAAATCGCGAAGCGAGTTATGCCAAGATATGAACTTTTTGAGGTCCCGAGAAGCAGTTTTAAAAGATTTTGTCCTTTAGCTAACTATTGATTAAATCGTCCCACTTTATTTTCAGCCTAAATAACTATCGAAATAAGTCAACAATGCATCCTCATGATCATTCAAGACAACAATAAAATATAAGAGATACACCTAGGAATAAGGGAGTCTAAGTAAATAATTGGCCCACATGAGTTCGTGTTAGTTTGCTAACTTATAATAACAATGATCTCGTTTTTAAGCTTGGTTTGGAGAAAGTGAAAACTTGAGGATGATGATCAATCATGACATTTCCAAAACCCTAAGGTATGTCTTTGATTTCTTTACTTACTTTCTTCCTTTGAATGTTTATAATTTTCTATCTCTTTAATAAAGGCCAATATGGATTGATTATGATGGTAAATGTAACCGTGCTTTGTAACTAATGCATTGCATGAGGACATTGCAATGGTCAAGTGTAGGGAACTTGATAGGTGTGTAAACACCCATCCTTTTTACCACTTAACTACAATAATAACCGAGCCAAAACATGTATTTTATGTCATAAATGTCGGAATTATGCGTGGTTTGTGTTTTTGTTGTGATTTAGGACGAAAATGTGAAAAGGGGAGAAAACACGGGCATTCACGGGCTTTTATCGAAGAAAAAGACAAAAGACGAAGTCAAGAAATCAAGAGTGCAAAAAGAACGGAAGTCCAAGACCAATTCTGAAGATTTATCGAAGAAAAAGTCAAAAGACGGAAGTTTACTAAAAGCCGAAGAACTCAAGTCTAATTTATTGAAGAAATTATAAGACGAGTTTATTAATCCCGAGACAAAAGTCGAAGAATCAAGAAGTTTAAGGACTAATCAAGCAATTAAAGAAAGAAGAAAGAGGGGAGGAAGCTTCCTCTAAGCACCTCCCTAATCCTCCTATAAATAGGTCTTAGTTCATTTCATTTCATTTTGTTGGCTAAGTGTGACAATTAGCTCCTCCACTTTAATTTTTGCACATTTAAATACATGTCATTTACTTAATTGTCTTGCACCTTAAATTCATTTAATTTCAAGTAAGTTTCCTTTTAATTGTTGTTAATCTTTACTTTTATTGTTCATCTCCTATCTACCTTTCTTGTCAATCTTTAATCTTTATGTTTATTGTTTATGTTCATGTTATTGAGATTTTATTAAATTGATTAAGTGGGTTTTGATTATTTTGATTAGTATTGTTAGTTTGATTGTTTTGGATTGTTTGTTTACGATTAGTAGATGTTATTTGGTTAGTTTGATTTAATCTTTTGGTTGATTTAGATTAGTTTTGGTTAGATCTGTATTTCTTTTTGTCCCGTGTTCTTCGCTACTGTTGTTATTTCCAGGTTATTCCGGATCAACGGTTTATTCCGAACCAAGCAATCTTTCCTGGTCAAGTGAATATTCCGGATCAGTGGACTTCATTCAGAATAACTTGATATTCCGAATCAGTGAACTTCTTCCGAATCAGTGAACATTCCGAATAAGAGCAGATATTCCGAACCAAGCAGATATTCCGGATCAACAACTTCTTCCGAGTCAAAGGTTGTTCATTCGGAATATTCAACATTCCGAATCAAAGGTTGTTAATCCGGAATATTCAACATTCCGGATCAAAGGGTATTCATTCGGAATATTCCGGATGAAGGTCTGAGCTTTTATTCCGGATCAACCAAACTTATTCCGGATCAACAATTATTCCGGGTAAGTGAATTATTCCGGATAAAGGATTTATTCCGGATCAAGGTTTTTGGTAATTATTCCGAGTGAATAAGGATCATTCCGAACGAAGGTGACATTCCGGATAAGTGATTATTCCGAATGAGGGTATTTTCCGAATGAGTTGTTTTCAGGTTCTTTTAAGTTTCTGTTTTTAAGTTTTAAGTTTTAAGCTTTACTTTTTCCGCCTTTTTCCTTAGTCGCACTTTAAGTTTATTTGCCTTTATGTTTACTTGCCTTAGTTTAAGTTTTAGTTGCGTTTTAAGTTTGCCTTTAGGATAGTTTTAAGTTTGCGTTATTTACGTTAATTCCCATTTACTTTTCGTCACGTTTTAATTTCTCGCCATTTATTTTAAATTAGATTTAGATTTATTTTTCCTGCTCTTTACTTTAAAGTCTTTGCATTTTAATTTTACTACAACGACAAAACATTTGTTTCCACCAAAGACAGCTAAGTCGCACTTTAAACCAGTTATCAATTTGATTAGACATACGACAAAGAACAATTTTCATAAATAAAAACTAGTTATTAATCGTCTGATCTTCGGTCTAATCGTTGTTCTACTTCAGCATGACGTCTTCGGTTCAGAAGTTGGAAAGCCAAATACAAGTCAAAGAAGATGATAGTCTACTTCATGATTGTCTTCTGTGTACTGATGTGGCAGCACTTGGACTTGGCATCGTTTAGATTGCATAGTTCAGTATGACAACCTCAGGATCCCAACATTAATTTATCGTGGTTATCTTATAGATATTCAATACTACGTAGTATCTATTTGCGTAGATTTAAGGCTCAGAATGGCAAAATATTTCACTTTTTTCTTGGATTTACAGGATGACAAAATACGTTGATGGACGAAGAACTTTTAGGCCAAATCTGATGACGCAGTTGATGGGATGAATAAATTGGAGGACCTTAGTTTTAGATACTATTTTTACTGTTCATGTAACTTTGAGTGGAGATATTGCTTTGCAGCATGCATTATTGCAAAAAGAGAGTGAAATTCTGAGCGAGGATATGCTTGCAAGGTATAGACAGGTATGTTGATTCTAAGAATGATGACATGCAACTCAAATATTCTTCTTATATTCTAATCTTCTCTTCTTTCCACCGTATCATTATTGTTTTGAACTTAGTCTTGCAACTATTAGAACATGATAAGATTATTTAGATTCTGGATTCAAAGATTCACAAAATGCTGATTCACCAACCACGATACAACCTAATAAAGAAAGGACTCAAAGGAAATGGTTTTTGCAGATAGTGGGATAATGGGTAAAGAAACGATGAGGTTGTATAAGCTTAGGGTGGGTATAGCGATGACCGATGTCCTAATACAGCAGCTGCGGTCAACACAACCAAAGGGAAACACCTTTGCAAATAACGGCACCCAAAACCATTGCTTGACAGATTATGGTGTCCAGACACAAGCCAAACAAGATAAAGGTTAACAATGGCCCTTGGGCTATACTCAACACTCAACAGGTATATCTAATTCACTACATTTAGTGGTTGTTTGGGATTTTGACATGTTGAACATAAAAAATGACCAAATCAGCCAATTTGTGAAGGGGTAAAATGACTGAGTTTAGATCAAACTTTAAAATTACCAACCAATTTTCTTAGTACGTGGATCCAACTTTTTACTTTGGCGGTTCAATAATTACTGATTTTGAAATATAACCATATGTGAGAAGATCTATTAATGTTGTTTTCAGTTAACTAGAAAATTTTCTGCTTTCTCATGCTACTTTCCACAATGAAAAGGTGTTCTTGGACGACATGACGCCCCTGTTCGATGTATTAAATACTCTTATGCATTAAGTGTTCTTGACTTCAATCATCACTCATATTTTGATATTAGCTGGTTTTATATAGTGGGTCATTAAGAATTGTTGCACGTTGTTAAATATTTATGAATTGTCTGTTAATTGCATTTACTTATATGTGTCGTTTCAGAATCAGCTTTGCAGTTTTAGGCATCAATAGTAAAAGTAATACATTGCTATGGATTTTTACTTAGTATCTTTTTCTAAAATGGTCGTTTTAGAATTTGAATCAGGAAAGTATTGGGAATTTTACTCATGATGTCACTAAATATGTAACGACAAATAATTAGCAAATCATTATTACTTATTTACATTTCGTTATTAAATAGCTAAGCCGAGTAGCGTCTACAAAATTTTAGGCAAAAACTTGTGATGGCTGCCCTTTTCCCAATCTTCCTTTTGACAATGATTGGTCCGCCACATAAACCTTATATGACAAGTTGCTCCTAACTTTATTACATGGTGGAAATTTTATCGATTTAAATTTCTTTTATTTTAAATATGTTGCATGGTCAAATTAGAAGATTAGGTAATAGTTGGAGGTTTATTTTATATAATATGGAAATGCCACTAAATCTTTTTTATTTGAAGGATTTATAATGCGTGTTGTAACATTTTCGTCCACCCATGTTGCGAAATTTGTAATTAAATTAACGCTAATGTTTTCATTGTACCATTACGTCATTTGTAATCATAAATTTCTAGGATTAGATTAAAATTTGGTATAAAAAAAGCTTAGTTGACATGAAATTTTTTATAGGGGGTGTTAACATGGAAACTTTTGAGGCAATAAAAGAATTTTTTTTAACCATGATTTTTGACATTTTAACCGATTAATGCACAGGGTTTGAGTTCATCGCTACACACACTCAAACCAAATCAAACTCTCATTTTTCAGAAGGTTGGCAATAAAACTTTGTTATGTGTAAGCAAGTAGTTCATTTTTGTTTCCCCGATTTAATAAAACAAAGCTATATTAGATGGAAGATGATTTGCACACTCATAAAAATGATTGGGACACTCACAATATGAGAAAATAAAGCACACTGTAAAATACAGTTCAACTCTGTAATGCACAACGTTAAGTGTTCCAATCGGTTTCATGAGTGTACAAATCAATTCTCATATCGTTGTCATGTGTTAATAATTTTCTTTTGACTTAAAATATATTACTAAACTTCAAAAAAATTTACAATATTTATTACGGGTCGTCTGTCAGCTATAACGAAAGACGTCGTGATTGAAACAAAACATGTTCTGAAGTTGCTAATGGTACACTTCTAAATTCTAATGTCTTTACTAAAAATGTTACATAGTTCGTCTTTAAATGATTATGTTTGTCCTATATATTGCTGATGTGAAACCAAATAACTTTAGAATATGGTGTGATTTAAGCTAACCATGATCTGTGGATAATGTTAAATATGCTTACTTGTCGTGATTTAAATTTCCTTTATCAATATTCAATCTTGGTATTTCAAATGTAAAGTTGATAAACAAATCTTGAAGCATTTACGCTTTACATTTTCATAAATGACTTTGACTGCTCTGTTTATGTGAAATTACTCTTATAGAATTACAAGTACTTTTTGTCGTTCATGCCTCTTTGAGTACATTTCTTTCCATATTTTATTTTTACATATTAGTTTCATATTGTAATACGATATAGTCTTTTTTCTTATTCATTCTCTTTCGTTATGCTTGTGTAGATGTACTTTCTAGGAATATTCTTCAAAGACCAGTTGAAAGTGCTTCAAAATTATAGGAATGAACAGAAAAAATAACTTGAGAACTACAACAGTAGGAATGCAAGACGGTTCATGCAGTTGCAGATGTTCCTCGAAGGTATTACTTTGAAAGGATTTGCAGACCTATGTAGTAAAGGCATAGATGCCCGTGTTACTTCTAGCGGACACCACATGTATATTAGTATGTCACTACCGAGTAAAATAACTGTAAGTATTTGCAACTTTAAATGTTGATTATAAATAAATGACAAGCGTTAGTCACTCAATGCATCTTATTGCAGCATGTTCTCAATCCCCTGAGTAATAGGTGTGGAGGTGAACCACCGACTTTCAACAAATGAAAGCATAATTAATGATGGCACACGACATTTGTTTGATCCATTGATGACAGTGAAGGCTCGGTCATCAGCAACTGAAAGACAAGTGTACTCATCCAACACAAATGGAGTCTAAAATCCCTTTTTACCTTTTTTAGGGGAAGTTGACACTAAAGCTATTGACAGAAGTGCCAAGTTTGGTCTTGTCATGGCACTCTAAATCCTTAAATGTTGACATCTTGATGTACTAAAGAGTTGACGAGAAACAATTAATACATGGTAGTAGTTTATAGATACATGTTAAGAAGATGATCTTATTTTAACTTCGCATTGTTGCTATCAAATGTGTAAATTGCTAATATTTTGAGCTAATCCTTACTCAAGAAAGTGTTTTCTTCTTATATTTTGTTTATCACCTTAGCATGGACGAGGACCGGACCGAACCTAAATATGTTTGGTCCGGTCCGGTCTTGTCCACGGTCGAGTTTGTTCAACTTTAAGATTTCATAAGGTCTCGGGTATGGTGGCTTTAAGTCACGTTTATGTGATTGTTTTTGTTTTACCTGAAGCAAAAAAGGAATGGCAACAAGTTTTTTTATCGTCATTTCATTTAAATTTCGATTATTAAAAACTACCGATCTACATGGATCTGTGATGAAGTATATATTTTGGGTGTTTGATCTTTAAGTCCAAGACATATATTAGTATCACTGCAAATAAACCTGAAATCATTAATGATTAATATGTTTCGAGCCATATTGATAATGATGTAGACGATGTTGGATTTGCTTAATATGAATACAGAGATAGTATATATACGCAGTGAACAATATTAGTAGCATACTAAAATAATATTAGTAAAAAAAAACAATATTAGTAGCATACTAAAATGTTTAGGAGGTATATGTGTGATAGAGGTGCTTGTGCATATTTAAATTTTAATTTGAGCTTCAATTATGCAAGTATTAACAACATATAACATTCGAATGATAAAAGCTCGATTAAAAGGAGAATAAGAACCTAGAATTATACCCGTTTAAAAAATCTATAGGAGTATATGAAAGTGACTGCTATCTTAACGCAAAATATTACTTTCGATGTTAATATGAAGCTTTTCCACTTTAGGGTTTAGTTGGGATATTTTTTCTTCGAAGAAATTTATCTCGCTTTCAAGGAGTGATATGTATGGATGATATGTTTCTTAAGGCATATTTTCATTCAAAAATAAAGTTGTATATCATAGAATATTTAGAGTCTTTTATCCATCTAAACCATTATAATTTCATATGTATTCGTGATCAAACTGGATCTCTTAATTGAAAATGTTACTGTTGTGCATCGTGTTTTTTATACACGTGTATATACCGATTTTCAAAAGAAATATCTCGTGACTCTTATGTTATTCATTGTTTGAGACATCAAAAATGCTAATGGTTAATTTTACTAATTTGACCTATTACACATAAAACATGAATTTAAATTGAACTCTTAAATGTATCATTACCTCTTAAATGTATGGTGTATGTTCGTGCGGATACTTTATTACTTCTTGTTTTTCACATCTAATGAACACTAATCTCATTTATTGTTAATAAATTCAATAAACTAATTGAAATGTTTTTCACTAAAAGTTACTTCAATAGTAATAAAATATACTTAATAATATAACAAACACCCAGACACCATATTTAAATATACTTTACATAATACACAATTCTTTAACACCAACTTATAGCTTAAAATAAATCTCATTCATAATCATAAATCATGACCGCCCATCAAGCGGGCTTTACAACTAGATAAGATACAAAATTATATAAAAATTCAAAATAAAAACACATTTATATATAAAAAACAACCTAGGTACTCTAACAAAAACAATAAATAAAACAGAAGTCACGCCGACTAATCATGCATTAAAGAATTATACTAAAGAAAATATTAAATAAACAACGATATGTTTTAAAAAACACAAACAAATATTTACCCAAACGGAAAATTTACAAACAATTGAAACTGTAAATAAAAACTTAAACAACAAATACAAGTCATCACGACTAATAATGCATTAAAAAACAACTATACTGAAAAATTACAAACAAATATTTACCAAATAAAAAAGTTAAACAACAATAAGAAGACATACCCGTCAAACAGATATTACAAACAAAAATTTACTAAATAAAAAAAGTTAAACAAATATAAGAAGTCATACCCGTCCATCGGACGGGTTTTGCCACTAGTATATATATATATATATATATATATATATATATATATATATATATATATATATATATATATATATATATATATATATATATATATATATAGATTTCGGTTCAAATGAGAACTTTTTAAAGTTAAAAAAATAAGAACCAGCTAAAATCTCACAAATGACACTCTATTTCAAATAATTTTTAAACGAGATTAACTAAAACTAAGTTTTTTAATAATTTGATGGGCTTTCTTTTGAAAATTGACGAATTCTAGGTGATACATCTTGATTTAAGGTGTGATTTGTATCATGTCTTGGTATCGTGTATCATGTTATTTAGTGGTGGTTGTGTATCAAATGTACCATCTTATGTATAAGATATTATCTTGTTGAGATTTTGATGTATGTGTATCACATTTTTAATTGTGTATCAGTAATACGTTACACACTAAGTCGTCGTTTATTAGTCAGTAGAATGTTAAGTTGTATAAATAATGTATATTTTGGTGTATTATTGGTAATATGATTATGTATCAATGTTTTATTGGTGTTTTAGATTAGTTCTTATTTTTACAACTTTAAAAAAGCTCTCACATTAACCTTCCTCTATATATATATATATATATATATATATATATATATATATATATATATATATATATATATATATATATATATATATATATATATATATATATATATTAGAACTGGAAATGTTAGTCGTTAATGGGTCAAGTCGTGCAATGACATCTAAGCGGAAGAATGTTTTCTTCGAACCCTCGTCTAGTTATGTTAGACTCCGTATCCGCTTCGCCTGAAAAGCCCTTGACAGGTCTTATATTTAGGTACAACTGAGTATGGTTGGGGCTTAAAGTTGGTGTCAAAAGAAAAAAGTAAATGTCACATAAGAGAAAGTCGTTTTGACATCACATTTTTTGCGGTAATGGTTAATTAGGATCCAAAATTTGATACCAAAGTATTTTTTTTCTTCTTAAATATACATTGTAACTGAAATAAAAAAAAAAAACGATTACAAAAGAATAAAAAATATATTACAATAGAACAAAAAACATTACATCAAAATAAAAAAATATTACATGAAAATAAAAATTACAATTTATTTATTACAGTTTCCTAAATGATTCACAAGATCTTTTCGAAGCTCATTGTGCACATCGTTCGATCCAAGTTCGAACAATATTTGGTTGATGATCAACAAAAAGATCTCTTAAACTTAATACAAAATTTTCATCTTCCAATATCATATTATGTAACATAATACAACAATACATGATTCTTTTCAAGTTGTTTATTTCATAAGCACGTGCGGTTGTCGTATAACTTCTCAACGACCTTGTAAGACGCCGAAAGCTCGTTCAATATCATTTATAGCGCTCTTTTGAACTCTTTTAAACCGCAACATTTTTTCATCCCTCGAAACCGAAAAAAGTTTTTACAAAAGTAGCTCATTCTGGATAAATGCCGTCGGCCAAATAATAACCCTTTTTGTATGTTTTTCCGTTTACCACAATAGTCATTTAGTAACCGTTGGCTCACGCCTTCTGTTTCACGCGGTATATATGTCCTCGTCTTTTTGGGAGACGATCCTGAACCACCGGTTTCTTGACTACACATAGCTACAAATGTCTCATACTCCGTAAATTCTCGCATATATCGTTCATGATCGTCTTTGAAATACTTTTAGTATTCTTCGCGGTGTTGATATTGTTTAGATTTTTTATTGTAAGTAAAAAATAAAAGAACTAAGTTGTGGTATAAGATGTTAGAAATGACTGTATAAAATTTTGTTAAAAAAATTGGTATTTATAAATTTTTTAAAATGTTAAATTAGAAAAAGAAAATTTAGTGAGACATAACGGTAACAAAGACTCTTCCAACGTCTTTATTTTTCAAAAAAAAAAAAAAAGGAAAATACTCAACAACCGAACTGTTAAATTTGACACGAGAAAAAATATGCGAAGCCGAGTATGGTACGCCAAAGCTTGGCTCGCCAAAAAACTTAATAGCCAACGATGGCTTGACTTTACCCCGCTCTAAGTGTCAACTTGATTTCGTCATAAATTCATTAGAAAGGTCGTTCCACTAAAATATTTGAAGTCAATAAGTAGTTTTTTATTTTTATAGTTGTCAAGAACTATTATAATGAATTTAATTTTGTAAAAACTCGATTCCATACGTCCATTACACTAAATTTAAACCACGTACCTATTGTATTCGAGACTTGAAGCGATAACTATTTGGTTAGAAAAACACACATTTACATAAATACGGTTACGCAAAAACGCCTCTGGTTTATATATCTTCATTGCATTCATTCAATTACATAAGATAATGAAATACTAGAATAATTTCTAAACTGTAATCAATATGCTTCAAGTTTATTATCTATCTCTACTACAATTTCATTCCAGACGAGTAGCAAACACCTCTTTAAAGTAAATTATCATATACTCTTTGATAGAAAGAATACATGTGTTCCTTCAACTTTTCGCTCGCTATCTTTTGATCCCCTTGCACCTGTTCCATGAAACGAATAATTGTCAAGTAAAACTTAATATGATCAAAAAGTTCCAGTGCAATTTTTTGTTGGATTTCAAGTAAAACTGCTCTAAATAGAATGTTAATCTTCAGTTTAAGCTTAAAAAAAGCACTTGTTTTGCTGCTGCTGAACACAATAATAGTATAAAAAATGAATGCATTTAGTGTATATATAATGTTTGACTATACTATAGTATTGTTTTGTAAATCAACAGCAAGTTGTATGAGCGAAACTGTTTGTAATTTGTGAGACAAAAATGGATAAATGTGTACCTGAAGATGAAGAGTATTTGTTACCATATCTTCGGAACATTTCATTGTTGTCGCATTTAGCAAAACAAATCCATATTCGTCACGCTCTAACTGGTCCAGAACCTTAGACAAAAAGCCATTCTTCTTATTCTTGCCCATATGATCAGTCAAGGAAATCAGCTGAATGACAACCTCTTTGTCATTTAAAACATTCACTGAAGAAACTAACCAAGAATCTCTATTTGTTGTAGCACCTTCACAACTTTCTTTCTTAATGGCAAGATGCTCTTGCCAGTTGCTATTCACGGTTTGTGACGAATATGACTGAACCTTCTCTTTTTTATGCTTCAATGTCGTCACTTCCTTTTGTAGCTCGGGTATATATTTCAGTGCATGAGATACTGTCCCAGGAATGCTTACTTTTTTCTGTTGCAAAGGAAATTATATAAGTACCAAGTATGAGTTTAGTTCCAATAAGTTACAAACCGCAGAAGCTATTTTTAGTATATTTATAAGATAATTCCTAATTAAAATCATAAGACATAAGTTTAGATTATTTATAATAAGATAACCCTCCTGATCCAAAATCATATATAGCACAAGCTTTAGTCTATTTTATAAGATCATATATTCCAAATTTAAAATCATAAGACATAAGATAATATGTACTTTTTCATGACTTGATATGGGTAGCAGTGAACGAAGATATGAATACAAGTCATTAGCCCGCTTGCGACGATCTCTTTCACCCGCATTATGATTGAGTTTTTTTGCTACCTTTGGGTTGTCTCCGGTAGGACCATTTGCATCTACACCAGAAGACATGGAGTTTTCAGTAGCAAAATCTTGCATGATTTAATTAAATATATGAATATTAAGAAAGAAATATGAATCTATGTTGCTGCAAACATTTGATGATTTTGAGTATATATTAAGGTCCTTCAAACAACATGTATTGGTTGAGGTAAGCAAAGGGAGGGGATAAACCCAGCATCTTTTTTTGATTCCTAGCATGTTTAATTTTGAGTATATATTAAGGTCCTTCACACCATGTTAGGCTGATGTAAGAAAAATGGGAGGGATAATCCAGCATCTTTTGTTGATTCCTAGCTTGTTTACTATTTCTATATTATTTTAGTATTGATTACGAGGTTTGATTAGAAAACTTTGTGTATTAATTTACTTGTAAACAGTTTAAAAGTAAAAGCATTTTTAATGGGTAGGTACCCCTACCCCACAAAAAAGGTACAAAAAGTACACTATTTGTGTACTTTTTGTCTCTTATATTTTTTCTGGACAATTTTTTTATCAGTTTTTGTTCTGTATTTTTGACTGTTTAACAGTTTTAACCTGTTAAACTTTATTTTTTTGATTCCGTATTTTCCGATTCACAGTTTTATACCAAAATCAAAATTATAAAAATAAAAAAAAAATAAAAAAAAATAAAAAAAATTAAAAATCAGGGGGGGTATATATAGGGTTTTTGGGGGGGTCTTTATAACCTGACCCATTTTTAATGTTAACATTAACAACAGCTACTGAGAGATCACTGGTTTACATAGTAATAGATTAGCTATTTTTTTATCATATGATAGATATCAGTCATATCACTGATAGATTGTGTTTGAAAATCCAAAAATGTCAGGCTTGATGAATTGGAGAGTTTGTAGAAACCATCCATTTTAGTAGGAGCCCACTTGAGCATTTTATTTTTGACCACTTGAGCATTTGCGAGCTGCAGAATGTAAACTTCAAGCTAATTAAAAACAATTCTTCTTTGCTGCAGACAACTTGTCTGCTGCTCCAACAGCAAAATCATTTTCCCTAAATTATAAATCATTTTAGTTATATTAAAGTAATTATATTGACCTACTCCCATATAATTATATAAATATATTGGCCTACTTGTATTAGGTGTAGACAAAACTTGTAGGCCCCATGAAAAAGATGAAATCGATTACTGCTCCATGCTCTTCTTTAATACGGGTTGTAACTAAGGGTGTTTGTTTTAGTTTATATAGTGGGCTTATAAGCTTATTAGCTTATATAAGTTTATAAGTAAAAACTAAGTGTTTGGTTAAGCTTATATAATTAGACTTATAAGCTTATATAAGAAGCTTTTGGTAAGTTAAGAATTTGTGGCTTATGTAAGGTTAACTGGGCTTATACAAAAATATTTAAAAAAAAAACTTTTATACCCTTATTTAATAATTACTATCCTTTTATTTTTATGTATTTTTTTTTCATTTTACAATATTAGTTATATAAGCTAAACCAAACACTTAATAAATGCTTATAAGCTTATTATATAAAAGCCATAATTTGCTTATATAATATAAGCCTAAACCACTCATAAGCTTAACCAAACACCGCCTAAAACTAGACTAGTACCCGCGTAATACAGCGACGGGTAATAAATAACGATTTTTTATCAACTGATTTAATGTTAAAATATAAAAAAGTTGAATTAAAATAACTAAAATTATTAAAAATGAAAAAAAACAAAAAATTTATAAATATATATGAAAATAGATGTTGAATTAAAGATAATAAAATTATAAAAACAATATGGTGGAATTAGTTTATGAAAATAAATAAATGAGTTAATATATATTTCAATTTAAAAATAAAAATAATTTTTTAATAAATTGTTAAGAAGTTGTTACAAAAGTTTGTTACAAAAGAAATGGATGATTAAGATTTAAAGTTAGTTTTAGATTAAAAATGATCTAATGGTTAAGTTATTAATATTTTTATGTTAATTTTTGATTTGGAGTTAAGTTCAGAGTTAGGATGTAAAACCCACATTAAAATACCATGAACAGTAAACACATGAAAATACGATAAAATTAAAACTTTACATTTATAATATATTACACGTGTCACAACATTAAATAATGTATTTACGTATATTATAAGTGTGTCATGATTACGATAATTAATTCACGATAATTAAAACGCGAACACACACGAATATTTAACTTAACTAGAAAAGGCTTTGGTTTTGCCTTTTGGGCTACGTTGGCCGCGGCACAAAGCAAAGAGAGAGAAAGAATGGGCCTTTTGGCCCATGACCCAAGTCTACTCCTTAACCAATTAGGTTCCCAGGGAATTAAACATAATAACACTTTACAACAAAAAAAATCAAGAAAACCTAGTGCCTCTCTCTCTTGCCGCCGGCCTAAAACAAGAACACAAGGAGTTCGGGTCGATATCGATCTTTGATTTTGTGGGTACCTGTTCGTGTTCATAAGATTTAATCATCTACGCATTTGGTAATTACCACAACCTTTTTCTTTTTAATTCTTTTATTGAATTAATGATTTCATAATAACTAATCTTAAGAACAAATCATAAAAACATGTTAAGATTAATTGTAAACCAAGATTAAAGGTTGTTTGGGTTTGGTTTTGTTCGGCCGAGACACAACCTAGAGTCACAAGGCTCTCGGTTTGTTTGTTCGCACCACCACTGAGACCCAAGGTCTCGGCCTTGGTTGGTTTTGGGTCGATCGCACATAAGGGATGTAACACCCCATTTTGGTAATGGAATGTCACGCGTAATTATGGCGTGTCATCAAAGCATACAAGGATAAATGTATAAAACATTACATGACCATAGGGATAACCGGAATCAAACATCGATTCCCAAACATAAGCCCAAAACATAATAAAGCAAAAGAAATGAATGAAAGACTAAACAAGCATAAGTATATGAAGGCAAAAAGGAAAAGAAGTCTCTAGCAGATTCCATCCTACGCACGTCCTCCAAATGCTCGAGTCTTTCCTAGGGTACCTGCCGTTTTGGGACATGGAAAGGAAAGTAACGGCTGAGCAAAACGCTCAGTGCACGGATATAGACATAGTATAAGTGACTAAAACATAATAGAGACTTAATAGCAGCAGAAATGTATAAGTCCTGGAAAACCTGGAACATGTTAATAAAACTGATTTTATAGTTTGAAAAGCCTTATGTTTATCTTATGAAAACTGTTTAACGTATTTTACCATTAGCCAATATAGGTCATGAAAATCCACCGTGCATGAATACTTGGAGGGGTGACCTCATCATGCAAATTAGAGGGGCTGCCTCTAATTTAATATACTGGTTCTGGGTAGGAGGGATCAGCTCCTTGTGAAGGATGCAAGGCACACACCACATTCACCATAAAATCCTGAATAAAAACATGTAACTAGGATGCACCCATACGCCCCACATGATAAATATAAATAAATGGCCAAAAACTGAAGGGACTCCACGAGCAATCACTCCGCCGTGGTGAAGTCATAACATCAGTGCCTCTAATGTTATGGTTATGGTACCTCCATAACTAGGTGAAACTGGTCATGCATGTATATGGCTATAGGTAATCTTAATTAAACATAAGCAATCAAACAAGTAACTTATACTACGGGAAAAACAGTTGGCTGCATACGGGGAATCCTAATAAGGAAAGAATGTCCATACTGAAAGGACGGGAATCCGTACCTTATGTCCAGTGAACGAAGAAGATGAACTGAGCGGAATCCTACTTCCGTATCACTAGTGCTACATAAATACATACATGAATAAGTATCTGCTTACTAAATATGTAGCTGATTTTATGTCATGTCTTAGCTTATTCTATATGTTCTTACCATGTCTTACTGTTTAAAGCCTTAAACTGTGCTTATCTTATATTCTGTTTAATCTGATTAAGTATTTCTGGTATTTCATGTATTATTATACTTACTGTGTAATAATAAGTAACTTTCCAAAAATAGCAGGTTTCCTAAAATAGAAAGTTACCAAAAATAGAAAGTTTCCCAAAAATAGAAAGTTTCCAAAAATAGAAAGTTTCCAAAAATAGAAAGTTTCCAAAAATAGAAAGTTTCCAAAAAATAGAAAGTTTCCAAAAATAGAAAGTTTCCAAAAATAGAATTACTGCTTAAAATAGATTTAAGTTTCTAAAAATATAAAGTTTCCATAAATAGATCATCTGCCTTAATTAAATAAGTTTCCATAAATAGATTAGCTGCCTGAAATAAATAAGTTTCTAAAAATAGAAGGTTTCCATAAATAGATTAGCTGCCTTATTTAATTAAGTTTCTAAAAATAGAAAGTTTCCATAACTAGAAATAAGTTGGTTAAATAAGCTAAGTATATAAGCCTAAGTGTTTTCAAGATTATTTTCTAAGTCATATGATATAATGTATAGTTTAATAATTATTTCATGTAATTAAATTAAACTATAGGTTAAAATATTTAATTAAAGTATAACATGTTTTTAATTAACTAAAGTTAAATACTTAGGTTAAAACATGTATTATTATTTATTAATAATATAAACTAAGTCATGTTAATTAATTAATTATAATCATGGTTTTTAAATAATTAATTAATTATAAGTCTAAGATATATAATACTTAGGTTAATTAATTCATGATTATAATAATTAAAATAACCTAAGTCATGTTATTAAATTAATCATATCATTTTATTAATTTAATTTTTAACATAAGATCATAAACATAAAAAAAAAACTAAACATACACCATGAACCGGATCTAGAATCAAAACCTTGAACCGGACATGAAATCGACACCGTACCCCGAACCAAATCGAGGTACCCCATGTCTTGAGGCTGCCGTGGGACCCACACACACCAACCGAGACCATATATGGTCTTGGTGGTGGTCGGTTGGCCAAACCGAAACCCCTTTGGGTTCGGTGTAGCCTGCGGCCAAAACAAACACCCCTTGAAAACATACTTTTGATTTTATTAAACCCCAAATCATGTTAGATCCATGTTTATTTATTAGGTTTTTGTAAAAACATAACATGTTCTTGATTTATTAAAAGATCAAATCAAAAGAAAAAGTTTAAAAAGGATTTACCGAATTCGTGGATCAAAAGGATGAAGAACAAACACGATCACCAACTAAATTTCCAAGATCCAAGATCACAAACCACCTCCTTGTGGTGTTCTTAAGGTGGCGGCACAAAGAAGAAAAGGGAAGGAGGGTTTTAGGGTTTTTTCTAAAATCTTGTGTGAATGAAAATGAGTAGTGAAAAATCCCTTTTCCCTTTTAGTAAAATTTGATGGGCTAAACCCATCCTCCCTCCTTAATTTCGTGGTAATGGGGCCCACAAGGGGTAACCCGAATGTTTTTCCGTGTCTAAAATATTGGTGTGTTCTCGTGTGTTCTCGTGTTCGTGTTTTACGTGTTCTCGTTATATATTAACCGTGACTTAATATATTTATTTGTGTTCGTAATAAATATATATACGTAATTAATATTATCTCGTGATTAAATTACGTTCATGATTTCATGATCGCATGCTCGTGATTAATTATTGTTTAAATAATTATTGCGTGTTCGTGCGTAATAAATACTTATCATGTTCTAACACGTACGTAATACGTAAAATCTTAACACGTAATCGTAATCATGCTATAATAGGAAAGTTTTAATCTAGTACGTACGATCTTAAGGGTACTACTCATGATAAAAAGCATGCGGGTTTTACAACTCTTCCCCCTAAAAATAATAATTCGTCCCCGAATTATAGATAACGTACTGAAAGAGGAACATACCCGAATAAAACTAAGAGGGTATGTAAGATAAATGAACGTGCAGGTGAGCTGGCAGAAGGAACGCGGAACGTGACATGTCTTGAAAGGACATGGAACGTGACGTGATTGAAAGGACATATCTAATTGATAAGAGAAAAACGGATAAAAGTCCGGATGAACTTGTCCGTTTCCAAGTGGCCTCCCTCTTGGAACGGTTCCTTCAGAAGATCTTGACACTAAAGATAAATCTTGGTCCTCCTGACCTTGACTTGGAATCCGAAGAAATTCTTGGTTATCTACGGAAGGTAGATCCCCTAAATTTGATCGAGGAAAATAAGAGTTAACGTGCAAGGGTAACTGAAATGTTACGATGAAAGACAATTTGACTTAACTGTTAACCAGAAACGATGCGCGAGACATAAAGAAACGTAGTACGTGAAAAATTTTGAACGTGATACGTGAAAAATTTTGAACGTCCTACGTGGAGATAAGGCGAGTGTAGTATGAGTAAACATATTGTGATCCATGATATGTGTAACATATCTTGATCATGATATGAGGAACTTGGAATGAACATGACATGTGAAACATATCGTGATCATAGAATACAATGGTGGTAACGTCAAACGCTACAAGGTGAGACGTGGAATATGACGTGAAACTTATATCTGATGATGGAGAGTTATACTAAACTTGGGTCTGGTCTCTCAAGTTCTTGCAAACTACCCAGAATGAGAAAAGAAATGGACGTAAAATCGTAAGCCAAAATACGATCATGAACGTGAATAGTGTCATGAACGCGAGCGCGAAAGCAAGGCGTGGAATTAGAATGAAGACGTGAAGTAATTTAGGAGTACAATTGCGAATCTTTGTCTGACCCGATAGCTGAGGGATTACCAAGTTGTCGGATGAGCCTTGGCTGGAACATGTCCGATCAATCTGTTGGTTCTACAATCCTTGCGGATGTAAGGATTCTGCAGACTTGATCAAACTGTTTGCAATAACCTAGATAGCATCATGCTTCTTCTGAGTTTGCGTTAATCTGGTAACCAAAATCCATGGAGATCTTGTCCCATTTTAGTTCACAAATTCAGATGATGAAACATCCCAGTCCGTTGGTTTCATATCATAACCTGTTGGTATGTCAGGTACCTAGATATGAACGTAACTGTATCTTGCTTCGTAGAACCTGATACATAGGAGTTTGCGAAACTCTGAGTCTATGAATCCAAACTTCTCTTAGCGTAGGATTTTCTAGAACACCTAATGTAATGTAGGGTTCCCTCCTTTACGCATAAGTTGAGTCATGGTAAGATTAACCATGCAATTCCATGTGATCCAGCGTGTCACTGTAATCAACCAGAACTGATATAGGAAAAATTTTCTAGGGTAAAACTTCTATTGTCATAGAATTTGCAACATAGTGCAGATATGGTCTTCCTGTTCTTCTCTAGGCTTAAAGGAAATCAGGTTATCCTCAATGAAAAAACTGATGAATTTGCTATGAGTTCATAGAAACTCATTCTTATAATGCCGTTGGAGCATTGATGAGACTAATTCAAAATTTTAAATCTAGCATGACCGAGTCGTATACGAATAGCAGTCATGGATACGTCCTGCTCTTTCACCCGTCACTGTTGGCAGCATGATTCATGAGTTCAATCTTGGAAAAGTGATTAACACTATAAGGTCGATTGGACATGTTGTCAATACGTGAAGGAGAATAACGGTCATGAATGGTGATTTGTTTACGCCGACGGTAGTCGACACATAATCTCATCGTACCGTCCTTCTCCTTGTAAGTTCTTCTGGAATGTATGGGAAGATTTTGGAATAATCAACTGGCTATGCGTAAAAGACTTAAGTGGTCGTGTCTTACTGACAGCTAGAAAATTTTAGCGACCATGGCTAACAACACACATGCTTGTAAGCATAGATAATTTGTACAGATTTTCCCGATGGAAAATCAAGCTGAATGTATTCAGGAGCCTGAACATTTCTGTACATAATTATGAATCGTAGCATGGTGTGCTGTTCTTAGTCCATGATTAGGATAAAATTCATCTCGTGTCTGTCCGAGGAAATGCGTTAGCAGCTTGGATCTCATCATTAAGCTGAAGGAAAACCTTCGTATACGTGGGAATACGAAAGGCGTCCTTCATGGTCATAAATATATGAAGTATGGTGAAACAAAAGAAAGTGAAATCGGCAACGTGATAGTTCTCACTGATACGCCGATAATGGTATTGAAATTCTTGTGGCCTGATTAATAAATGGCACAACAAAATGGATATACCCTTGGAGGGTACCCTGAATTTCTTAGAAATGTCCCATAGTTGGACGTGAGTCATGTGTCTTGACTCGTGTCTTGGAACTATAAGCATGACATATGTCTTGACAGGTGTCTTGACATGTGTCATCAGGAAGTATACGTGAGACATGTGTCTTGACTGATGTCTTGACATGTGTCTCGAGACGTAATTCCATAGAACTACAATATTAGGTTATTGTGCCAGACTTGGCGGATCGGTTGGACTACTGATCCTTTGTATGTCTGATCACGTCCGCGGCCGGAGCCTCGGTTGCGATTTCTAGGATAGTTTCTGTCATAGTAGTGGTTACTATCGTCCTGTCTGTCAGTTCCATGACGGTCATTCTCATGACCGTGATTCATGTAACTATTCAGCTAAGTGGCCGGCTGGTACCAGTTTGCACTCATATGGCTGAAATGACAGCCGAATGACGTGTGACATGTAACTAAGAATTAGGGACAATGATTGATGGAAATTGTTTGATGGTGAAGCATCTTCTCGTCCAATTTCTTATTCCGACGCCTTTGTCTTAGTCTAGTAGGATCTCCAGGTTGTGAACAGCATCAGCATCTCGTAGCGTCTCCGAACGTCAGCAGCATCAACCTTTAGTAACATCTCCCAGTTATGAGCGGCATCAGCAATCTTGTAGAATATCAACAATTGAAAATACGCCTTAGGTGATTCAGAATCGACTAGTGAATACTCGTGAAGTATTGCAAGTGAAATACACATGGATTAAGGTACGTGTAATACACATGAAATACGGTACGTGGAGTACACGTGGAATGAACATGAAATGATCGGTATGGGGTCGATCATTTATCATGATTTAAGGAAATTATAT
The DNA here is from genome assembly GCA_025667525.1 of Glebionis coronaria. NCBI lineage: Eukaryota > Viridiplantae > Streptophyta > Magnoliopsida > Asterales > Asteraceae > Glebionis > Glebionis coronaria. The sequence goes on along the minus strand of CM046881.1, from coordinate 177,166,816 downwards.
CGGTTAAACGGTTAGGAAAACCATCATGATAACCTGGCAGTATTAGCATAGACATCATTCTTGTTGTAATGGAAACGTTAAAGTGTGGTTACACAAAATTCAACGATGATTTGCCTGACAGCATGATCAATGAAAACCAACCATGACTATCATGAAAGCAGGATTCAATGAAATCTAACAATGTCTTGTAGGACAGCGCAATTAACAACAGAGGTGTAAGACATAATAAACATGGAGACAGAATTATCATGAAGAAACATGAAACCATCTATCATGAAGAAGTGTATAACATAATCAGCATGAAACTGAAGTTAACCATGACAGTATGAAAACATACTTGACATAAAAAACATAGTAACTTATGAGGGGACATGAAAAAAATTTTATGCCAATAAATCATGAGAAAAATTTTATGCATGAAAAACAGTGCATGAATGTATAATGTAGTTTATAAAAACCTTTATATGTACGAGGGGACGCCTATGGGTCGGTCCCAAAACCAAAGACATAGCGAGGGGACGCCTATGGGTCGGTCCCAAAGTTAAAAGTTTCGATAAAAGCACATGCGACTAAATAGGGCCAGTCCTGTACCAACCATTACTTAGTCATAATCCCTGCAACAATGATACATGAAACATAAATAAATGAAACTCATCTGTTAAAACTTATCAGAAAAAAATTTTTATGTGACTAATTATGAACTATTGAGGTTCAGTCCACATAGTCACAGTTCACGAGGAACGTCATGCATGAAATAATGACACGTAACTAAATATGAATGACGGTTGTCCATCCATATTAGTACAACAATATCGATGAAAACATCAAGGTTAAAACCTCAAGGTGCTGAAAACATCATGGTTAAAACAACAATGCGCTGAAAACATAAATACGTAGAATATCAAACGTTGGCTTGGGAAGCTCCTGGTGACTACCCACTAGTCACAGGTCGAGTTTTAGAGCCTACAAGTCGAAGCCTTGGCTCTGATACCATAATTGTAACACCCCATTTTGGTAATGGAATGTCACACGTAATTATGGCGTGTCATCAAAGCATACAAGGATAAATGTATAAAACATTACATGACCATAGGGATAACCGGAATCAAACATCGGTTCCCAAACATAAGCCCAAAACATAATAAAGCAAAAGAAATGAATGAAAGACAAAACAAGCATAAGTATATGAAGGCAAAAAGGAAAAGAAGTCTCTAACATCTTCCATCCTACGCACGTCCTCCAAATGCTCGAGTCTTTCCTAGGGTACCTGCCGTTTTGGGACATGGAAAGGAAAGTAACGGCTGAGCAAAACGCTCAGTGCACGGATATAGACATAGTATAAGTGACTAAAATATAATAGAGACTTAATAGCAGCAAAAATGTATAAGTCCTGGAAAACCTGGAACATGTTCATAAAACTGGTTTTATAGTTTGAAAAGCCTTATGTTTATCTTATGAAAACTGTTTAACGTATTTTACCATTAGCCAATATAGGTTATGAAAATCCACCGTGCATGAATACTTGGAGGGATGACCTCATCATGCAAATTAGAGGGGCTGCCTCTAATTTAATATACTGGTTCTGGGTAGGAGGGATCAGCTCCTTATGAAGGATACAAGGCACACACCACATTCACCATGAAATCCTGAATAAAAACATGTATGATAAATATAAATAAATGGCCAAAATCTGAAGGGACGCCACGAGCAATCACTCCGCCGTGGTGAAGTCATAACATCAGTGCCTCTAATGTTATGGTTATGGTACCTCCATAACTAGGTGAAACTAGTCATGCATGTATATGGCTATATGTAATCTTAATTAAACATAAGCAATCAAACACGTAACTTATACTACGGGAAAACAGTTGGCTGCATACGGGGAATCCTAATAAGGAAAGAATGTCCATACTGAAAGGACGGGAATCCGTACCTTATGTCCAGTGAACGAAGAAGATGAACTGAGCGGAATCCTACTTCCGTATCACTAGTGCTACATAAATACATACATGAATAAGTATCTGCTTACTAAATACGTAGCTGATTTTATGTCATGTCTTAGCTTATTCTATATGTTCTTACCATCTCTTACTGTTTAAAGCCTTAAACTGTGCTTATCTTATATTCTGTTTAATCTGATTAAGTATTTCTGGTATTTCATGTATTATTATACTTATTGTGTAATAATAAGCAACTTTCTAAAAATATCAGGTTTCCTAAATAGAAAGTTACCAAAAATAGAAAGTTTCCCAAAAATAGAAAGTTTCCAAAAATAGAAAGTTTTCAAAAATAGAAAGTTTCCAAAAATAGAAAGTTTCCAAAAATAGAAAGTTTCCAAAAATAGAATTACTGCTTAAAATAGATAAGTTTCTAAAAATAGAAAGTTTCCATAAATAGATCAGCTGCCTTAATTAAATAAGTTTCCATAAATAGATTAGCTGCCTGAAATAAATAAGTTTCTAAAAATAGAAGGTTTCCATAAATAGATTAGCTGCCTTATTTAATTAAGTTTCTAAAAATAGAAAGTTTCCATAATTAGAAATAAGCTGGTTAAATAAGCTAAGTATATAAGCCTAAGTGTTTTCATGATTATTTTCTAAGTCATATGATATAATGTATAGTTTAATAATTATTTCATGTAATTAAATTAAACTATAGGTTAAAATATTTAATTAAAGTATAACATGTTTTTAATTAACTAAAGTTAAATACTTAGGTTAAAACATGTATTATTATTTATTAATAATATAACCTAAGTCATGTTAATTAATTAATTATAATCATGGTTTTTAAATAATTAATTAATTATAAGTCTAAGATATAAAATACTTAGGTTAATTAATTCATGATTATAATAATTAAAATAACCTAAGTCATGTTATTAAATTAATCATATCATTTTATTAGTTTAATTTTTAACATAAGATCATAAACATAAAAAAAAACTAAACATACACCATGAACCGGATCTAGAATCAGAACCTTGAACCGGACATAAAATTGACACCGTACCCCGAACCAAATCGGGGTACCCCGTGTCTTGAGGCTGCCGTGGGACCCACACACACCAACCGAGACCATATATGGTCTTGGTGGTGGTCGGTTGGCCAAACCGAAACCCCTTTGGGTTCGGTGTAGCTTGCGGCCAAAACAAACAGCCCTTAAAAACATATTTTTGATTTTATTAAACCCCAAATCATGTTAGATCCATGTTTATTTATTAGGTTTTTGTAAAAACATAACATGTTCTTGATTTATTAAAAGATCAAATCAAAAGAAAAAGTTTAAAAAGGATTTACCGAATTCGTGGATCAAAAGGATGAAGAACAAACACGATCACCAACTAAATTTCCAAGATCCAAGATCACAAACCACCTCCTTGTGGTGTTCTTAAGGTGGCGGCACAAATAAGAAAAGGGAAGGAGGGTTTTAGGGTTTTTTCTAAAATCTTCTGTGAATGAAAATGAGTAGTGAAAAATCCCTTTTCCCTTTTAGTAAAATTTGATGGGCTAAGCCCATCCTCCCTCCTTAATTTCGTGGTAATGGGGCCCACAAGGGGTAACCCGAATGTTTTTCCGTGTCTAAAATATTGGTGTGTTCTCGTGTTCGTGTTTTACGTGTTCTCGTTAAATATTAACCGTGACTTAATATATTTATTTGTGTTCGTAATAAATATACATACGTAATTAATATTAGCTCGTGATTAAATTACGTTCATGATTTCATGATCGCATGCTCGTGATTAATTATTGTTTAAATAATGATTGCGTGTTCGTGCGTAATAAATACTTATCGTGTTCTAACACGTACGTAATACTTAAAATCCTAACACGTAATCGTAATCATGCTATAATAGGAATGTTTTAATCTAGTACGTACGATCTTAAGGGTACTACTCATGGTAAAAGCATGCGGGTTTTACAAGGGAACCCTGACTGAAGGTCGGGGTATGTTTTTTGTTTGAATCACGTGTCAACCAAGACCATTAGGTCTCGGTGGGACTTTAGTTCGAACAGTGGGAACCCTGACTTTAGCCGGGGTGTGTATTCGTTCAATCAGTGGCTAGCCGAGCCACGTCAGTGGCAACCACCGGCTACAGCCGATGGGTATTTTGCTTGGACAATGGCAACTGGCTAGGCCGGGTAGCCACTGTCAAGGGGTGTTTGTTTCGGGCTAATTTTCAAAACACGGGTTCGGGACATTATTAAAATCAGAAAACTTATTTAATTAAATTATTTTCATGACCATTTAATTAATTAAATACATGACTTAGGTTATAATATTAAAATTAATATTTCATGACTAACCTAAGTATTTACTTAGCCTAATTTAATTAAACATGTTATTTTAATTAAATTCATATAACTTATAGTTTATTAAATCAATCATGTTAATTATTTAATAAGCTATAACATTTAATCCATGACTTGTATTTTACTAATAAACATTACTTTATATCTTTATAATCCAGCTTATTATAATTATGGAAACTTACTATTTATGAAAACTTTCTATTTTTGGAAACTTTCTATTTTAGGAAACCTGCTATTTATAGAAAGTTACTTAGTATTACAATACAAGTATTATAATACCTTACTACATGAATAATAAACAACAGGATACAAGAATAACTACAGTTAATACTTAAAACAGTTAAAACATGACAGAACATGAATAATAAGCCAAGAACACATATAACCAGTAAAACACATGTATCTCAGACAACTCATACACGTCCCTATTCTTATGTAGTATTATCCGTCAAGGCGGAGTTGGTTCTTCAGCGTTTCCGTTAGCTTTTACTGGACACAAGGTACGGATTTCCCGTCCTTCAATAAGGACAATCTTTTCCTTTATTAGGAGTTCCCGTACGCAGCCAACTGTTTTCCCAGTAGTTATAGTTTTAAATGCTTATATTTTATTAGTTACCTTAGCCATATACATGCATGCCAGTTTCACCTAGTTATGAAGGTAACATAACCATAACACTGGAGGCACTAGTGTTATGACTTCACCACGGCGGAGTGATAGCTCATGGCTTCCCTTCAGTTTATTTGGCCCTTTATTATTATTATTATTATATTATCATGTGGGGCGTATGGGTGCATCCTAGTTACAGTTTCAGTCAGGATTTCATGGTGAATGTGGTGTGTGCCTTGCATCCTTCACAAGGAGCTGATCCCTCCTACCCAGACCATATTAATTAGAGACATCCCCTCTAATTGCATGACAAGGTCACCCCTCCAAGTATTCATGCACGTTGTTGACCACATGACCTATATTGGCTTTTGGTATATTATACTAATACAGATTTTCATAAGTAAACATAAGCTATGTTTTCAGAACTAAAACCAGTAAACATGTTATACGTCTAGGTTTCCCAGGACTTATTCATTGCCGCTACTATTCTTGCTTTATATGCTCTTATATGCTTTCATTACTCTATGTTGTCCATGCTTTATTGTATATCCGTGCATTGGGCGTTATGCTCAGCCGTTTCCATTTCCATGTTCCCAAACGGCAGGTACCCAAGGTTGCAAGTAGGATCTCAAGAGTATGTGCATTCGGATGGAAGCTATCCAGCCTTCTATATCTTATGCATTTATCATACTTTATCTTACTTTATTTCATGTTGGACATTTTTTAGTCCTTTCCTTTGCGGTACTTATATTTGCTTATGTTGAGTTCCTTGGACTACCGATGTTTGTTTCCGGTATTTCTTTTTATGGTCATGAATGTTTAGACATTTACCTTGCATGCTTTGATGTCACGCCATATATTACTGTGATATTCCATTTTACCAAATAGGGTGTTACAATTATGGTATCAGTGCCAAGGTTTTGACCTGTAGCTCTGTAAAACATGACCTGTGACTTACGGGTAGTCACCAGCGTCTTCCTAGAACTGATAATTGGTTTTCATGCATTCATTACATTTTCATTTCATGTATTCATTTCATGCATTCATTTCATTTTCGTAGGAATTTTGACTAAGTAATGGTTGGTACAGGACTGGCCCTATTTAGTCGCATGTGTTTTTATCGAAACATTTTATTTGTTTAGTGAACCGACACATAGGTGTTCACTCATGGACATATCATCATATTTAATTGATCATGCATTTTAAAACTGTTTTATGCATCATAAATAAATTCATGTTTTATACACTGTTCATACATTTTTCTATTCATGTCATATTTTATCAGACTCATTATTTATGTTGCATTTTATTTTAAACTGTCTGATGGTGAACACACGCAATGCTCAAGAGTTGGCTGCAGCTGTCAATGCAGCTTTGCAAGCCCTCTTTCACCAACTTCGCAATGAAATCATGGACGAAGTTCATGCTGAAGTCCAGGATCAGGGCGTTCAATTCGGCCCTCATCAGCAGCATAACAACAATCCTCCACCTCCACCGCCTGTTACCCTTATGACTTGGTTGGAGCGATTCAACGAGCAAAGACCCCGTTCGTTTGAGCAGACTGACAGTCCCTATGAGGCTGAAGCTTGGATTTCTCACATTGAGAAGATATTTGATGCGATGGGTTGTGACGGTGTCTTCAAGGCAAGACTGATTCGCTATAAGTTCGAAGGTGATGTACTGTAGTGGTAGAAGTCAGTCAAGCAGTCCAACGGTGGTGATGATTGGGTTGCATTGTTGACATGGGACCAGTTTAAGGAGCTCTTCGTTAATCAGTACTTTCCACATGCTGAGCAGGAGAAACTCAAGAGGGATTATCATAATATCCGACAGGTTTTTGGGGGAACAGCAATGGATTCATGCAAAGGATTCTTCGTTTGGCTAGATTTCTGGGTGCAGCAGCTGGTACTGCTGAGGAGCAAGCTGAGAAGTTTTACTGGGCTCTTTGCACTTCGATTTCCAACAGCTTGGTGTGTGCTACGTTCACTACAATAGCACAGGTGGTCGATGCAGCCCGTAAGCTTGAGATGCTTCAGGAACGAGAGGAGTTTGGTGATGACCGATCAGTGAAGAGGTATCTTCAATCACCAACCGTTGATCAATCATTTCCTTCAGTATTTTCATTCCTATATCATCCTCTATTCAACTTTATATTTCAGACAGAAGACTGACGCCCGAAAACCTGCGGTCGCTCAGCAACAATCATCTAAGGGAAACGGTCAGTCCAATGACCGTTCTGGTTCAGATAGGCGTGGCGGTAATGACAATTACTGTAACAATTCCAACCACTCTAACAACAGCAGGTCCCTACATTTACCTTCTTTCATGATAAACTGTCTTATGTATGGTATTCTGACACTCTAGCGACTCATATTCAGGAACAATGGCAACGACAGGGATCAGGACCATAGAGGTTCGCAACTGAACCGTTCTACTTCATCTAGTAACTATTAAACCTTCTATGTAATCAAGCTTATGTTCCATTATCATGTCTCATGCATGTAATCATGAAACAGGCTCTCAGCTAGCTAGGACGCCTGTTGGAGTGTTCACGCATCCTATATGTCCTACTTGTTCGCGCAGACATTCTGGTGTTTACCGCCGAGGTACTGGTGGTTGTTTCAAGTGTGTCCAGCAAGGCCATCAGTAGAAGGATTATCGCCAAGGTGAGATAGAAGGTACCTCTGGACATGCCGACTCCAAACCACCTCCTACTTCAGGTCGCGTATTCACTAATACTTAAGACCAGGCGAAAAAGACTTCAGGTACCATAAATGGGAATCTCTTTATGAATGGTTTGGCAGCATGCATTTTGTTTGATACTGGAGCGACTCATTCAGTCATATCCAATGCTTTTGCTACACGTGTTAGGATTTCCCCTATGCCATTAGATAATGCCTTAAGCATTTCCACGCCACTTAGGGACTTTGTGCGAATCACCCAGGTGTACAGAGATCTTACCATAGAATTTGATGATTGAATCCGCAGAGTTGACGCACTTCCTTTGGACATGTGCGATTCTGACATGATATTGGGCATGGACTGGTTATCCAAACACCAGGCTACGATAGACTGCCACACTTATCGGGTTATCTTCGGTGATGTTAAATCTCTCCAGAGTACATACACCATAGTTTTCTACCAGGGAGGTATGTACAAATTATTTCATCCATGGAGGCGCGTACATTACTAACACACGACTGTCAGGGCTTCATAGCCAACATTCATGACATTATTGCCGAGTCTCCATCGATTCAAGATCAGTCTATTGTGTCGGAATCTCCTGACGTGTTTCCTGATGAACTTCCGGGCATACCACCTGTTCGAGAAGTCGAGTTTGGAATTGAGCTCATTCCAGAAGCAGATCCATTTTACAAGGCTCCTTACCGCATGGCTCCTATTGAGCTTAAGGAGTTAAAAGATCAGCTTCAGGAACTTCTGGAGCGAGGTTTTATCCGTTCTAGTGCATCGCCATGGGGTGCACCTGTACTATTCGTGAAGAAGAAATACGACAGCATGCGTTTGTGTATAGACTATCATGAGCTAAACAAGATCACGATCAGGAATCGTTATCCTTTGCCGCGTATTGATGACCTTTTCGATCAACTTCAGGGCGCCAAGTATTTCTCCAAGATCGATATGAGGTCCGGCTACCATCAGTTACGGGTTAAAGAGCAGGATATTTCTAAGACTGCTTTCCGTACACGTTATGGGCACTACGAGTTCGTAGTCATGCCATTCGGACTCACAAATGCTCCAACAGTCTTCATGGATTTGATGAACCGTATCTTCCATGAGTTTCTGGACAAGTTCGTTATCGTTTTCATTGATGACATCCTGATTTTCTCCAAATACAAGGAGGAACATGAGGAACACCTTCATACAGTTTTGTAGATTCTTCGTCAAAAGCAGTTGTATGCCAAGTTCTCCAAGTGTGAGTTATGGTTAAGCAAAGTGAATTTTTGGGCCGTATTGTATCTGCAGAGGGGATCACCATGGATCCTGCAAAGGTTGAAGCTATCACTAAATGACCGAGACCTACATCTGCAACACATGTTAGAAGTTTTCTAGGGTTAGTTGGCTACTACCGCAGGTTTGTAGAGAACTTTTCACGCTTAGCCTTACCTTTGACTAAGATGATGATAAAAGGAGAGAAATTCGTCTGGACTGAGTAACGAGAGAAGAGCTTTGAAGACCTTAAGCAGAAGTTAGTGACTGCACCGATTTTTACTCTCCTATCTGGTACAGGTGGATTTCAGATCTTTAGTGATGCTTTAGGAAAGGTTCTAGGCTGTGTTCTCATGCAACATGGGAAAGTTATTGCATACGCATCATGGCAGCTTAAACCTTATGAATAGAACTATCCTACACATGACTTGGAACTTGTAGCAGTTGTTTTCGCATTGAAGATCTAGAGGAATTACTTGTATGGTGAATCATGTGACATCTTCACAGATCACAAGACTCTTATGTACATCTTCACCCAGAAGGAACTAAGCATGAGACAGAGAAAATGGTTAGAGCTACTGAAGGATTACGACACCAACATTCAGTACCATCCTGGTAAGGCAAATGTGGTGGTAGATGCTCTAAGCAGAAGGTCTGGTATGATTGTTGGCATCTGGATTGCAAAGGAGATCATCCGTGACATGGAGATGACCGATATTGAGTTTTGTGTACGAGGACAACATGGTTACTGGGCGAATCTTAGAGTGGAACCAGACTTACATTCTAGGATCAAGGAAGCTCAGAAAGACGATGGTGAGATTTTGGCTATCATTCAGAACCTTGATCAGCAGACGGAGTTTCGTGTTGATAATGACAGTATCTTATGGCAAGGCACTAGACTAGTGGTTCTTGATGACTCTACACTCAGGGAAGCTGTGCTGACTGAAGCTCACAGCTCTCCATTTACCATACATCCTGGTTCCACCAAGATGTACCACGAGATCAAGCAACATTTCTGGTGAAGTGGTATGAAGAAGAATGTTGCCACCTTCGTTTTTAAATGTATGATCTGCCAGCAGGTTAAGATCGAACACCAAAGAGCTAGTGGTTTACTGCAACCACTAGATATTCCAGAATGGAAGTGGGACAAAATCTCCATGGATTTTGTTATCCGGTGACTCAGAGAAAACACGACGCCATCTGGGTTATTGTGGATAGATTGACCAAATCTGCTCATTTTCTGCCAATCCACAAGGAGCATTCGGTCAGCAAATTGGCATACACTATTCAGAGGGAGATCATGAGACTGCATGGTACTCCATCAGAAATCATCTCTGACATAGATCCCCGTTTCACCTCACGTTTTTGGCAGAGTCTACAAAAAGCTTAGGGCACCAGACTTAAGCTCAGCACTGCCTTTCATCCTCAGACCGACGGACAGTCGGAACGTACCATTCAGACATTGAAGGACATGTTGCGGGCGTGTGCTCTAGAATGGGCAGGAAGCTGGGACGATTATATCTATCTAGTGGAGTTTGCATACAACAACAGTTGGCACGCTAGCACCAAGTGTCCACCGTTCGAAATGTTGTATGGTAGGAAGTATCGCGCCCCAAACTGCTGGGATCAGGTGGGCGAACGACTGATTGAGGGTCTAGAGATGATTGAGATAACTAATGAGAAGGTCGCCGTCGCCAAGGCGAAGCTTCAGGAAGCTCGTGCTCTCCAGAAGAGCTATGTTGATAAGCATCGTTGAGATATATATTTCAACATAGGTGATCAGGTTTTCCTAAAGGTATCACCTACACGAGGAATTAAGCGTTTTGGAATCAGAGGGAAGCTCAGTCTTCGCTTCATCGGACCGTTCGACGTCATAGAACGCGTTGGTGAAGTGTCATACCGATTAGCGTTACCGCCTCAGCTATCGCACGTTCACAACGTGTTCCATGTGTCTTTACTCAGAGGGTACAACTATCACCCCGTTCATACTGTTCAGTATCTGCTTGATCAGATATGAGAGGATCTTTCATATGTCGAAGAACTTAAGAGAGTTCTTAAACGACAAGATCGTGTCATGCGGAGGAAGACGATCCCATTCGTCAAAATCATCTAGAGGGATCATCCTGAGCGGGAAGCCATTTGGGAGACAGAGGAGTCTATACGGACTTCTTACCATCATTCCAGTTCTAATTCGGGTATGTTTTCTTTTAGTTTACGTTTTCTCTAATTCGAGGACGAATTATTCTTTAGAGGGGAAGAGTTGTAAAACCCGCATTAAAATACCATGAACAGTAAACATGAACAGTAAATACACGAAAATAAGATAAAATTAAAACTTTCCATTTATAATATATTACACGTGTCACAACATTAAATAACATGTATTTACGTATATTATAAATGTGTGATAATTACTATAGTTAATTCACGATAATTAAAACGCGAACACACACGAATATTTAACTTAACTAGAAAAGGCTTCGGTTTTCCCTTTTGGGCTATGTTGGTCGCGACACAAAGCAAAGAGAGGGAAAGAATGAGCCTTTTGGCCCATGACCCAAGTCTACTCCTTAACCAATTAGGTTCCCAGGGAATTAAACATAATAACACTTTACAACAAAAAAATCAAGAAACCCTAGTGCCTCTCTCTCTTGCCGCTGGCCTAAAACAAGAACACAAGGAGTTCGGGTCGATTTTGATCTTTGATTTTGTGGGTACGTGTGCGTGTTCATAAGATTTAATCATCTACGCATTCGGTAATTACCACAACCTTTTCTTTTTAATTCTTTTATTGAATTCATGATTTCATAATAACTAATCTTAAGAACAAATCATAAAAACATGTTAAGATTAATTTTAAACCAAGATTAAAGGTTGTTTGGGTTTGGTTTTGTTTGGCCGAGACACAACCGAGAGCCACAAGGCTCTCGGCTTGTTTGTTCGCACCACCACCGAGACCCAAGGTCTCGGCCTTGGTTGGTTTTGGGTCGATCGCACACGAGGGAACCCCGACTCAAGGTTGGGGTGTGTTTTTGGTTTGAATAGCGTGTCAACCGAGACTATTAGGTCTCGATGGGACTTTAGTTCGGACAGTGGGAACCCCGGCTTGAGCCGGGGTGTGTTTTCGTTCAATCAGTGGCTAGCCGAGCTACGTCAGTGGCAACCATCGGCTACAGCCGGTGGGTATTTTGCTTGGACAGTGGCAACCGGCTAGGCCGGGTAGCCACTCTCAAGGGGTGTTTGTTTTGGGCTAATTTTTAAAACACGGGTTCAGGTTCGGGACATTATTAAAATCTGAAAACTTATTTAATTAAATTATTTTCATGACCATTTAGTTTAATTAAATACATGACTTAGGTTATAATATTAAAAATATTTCATGACTAACCTAAGTATTTACTTAGCCTAATTTAATTAAACATGTTATTTTAATTAAATTCATTTAACTTATAGTTTATTAAATCAATCATGTTAATTATTTAATAAGCTATAACATTTAATCCATGACTTGTATTTTACTAATAAACATTACTTTATATCTTTATAATCCAGCTTATTATAATTATGGAAACTTACTATTTTTGAAAACTTTATATTTTTGGAAACTTACTATTTTAGAAACCTGCTATTTTTAGAAAGTTACTTAGTATTACAATACAAGTATTATAATACCTTACTACATGAATAATAAACAACATGATACAAGAATAACTATAGTTAATACTTAAAACAGTTAAAACATGACAGAATATGAATAATAAGCTAACAACACACAGAACCAGTAAAACACATTTATCTCAGACAACTCATACACGTCCCAATTCTTATGTACTATTATCCGTCAAGGCGGAGTAGGTTCTTCAGCGTTTCCGTTAGCTTCTACTAGACACAAGGTACGGATTTCCCGTCCTTCAGTAAGGACAATCTCTTCCTTTATTAGGATTTCCCGTATGCAGCCAACTGTTTTCCCAGTAGTTATAGTTTTAAATGCTTATGTTTTATTAGTTACCTTAGCCATATACATGCATGCTAGTTTCACCTAGTTATGAATGTACCATAAACATAACACAAGAGGCATTAGTGTTATGACTTCACCACGGCGGAGTGACAGCTCGTGGCGTCCCTTCAGTTTATTTGGCCTTTATTATTATTATATAATCATGTTGGGCGTATGGGTGCATCCTAGTTACAGTTTCAGTTAGGATTTCATGGTGAATGTGTTGTGTGCCATGCATCCTTCACAAGGAGTTGATCCCTCCTATATTAACTAGAGACATCCCCTCTAATTGCATGACGAGGTCACCCTTCCAAATATTCATGCACGTTGTTGACCTCATGACCTATATTGGCTTTTGGTATATTAAACTAATACAGATTTTCATTAGTAAACATAAGCTATGTTTTCAGAACTAAAACCAATAAACATGTTATACGTCTAGGTTTCTCAGGACTTATTCATTTCTGCTGCTATTCATTCTTTATATGCTCTTATATGCTTTCATTACTCTATGTTGTCCATGTTTATTGTATATCCGTGCACTGGGTGTTATGCTCAGCCGTTTTCCATTTCCATGTTCCCAAAAGGCAGGTACCCAAGGTCGCAAGTAGGATCACAAGAGTATGTGCATTCGGATGGAAGCTATCCAGCCTTTTATATCTTATGAATTTATCATACTTTATCTTACGTTATTTCATGTTGCACATTGTTTAGTCCTTTCCTTTACGGTACTTATATTTGCTTGTTTTGAGTTACTTGGACTACCGATGTTTGTTTCTGGTATTTCCTTTTATGGTCATGAATATTTAGACATTTATCTTGTATGCTTTGATGACACGCCATATATTACTGTGATATTCCATTTTACCAAATAGGGTGTTACATAGGATGTGTATATACACCATTTATATATAGTATAGATATAGATTGAACTGCAGTCATATTTGTGATTTTATAAAAATTAAAAAGGCATCGCATTATATTATGCGGTTTTGATTTTTGCATTTTTTGGTGATTTATGCGATTTTGTAGGTTTTAACCGTACCGTACCATCACTTATTACTTATATAATTAATGTAAGTTTTTGAGGTTTTAAATTATAATATTTTGCGTTTTTCTATTATATAAATCTATAAGTTTAATGTATCGATTCATGACTTACAAGAACATTAATGACAATATACATTAGAACCTTTATAACACACGTAAAATAATTAATGTGACAATTTTTAATATTAAATAATCTATTGTTCGGTGTGGTGCGGTTTTGTGGGTAAAACCGCAACCGCATCACATTTTGCGTTTTCTTTAAAACGAAACCGTGTCGTGATACGGTTTTTGTGGTGCGATTTCTTTTTGATTTTTACGATTTTATGATTCGCGGGGCATGGTAGGATTTCTGCTCACATTTCTGCTCACCCATAATACGTACTAATCAACACCCTATTAGCATTAGATATATCTATTCCGATTCTACCGTGCTATCAAACCCATACTCATTCTATCTACAAACAAAACGCATTCTTGATCTCACATTCTTTGGAGAATCTTTTGGGGAAAAAGACGGATATGGTCAATTTGAGCACTTTATAATCAATCATAGGTCACTTGGAAAGAATTTGACGGATTTGGTCATCACCACTCAATTTGTGACAAGTGTCCAACGTCAAATGATCAACCGACGATGCTCAACCATCAAATGCTCAACTTTGCACTGTTAATTGATCACTTGGTGGGTTGAGCGCGTCAGTTGATCACTTGGCATATGACACATGGCAAGGATGTAGTGGAGTTGAGCACTTGTGCATTTGTGTATGACTAAATTTGTCATATTCTTTCTAAGTTACTAAGAAGTTAATTGAGAGGGGAGATTTTGACCATATCCGTCTTTTTCCCAATCTTTTATATAACAGTAACAAACATTTTTCGATTATGTACATGTAATAAACGTATGTTCGGAAGTCGTCCCAAGCCTAAGGAGATGCATGCGTAAAGTGTAAAGCGTTAAGTAATAATAATTAATATTACATTAATATTAATTATGTGTTAAACAGTAAACAATAAAAAGGAAGTCGAGGAAAAGGAAACAATGGTTTGTTCCTTTTTATATCATAGCCAGCCGACCCATAGGCCATGGGCTTGGGTTGGTTTTGACTAGTATATAAGGAGGATATTGGTACCTCATTTCACAATTTGAAAACCAAAACCCTTTTCCATTTTCCTTTGTTCCGATCGGTCGAACAAACCCACAAATGGGTGCTCCACTTTTGTGTTTGACACAAGAAAGAAAATAAAGGGGTTCTTGTTAGTTGATTGATTCAAGAAGTATTGTTTGTTGTTTGGTTTAACACTTACATATTAGCATAATTATTGTAACACCCCATTTAATAGGATAGAGTGCTACAGTAAATTATGGCGTATCATCAAAGCATGCAAGGCAAATATCTAAACATTCATGACCATAAATAGAAATACCGGAATCAAACATCGGTAGTCTAATAACTCACAAACAAGCAATATAAGTACTGTAAATGGAAAGGACTAAACAATGTCCAAAAGATGTAAAGAATGATAAAGTAGGAATAAATGCATAAGGTAAAAGAGGCCGGATAGCTTCCAATCTGAATGCACATACTCTGGAGTTCCTACTTGCGTCCTTGGGTACCTGCCGTTTGGGAACATGGAAAAGTAGACAGCTGAGCATAACGCTTAGTGCACGGATATACAATATAGCATGGAAAACATAGAGTATGGAAACATATAAATAATATAAAGCATGAATGGCAGCGGAAATGAATAAGTCCTGGAAAACCTAGTTGTTTGTCATGTTAACTGGTTTTAGTTCTGAAAACATAGCTTATGTTACTTATGAAAATCTGTATTAGTTAATGTACCATAATAGCCAATATAGGTCATGAGGTAAACAACGTGCATGAATACTTGGAGGGGAGACCTCATCATGTAATTAGAGGGGTTGCCTCTAATTAACTAGTCAATGGGTAGGAGGGATCAACTCCTTGTGAAGGATGCAAGGCACACACCACATTCACCATGAAAATCCTGACTGAAACATGTAACTAGGATGCACCCATACGCCCCACATGATAATATAATAATATAATGGCCAAATAACTGAAAAGGGATGCCACGAGCTATCACTCCGCCGTGGTGAAGTCACAACACTAGTGCCTCTAGTGTTATGGTTATGGTACCTCCATAACTAGGTGAAACTGGTCATGCATGTATATGGCTAAGGTAACTAATAAAACATAAGCATTTAATCTGTAACTACTGGGGAAAACAGTTGGCTGCATACGGGAAATCCTAATGAAGGAAAAGATTGTCCTTACTGAAGGACGGGAAATCCGTACCTTATGTCTAGTAGAAGCCAACGGGAACGATGAAGACTAATCCGCCTTGACGGATAACACTACATAAGAAGTATGGACGTGTGTGAGTTGTCTGAATTACATGTGTTTTACTGGTTCCGTGTGTTATTAGCTTGTTATACGTATTCTGTCATGTTTTACCGTTTACTGTGTATTCTGTAGTTATTATGATGTTCTGTTATGTATTATTCATGTATTAGTGTATTATAATACTTGTATTGTAATACTAAGTAACTTTCAAAAATTAACAGGTTTCCATAAATAGTAAGTTTCCAAAAATAGAAAGTTTCCAAAAAGAGAAAGTTCCCAAAATTAGTAAGTTTCCATAATTAGAATTAAGATGAATTATAAATAATAAGTGAAGTTAAATTAGTACAATACAAGTCATGGTTATAGTTGGTTAATTAAATAACTGGTTAATTTAATTAAACTATATGTTATATGATTTTAATTAAAATACATGTTTAATTAAGATAACTAAGTATAAATACCTTAGGTTATACATGAATTAATTAAATAAATAAATTAACCTAAAGTTTAATGTGACATGATTTATAAAAATAGTTTTTATAAAACCCGAATCCCGAGCCCGTGTTTTTATATAAGCCGAATCAAATAAGCTATAAACAAGTCCCACCGAGTCCTTGGAAAGAATCTCGGTTGACACTACTTAAAAAACTAACATGTAAATATACCCCGACTCGAATTCGGGGTCCCTTTTGTCTCGGGTCCGAAAAACAAAACCAACCGAGCACCCTTACGGGTCTCGGTTCACACAAAATCCGAACACAAACACACCCCGACCCTTTGGTCGGGGTTCTTGCTGCGTCCGAGCCACACCCAAGCCCAGCCGAGACCCCTTGTGGTCTCGGTGCTGGTGATGAAGACAAGCCGAGCACCCCCTTGGGGTCTCGGTTGTCTCGGCCGAACAACACCAACGCCAAATGTCACACCCCACCACCGCGGAATATGGGGCGCGACGTATGGATATCATCACAACAATAGCGTGTCTATAGAGATAACTAAATGATATAAGAAATGTCATAAATGGCGACACAAATGTCATGACAATATCTCAACATGCAGGAGTCTAGGTAAGTAGGTAACAGTCCTACCTCTTACCCAAGACAAACAAATAATACAAACAAAACAAACATATAGGTGCCAACAGTATCACTTATTCAAAAAAACATAAAGGAAAACTAAGAAGGAACGGGGATCTCCTTCTATATGCAATCCTAAGGCATCCAAGTCTAGCCACTTCTATCCTCAAGCTTAACCACATTCTCTCCTGAAAGAGACACTAAAACACGTCAACATAAAGTTGGTGAGAGTCATAGGTTTAGACTCCAACGCCAAAATAGTTATAAGCTGTGAATAACAATCATCAACAAAAGAACATATGGACAATGTGTTACAAATATGCATTAACAACTAACATTCAAGATTAATCATACCAAACCAAAATCCAAGGCTCCTACCTTGCCAAACAACATCATGGTACCATAGATGATCACACTATGTACCTATCCCAAGGCCACTACCTTGACAAACCACAAGACCACTACCTTATCAAACCAAAAGGCCACTACCTTGTCAAACCACAAGGCTACTACCTTGTCAAACCACAAGGCTACTACCTTGTCAAACCACAAGGCTACTACCTTGTCAAACCACAATAACTGAGACGACACGTGTCCCCCGATCCAAATCATACACAATCAAGAATCACATAGCAGTTAATCACATAATGTACACACAAGTCCATCTCAAATCACAAACACATTCACAACATCAATTTAGAAAATAACTCAACACAGTGTCTCTTCCATCCCATCTGGAAGTTAAAATCAATATTAAACATGGGACTATGAAACTCACCTGATTGAGCTTCCCCAAACATCCGCGCACTAGCAAAAAGCTAACAACCAAAAACACATAATCAAAACATGAACCAAACACTAAAATGGCTCATCAACCTATGATGGACATCTAACCTTCTCCCATATATATACCTCATATATATGCTCTAAGCATCTCATTACACCCCTCTATAAAGCCCTTAACTCGTTTTACTTCATAACACATCCCGTTAAAATTTTTACCCAAAACAGTCCCGTTTTTCATACCTTAAACTATGGGTCGATCTCCCCCTTAAACATACCCATGAACTCTACAAAAGGAATATTCATACCCTTACATATGTTAGCTAACACCTCCCACTTTCCCTAACCTTAAAGCTACTGTTAAGGCCCCGATATATATATATATACTTTTGTCATTCCAGATTTCCTGATTTTAAACATACAAAAGGTTTGTTACAATTAAGGGGTCTTACCCTAAACCACCACCTTAGCCCAAGTGCAGATACTTACTACAATATATAAACCATCTCTCACGTTCGTGAGAAGATCCCAATGCAATCCTAAGTACCCCAAACAACCCAAAACTTAAAAAGAAAACAGGCTGAATTCAAAACTGTTTTTACCTCCGACTGTTATAACCTGTTTTTGACCCACTTCCCGACCTCCAATTTAGTTCTCGTTTCTTGCATTGGAAAGCCACTTCAAATATCTTTCCAGGAGTACTTGGATCGTAAAATAAGAGTTTATAGAACTCCCGATATGATCAAAACAATTGACTCAAATTCTGCCCAGTTTTTAAAAACGGGTTTAATCAAATTAACCTAATTAATTACCAATAACCCCATTAATTACAAGCCCTAAACCATCTAATCATTATGTTATCATTAAAATACAGATTCTTATTTAAACCCTAACCTAAATCCATCATAAGATGATTGAAAAATAATTAAAACAATTTAATTAAAAAGAGTATTAAAGATTTTACCTTAGAATTTTTGAAAGAAGAAAAAATTAATGAAGAACCCTAAAACCACCATTGATGCCGACTAAAACTTGATCTCCAGGGATTTTATGAAGTGTTTTGGTTAATAAAAAGTATTTATATAGTTTCCTAACAAGTCCTTGGCCCATTCCAAAAGCCCGGTTCCCTTTTTCCTTTTTTTTCCCCTATTCTTTTCTTTTTTTCTTCTTGCGTCCAAAACAAACCGACCCAAACCTCTTGAAATTCGTTTTTTCCTTCTTTTTATTATTAATATATGTATTAATAATATTACCTTAAATTTCCTTAATTTATTTCAGCTCCTAAAGCCTCCAAAACCTCAAAACCGTAAAACTAGTCAAATTTACGCGTTTTATCGTAAAAGTCGTAAAATATACACTTTTATAAAAAATCTCAAATTTTGAAATAAACTTTATATTTAAGTCCTAAATGACTTAAAACCATCCCGAAAAATATTCATATGACTAATTACCTCTTCCGAGACCTCTAAATGCTAAACCGTAAATCCTAAAAAAATACACTATTACTATAATACTTATACGTATACGTAACCACCAAAATATCACCATTTCATTTCATAGTCACTAATTGTGATATCATGAACATGAATTAACCGTTCCTCGATTTACTTATGAGTACTCTATACTCATAAACGATAATCACACCAACCTCGTTCACACAAAAAAAACACGTAAACACAAAAATCAAGTAGTCACACATAAAATAACCTAAAAGTAAGACCAAGTGACGAACCTCAAAACCACGGTTGTCACATCACTCCCTCCTAATAGAAATATCGTCCCGAGATTTACTCCTTAGGATCAACACACATACAACAAATCACACGAGGATACTTGTTCTAAATGAACTCCTCTCATTTCCACGTGAACTTCAGTTCAAGTTTCAAGATACCACATGTACAAACCAAAAATAATTAAACCCATTGCCAAACTCTTGACCTCACAGTCAATAAATCTCGCAAATGACTCTTCGATAAAACAAATACTCTTATTAGCACAAAACCCGAATAACCGGACATGCAAATATGCATCCTCAAACAACATTTACCAACCCCAATACATGAAATGTATCATATATACAACTCATTTCCCCCAGGTATCTATGCTCATAAGCTAATGGTCTGATCTTCCCAAAGATCATAAATGGACCTACAAAACTCTACATCAACACTTCCATCTTTCCAAATCATACCACCCGTTACTATGGGTGAAACTCCATACATAACTTTGTCACTAAATCTAGTGGTTTCCTCCTTTTCTACATAGCATCCCTTGTTGCTCTCATTCTGTCCACAAACACCATTACCACATTAGTAGCCTCTTTTACCAATTCTAGTCCACAATGAGGACAACTCACCCTATCCTTTCATATCGTGCCTCAAACTGCATCTATCGACTTCTAGTACGATAACTATCATTATATGAAAACTCAGCCATCGCTAACAAGTTTCCGAACTACCTCTAAATCAATCACCCATGTCCAATTCTGTTCATCAACTCCCTTCAGTCCGTATCCCAAACTACTTTAAATTCCAATTTCCTTACAAAGTGACCTATGACGGTCTTTCACATATCCATTAATTCTTCCAACTTCCCAACTACGTGACTTCTCATTCCTCTTGAAATAGGTGATGAATTAGTCAGTCTATCGACTATCACCCAACTCTCATCGTACTTAATCCCCCACCGCATTATGTATCCCTTCCACCAACTTCGTCCTTACATCGCCCTTTCTAAACTACTCCTATCCATGTAGGAAGTATAGTCTACGTCCCTTTCCTCCTTACGATTGTCCACGCCACGCAACATAAATGTTGACGCGTTCACTGCTTTAGACAACTCAACTCGTGCAACCCACATCCTTCATCCAAACCACTCTAATACATCATCCCTATAGTTCAAGTTCGTCTCAGCTTCACCTCATCCTTCTTATTCCATGTCTCATCGACCATGCTTGCCTTTCCCAGATGGTACTTGGCCTTGCAATTTTCTTTCATCAATTAACTCCACCCATCACCTTTGCCAAATGTTCAATCAAGATGATTGAATATGTGTTAGAGACGTTCATGATCCGTATAGATCATTCTCCACGTCTCGTACACCAAATGCCTCTAGCATTCTAGGCAGATATAACAGTCCAACTCCACTAACTAAGTCTATCCAGTTCTTCCAAATCTTCAGTTCCTGCAACGTATAAGCGATCGCCTTTCTTTGCCGTCCTCGTATGCGTCCAAATCCCTGCTCCACGTATCGTCATGTTTCGCGAAAACATCCAGTCCTTCCGATAATGCCAAGATCTGCTCATCATCCAATCCACCTCTTCAGCCTACAAAATGCTTCCTCGTCCTTCTTCACTTCGCCCCTTGCTGGTTCCACGATATGCCATCATCTCTGACTACTAGTCCTGGCCAACTAAATCCTAAAACTCACACTTGAAACTCTCACGTTTCATTCCCTTTACTAACAACTCCAAAACCAACACATAATTCGCCTCATCCTCCTTCTAAGATTTGAGTAGATCAAGATGTCGTCGATGCTCCCGATGACAACTCGCTTATAGACTTTCATGCACACTCGGTTCATTGACTCCATGAAAACCTCTAGTGCTTTGGCGAAGCCAATTGCATAACCGTAAACCCAAAGCGTTCATACAACATCCTTAGCAATTTCAACTATGTCCTCCTCACACCCTCTCTTAGTGGAAATACGAATAAATTCCCTCCAATTTCTAACAGCTCTTGTTCTTAATTCACTCCATCAACGATTTGCCTTGGATGACACTAACTACAACTCCTCTCACTTCTCCTACTTGCTCTATTCATGGTTCTACCTCAACGCTCCTAAACCATACAAAACCAAAACTACATCCTGAATACACCAGATACGATCGACGAATTAAACCCACTGATAACTAACGACATATCACGTGCACCAATTAAAACAAATCAAAAACCACGAGACTCCAAAGAAAAATCAAACCCAAAACATGTATCAATTTCCAAATGACCCATGACAATGAAAAATAATCCAAGAAACACCCAATGGCAACCAAAACATATTACGCCCCGCCACATATTATTTAAACCGTGCAAAGATCGACTTTCCAAAAGAATATATATATATTATTTTTTTTAAAAAAAATTTCCTTACCTCCCCACATCTTTGTGACTCAAACCATCTACAAACAACCTTCTAGACGATCTCAAAACTCAACTCAAAGACTAGGTATCCCGTGCATCCCAAATCATAAAAAATAAAACTACTATTCAAACTCAACCTTGAACCCAACACTTGTACAACAATTCCGACCAGTCCACTGGCCTCCCATGACTATACATTCTGAATATTTGAAAAGTACGTTCCGAGTACATAATTTTTGGCTTTTGAATCACCCAAAAATCTTTAAAAACGAACAAGTTATGACCAAAACAATTTTATGCTAGTTGTTTTAAAAACTAAAGAATAGACTTAGTGATCAATGCAATCATTTTCAATGAAAGATATAATTGTATGTGAAATATTCATAAACTCCTTTTAACCTTGTATCAATAACTATAAATGACATGAATCGGTTAAATCCGATTATATAAACTATGTAAGTAGAAAGAAATTTTACTTCGCTTTATTTTAAAGAAAGTCTTTTAGAATTTGAAATAAATAAGTGTTGATTAAAAAAAACTTATGTTACATCTTGTTTCAAACATGACTCCAACACCTTACCCTTATTTTACCGAATACAACCAACTATCTAACTCTATAGTAGATTTCTAAGTCCCCCCTTTTTCCATATACCAACCAAAAGAAATGTAAGACTCAACCCAAAAGATTTCATTATCCCAAAAGAAATCTCCATTTATTTCAACGGACTTAATACCCAGAACAACATTTTAAAACATACACGTGAAATATGAACTCAAAGAATACGCTACAAGACACAGTTAAAAAAAAATCGAAACGTTGTTGAAACTCCATCAACTCCAGCACCATAAAACACGAACAAACACAAGGTACGTTCAAGTTATAATAACTAGTGAACGACCATATACCATAACTTAACACATAGTAGTATATATACATCCGCATATATATACCTATTAAATCACCCAAAACATACTCGTTACCATACATGTCGGATCAACCAATCACGTCATACACTCGTTTTTCCACACGAGTAATCACCATCTCACCGTGCCACAACAAAGCATAAAACCCACCTCCAAAACCAAACCATATCGTGTGACCCCAAAATCACACAACACAACTATAACCCAAAACATATAACACACTAATAAAAATAGCCATATCGTAGGCAGCCGTTACATAAACCCATATATTATACGTATACCCAATATCTACATCTCATCATATACAAGCATGTACTAACCCTCTTTCATGCAACCATACTTGGGAACCCATTGAAGTTGTGGTACTTGTATAACTATGTTGGCCACCATTCTTATACAATTACCCTTTCCCCAATGCACTCCCTCCTATGATGACACTTATAAGAATCAATACAACATATAACACATAGATCCATCTACTCACATAAGCTCATAACCACATAACCAATAAGATCCAAAACTCAATCTATAAAAATAACATATTAAAACTCTTGGAATACAGAAATCCATAGTCTAGCTTAAACAGCCTAGACTAAATCCAAAACGAAAACATAATCAGATATAAGTCATGTCGCCCATAAGAGTGGAAACAACTTAAAATCCTTCCTACCCATGTACTCCTAGTAACTCGAACCACCACACGATTCTTAGGGAACATGACTTAAACATCAAAAGAAAAAGTAACATACCTTAGGTATGTAAAATAACTCGACAAAAGATAGAAACTACCATGTACCAAATTATGTACTATAATGTACAATTTAAGCAAAATACGACAATGACTAGCGTGGACGATTATGGTTCAACCCGCCCTAGTCACAACCCGAAAAGAAAATAACATGTGGCTAAGTATGAACTTACTATGGTTCAATTCATACTAGTCAAAAAAATCGCAATAAATAACATCCAACACATCAATTTATGTAAAATGCACACATACTCCTATGACGCCTATATGCAGGGACCCTTAAGCTATAGACTAGGCTACGCGACTAGGCAACCTAATTATCTATAACCATTGGCTCTGATACCATTCTGTCACACCCCACCACGGCGGAATATGGGGCGCGACGTATGGATATCATCACAACAATAGCGTGTCTATAGAGATAACTAAATGATATAAGAAATGTCATAAATGGCGACAGAAATGTCATGACAATATCTCAACATGCAGAAGTCTAGGTAAGTAGGTAACAGTCCTACCTCTTACCCAAGACAAACAAATAATACAAACAAAACAAACATATGGGTGCCAACAATATCACTTATTCAAAAAAACATAAAGGAAAACTAAGAAGGAACGGGGATCTCCTTCTATATGCAATCCTAAGGCATCCAAGTCTAGCCACTTCTATCCTCAAGCTTAACCACATTCTCACCTGAAAGAGACACTAAAACACGTCAACATAAAGTTGGTGAGAGTCATAGGTTTAGACTCCAACGCCAAAATAGTTATAAGCTGTGAATAACAATCATCAACAAAAGAACATATGGACAATGTGTTACAAATATGCATTAACAACTAACATTCAAGATTAATCATACCAAACCAAAATCCAAGGCTCCTACCTTGCCAAACAACATCATGGTACCATAGATGATCACACTATGTACCTATCCCAAGGCCACTACCTTGACAAACCACAAGGCCACTACCTTATCAAACCACAAGGCCACTACCTTGTCAAACCACAAGGCTACTACCTTGTCAAACCACAAGGCTACTACCTTGTCAAACCACAAGGCTACTACCTTGTCAAACCACAATAACTGAGACGACACGTGTCCCCCGATCCAAATTATACACAATCAAGAATCATATAGCAGTTAATCACATAATGTACACACAAGTCCATCTCAAATCACAAACACATTCACAGCATCAATTTAGAAAATAACTCAACACAGTGTCTCTTCCATCCCATCTGGAAGTTAAAATCAATATTAAACATGGGACTATGAAACTCACCTGATTGAGCTTCCCCAAACATCCGCGCACTAGCAAAAAGCTAACAACCAAAAACACATAATCAAAACATGAACCAAACACTAAAATGGCTCATCAACCTATGATGGACATCTAACCTTCTCCCATATATATACCTCATATATATGCTCTAAGCATCTCATTACACCCCTCTATAAAGCCCTTAACTCGTTTTACTTCATAACACATCCCGTTAACATTTTTACCCAAAACAGTCCCGTTTTTCATACCTTAAACTATGGGTCGATCTCCCCCTTAAACATACCCATGAACTCTACAAAAAGAATATTCATACCCTTACTTATGTTAGCTAACACCTCCCACTTGCCCTAACCTTAAAGCTACTGTTAAGGCCCCGATATATATATATATACTTTTGTCATTCCAGATTTCCTGATTTTAAACATACAAAAAGTTTGTTACAATTAAGGGGTCTTACCCTAAACCACCACCTTAGCCCAAGTGCAAATACTTACTACAATATATAAACCATCTCTCACGTTCGTGAGAAGATCCCAATGCAATCCTAAGTACCCCAAACAACCCAAAACTTAAAAAGAAAACAGGCTGAATTCAAAACTGTTTTGACCTCCGACTGTTGTAACCTGTTTTTGACCCACTTCCCGACCTCCAATTTAGTTCTCGTTTCTTGCATTGGAAAGCCACTTAAAATATCTTTCCAGGAGTACTTGGATCGTAAAATAAGAGTTTATAGAACTCCCGATATGATCAAAACAATTGACTCAAATTCTGCCCAGTTTTTAAAAACGGGTTTAATCAAATTAACCTAATTAATTACCAATAACCCCATTAATTACAAGCCCTAAACCATCTAATCATTATGTTATCATTAAAATACAGATTCTTATTTAAACCCTAACCTAAATCCATCATAAGATGATTGAAAAATAATTAAAACAATTTAATTAAAAAGAGTATTAAAGATTTTACCTTAGAATTTTTGAAAGAAGAAAAAATTAATGAAGAACCCTAAAACCACCATTGATGCCGACTAAAACTTGATCTCCAGGGATTTTATGAAGTGTTTTGGTTAATAAAAAGTATTTATATAGTTTCCTAACAAGTCCTTGGCCCATTCCAAAAGCCCGGTTCCCTTTTTCCTTTTTTCCCCTATTCTTTTCTTTTTTTCTTCTTGCGTCCAAAACAAACCGACCCAAACCTCTTGAAATTCATTTTTTCATTCTTTTTATTATTAATATATGTATTAATAATATTACCTTAAATTTCCTTAATTTATTTCAGCTCCTAAAGCCTCCAAAACCTCAAAACCGTAAAACTAGTCAAATTTACGCGTTTTACCGTAAAAGTCGTAAAATATACTCTTTTATAAAAAATCTCAAATTTTGAAATAAACTTTATATTTAAGTCCTAAATGACTTAAAACCATCCCGAAAAATATTCATATGACTAATTACCTCTTCCGAGACCTCTAAATGCTAAACCGTAAATCCTAAAAAATACACTATTACTATAATACTTATACGTATACGTAACCACCAAAATATCACCATTTCATTTCATAGTCACTAATTGTGATATCATGAACATGAATTAACCGTTCCTCGATTTACTTATGAGTACTCTATACTCATAAACGATAATCACACCAACCTCGTTCACACAAAAAAAACACGTAAACACAAAAATCAAGTAGTCACACATAAAATAACCTAAAAGTAAGACCAAGTGACGAACCTCAAAACCACGGTTGTCACACCAAACACCCCCTTTTAACATGATTTAATTAATTCCCTTGTTTTATTTACTTGTTTTATTGATTTAATTTAATTTAATAACATGAAATCATAAGAAATTTAAAAGAAAAGGAAGTGTTATGATTACCGACACGTGGAAAGAAAAGAATTAAAGATCACGAACACGTAGACTTCAAAATCAAAGATCAAAATTGTCTGAATCTTCCTTGTGGTTTAATGTGGCCGGCGGCAAGAGCAAGAAGGAGGCAGGGAGAAACTTTTTGTTAAACCTAAAATTATGAAAAGGTTTCCTAGAGTTTTTCTTAACATATACTTAATTTGGGTCATGGGCCAAAGCCCACCCCTTCCTTCTTTCTTTTGTAGCCGCGGCACCAAGGGAGCCCACGGGGTAAACCCGTAACTTTTCGTGTGTTCATTTATGAACGTGTGTGTTCGTGATTTATTATTCGTGATTTTGGTATTCGTGATCGTGTCATATTTATAATATTCATGATTGTTCGTTATTTATTGTCGTGACACGTGTATTAATATTATAAATGGAAAGTTTAAATTTTACCGTGTTTTCGTAAGTCACTGTTCATGTGTACTGTTCATAGTTTTTAATGCGGGTTTTACACTTATTGCTTGTTAACGTATTTTGTGGGTATACTTAGAGAGATCATTCTTTGATCTTATATTAGGTTTTCGTTTATATTTGTTGATCGATAAAGGTGATTTATTCTACTTCTAAACGGTACAAATTTCTTTATCGTTTATGTTAATTAATTATCTATATGTGATCATATATTCCGGTGGGTAATCGTGTATATTAATATGGTTAATATGGTTAAGGGTTTACTTAAATTCCAACAATGCATCACGAGCCGTTCGTATAGCTTTTAATTACATTTAAAACCAAAAGATCTAAAGTTGTGTAAACTTACTATGATGTTAGTTTTCATAAACCCTAATTAGGGTTAATACAATTAATTAAATAAACCCTAAGGTGTATGCAACTTTGTTGATAAATATGTTGGTAATTGTTAATTAGTTGTTATATATCATGTTGTTAATTGTTAAAATATGGTTCCATCCATGGGAATCATGCAAGTTTACTATAGAGTATGTGTTCTTGATTAACCATTTAATTAAAATCATGATTGATGTGGTATGCATGAAGAATGTGATTAATTGTTAATTAGGTATATGTTTTAGGTTATTGTTTATTTGTTTTGCTTTTAATTATAATTGTTGTATATCATGGTTCAAGCAAAGGGTTTTTCGTAAAAATAAAATAAACTGGACTAAACTATATGAAATTTGATTTATTATAATCTTGTTCTTGCACGATCATATGTGGAAACAAATGAGTCACCCTTAGATGGTTTTAAATCTAACTCACGCCGTGATTAGCAAGAATCAAGTATATGATGTGTTTTCTACTTTAAAGTTGTAAAATTGTATAATGACGTAATTTGCAAAAGTACTATCTAGTTGCAAGGCTAAGGTTCGGGAAGACTCATCAAGACTTCGGTCTTGTAAATACCATTTCTCTATAATATCCAAACTACTTGTAGTTTCCTTACTTTGCATACTATTTAAGAAGCCGTGAATGATCTAGGGTTTAAATGATTTTTAATCATTCTTTAATCTTTTCCCGTGATAAATTAATCTTCTTTATATAGTATACATGTTGAGTCGTAAGTTTTTATGATATCACTATTTATAAAATTAAATTGTGAGTTAAATATGTGATATCTATAATTAACGAATTGAGTAAATTTTATAAATTATCATGATACAAAGATGTTGCATTCTTTTTTGTACGTGTTTCGATATTGTCAAAATTAAGACCCTTTAAAAAAAGTTTATTTGCCATCCAACTCGTAAAAGAACTTGCACTTACTCTTTCACCATATGTTAGACTGTGGTGTTTTTGTAACCCAAGGTGATATAATACACTTGATTGTGAGATGTCGGTGCTATATAATCATGGTTTTTGGTTGAACGACTTAAGCAAGTTAATATAGGTGAGACCTTAACTCGTGGCAATGGATGGGATAAACATGCTCGCTTTTTCACTTTTGAATTGTCACAAGTGATGTATATAGAGTTGAGTCCCATAATTATAGAAGTTGTATTGGATGAAATTATTGAACATCAGTTACTCCTTGAATATCATCATCACTAGCAGATGAACTGATTCGGTGGTGGTATGTTTTGGTAGATTCTAACTTTTAGAAAATTAACTATTTATTTATAAACATGGGTACTTAATTTTCTATAAAGGTAGTATTATGAAAAATACTAATTGTTGAACTTTGTTTATTTGTAGATGGCAACAAACAATGTCCAAACCAAACAAAATAGTTCAGATTTCAGGTCATTTCTTGATAAGCAACAACTTACTGGTCCTAATTTCAACGAGTGGTTATGCGCGCCCAAACTAGTTTTGTGTGTAGAGAAACTACAAGATGTGTATGAAAATCCTATGCCTGATCATCCCGTGCTACTGCTACTAATGAACAATTAGCAGTATGGAATGCTCTTTATGATCGTCATAATGAAGTTTCTTGTTTAACGCTTGGAACTATGACTCCAAATCTTTATCAGCAATTTGAAAACAAAAGTCCTTAGGACATGATAACTAAAAGATATATGGAAAGCCTCCTGGTTTTGAACTACAAGCACTAGTACACACTTTTTATTCATGCAAGCAGGAAGAGGGTCAATCCATTAGGGATTATGTTCTATTGATAAAAAGCTATTTTGATCATATGTCAACTCTCAACTATTTTCTTCCAGAAGCTGTCTCTGTTAGCTTGATTCTGAATTCATTTTCAAGTTATTTTGAGAGATTTGTGCAAAATTACAATATGCAAAGCATGGTGAAGACAATTAGTGAAGCTCACTCTTTGCTTATTGAATTTGAGAAAGGAGTTAAGAAGAACAAGAAGTCAAATGTTGCATCTTCTTCTACACCACAAGTGATGGCTATCCAAGGTAGTAGGATCCAGAAGTACAAATCGCACGATGGTAAGGATAAAGGGAAAGGTAAGGATAAGGGTCCTAAAAATTCTTACCCTTTTAAACATAAAAAGCCTCAACCTTATAAGAAAGAGCATCCGACATGTGGAATTTCCTGTTGGGCTGATGTGACAAGAACTCAAATAAGAAAAACGAGAGTATACCTATGTCTAGCCACTGACACCTTGTGTCTAGCCGCTGAAAAATGGTCAAGACGCTGATGGAGTTCTATTTAAGATAAATATTCAGTATATTTTTTATTTAGATAGAATATCTCATTGTTTATTCATTCTTATCTCTTGTGAACCCTAGTCCTTACACTATAAAAGGAACCAAGGGTCTTAGGTTTATTCATTCACTTCCACACAATGTAAAACTAAAAGAGTATGTGTGTTCTAGGCGTCTAAGCCTTGTAAAGGCGCCTAGGTTATGTTTTTAGTTTTTATGTTCAATAAAAGATCAAACGTTTGTTTCTAAACATCTTGTTTAAACGTTTTTCATTCTATTTTGCCTAGATTTAATCAAGTGAATGAGATTCGTTCCTAGCAGCCTAAAGATCCGTGAATCTATAGGATTCCACAACTGGTATCAGAGCCTTGTGGCTCTCGATGCTAGGATCAACAAGGTGTTCGTGTTGTCTAGTAATAAAGAAGGCCATAACTTTATCTCGAACCGTTGGATCGCCACGAAATTTTTTGTGCGTATTCTAAACACATACATCTAGATGTCCACCAGAGGGTTTGTCTAGATCAGTCACCAAGAAAAAGTTATAAGGTATCAAAGTTCACAGCAGAATGGTTGTTAATGTGCAGTTTTCTATGAACAGTAATAGTAAAAACGCGATATCTCCTTCGTTAACCGTTGGATCATCATGGAATTCACGCTGTAGGTTCTTGAAACATGTGTCTGGGATCTAGCCGGAGCGATCGTCGATCTGAATGATTAGGAGGGAGTTATTGATGATCAAAATTGGCTGCAGTGATGATAGCCATTTTTAGTGTTTTTGATCGTTTACTTATTGTTGCTGATTTAAGGTGATATGCTGTTAGCTTTGGGGAGTCGATTCATCTTGGATCGATGATGAACCCTAGCAGCATGTTGTGAGATGTGGGATTACTTAAGTTGAAAAATTGAAGTAGTACAAAGTAAGTTTTGTAGCCACTGTCATTATCTTCGTACCCACTGATAGTAATGTTTTAGCCACTCTCATGAGGTTAGTAGCCGCTGACGGTGTTAGCAGCTTCTCCAGCCGCTGACAAGCACAAACTAGCCATTGACAGCATAGTTTTGTCCGAGATATGATTTTTAGCCGCTGACGAGTGTTGTCCGATATCGGGCAACACATGTTGCAGAGATGTTGGACAATGAAGGATCTCGGACAAAGAAGGATCTCGGACAAGGAAGGATTTGCTGCTGTTTGGAAATTTGATTAGGTTTTGGCACACAAAATGAGGAGGTTACACACAGGTACATGGGATCTCGGGTTTTTATTCAGAATATCATTTTGATATTTATGGCTCGGATACTTTTAGAAGAAGTATATGATTAAGGGGAACAATTCTTATGATAATTGATGTTCGAAGAAGATTTTCGCGAGTTTATGTTTTATCATATCTTAAAGTCGTGAACTCCCAACCACTGACTTTTAAGGTAACTTGTTCGTGCTTCAAGTTGTGACAAAGGACTTGATAAAAAGGTAGCAAAGGTACATGATCTGTGTAATGGTGCTTTATGCTTGTATTTGCTATTGTATGTGCCTCACTTGAGGATTCTTTTTGTCAAGACGCTTCTACTCATTTGAACCGTGAGATTTGGAGTCTACTCATTGATGAGTGAGTTTTGGAGTCGCGTGATTAGTACAAGATATGGCACACAGGTTTGGGTTATTCTATTTCTACATCAAGAATATTATAGTTATTTTTCTTCAAGATAATTATAGAGCCTACATTTGGAGAATCTTCGATTGCATACTTTTTTTACTTCCCTAGTGATGTGACAAAAAGGGGAAGATATAGATGCTTAACTTCAGGGGAAGCAATTTGAAGATGATGTACCAAATACAAGAGATACACAAGGAGTTTTGCCGACATCAACTAGGGGAAGTTTGTTGGGTCTAAAAGTTGATGTGGCAAGAACTCAAAGAAGAAAAACGAGAGTATACCTATGTCTACGTGATAACCCGAACCCGAGGTCATTATTTAATATTATTTTACGAATAATTTTAAAATTTTTAATGAGCTTGGATGATATGACGGTTGTTGGTTTAATTTAAAACCGATGTTGGAAGTCTTATTTTTACCTTTTTACTAACTGCGAGAATTATTAGTGATAACGATATCGACGGATGCTCGAAATTTTATGTCTTATTATTTGTTGTTTCGATGTTTATTTTTTGATGTTTTTATTTTAATTGCGTATTAGGTCGTACCAGGATCATATTATTATCATATTTTGAGTGTGTTTTAACTTTTGAAAATTATTTTTACGAAACCCGAGCCTCGTAAATATTTTCAAAATTGACAATTTACATTTTCTTCCTATTAAACTATTTTATTGCATTTTGGACCAAAACTATCACAAATTGGCAAAACAAGTCCCTCCACCCACCATATAAATAGTTCTCACCTACCACCACTTACACCAAAAACACATAGTTAGAAAAATCTCCATCTTTTCCTCTCTCTCTAGTTCTTGCCGCCACCCCCATACCATAAAAACCATTTGATTTTGATTTTATCCTTTGAATCTTCAAAAACTAATTGATATCCCATGTTGCAAATTCAAAGGGGATTCTTTTGGTATAAATTTTATTCACATGCAACAACTTTTGAAATTTTGATATGATCTAAGGTGGTTTGATCTATTTTCATGATAAATATATGTTGTTAGTGTTGTTATAAATGGTTTTTAAGTCTTGCATGTTTGAATTTTTGAGTTGATAAATTTTTGAATAATTATTCAAGGGTGTTAGAGGTTAGATGACTTGTTTATATTGATATTAGGATGATATTAGGCATAGGAGATTGAGTAAAACGGGTTGAAAAATTGATTTAGTGTGATTTTTAAACATGTGTTTTAAATCAGTGGGAAAAAGGTAATTTTTGGGTATCTTACTATTTGAAAATAGTTAAACTAATAGCATAGGGTTGTAGAGAATTTCGTAGCTTCAATTTGATATAAAGTAGAGCTTCTAGCTCCAAACGAGCGAGAAGTTATGATGATTTGATTATTCGTGTACCGGGAGACGAGTATCGACACAATCCGAAGTTGTTGTCGATATTTGGATCGAATCTTGGGGACTATAGAATGAGTTGTAAAAATGGTGAAGGTCTGATGTTAGGTCCTAAACTTAGGATTATGAGTCTATTTTCAAACTCAAGTGTCGGATTTGTAAACGAGATTGTTTGGAATGGTCAAAATGGTTGTATGAGTCGGTGACGTAAAACTGTCCGGTTTTTGTAGTTCAAAGATGTGTCGGGCAGAGAACTTTAATAGTAAAATCTTTTGATGGGCTTTTAAGAGGACTTTCTATAGATAGTAAGTGAGATCTCTGAGTAGTATCATAAATATTTTACGTGTTTAAGTGGGGTAAATGAGCTCGTACATTTGGTATGTACCGGGAGATTTTTATCGAAAGAATAGACTAATAAAGTAAACATATAGAAGGAAGTAATAGTATCACTTGTATTGTTTTCTTATGATTTTGAGTTTGATGTTATTATGTATGGGTTATATTCGAGTCTATTATTAATGAACGCGCCTTATTTGATAGGTTGTGGTTTTTGTGTTTACGGGCATCAACTATCGTCGAAGGTCGTCTTGCTACCGTTATTACTCAAGGTGAGTCTATAGCCTCTCTTTGTAGTTGTTTTGAATGATTTTAAAACCCGCGAGGGGGATACATGCTATTTGAAGATAAAATGAACACAAGTCATGAATGATTGTTTGGACCCGAATGTTGCCTTATGTTGCCTGATGTTGCCTTGAATTGTGTAAGTACCTAAATTGCAAAAGTTACTAAATTCATGAGCCGTTAACTATGTTCTGACTTGATGTTGTGAGTTGGGAATAGCGGCTTATTTAAATGAAAGTACTATTAGGCTGACAACCCTATCTGAGACCAGGGCTTTATGCTGAGTAACCTCTGGGAAGGATAATTTATGAGAATAAGAATGTGGTATACTTGCAATTGATACCCTAGTAGGGGCACTAGAATTCATATAGTCATGCCGGCTTTAGGCTCGGGTGACTAAGTTAAGGGGTCAGTGTCAGGAGCTTAATACAATTCTATAGCTATTGCTATATGCCAGAATGCCTGATTAATAGATTGTATACGTAGAAATTCTATTAAATGATCATGATTGATTTTTCTCTTGTGTTCAATTAATGATTTAAAAACCTATAGACTTGCTCAGCCGTGGTGTTGATGATTTTAAGCATGTATTTCAGGTGATTGAAGTTGATGAATGGCGGAGCTTGCTGGAGAAGGATTGCGGGTTGCTTTTGTGGTGATTGGTCAAAACGGATTTCTTTCCCTTTTGTCATAAAATTTAAAATGTATGGTCATGTATTTTGGTAAAAATGGTTGTTGATTGGTTGAGATCTTTGGGAAACCTAAATGTTACACTGATATTTCTAAAATTGTTTTACTTGGGATCGAAGGTTTTAGACAATGGTTAAATTATATCGTCTTATATTTCAAATGTATAATTTTGAGATTGTTCAAGGTGTCTTATGTAACGATGTTTGTGTTTAGCACCCAAATGTGTATTTCCGTTGCGTAATGTAATTTTGAGGTATTAAAGTCTAGCCGCTGACACCTTGTGTCTAGCCGATGACAAATGGTTAAGACGCTGATGGATTTCTATTTAAGATAAATATTCAGTATATTGTTTATTTAGATAGAATATCTCATCGTTTATTCATTCTTATCTCTTGTAAACCCTAGTCCTTACAATATAAAAGGAACCAAGGGTCTTAGGTTAATTCATTCACTTCTACACAATGTAAAACCTAAAGAGTGTGTGTGTTCTAGGCGTCTAAGCCTTGTAAAGGCGCCTAGTTTCTGTTTTTTAGTTTTCATGTTCAATAAAAGATCAAACGTTTATTTCTAAACATCTTGTTTAAACGTTTTTCATTCTATTACGCCTTGATTCAATCAATTGAACGAGATTCATTCCTAGCAGCCTAAAGATCCGTGAATCTATAGGATTCCACATTTCCACATTTCACCATTGCAAAGAGGTTGGACATTGGACGAGGAATTGTCCTGTTTATCTAGCTGAGTTGATAAAAAAGATAATGTAAGTTGGATCGTCCACTTCTTCTTATATGTATAATATTGAATTATTTGCTTGTTCTAAAAATTACTCGGTGTATGACACTGGTTGTGGTACTAACATTTGTAACACAAAACATAGACTTAGAAGAGCAAAGAAGCTGAAGCAATGTGATGTCTACTTGTATGTTGGAAACGACATACGTGCTGAAGTAGAAGCTATTGGAAGTATTGACTTAGTTTTACCTACTGGGCCCCTCGTTAATTAATTAGACGTTTGTATGGTCATACTTAATGGTAATCTAGATTTTTCTTGATTAGATTGGTAATCTGTATTAATTATGCAATGCGAGAAGAAAATTAGTTAAAATTAAATGACTTTGATCAATATTCATTATTAACATGACATTTGAAAAGCAAAGGGATTGTAGATGTTTAACTCATTTAAATGTACTTTATAGAAAATTACACTCGAGAGTTTCTGGGAGCATTTGCGTCTTGCTAGACGCTAACCAATGTTATTACTTTATCATTACATGTCCAAGTGAGAGCTGTTGGATTATGTACATATAATAAACGTATGTCTAGAAGTCATCCCGAGCCTAAGGAGACGCACACGTAGAATGTTATGTAATAATAATTAATATTACATTAACATTAATTATGTGTTAAATAATAAACAATAAAAGGGAATCCGAGAAAAAGGAAACAATGGTTTGATCCCTTTAATATCATAGTCGACCGACCCATAGGCCATAGGCTTGGGTTGGTTTTGAGTAGTATATAAGGAGGATATTTGTTCCTCATTATTCACAAGTTGAAAACCTAAACCCTTCTCCCTCTTCGTTTGATTGGTTCGGTCGAACAAACTTACAAAAGGGTGCTTGACTTTTGTGTTCGACACAAGAAAGAAACAAAAGAATTTCTCGTTAGTTGATTGATTCAAGAAGCATGGTTTGTTGTTTGGTTTAAACTTACATACTAGCATACTTATCATTTTAGCTTACTTATCATTTTAGCTTACTTTTAATCAATCCATTGATGCCATTTCTATGTACCCCATGTTCTGAATTAT
Source organism: Glebionis coronaria (assembly GCA_025667525.1). Lineage (NCBI taxonomy): Eukaryota > Viridiplantae > Streptophyta > Magnoliopsida > Asterales > Asteraceae > Glebionis > Glebionis coronaria. The sequence continues at coordinate 177,130,468 of CM046881.1, read as the reverse complement.
GAGTTTGTTGATTTCTATATGGTCCTTTATTCGTTATGTTTCGTATGTATCTATTTGTCATTTCTCGGTTGCCTTCGTAAACTATTTTAAATTTGTTGTTTGTGTTTTCCTTTAGCGGGCTATTTGTAACTAGTCATGGAGGTACTAGGACTACGTCATTGATGCACCAATGACGTTACACTATCTGTTGCGGTGTGATTGGTCCATGGCGTTCCCTTTTGGCGCGCATTTATTATGTTATTATATGTGTTTGAGCGCTAGTCATCAAGCTAGTATACACATATGACTTTGTTTTTGTTGGAAATACGGTTTTCGTATTTAGAAAGTCTCGGTCACTCTAACAATATAGTTAAGGGCTCGTAGTGTAGTTTAATTATAGTTTATGTTAGCCCGACCCATGATCATGTTCATTGGCCAGAGGCCCAAGTCCACTAAGGGACTTGGGTATATAAACCCCTTTCCTCCATGGAAAGGGGTGTTGGTTGTTTCATTATACACATAATACATTTCACATTTTCTCTCATCTCTCTCTCTACTTTCTCTCACTAGAAACATCAACCCTCTTGATAGATCATAGATTACCAAGCTTCTATAATTGGTATCAAGAGCCATGGGATAAAATAGAGGTTGGTTTTGTGTTGTTCATGCTTATTTTAGTGTGTTCATGTGTTTTTTATTGATCTTTACCCAAGTTTCAAAAAAATTTCGTGTTATTGTTATTCCAAGTGATCTATATATCTTCTACATAGTTGTGGTAGAGATTTGGGTGCTTTGGGTTGGTTAAAATCACGGATTTCTTGTAAAAAATCTCACTTTTTTTACCTAAAGTTTCGAAATAGTACTAGTATTGCGACAAAAGTGTACTGAATTCCATCGTAAAGCTTAAGGGTTTCTACATTGCGATCCGTATTCCGATAGTGTGTTGATATTGCGATCAAGTATTCCGATAGCATCTCTGTTGTAATATTCCGATAGTGTTGTAATATTTCGATCGAATCTCTTTAGTGACATTACGATCCATATTCCGACAGGTATTCCGATCCATATTCCGATCCATATTCCGATTAATATTCCGATCCATATTCCGACGGAATTAAGTCTTGGCATTGTGACGGGATTAAGTTTGAGCATTGCGACAACTTTGAGATTTGACATTGCGATATAGTTACTTTGGGCATTGAGATAGAATTTTCACACTTAGAGGATTTTTCAACCTTGCATTTACTTGTAACTTTCACAAGAACACACAACCAAAAGATAACAACATCTTTGTTTAAACAACACCAAACCACATAACCATATTTCATTGCTCGTTCACTTTGGTAATCTTTCTTCAAGGGATCAAAAATGAATTTACATTCATACATGCCTACAATGACATCGCTTACTGACCTTTCTATCATCTCGGGTACCGATACCCGTCCATCGTTGCTTATCAAAGAGCTATTTGAAGCATGGAAAGGTTGCATGAAGTCTTATATTATGGCTAGACCCAGTGGAAGACTTATGGTTCAATCCATTGAGCAAGGTCCACTCGATTGGGGTGAGGTTACTGTAGACAATATGTCTCGACCAAGGCTATTTCATGAGTTAACGGCTGCCAAACAAATCTTTGCTGATGTAGATGAGAAGGCCGTTTAGACCATACTTCAAGCTCTTCTACCCGATATTTATCGCATGGTAAGCAAACACAAGGTAGCAAAGGAGCTTTGGGATCGCTTAAAGGTTTTGTTACAAGGGACTTCACTTTCCAAGCAGGAACGAGAGTGTCAACTCTATGACTTATTCGATAGGTTCTCATATATTCCAGGGGAAACACTTCATGTCTACTACTGGCGCTTCACTACATTGATGAATGATTTGAATGTGTATAATCTCACGATTTCTCAGTTTCAACTCAACGCCAAGTTCTTGAACACGTTACCCCCAGAGTGGAGCCATTTCTCACTGATGTTAAATTGATTCAGGATTTGTACAAATCAAATTTAGATCAAATCTATGCTTTCTTGCAGCAACACGAGAAGCATGTGCTCCAGAAACGCATGTCTCAAGGATCTTATTCCGAACCATTAGCGTTAATGACAAATCATCCAACATTGTCATATAACAACACTCCGTATGCTATGGGACAACAATCTTATCACAAGCCCATGTTTCAGACTCCAAGCTTTCCACAATATTCGATCTTACCACAACCACCTACATCATATCAGCAACAATATCAGCAACCAACATCATCATCACAACGTGACTCACATCAATCACCTTATGCTCAACAACCATATTTTCCTTATCAACCACCAACAAATCATGCCATCACTTACCAACAACATGAAGTTCCTCAACCCCACTACTCACAACATGTCAGTACTCCTTCAAGTATGTATGTAACTCAACCAGCACCAATTTTCTACTGCGATGATGAGGTTCCATTTCCTGAGTTCAGACAAGGGGATAATCCTACTGATGTACTAGCTCAAATGTCTACTTACATAACTCAAACATTGAACAAAAGAGGTTACAGAGGACCATCTCCAACAAACAATTAGTTGAGAAATTCTTTTAACTCTCGTTAACAAGCAACAATCTAAGATGGCAGAGTTACTGTACAACCACTTCAGGGGAGACTAAGTTCATCCAATACTGGTGCACGCCCTTTTAACACTGCTCCAAGAGGAAACAACACTGGCAAAGTGATGATGATCATCTGTTATAACTGCAAAGGGGAAGGACACATGGCTTGGGAGTGTAAGGAACCAAAGCGGAAGAGGGATTGTACATTGTTTCAGGAAAATAGTTACTTAGTTAATTCTCAAGCACAAGGTCGAGAGCTCGATGAAGAGGAGTTAGCATTTCTAGAAGATCCAGGATTTACGGACACTGACGGACTCACAAAAGTTTCCACTAACAATGCAGCATATCAATGCGATGATCTTGATGCATACGATTCAGACTGTGATGACCTTAATACCACCATGTTGGGTCAGTATTTACTGACCTTGAAGCATCTCTAGGATTTGAATATAAAATCCCCCTAAGTGTTTCATGCTCAGCAGTAAGGTCAGTCTGCTGAAGGATGACCAGAGGAAAAAAGTTCCCACTGAAGACTTTATAGCTGAAGAAAGTTCAACACTCTCCTTCTAGTGAACTTAGAAGACAAAGGATTCTTCACTTCAAATACTAGGCGGTCTAGTTGCTGAAGAACAAGGACTGAAGAAGGGCTTTCAGTTCAGTTTGGCTTGACAATACAAAACTGAAAGATGTCGATCTCCTCTAGGATACTGAAGACTCTTCAGTATTTTGATGGTTTGTATTAGGCAGGAAAAGATAACTTTAAGTCAAAGTAGGTTGCTTGTATACTTAGATATAAGTACATCCTTTATCTTTTCTAGAATAGTTTAATATGTACATTATACTGTTTATCTAGCATGGGCATCAACCACCCTCTAGATAAACACATGCATTGGTACATGCAAAATGAAAAACCTAATTTACACTGCCTATATAAGGAGTGTACATTGGGAGAGAAAGGGTTAACCAATACAAGAGATTAAACTCTGGAAAACCTTTCTCTCTCGATACCAACTAAACCATATAGCCAAGATGCATATGAACGTTTAGATTGGAGCTTAGACTTTAACTTTGGTTAGACGTTTAAGTAGAGGAGATCAAACCCTATTGTCATTCAACCACTTTGTTATTCCGCAAACAAAGTGGGTTATAGATTCTTTATTTGATTCTAATAAAAGTCTATACGTTGAAAAGTATATTGGTATTGTTGTTTTAATCTTTCATAGTTCTTATCTATTGTTAAAACAACTCACTTGAGTCGAAGTAAGAGTTACTACTTAAGTTAATAAGTAATAACGAATTAATAGGGACCAACAAGTGGTATCAGAGCAGTTTGATTAGTTAAACTCTTATTTTATTAAACTGCTCATTTAAAAGTTTTCAAATCAAGATCCAAAATGGCTCAAGTTATACCACAAACCCTAAAATATAGGGGTGGCCAACTCAATGCTGCTCCTGCACTAGAGGTAGCCAACTTTACAAATTGGAAGAAGAGGTTTCTTGTCCACATGGTTAGAATTGAACCTCAATTCCTTGGAATCATTAAAAATGGTTCTTTTGTTCCAATGGTTGGGGACAATAAAAAACCTGAAGCACAATGGACTGCTGATGAGAGAAAAGCCGCTAACCTAGATCAGCGTCTCAAAAGTCTCATCATGTCTGTGCTACCAGATGACCAAATGAATTCTGTTGTAATTTGTAAAACAGCCAAAGCAACATGGGAGGACCTTATTCTTTACCATGAGGGACCCTCTGATGTAAAAGAGACCAGAATCATGGATTTAAAGCTTCAATACAACACCTTCAAGCACAAAGAAGGGGAAACCCTCACACAGACATTCACAAGATATAAAGCACTGATGAATGAACTTGTGAATTATGGTGTTGAGCTTTCAAAACTTGAAATCAACACAGTTTTTGTTAATGCATTGCCAAAAAAGTGGCTCAGTTTCTGCCAAAGCTTGAGAAATGCTAATCACATTAAAGAATGTGATTTAGCCTCTCTTTTTGGGAAACTAAAATATGAAGAAAACCTAGTTGATAGGATTTATGAAGGCTCAAGCAAGAGTAAAGCATTAACCATTGCTACACCCTTGTCTACAGCCTTCTTTAGTGAGGCTGTCATTCAAGACTACCAAGATAGTCCTGATGATGAGGAAGATACTAGATCCAGTGAGAAATATCTGAATGACCTCAAAGAGGAATTTCATGAAAGAGCACTTCTGGCCAAGTCTAGAAGGTTTTTTAAGAAAGGAGGCAAGTTCTCCAGCTTCACAAAAGCTTCAGTTGACACTGGTTGCTACAAATGTGGGAAGACTGGTCACTATGCTAGGGATTGTTATTCAAAAACATCTCTCCCTTCATATTCCTCACTAGCTCGATCAAGACCATCTGGTCAATCATCATTTCAACCAAAACAAATTGCTTCTACTCCATTTCAGCAAAGCAGGGTTGAACTCAGACCAACAAAAGACTTTGAGGCCAAATACAAAGAAATCAAGGCAAGATTGGACTTAATGAGTACTGAAAGCTCCTCATCTAAGACTCCCAAGCAAGAAAAGAACAAAGGGCTTGTTGTTGAAGCCTATGAATGGGATGAAGAAGATGTTTCTTCAGATGATGATGAAATGGTGAATGTGAAAGTACTAATGGCACTTGCTGATGATGAAAGGGCCAATTCAAATGTTGTGACCAGAGAAAGTGCAAGAAATGCTGAATGGGTCAATGTCACAATCAAAAAGGTACAAACTTTTCTTGAAATAGAAGATAAAGATGACATTAAATTTGTCTTTGATTACTTGTACATTGATCTAAAATTTGTTGAAGAGAAAAGAAACAATTTGCTTGAAAATTTTCACAAACTTGTTCTACAACTTGAAGATTTTGAAAGTAAGCAAATAGAGCTAAAAGAAGCTAAACTTGATATTCTTACTTTTCAACAACTGAACAAAGAAATTTTGGAGGAAAATAACTCTCTTAGAGCGGAACTAAAAGAAGCAAAAGATATTGTTAAATCTTGGCTTAGAAACTCTGATAGGGTAAATCAATGCATAAGTGAAACAAATACCTGCTCAAAAGAGGAAAATGCTTGGTGCTGAAGGATCCTCCAGCACCAAACCTATCGTCTTTGTCAAAGCCTCAAATGAGGATGGTAGCTCGATCCCTGACATTGAAAGGTCAGGTGAAGAGAATTTACCCAATCATAACACTGGACGAATCCTTCTTCCTGAGTTTCAAGCAAGTGTTGACACTTCAGCACCAGTTGAGTCCTCAGTTACTGAGGATGACTCAGATGATGATATAGAGTATGAAGTAAGTACCCACTTCCTCTTTTGGAGAAGCTGGCTAGTGTTGAACCCTCTACTGGACCCAATACTATCCAGTCTATCATCAAGTCACACACCACACACAAAGGTAGTTCTTCCAAGCATGTCAAAATTGACACTTCAAAGAACTCTTCAGCTCCTGCCGAAGGTTCATATATGAGAACTACCCCTTTAGTTTCAACAAATAAACTGAAGAATGCTAGATCTGAGGAAGATGAGAGAATGTCTCTTGTCATGCAAGAGATCAGTGATCTTAAATTGCAACTCAGGCAGAAGCAAACACCAACATGGTTTAGAGATGAACCTTCAGACTCTCCTCATCTCAAGTACAAGACACAATTTAAAAGGGCTTGTGATTTATGTGGTCTAAATAACCATCTCACTGAAACTTGCCTAAAAGTGATTTATTGTACCAAATGTGAAAGGACTGACCATCGCACTTGTGAACACACTCAGTATATGTGACAATCCGTCAATTTTAGGTCGATATTTTAATCTCGATTATTAAATATTATATGTTTACTTTAATGAGAATTTTAAATTATCGGCTAACCGAGAAGGTTATAGTTTGAAACTTAACGTAAGAATGTCTTTTAGAAGAAAAACGACAAGAAATACATTAAGTATCGATATTATATTCTCAAATTATCATATGAATGATTTTATTGTATTTATTTTTATTTCTCGTGTTTTACGTTTTAACGAATGACGAGAACTATTAGTGATCACGATACCGACGGATGCCCAAAAATTTACGTTTTATAATCGATTGTCTCGATATTTAATATTTTCGACGTTTTAGGTTTAATTACGTTTTAAGTCGTGTCGAAGTTATATTATTATATTTAAGAAGCGTTTTAACTTTTGGAAAGTGTTTTTACGAAACCCGAGTCTTGTAAATATTTCTAATTTTGACTAATAATAACTTTCTACCCTTTAAATTATTTAATTACTTTTGGTCCAAAACTATACCTTATTGGCAAAACTAGTCCCTCCACTACCAACACTATATAAAGAAAACATCCACCTAACATTCCACTACATACCATTTAAAAAAAAATCACACATACTTTCCTTTTTCCTTTGTTCTTGCTATCCACAATCAACACCAAAACACCCTTGTAATTTTTGATTCAACTTGAATCTCTTAACTCTAAAACAAGACTCATCCTAGAAATCAAAAGGTGATTCTTTTGATACCAAATTTACTTACATGCATGAAGTTTTGAAATTTTGATAAAAACAAGAAATTGTTGAAGGTATTTTATTATATGCATGTAATGATCTTTATGAGATCATATTGTTTTGATTATTAAAAGTGTGAGTTTTTTATTTTAATTTTGATTTGGGTGACATTCAAGTGTTAGGATTGAAAGTACATGATATTTGGATGTTAGAATTAGTAGGAGAATGGATGGATTGAACTAAAAAGTTGATTTGGTGTGAGTTGTAAAGGGTAAATTTTAGGCAGTGGGTTCAAGGCTGTTTTTGGATGACTTAAGTCTAAGTTATTGATTATCTAGTATGATAGGGTTGTAGAGAATTCGATTAGATTCGATTTGATATAAAGTAGAGCTTCTAGCTCCAAACGAGCAAAAAGTTATGATGATTTGATTTTCGTGTACCGGGAAACGAGTTCTGACACAATCCGAAAATTGTTGTCGATATTTGGATCAAATCTCGGGGAATATAGAATGAGTTTTAAAATTTTTCAAGGACTGATGTAAGTCTCTAAACCTCAGGTTATGAGTTTATTTTCAAACCCGAGTATCGGTTTTGTAAACGGAATTGTTTAGAGTAATAAAAATGGTTTTACAAGTAAAAGGCGTAAAACTGTCCGGTTTTTATAACACAAAGATGTGTCAGGCAGAAGGTCTTAGAAGTAATATTTTTGAATGAAACTTAAACTGAGTCTTATTCATATTATATTTGATCTTGTGACCAAGTTTCGTCGAAATCGGACAAGTCTAGATAGGGTAGATTGGTGTGTACATTTGGAGTGTACATGCTGATTGGTATTTTAGACACGTAGTTCAATACTTGTGTGACGTGAGTTGAGTATTCACTATTGGACATGGTGATTTACTCAAGTGCTTAGTCATTATATCAATGACATAGCTACTGGTCCGAGTGAAGTAAAATGATAGTTTGACTTACGTTGACTTGTCGTCTTATGACGGGTCAATGTCGAGAGCACAAGTGTTTAAAAGAATAGTGTTGAATAAAAAGGATATAGTAATATCACTTGTGTTGTTATATTTTTCGGGATTGTCATGGTTCTTTAATTTTGATTTTTATATTATTTAAGTATGATTTATACTTAAGTCAATTATTAACGAACGCGCCTTATTTGGTAGGTTGCGGTTTTCGTGTTTAAACGGGCATCACTAATCGTCGGCAATCGTCTCATTACCACTATTGGCTAAGGTGAGTCTATAGCCTCGCTTTTAACATGTTTACTTGTTTTATAAAATCCGCGAGGGGGATAAGATGCTGTTTTATTGAAAATAAAGGGTACAACTATAAGTTGCGGAAAACCCATTAATGGGTGCAACTAGAAGTTGTGGGAACCCTATTTACTTGAAAAGTATTTATTGAAATTGAAATGTACACTATAAGTTGTGATAAACTCATGATTGTTTTAAATTTGAACACAAGGAACTTGATTGTATGCTTAAATGAAATTTATTGCATAAGCTAGTTTTAGCCTTAAAAGACCCATGAATCGTGAATTGTTAATCGAAGTAACGCTAATGCTATGGATAGATCTATCGGGGTGACGCCCAGTCTGGTCGCGACTAGCTATCGCGTGGTGTTGTGATGCACTAGTAATGAAACATCGGATGCATTGTATAAGAGAAATATACGCACTTGGCTAGGTGTGTTAGGCTAAAATAATATATGTTAACGTTCAATGTCACGAGGCTTATGTAATGACACCGATAATTATTTCCGTACAACCTAATTGTCTTTGATAAATTATTAACCATGGAAGGCTATTTTGAATACCTGTGTTCTCTTTATTAATATTAAACTCAATAGATTCACTCGGCAAATTTTGCTGACTTTTTAGCATGTTTTATCTCAGGTCAATTGGGAAGGCACTCGAGGAAGGCGGTTTCGTGAATCTTGCTTATTTGAAATGTTTTGGCCCGCTTTCATAAATTATATCTATTCAAAGAATCTTTTATCATTTACCGTGACTGTAACCTTTAAATTATCTGGGACCATGTGAAAAGTTTTATTGTTAAATGAATGGATGGATGTTTTTATTTAAAACGACTCATTTTGAGCCGTTTTCTATGATTATGAGATTGAACCATGATAGTAACACCCAAGGACCCTTCCGCTGCTATGATCGAAATTGGGGGTTTTACAAATTGGCATCAGAGCTCAAGTTATAGAGAACGAAAAAATTTTCCAAAAATGAATTTTTGAAATCTTTTAACTATAACAGTTGCAAGCGAAACCTCCAAGTTGCCAATGGACGAGAATGAGAGTATATATATATATATATATATATATATATATATATATATATATATATATATATATATATATATATATATATATATATATATATATATATATATATATATATATATATATATATATATATATATATATATATATATATATATGGGATTATATATATATGTAGTAATCTTTATTGATTATTTGCACTTGTGAATTAAAAGGTATGTTTTCATTTATTTAATTATAAATGATAATTTTATACTTATACAAGATTTATACGACGTAGATTGTCACGAAGCCACTCTAGTCATATTAATGCTAGCGCTGAAGTTACCCCTGTTATTCTCGAGACTAACTAAGTTGTGGATATACATGATCCCAACGAAATGGTTAATATTCTTGATGATATTATTTTGGTTACAAGGATTTGATTCCTTGATTCTTACTCTTGATTTATCGATCTGTTCATTTCGTTTAATCTCATTTTCATTAATCTTCGACATTATACTATTTTGATAGAAATAAGTTTGTCTGAGATGGTACTATTGATTGTTAGGAGTTGAGATTGATTGTTATGGTATTCACATGCCAACCAGGATTCCATATCATATCACTGATCATTTTTTGCTAAATCAGTTTCTCGTTTTTTTTGATCTTGATCTTTTGCGTTGAGCTGGCGATGTTTAAATAAAGCGATTTATAATCGCTGAAATAAATTGGCCATTTATTTGAACAAGGAAATTATAAATTGTTGAACTACAAATTTCTGAATCTTATTTGGAAGGACTTGATCAATCCATGGAAATAATGATTCATAAACGTGTGGGCTTAAGCATATAGTATCTGCGTGATTAAACTCTTATTGACTCGTAATTCGTTTGCTTGATTCATTCTTTGATTTGGTTTTAATTCTTTGATCGTGAGAGGGTTGTATTGAGATCGTTCCCAAAACCACCAATTGAGGAGGATATCAAGCGTCTCTGAAAGACACTGTAGAAATCTTCTTCTAGTGGGATCGAGGAGCTTTCTTAGCCATGTGATTTACCTAGTAACTCTTGTGGATTAGTTTATCAATTATAGTATCTTTTCATAAATCACTAACTAAACTGTGACATCAGTTAGTAGGACTAGTCTTCTAAGTGTATAGCATTAGACGATAATAATCCATAATGCTTGACAATACAAATTGTACTAGTTGTGATCAATGGAATGACTATCTTTTGATTTCTAATTCTACATCGTTCTGTTGTTATATTTCTTTGCTTTTCTCTTTTAAATCCCTGTGATATAACGCAACCATTGAATGAATACTCATTATGATTTGATTTGCGTTGCACAAGAATCATGCAGTTAATGAAAGCTATGACTAAAGCACGAATGCGCCAAGTTATTAGTGAATAAGTTGCTGTATCTTTAACTAAATTCATGGCCAACATGAATGATGGATCTGGAACTGGAGCTGAAGCTACAAGTGGTGGAACTGGAACCGGTGGAGCTAAAGCTGGAGCCAATAATGTTCGTGGTACTGATGGAATGAATGTGCCGGAAAATTAGAGGCTATAAATACACTTCATTCATGAAGTTCAAACCATAGGCTCTTAAGGGAACTAAGGATGATGGAGGATTGTGTCAGTTGTTGAAAAACGGACGTTAGTCTTTCGAATCAATGAGAATAACCAGGAGGACAAGGTGCAGTATGATATCGATACTCTCAAAGGTCGTGCATTAATTTGGTGGAATTGCAGATTTGCTTCCATAGGTATCATTACTTAGGGAACACCATGGACTAAGGTGAGCAAGCTGTTGACTGAGGAATTTTGTCCTTGTGGTATTTCCAAAGTATGGAGCAAGTGTTGTAAAACCTAGAACTGAAGGAGAAATAACTCCAAACTGGAAATCATTCGTGCATTAGAGCTCGTAAGAATCTTGAAAAAGGTGGTGAACCATTCCTAGCTCAGGTATTGGAGAAGTAATCGTAAGAGAAGTAATTAGAATTACTCTAGTCATTTGTGACTATTCTGAAGTGTCTCTGGGTAATTTTCTAGGGCTTTCGCCCCAAGACAAATATAATTCCTAATTGATCTAATCTCTGGTTCTGCAACTGTGGCACGTGCGCCATATCGATTAGCACCAACCAAGGTAAAGTAATTATTTGTGCAGTTGTAAGAACTATTTGATAGAGGTTTCATTCGACCGAGCTTGTCGTTTTGGAGAGTTCCTATTCTATTCATTAAGAAGAAAGATGATTCGTTCTGTATGTGCATCGTTTACCGAGAGTTGAATAGGCTAACGATCAAGAATCGTTATCCGCATCCAAGAGTTGATGATCTATTTGATCAACTTCAAGATTCTCGTGTTTTCTCCAAGATCGATCTTTGTTTTGCTTAACATCAACTTCACATACGCGAGGAAGATATTTCTATTACAGCATTTAGAACTCGTGATGGTCATTATGAGTTTCGTGTTATGCCTTTTGGTTGACTAATGCACCTACTGTATTCATAGACTTAATGAATCGTATGTGTAAGCCGTATTTTGATAAATTTGTGATTGTTTTCTTTGATGATATTCTAATCTGCTCTAAGAGTGAGGAAGAGCATGCCGAACACTTAAGGATTATCTTGAACTTGTTAAAGAACGAAAAGTTGTACGTGAAACTCTCTAGGTGTGATCTTTGGCTTAGTTCCATAGTATTTATCTGACATGTGACTAACAAAAGTGGGGTATATGTTAATCCTACAAAAATGAAAGCCATCGAAAAATTTGAATGCTCCAACTACTCTAACCGAAGTACGACAATTTCTAGGTTTGGCTGGTTACTACTGAAGGTTTATTGAAGGATTCTCTTTGATATCAAAAACAGTAACTAAGCTAACTCAGAGAATGAACCGTATGTGTGTGACATTGATGAAGAAATCTTTTCAAACTATGAAAAGAAAACTCTGCAGCACACCGATCTTATCGTTACCTGAAAGAACTAAAGGTTTTGTTGTTGATCGTGATACATCTCCTATATGATTGGGAGCTGTTTTGATTTGTGTACGCTTGTAGGAAACCTAGGAACAATTAGGAAACTACTCAACCCATGACTTGTAATTGGGTGCGGTGATTTTTACTCTTTGTCTATGGAGACATTAATTGTATGGAACTAAATGTACGGTATCCACCGATAGAATGAGCCTACAATGTATTATGGAATAAAAATAGGTAAATAAGCCTTTAAGTGATTACGATTGTGTTATTCGTTATCATTTGGGAATTAGGAGAAAATTACAATGGACTTCATTGTTAAGCTCTTAAAAACTCAGCCTGAATATGATTTAATTTGTGTCAATGTTGACCGCTTGACTCTGCTCATTTTATTCCGATAAATAAAATGATCGCGCGAACTAAGAACCGTTGTTAACTGCTCGTAGTAGACATGAAAGTTATGATAATGTGAAGCGAAAACCCTTGGAATTCGGGGTAGATGGAAAAGTTATGCCAAGGCTGTCATTATGGAAAAGGTGTTATATATTTTGGAAAACGTGGGAAGCTAAGTCCCCGTTAGTTTGGACCATTCGAGATGATATCGAGAGTAGGTCCGGTGGCATAAAAACGTAAATTACCTCGAGAGCCACTAGGAATTCACAATACTTTTTCATATGTCGAACTTAAAGAAATTTCTTTTCGGCGAAGATCTTATTATCTTTTTGACGAAGTATGAATCGACGGTAAGTTGAATTTGATCAACAAACCTGTTGATATTATCGATAAGGAAATTAGACAACCGAAGCAAAGTCGAATTCCTATTGTCATGTGTGATGGAACTTAAGAGGAGGACCAAAATTCATTTAACTCTTTGATTTCAAAGAGCGATCGAGGAAGAAAGCAAGTTGATCTTCGGGACGAAGATCCCAATTTGGTGGGGATGATGTAACAATCCGTCAATTTCAGGTCGATATTTTAATCTCGACTATTTATATTATATGTTTACTTTAATGAGAATTTTAAATTATCGGCTAACCGAGAAGGTTATTGTTTGAAACTTAACGTAAGAATGTCGTTTAGATGAAAACCAACAAGAAATACATTAAGTATCGATATTATATTCTAAAGTTATCATATGAATGATTTTATTGTATTTATTTTTATTTCTCGTGTTTTATGTTTTAACGAATGACGAGAACTATTAGTGATAGTGATACCGACGGATGCCCAAAAATTTACGTTTTATTATCGATTGTCTCGATATTTAATATTTTCGACGTTTTCGATTTAATTATGTTTTAAGTCGTGTCGAAGTTATATTATTATATTTAAGAAGCGTTTTAACTTTTGAAAAGTGTTTTTACGAAACCCGAGTCCCGTAAATATTTCTAATTTTGACTAATAGTCATTTTCTACCCTTTAAATTATTTAATTACTTTTGGTCCAAAACTATATCTTATTAGCAAAACTAGTCCCTCCACTACCAACATTATATAAAGCAAAAATCCACCTAACATTCCACTACATACCATTTTAAAAAAAATCACACATACTTTCCTTTTTCCTTTGTTCATGCCGTCCACAATCAACACCAAAACACCCTTGTAATTTTTGATTCAACTTGAATCTCTTTAATCTAAAACAAGACCCATCCTAGAAATCAAAAGGTGCTTGTTTTGATACCAAATTTACTCACATGCATGAAGTTTTGAAATTTTGATAAGAACAAGAAATTGTTGAAGGTATTTTATTATATGCATGTAATGATCTTTATGAGATCATATTGTTTTGATTATTAAAAGTGTGAGTTTTTTATTTTAATTTTGATTTGGGTGACATGCAAGTGTTAGGATTGAAAGTACATGATATTTGGATGTTAGAATTAGTAGGAGAATCGATGGATTGAACTAAAAAGTTGATTTGGTGTGAGTTGTAAAGGGTAAATTTTAGGCAGTGGGTTCAAGGCTATTTTTGTATTACTTAAGTCTATGTTATTGATTATCTAATCTGATAGGTTTGTAGAGAATTCGATTTGCTTCGATTTGATATAAAGTAGAGCTTCTAGCTCTAAACGAGCGAAAAGTTATGATGATTTGATTTTCTTGTACTGGGAAACGAGTGTTGACACAATCCGAAAATTGTTTTCGATATTTGGATCGAATCTCGGGGACTATAGAATGAGTTTTAAAATTTTTCAAGGACTGATGTAAGTCTCTAAACCTCAGGTTATGAGTCTATTTTCAAACCCGAGTGTCGGTTTTGTAAACGGAATTGTTTAGAGTAATAAAAATGGTTTTACAAGTAAAAGGCGTAAAACTGTCCGGTTTTTAAAACACAAAGATGTGTCGGGCAGAAGATCTTAGAAGTAATATTTTTGAATGAAACTTAAACTGAGTCTTATTCATATTATATGTGATCTTGTGACCAAGTTTCGTCGAAATCGGACAAGTTTAGATAGGGTATATTGGTATGTACATTTGGAGTGTACATGTTGATTGGTATTTTGGACACGTAGTTCAATACTTGTGTGGCGTGAGTTGAGTATTCACTATTGGACATGATGATTTACTCAAGTGCTTAGTCATTATATCAATGACATAGCTACTGGTCCGAGTGAAGTAAAATGATAGTTTGACTTACGTTGACTTGGCGTCTTATGACTGGTCAATGTCGAGAGCACAAGTGTTTAAAAGAATGGTGTTGAATAAAAAGGATATAGTAATATCACTTGTATCGTTATGTTTTTCGGGATTGTCATGGTTTTTTAATTTTGATTTTTATATTATTTAAGTATGATTTATACTTAAGTCAATTATTAACGAACGCGCCTTATTTGGTAGGTTGCGGTTTTCGTGTTTAAACGGGCATCACTAATCGTCGGCAATCGTCTCATTACCACTATTGGCTAAGGTGAGTCTATAGCCTCGCTTTTAACATGTTTACTTGTTTTATAAAACCCGCGAGGGGGATAAGATGCTGTTTTATTGAAAATAAAGGGTACAACTATAAGTTGCAGAAAACTCATTAATGGGTGCAACTAGAAGTAGTGGGAACCCTATTTACTTGAAAAGTATTTATTGAAATTGAAAGGTACACTATAAGTTGTGATAAACTCATGATTGTTTTAAATTTGAACACAAGGAACTTGATTGTATGCTTAGATGAAATTTAGTGCATAAGCTAGTTTTAGCCTTAAAAGACCCATGAATCGTGAATTGTTAATCGAAGTAACGCTAATGCTATGGATAGATCTATCGGGGTGACGCCTAGTCCGGTCGTGACTAGCTATCGCGTGGTGTTGTGATGCACTAGTAATGAAACATCGGATGCATTGTATAAGAGAAATATACGCACTTGGCTAGGTGTGTTGGGCTGAAATAATATATGTTAACGTTCAATGTCACGAGGCTTATGTAATGACACTGTTAATTATGTCCGTACAACATAATTGTCTTTGATAAATTATTAACCATGGAAGGTTATTTTGAATACTTGTGTTCTCTTTTTTAATATTAAACTCTATATATTCACTCGGAAAATTTTACTGACTTTTTAGCATGTTTTATCTCAGGTCCATTTGAAATGCACTCGAGGAAGGCGGTTTCGTGAAGCTTGCTTATTTGAAATGTTTTGGCCCGCTTTTATAAATTATATCCATTCAAAGAATCTTTTATCATTTACCGTAACTGTAACCCTTAAATTATCTAGGACTGTGTGAAAAGTTTTATTGTTAAATGAATGGATGGATGTTTTTATTTAAAACGACTCGTTCTGAGTCGTTTTCTATGATTATGAGATTGAACCATGATAGTAACACCCAAAGACCCTTCCGCTGCTATGACTGAAATTGGGGGTGTTACAGTATATGTTGGCCAAAACAAGTGCTGATGCTCAAAAATCTGAAGCATCTCATTCCAGGCGAAATATGCCTTTCCCACCATGCATTCATTGTGGTATGGGCAATCATCACTTAGATGACTGCCACTATTACCCTGTTTGTAATATTTGTGGAAGTTATGACCATGACACTCATGGAGATAATCGAATTATCTCACTAAGAAGAGGTATTAAACCAAGAAACCCAAACTCTATTACCAAATGTTGTGAGACTTGTGGAAGCGATATCCACACTACATCAGATCACAACAATATAGAGTGGTTCAAAAGAGGTGAAGCCCTCCAGGCTAAGAAAGCAAAAGATGTTCAGACCTCTTCTTTTTCTGAGCAATCACACATACCCTCAACAAGAGGACCCTTAAGATCTAGAACACCTTCTAGATCTAAAACCCCCACCCAACAAAGGTGGGTTTCAAAACAAAACTGACCATTTCCTTAACTTGTGCAGTGTGATCTCAGGAAGCCTATTTTGTACCTAGATAGTGGCTGCTCAAGGCACATGACTGGCACCAAAAGTTATCGACACAAGTATAAGGAGGAACAAGGTCCTAAAGTTGTTTTTGGTGATAACTCATCAGCTACTACTGAAGGATTTGGTTTAGTAAAATGCAATGGTATAGTTTTCTCAAGGGTAGCATATGTAAATGGATTGAAGTACAACCTCATCAGCATAGGTCAACTTTGTGATGCAAAGTATCTTGTTATGTTTGATAACAAAAAAGGTACAATCTTCAACTCCAATCATGAAATTTTGATGATTGCTCCCAGAGTCAAAGATGTTTATGTCATGAACATGAATTCTACTCAGGAGACATGTTTCTTTCCTAAAGCCTCCAATATTACCAATTGGCTTTGGCATAAGAGGCTCTCACATCTCAATTTCAAAACAGTAACTCTGTTGGCAAAACAAAATCTTGTTATTGGTCTTCCTTCACTTGTCTATTCCAAGGACAAACCATGCTCAGCATGTGAAAAAAGGGAAGCACCATAGAGCCAGTTTCAAAACAAAGCAAACTTTCTCAATCAAAGAAAGTCTTCATTTGCTTCACATGGACTTAATTGGACCAGTATCACCTAGGGTCATTTGTCATGAAAAATATACACTTGTCATTGTTGATGAGTACTCTAGGTACACCCGGGTATATTTTCTGATAAAGAAAAGCCATGCACCAGATGCCATCATGTCATTCATCAAAAGAGTTGAAAATCAAAATGACACTCATGTCAAACAACTCAGAACTGACAATGACACTGAATTCAGAAATCACTAACTGATCAAATTCTGTGATGACAAAGGAATTTCTCAGAATTTCTCATCTCCTTACACACCTGAACAAAATGGTGTGGCTGAAAGAAGGAACAGAACTTTGATTGAAGTAGCAAGAACAATGCTTGTTGGAACTGCTCTCTCTAAGCATTTTTGGACTAATGATGTAGCCACTGCTTACTACACTCAAAATAGATCCATCATTGTGAAGAGACACATGAATACTCCCTATGAAGTCTTCAAGAGGAGAATTCCAAACATTTCATTCTTACATGTGTTTGGGTGTCCAGTATTCATTCACAAGGATCACCTTGGAAAGTTTGATGAAAAATCTGATGATGGGTACTTTCTTAGATACTCCCTAGTATCTAAAGCATACAGAGTATTCAACACAAGAAGACAATGTATTGAAGAAACCCATCACATCTCTTTCAATGAAAGTTCTGAAGCTCTCACTTTTTCAAATCCAGCAGATGATGAACTTCATATACATGAATCTCACAATTATCCATCTGATGAATTTCATCACTATGAGCCTTCTCAAAGATATCAAACAAGCAATTCAGTCCCTCATATTGATCCATTTGAAGATATGACAAGTCCTAAAAAGGAAATCCTTCAGTATCACATACTGATGACTGTCAATCAAATAATGATCAATCTCAAAATGATCAAAATGATCAGCAAGGAAACACAAATGACCAAAATGGTTAGTCTCAAAACAATCAGCATGCTGACACACATGATCAAAATGATGAATCATATGCAGCTGCTGAGGAACAATCTGAGCCCCTTGCTCAAAGCTCTCCTATCATCTCTAGGGAATTAGGTCTTGGATATGCTGCTTCTGACCAAGAAGGAAGCCCTCCAATGATTGAACCTTTGTCCACTGAATATCCTTCAGTAGACACTAGAGACATTCCAAGTCCAAGTCCATGTCATGGATTTCCAAGCTCTAGCTCTAATCATGATACCAGTACCTATTCTCCAGATCTACAAAAATCTTGGACTCAAAATAGTCACATACAGCTAGTGAACATAATAGGTAATCCTGGTGAAGGTAGAGTCACTAGATCTATCACAAAGAAACCGAGTGTTGCTTCATCTGGAGAATGCCTATATGTAGATTTTCTCTCAGAAATTGAACCTACAAAGATCTCTGAAGCACTCACTCACCCTGGATGGGTGTATGCCATGCAAGAGGAACTCAATTAAGTTGAAAGAAAGAAAGTCTAGAAATTGGTTCCTCTTCCATATGGTAAATCAACCACTGGCACCAAATGGGTTTAAAAGCTTAAAAGTGATGAAACCAATGTAGTGACCAAAAATAAAGCTAGGCTGGTGGCCCAAGGATTCAATCAAGAGCCTTGTGTTGATTTTTATCAAACCTTTGCTCTAGTTGTACGTATGGAAGCCATACGAATCTTACTGGCATATGCCACTTACATGAACTTCATCATCTACCAAATGGATTCAAAAGTGCATTCCTAAATGGCAACCTAAAAGAAGAAGTTTATGTTACCCAACCTCCTTGCTTTGAGAGAAGTAAATACCCAAATCATGTCTACAAGATTTACAAAGCTTTGTATGGACTGAAGCAAGCTCCAAGAGCATGGTATGAAACTCTCTCAACATTTCTCATTGAAAATAAATTTGTCAGAGGAAAGATAGATAGCACCTTGTTTATCTATAAATCTAAAACCGACACCATTCTGGTACAAATTTATGTGAATGACATAATCTTTGGTTCTACAAGCTTGAAACTTTGCAAACAATTTTACAAGCTTATGACCAGCAAGTTTGAGATGAGTATGATGGGAGAACTCACATACTTCCTTGGTCTTCAGATTAAAAAATCTGACCAAGGCATCCCCATCAATCAAGAAAAATATGTCAAGGATCTGCTGAAGAAGTATGATATCAATTGTGCTTAACTGAAGACTCCAATGGTACCCCCTAATAACTTAGGACCTGATCTCACTGGACAATCAGTCAATGAGACTCAGTATAGAGGTATGATTGGGTCACTCATGTACTTAACTACAAGCAGACCTGACATTCAATTCTCTACATGCCTTTGTGAAAGATACCAAGCAGATCCAAAGGAATCACACCTTACTGCTGTAAAGAGAATCTTTAGATACGTAAAAGGTACACCAAGTCTAGGTCTTTGGTACCCTAAATCCTCAGGATTTGATCTAAAGGGGTATTCAGATTCTAACTATGCTGGATGCAATATGGACAGAAAAAGCACTTCTGGTGCCTGCCAATTGCTAGGTGGTAAACTTGTGTGTTGGAGTGCTAAAAAGCAACAAACAGTTGCCATGTCTTCAGCAGAAGCTGAATATGTGGCAGCTGCTGGATGTTGTGCCAATGTTCTTTGGATGAAAAGCCAACTGGCTGATTATGTCATAGAATATGAAAAGGTACCAATCTTTTGTGATAACACTAGTGCTATTGCAATATCCAACAATCCAATCCTCCACTCAAGAACAAAAGACATTGATATCAGATATCACTTTATCAGAGATCACATTGTGAAAGGGGACATTGAATTACATTTCATCCCCACTCAATATCAATTGGCTGATATCTTCACCAAACCACTGGATGAACCAACTTTCAAAAGATTGATAATGGAGCTTGGTATGCTGAACATTGATGATACAAAACCTGAACCTTCAGCTTTCACCGAAGAAGCTTGAAGGTTTAGCATTTCATAAAAGATTTTGATTAATGTTAAGTAGCATTGTCTAAGTAAAGGAGTGTGCAATGCCATGTGTCTATTTCACATTATGTGATTGTGTATATGATGTTTTGTCGCCTTATCTGATTCACTGAATCTGAACAAATAATCACCAGTCATCAAAAGGTTCCCTCACCAATGCTGAACAATTTTTTAATACAACTGAGTAGCTAGGCCTGAGTAAGCGTGAAATGTCATATGTCTTGTTCACTTATGTGAACATGTATATGGGATTTTGTCGCCTCATCTGACGCACTGAAGCTCACAAGTATTGCCATCAGCTTCAGCATATCTGAGCAACAGCATTTAAAACCTATCAATCATGTGATTCAAAAGAGTTAATGGCTAATAACTAGTTTTTAGTTATGAAAGTTGTTCTTTGTCGTATGTCTAATCGAATTGATAACTGGTTTAAAGTGCGACTCAACTGTCTTTGGTGGAAACAAATGTTTTGTCGTTGTAGTAAAATTAAAATGCAAAGACTTTAAAGTAAAGAGCAGGATAAATAAATCTAAATCTAATTTAAAATAAATGGCGAGAAATTAAAACGTGACAAAAAGTAAGTGGGAATTAACGTAAATAACGCAAACTTAAAACTATCCTAAAGGCAAACTTAAAACGCAACTAAAACTTAAACTAAGGCAAGTAAACTTAAAGGCAAATAAACTTAAAGTGCGACTAAGGAAAAAGGTGGAAAAAGTAAAGCTTAAAACTTAAAACTTAAAAACAGAAACTTAAAAGAACCTGAAAACAGCTCATTCAGAAAATACCCTCATTCGGAATAATCACTCATCCGGAATGTCACCTTCGTTCGGAATGATCCTTCTTCACTCAAAATAATTACCAAAAACCTTGATCCGGAATAAATCCTTTATCCGGAATAATTCACTTACCCGGAATAATTGTTGATCCGGAATAAGTTTGGTTGATCCGGAATAAAAGCTCAGACCTTCATCCGGAATATTCCGAATGAATACCCCTTGATCTGGAATGTTGAATATTCTGGATGAACAACCTTTGATTCGGAATGTTGAATATTCCGAATGAACAACCTTTGACTCGGAAGAAGTTGTTGATCCGGAATATCTGCTTAGTTCGGAATATCTGCTCTTATTCGGAATGTTCACAGATTCGGAAGAAGTTCACTGATTCGGAATATCAAGTTATTCTGAATGAAGTCCACTGATCCGGAATATTCACTTGACCAGGAAAGATTGCTTGGTTCGGAATAAACCGTTGATCCGGAATAACATGGAAATAACAACAGTAGCGAAGAACACGGGACAAAAAGAAATACGGATCTAACCAAAACTAATCCAAATCAACCAAAAGATTAAATCAAACTAACCAAATAACATCTATTAATCATAAACAAACAATCCAAAACAATCAAACTAACAATACTAATCAAAATAATCAATACCCACTTAATTAATTTAATAAAAACTCAATAAAATGAACATAAACAATAAACATAAAGATTAAAGATTGACAAGAAAGGTAGATAGGAGATGAACAATAAAAGTAAAGATTAACAACAATTAAAAGGAAACTTACTTGAAATTAAATGAATTTAAGGTGCAAGACAATTAAGTAAATGACATGTATTTAAATGTGCAAAAATTAAAGTGGAAGAGCTAATTGTCACACTTATCCAATAAAATGAAATGAAATTAACTAAGGCCTATTTATAGGAGGATTAGGGAGGTGCTTAGAGGAAGCTTCCTCCCCTCTTTCTTCTTTCTTTAATTGTCATTAAGTCCTTAATCTTCTTAATTCTTTGACTTTAACGACTTTGTCTCGGGATTTCTACTCTCGTCTTGTAATTTCTTCAATAAATTAGATTTGAGTTCTTAGGCTTTTAGTAAACTTCCGTCTTTTGACTTTTTCTTCGATAAATCTTCAGAATTGGTCTCGGACTTCCGTTCTTTTTGCACTCTTGATTTCTTGACTTCGTCTTTTGTCTTTTTCTTCGATAAAAGCCCGTGAATGCCCATGTTTTCTCCCCTTTTCACATTTTCGTCCTAAATCACAACAAAAACACAAACCACGCATAATTCCGACATTTACGACATAAAATACACGTTTTAGCTTGGTTATTATTGTAGTTAAGTGGTAAAAAGGATGGGTGTTTACACACCTATCAAATCCCCTACACTTGACAATTGCAATGTCCTCATGCAATGCATTAGTTACAAAGCACGATTACACTTTTCATCATAATCAATCTACATTGGCCTTTATTGAAGAGATAGAAAATTATAAACATTCAAAGGATGAAAGTAAGTAAAGAAATCAAAAACATACCTTAGGGTTTTGAAAATGTCATGAATGATCATCATCCTCAAGTTTTCACATTCTCCAAACCAAGCTTAAAAACGAGATCATTGTTATTATAAGTTAGCAAACTAACACGAACTCATGTGGGCCAATTATTTACTTACACTCCCTTATTCCTAGGTGTATCTCTTATATTTTATTATTGTCTTGAATGATCACGAGGATGCATTGTTGACTTATTTCGATAGTTATTAAGGCTGAAAATAAAGTGGGACGATTTAATCAATAGTTAGCTAAAGGACAAAATCTTTTAAAACTGCTTCTCGGGACCTCAAAAAGTTCATATCTTGGCATAAATCGCTTAGCGATTTGAGACCTTTCTCGGACCGATATTTGGCAGCGACTTCATACTTCAAATCTTGAGAGACGTTCTTGAAATTATGGTCTTCTCTTCATAATGGGAATTTCTTCACTTGAAGTTTTGAGAGATTCTTCATCTTTGGACCACGACTTCTTCATTTTTCTCCAATCATTAATTTGGACTTTGATATACAACGATCCGCCTCCTTTTAGGACTTGGATCTATTTATCCTCATACCTTGCTAGGGTCTTTTCGGATAGACTTCTCCATGATCTTTAGGGGAGTATTTGCTTTTCGTCGTGTGTCTCGATCCTTCATATTGATTTTTGATAAATGATTCTTCACATCACTTGGGATCTTTAGCAACAAAATGTAGCCCTCATGCCTTGTTAGGGCCTTTTCGGACTCGCCAATCTTCGCATCCCGCTTCAATAAGTTATGCCTTGGCTATGAACTCTAATCCATACCGAGCAACTTTTAAACGATCTTGGGCTAGAAGCTAAGTAACTTTTCAAATCGTACAACCTTATTTATTGCAGATAAATTTATTAGCAAGCGATGGGAGAATAGGCTTATAATCAACTCACATAAATTCATGAAAGAATACCAAACTTATAAGTGACTCTATCATCTCTCGTTCTCCAGAGTTTAAAATCTCAAGGAATGAGACTCGTGGATGCTTAGCCTATTAAATCAAAGTTTTGGGTTTTCGAGTCGTCTATAGGATCTTGCAAATTCTTAGACTTTTTCAAGTTTAGAAATTGCATTTTAAAGTTCCCTTGATAAACAACTCTCTAGGATCAATTATAGGAACTTGCGAGAAGTTCTTGTTCTTAACCCGTGAGAGTTAAGACTTTCGCGTTTTATAGCTCCCTATATAAAAGCCTAGCAAAACTTGACTTAAACACGTTAAGGATACTAGCTAGAGTAAACTTAGATAAGTAAACTCGGGTAGAGTCAAAAGATTCACAACGTTTGAAAATTAAAACCACTTTATTAAGAACTTATTCTAGCAAAGAAAGAAAATAACTATACAAAGGTAAAAACTAATAGGCCAAAATAGATCAAAAATTTTGAAAAATGTCGAAAAAATTGATTTTCCGGTTAAAATGAGGGCAAATACAAGGAAAAGACCACTTGACTTCGATAGAAGCCCCCCCTACACTTAATATAAACATTGTCCTCAATGTTTAAGCACGTGGGATTAAACTCCCCTACACTTAGGACATTGTGCGCGCTGATTAAATCTTGCTAAGGAAGAGACAACTAACGAGATTCCTATTTTAATATTGAGAAATATAAAATAGTGAATCGAAAAGAGTTTAGGATAGAACCGGGAAGACGGAAACACGGAATCACGGGTCGTCAAAAATCATCAAGAGTGGATCATTGAGCGCTCGAATCCCTGAATATGAGAAGCGAGGAAATAGCAAATACCAACGGGTCTGCCCAACACTTAGGATATAAATAGCTAAAAGATAGATACATGGGTTGCCTCCCAAGAAGCGCTTGATTTTTGTTCACCGAGTCGTGAGCCTGACTCGACCTTGATTAGCATAGGAAGAAGCATGAAAAACATCCACCGGGATCAAAGACATAGTTTTCATCCATCAAATAGCACAAGCTTAAGGCGAACAAGGCAAGCCAAAGAAGAATAGGCAAGGTTCCCTTAAGCAAAGATGGAGCACGGTGGTAGCAAGGGTGAAGAGGTGCAAGCATATCTCCAATATTTCCAAAGCTTTTTTCTTTTATTTCATCAGACGGATACTGAGATGGCTGAAGAATATCGATACCGGGGTCAAACACCTTTTCCTTTAGGGGAAAATAGCACTCAGGCTCAGTAGACTTTGAAGATGATCCGCTAAGAAAATGCACAACCTCGTCCTCAGAAGGTGGACAAAGAGGTGTCAAAACATACGTGCTGCGGATGCTGGTGTTGGACTAGTAACTTAGCAAATTTCGATCCCCTTAAGGTCGGGCTTGGTAATTTTCCGATGAATAATTACCATAAGTCGCATACACGTTTTCCGGATTGCCTTGAGTAGAAGGGCAATCAGTGTATGAGTGTGGACCGCCGCATGTCTCACAAGGATTGGCTACCGCTTTAACTTGTTGTTGTTGGTTTGAAGCGATGAGCAAGATATTTTTGTTTATTTCGGCCATCATGCGGGTGAATTCGGTCATGTCGGGGTTTGCTGAAGTAGAAGAAACATTGACTCTCGGGTTGTTCCTTGAAGAAGCGGAGGAATCCCAGTTTTTGTTTATTTCGGCCATCATGCGGGTGAATTCGGTCATGTCGGGGTTTGCTGAAGTAGAAGAAACATTGACTCTCGGGTTGTTCCTTGAAGAAGCGGAGGAATCCCAGTTTTTGTGATGAGTAGTCATGTTCTCAATAAGCTCTCTACACTCCTCGGGTCTTCTTTTCATAAATGTGCCACCGGCGGCTGCATTAATCGTATCACGATCACGAAAAGTCAAACCATTGTAGAAAGTGTCAATCAATGTGACTGGAAGCATGTTGTGGTTTGGACAACGATCGATCAAAACATTATATCTTTCCCAAGCATCAAAGAGAGATTCATCAGGTTCTTGCATGAAACCACTGATTTGATTTCGAAGACTCGTGACCATGGATGGTGGAAAGTAGCGCGACAAAAAGCGTTGAGTCATGTCACCCCAAGTATGAATTGAATTCTTCGGGAGACGATCAAACCATTTTTCTGTGTGGTGTGATAAAGTATGTGGAAAGAGTTGAAGGCGAAGAACATCCATTGTAGCACCGGGCAACTTCATGCTTTGGGTGATTGTATTGAATTTGTCGAGGTGTTTGTTGGCATCATCATCCGGTATTCTACGGAATGGATTAGTTTGCACTTGTTGGATCATGTGATGCTTCATTAAAAACTCCGGAGCCGTGATTTGCATCGGCGCAATCGGTCCTCCTCGTCCAAACATTGTGGGTTGACAAAGCTCCTCCATTGTACGAAGATCGGGCTGTGGAAGAACATTGTTGTTGTTATTATTGAGGTGCGGTGGATTATTATTGTTGTTCACACCTGCCATAGCTAAATCTTCAGGAGTCTCGGGCTCTTGATAAGTAGAAGATCTAGTACGCATACACCTACGAAAGCAAAAGAAAAAGAAACCAAACACAAAGAGAATATATAAACACTATAAAGAAAATAAAACCTTTTTGAATTTTTGAAAATATTTAATTTTTATGGATTTTTTAACAATTTTTAATTTTTATGGGTTTTTTGAAATTTTTAATCAAGAAAATAACGCTCACGAATGAACGGATCCCAAAAAGCAACGCGTCTCTCACAGAAAACCGTTAATCTTTACGAAAAGAGCTGGTAGCGGCGCCATTTGATACAAGGCTTTTACCTAGTAAGAAAAATATCGTTGTTCCAGTCTAATCGAATTGATAACTGGTTTAAGTGCGACTCAGCTGTCTTTGGTGGAAACAAATGTTTTGTCGTTGTAGTAAAATTAAAATGCAAAGACTTTAAAGTAAAGAGCAGGAAAAATGAATCTAAATCTAATTTAAAATAAATGGGGAGAAATTAAAACGTGACGAAAAGTAAATGGGAATTAACGTAAATAACGCAAACTTAAAACTATCCTCTAGGAAAACTTAAAACGCAACTAAAACTTAAACTAAGGCAAGTAAACTTAAAGGCATATAAACTTAAAGTGCGACTAAGGAAAAAGGCGGAAAAAGTAAAGCTTAAAACTTAAAACTTAAAAACAGAAACTTAAAAGAACCCGAAAATAGCTCATTCGGAAAATACCCTCATTCTGAATAATCACTCATCCGGAATGTCACCTTCGTTTGGAATGATCCTTCTTCACTCGGAATAATTACAAAAAACCTTGATCCGGAATAAATCCTTTATCCGGAATAATTCACTTACCCAGAATAATTGTTGATCCGGAATAAGTTTGGTTGATCCGGAATAAAAGCTCAGACCTTCATCCGGAATATTCCAAATGAATACCCCTTGATCCGGAATGTTGAATATTCCGGATGAACAACCTTTGATTCGGAATGTTGAATATTCCGAATGAACAACCTTTGACTCGTAAGAAGTTGTTGATCCGGAATATCTGCTTGGTTCGGAATATCTGCTCTTATTCGGAATGTTCACTGATTCAGAAGAAGTTCACTAATTCGGAATATCAAGTTATTCCGAATGAAGTCCACTGATCCGGAATATTCACTTGACCAGGAAAGATTGTTTGGTTCGGAATAAACCGTTGATCCGGAATAACCTGGAAATAACAACAGTAGCGAAGAACACGGGACAAAAAGAAATACGAATCTAACCAAAACTAATCCAAATCAGCCAAAAGATTAAATCAAACTAACAAAATAACATCTACTAATCATAAACAAACAATCCAAAACAATCAAACTAACAATACTAATCAAAATAATCAAAACCCACTTAATCAATTTAATAAGAACTCAATAACATGAACATAAACAATAAACATAAAGATTAAAGATTCACAAGAAAGGTAGATAGGAGATGAACAATAATAGTAAAGATTAACAACTTAAAAGGAAACTTACTTGAAATTAAATGAATTTAAGGTGCAAGACAATTAAGTAAATGACATGTATTTAAATGTGCAAAAATTAAAGTGGAAGAGCTAATTGTCACACTTAGCCAACAAAATAAAATGAAATGAACTAAGGCCTATTTATAGGAGGATTAGGGAGGTTCTTAGAGGAAGCTTCCTCCCCTCTTTCTTCTTTCTTTAATTGTCATTAAGTCCTTAATCTTCTTAATTCTTTGAATTTAACGACTTTGTCTCGGGATTTCTACTCTTGTCTTGTAATTTCTTCAATAAATTAGACTTGAGTTCTTCGGCTTTTAGTAAACTTCCGTCTTTTGACTTTTTCTTCGATAAATCTTCAGAATTGGTCTTGGACTTCCGTTCTTTTTGCATTCTTGATTTCTTGACTTCGTCTTTTGTCTTTTTCTTCGATAAAAGCCCGTAAATGCCCGTGTTTTCTCCCCTTTTCACATTTTCGTCCTAAATCACAACAAAAACACAAACCACGCATAATTCCGACATTTACGACATAAAATACACGTTTTGGCTTGGTTATTATTGTAGTTAAGTGGTAAAAAGGATGGGTGTTTACACACCTATCAATGGCATTAAGTTTCTTGTGAATAAAACAAACACTCTTTGAAAAAGGTGTCATTTGTTAATTAAGGAAATTTCAAACGTCTCCATCCACAGTCAACAACTCCCTGACACATGGGGCGTTTCACTGTTCAAAGCAACAGAAAATCATACCTTTTTGCAGAACATTAATGAGAAAGTTTGTGCCAAATGTTCAAAAGAAACCCTAAAAGATTTATAATTTTTTCAAATGGTTTTAAAAACTTTTTACAATTCAGTTAAAGTTTTTATATAATCCATAACAATTGGATTTCATTTCACGCTTACAATCTTTTCATCCAAAAACACACACAAACTCTCTCTCTCTTTCAAAACACACACAGAAACATCAATGGCTGAATCATCTTCCACCCCTAAGATTACCAAAATCACTCTTAAACCATCCACTCATGTTAACTATCCCATTGATGATATCTTCTTCAAACCCAACAACATCACCTTGCTCAAACCTGAATCCATTAAGTCTGTTCATGGGGAACAAGTTTTGACTTATCTATCCAAAGTGTTTTAAGGTATGCTTTATTTGAGGATCCTGGTATGATGTTTCAAAATGTGCTAAAAGAATTTTGGTTTATAGCAGAGGCTTCTAACAACAGGAAGTCCATTGAGTTTGATTCTACCATAATTGGGATTCATGGTAGATTTGGGTTAAAGTTATTTAGAAAAGTTTTGGGGTTAGATTATTTGGAAAATCCTAATGAGTATGAAGCAATACCTGATGATTTTATGGTTGTCAAAAATTTCTTTAAGGAGATTGGGTATACTAAAGAAATTATTGAAAAAGGGGGGTTAAAAAGAAGTTCTTTACCACCAAGATGGAAATTATTGATGACCATTCTCATTGAATGTTTGGGGGGGGGGGGGGGAAACTAGAGGCCTTGACCAGATCAATCAAAAGGATGCTATTATTTTATACTGTCTGGCCAAGGGTGTCAAAGCTGATTTTGGGAGGCTTATTTTTGAAGATCTCCATGGGAAGCTGGAGAAAAAGACTAGAGAGAAAAACGTTGTTTACACCAGATTTCTATCTCTCCTCTTTGATGATCATCTTGGAAATGACTTTTCAAAAATCAAAGGAGAGAACCTAATTTTTAAGACCTTTGATCTTACTCGCTGGAACATTCCAGTCAGCACCATTGATCCTCCTCTTACACAACCCATGTTGGACATCTGCTCAACAGATGGTCCAGTAGTGTACAAAGCTCCCAAAGACGCTTCTCTAACTGGAGAAGGGGATCTACAAGGCAAAAAGCCAGGAGCTTCATCTGGACCTCGTCAGAAGAAAATGTCAATTAAAACCAAGAAGATTAGACGTGAGTCCAGAAAGAGGAAAACCCTCACACAATCTTCCTCAAAGAAGATTGATGATGGTTCCCAAGGCCATGCTTTGAAGAAGACCAAGTCCCTGGCCAAGGACAAGAACCCCAGCCAGCCATCACCTTCAGTCTCTACTGGAGGTGATATGCATAAAGAGGCCCGGTAAGCAACCCATCTCTCAACCTCTTTAGGAGAGAAGGGTGAAGAAGGATCTCACCCTCAGCTCAGTAGTGTGGAGTCAGCATTGGTAAGTACATTTATTCTGAATACAAGTCATACTTCATTACCAATTTCTATCACTTGTCACTCTGAGTCTGCATCAGGGAATGATGTGTCAGCAAATCGAACAGCTGATGCTGACCCAGGCCTATCTGTTTCTAATGATGTAGCTCCCCTAAAACAGGGTTCTACTAAAGGAACCAAAAACATTATCATTGATCTAAACTTATCAGGAACTCTTTCTCAAGATCCATCAGGTCAAACCAACCCTGGTGGTGAAGGGCTTGAAACTGATCCACACACTCATGATGATGCTCCTAAGATTCCCAAGGAAGTGCATCTCACCACTAGAGCCAAGGTGGGACACTTGCCTACGTTTGGTGTCAGCATGTCTTGAGATGATTTGGAGAAAGAACTTGGGTTCAATGAAAGAATTCCAGTAAATCTAGATGATTGTGATGAAGAGCATGCTGATGCAACACAAAAGCCACCTTCCCCCAGAACTGAGCAAGTAAAAGAATTAACCAATCAAGTGTAGATTCTTCAATCACAGGTGGCCAGACTGAAGGAAGAAAAGGTGCTTCCTGACAATGAAATCTCAACTATCAAAGCAAGACCACCTCCTTCTTCTGCTGAACAAATTAAGGATGTCATCATTGCTGCTTTGAAGCCCTTAGTCCAAGATGTGGCCACCACCACTTCCTTAAAGCAAGAGATGTCCTCTCTAATGGACTCCATCAACGGTGATTCCATGGAGTTTCCACCAGAATTCACACAAGTTCCTAGCCAAGTTAATACTTTGTGTAATTCTATGTCCAAGATCAAAGATAGAGTGGCGTTGCTGGAGAAACAAAAACTAACCATATCTGATGAGGTTCAGCAGAAGCTACAAGCCCTTGAAACTGTTCCAGAAATGCTGGCAAAGGTAACTACCACTCTTAATCATCTTTGTGGTCTCTTACCTGCTGGTGGGTCATCAGAAGCTGCTGGGCAGTCTTCTGCTGAGGGGGAGAAACACACAATCCATCAGCTCTTTCAGAAACATGCCCAAAAGAAGGCTAAAAAACAATCCATTGTCTATGAGTCACCAATCACTAAAAAGAGCCCAACAAAGGGTAAGGGGGAGTCATCAGCCAAAGATGATCATATGCAAGGCTTGACCACAAGTGGGGAAACAACTGACAGTGTTCACCTCCCTTTATACCCAAAACAACAGAGACCTTACTATGAATGATCGTTTGATCAGCGCTGGAGTGGCCACTCAGGAAGAACTTAACAATCTATACAAGCTTCAGCAAGAAGAAAAGCTAAGAGATCTGAAGCTAAGCTTGTTTGAACAAATTGGAAAAGTTGAAGTAGAAAGTGTCTTCAAGAAGAAAGTGTTATATGAAAAGTTTTGTATAACAAGGCTTAACAGAAGAAATATCTCACCAATCACCAATGTTGACATGTTGACCAGCAAAGGCGACATCAATCTCAAATTCTATAGGGGTGATGGAACTGATGAGATACTTGAAAACTTTTAAGGAAAAGAACTTTCTTACACTGAATGGATGGAAATGAGTGTGAAGATTGAGAAAAGAAACTCCAAGAGATGGGATGAAGTTCGCACCATAATCGAGCACTATATGAGAAATCTTGAAAAACTAGGTGAAATTCTAAACATCAACACTCAAGTTTCTCTGGAAGATCAAGATCCAATACTGGAGCTGAACAAAAGAGCAAATCTGATACAACTTGAAGTTGGTGACATCTTTGTCACTACAAATAAATACAAAGGCATTGTTTAGTTTCAAAATCATCTCCCTGGTCATGTACTAGACGAACCAGAACTAGGAATGATTATGTTCAATAAGAACTTCAAGACTTTGTGGGCATAAGTGATCTTGATGAAGTGAACAATGAAATTCTCTCGAATGTTTAAAGGATCTTTTACTCTCTTCATGGTGGTCCAGGACTTACTGATGCTGCTAAAACCTTCAGCATGTGCTTGCTTGCTATATTGGACCATAGAAACTCAGATCCTTTAACTCAGACTTCCATCATTAAAGAACTTAGGCCTAAGGAGAATTGAATAATCATTTGTAATATTTTTTTGTAATTTGTAACGTTATTGAATAAATGATTATATGATGTTTATAAGTTATTAATTGTTTAGTGCAAGTAAGAAGAAATTGTTATGCACTTATTACTGACATTAGACTTTGGCTATTTGTATATCCAAATAGGGGGATATTGTTGGGTCAATATTTACTGACCTTAAAGCAACTCTAGGATTTGAATATAAAACCCCCTAAGTGATTCATGCTCAGCAGTAAGGCAAGTCTGCTGAAGGATGACCAGAGGAACAAAGTTCCTACTAAAGACTTTATAGCTGAAGAAAGTTAAGCACTCCCCTTCTAGTGAACTTAGAAGACAAAGGAGTCTTCGCTTCAAATACTAGGCGGTCTAGTTGCTGAAGAACAAGGACTGAAGAAGGGCTTTCAGTTCGGTTTGGCTTGACAATACCAAACTGAAAGATGTCGATCTCGTCTAGGATACTGAAGACTCTTCAGTATTCTGATGGTTTGCATTAGGCGGGAAAAGATAACTTTAAGTCAAAGTAGGTTGCTTGTATACTTAGATATAAGTACAACCTTTATCTTCTCTAGAATAGTTTAATATGTACTTTGTACTGTTTATCCAGCATGGGCATCAACCACCCTCTAGATAAACCCATGAATTGGTACATGCAAGAAGCAAACCCTAATTTACACTGCCTATATAAGGAGTGTACATTGGGAGAGAAAGGGTTAACTAATACAATAGCTTAAACTCTGGAAAACCTTTCTCTCTCGATACCAACTAAACCATATAGCCAAGATGCATATGAACGTTTAGATGGGAGCTTAGTCTTTAACTTTTGTTAGACGTTTAAGTAGAGGAGATCAAACCCCATTGTCATTCAACCACTTTATTATTCCGCAAACAAAGTCGGTTATAGATTCTTTATTTGATTCTAATAAAAGTCTATACGTTGAAAAGTATATTGGTATTTTTGTTTTAATCTTTCATAGTTCTTATCTATTGTTAAAACAACTCACTTGAGTCGAAGTAAGAGTTAGTACTTAAGTTAATAAGTAATAACGAATTACTAGGGACCAACACGCCAAGGCAACTCTCATGGAAAATCTTTCACTCTATGGGGCTGATCAAATCTCTGAGGTACCAAATACTACCAATGATACTAGTATTGTACCTTATCAAGTTGAGCAAGTGTCTGAGTATCCGGAACAACCTCCGGTAGTCAGTAATTCAAACGAGGAGACAAACAATGATAGCAATATCAATGCAAGTCCCCAGACTTTGAGTGAAACACAACCAGGAGCTATTACGTCTAAAAATTCGTCTGCTCAACAAGATTTGGTTATGGTGTCGGCATCTATGCTTGGCCAAATGAATAATGCGGTCCTTGAAACCCTCAGTGTTAATCAGACATTATCTGCCGAGCTTTCTTTGTACAAGGAAAAGGTTCAAACCTTGGATTTAACTCCGCTGACCAATACCTTAACCAATCCAGAGTTTGATAGGTTTAGGAAAGTCCAAATGGATAATTTTCTAGAAACTGAACATTTAAGAGCAACTCTTTCAAAATAACTTAAAGAAAAAGAGTCAGTCATTACAAATTTTCAAAAACTACTAACGGATTTCGAAACTCTCGAGTCTAAAAGGGTTGAAACGGAAATTAAGGCGTCTGAGAAAATTAAAAAGACTGAAGTTTTTCTTTTAAAACAATACTCCGCTTCCCATCTAGTACACTTGTTTCATTCATCTATTAAGGAATTTACTCTATCACGTCTGTTAAGTCTTAGGATCTAGACTCATCTGGGATATCATGATAATGATTGTAACATGCACAGCGAAATCATAATAAACACAATCATAACCAAGAACAAGGCTTTCACTAATGAAATAATTACTATTAATAAACTACTAACTACTCTTGGTGCCTTATAGGCTTGACACCAGGAGGAACGCACACACACCTATGGTTTACATTGTTTGTGAATGAGTGAATAACCATGTGTGCCTAACCCTCTTTATATAATAGAGGTATTAGGGTTACATCACAACCCTAGCTTACTATAGAAGCTAACTATTTGCTATTAAGTCCTTCATCTTATTTTGTCATATCAACTCAAGATATCTAAGTCCCAACAATCTTCTCCTAGTTGATTTGACAAAACCAGTAAGCACAAGCTTCCCCCAAAGCTAATATAGATGAAGGCTAAGCTTACCATTGATCCATGCATTCTTCCCCCTTTTGTCACATCAACTCAAAAGGGATCGTCTTCCCCTTAAGAAGTGCATGTCGAATCCAGTAGGTTCCATGGAGTGACTATTGATGAAGATAATCAAGTATAACGAATTTGATGAAGAAGTGGAATCTCCCAAACTTGTGTCTTATGTCTTGCACTAACCACGTGACGTCGAGCATGAACAAAATCCTCGAATAAATGAGACACTGAGCACACTAACGTAACCCCTTCAAGTGATAGCAAATGTACCCACAGAGCAAGGTATCTTAAAAAGGCTCATACTCCTTTTAAGATATGAGTAGATCGTACCCCTTCGCTAGATATGTAAAGTCTTCGTCACCATACAAACCAAGCAAGTTATCTTAAAATGGGTTCTCATTCCCTTTTAAGATATGATAAGAACACAAAACCTGTGAAAATCAACTAAAACTTAAAATAAGTGATAATTAAAATGTCTTCTTCAATGAATCGCCCCAACGAAATGATGATGGCTGAGAACTCCTCCTCTAGTAACAGTAGTGACATCAGACTAGTCACTAAATTAGAGTAGTAGCAATCTTACTTGACTAGACGGAACCAAAACCGGTGGTACGGACCAATAGAAAAGTTAGTATACAACAAGCCAGCAGGAACCATCCCCTTCTTAAGTCAGCAAGAATATAATCCCACAAGTAGGAATAAACCAGTGGTACGGACCAGTAGGATCCGACTAATATTACTAGGAGGAACCAAGAAGACAACCAACATTGATATATTAGACCAGTAGGAACCATAGCTCACCAGTAGGAATGACCCATATAACGAAAACCTACCAGTAGCATCTCAAAACCCCTTTTTTTTTCTTTTTTTTTTTCTTTTTTTTCTTTTTTTTTTCACATTTTGTCACCACCTATTGCCAAAGCTGTTACTATTGTTGTCACAAGTACCTTCCTTATAACTGAATCAGAAGGTCACGTAATCTTGTGATAAGTGCCATAAAATTAGGATTCCTTTGTTTAACTTCCATATAAGACTTGGTCAATATCACCTTTGTATCCACAACCAGCTACTATCCATAATATCATGGAACAATATTTTCCAAATATAGAAGCAATATTAATTCCCCAATATTAATTCCCCAATACTTTCATACCACATAACAGAGTAATCTCCTAAAATCACGTAGGCATTAAAACATGAAACGTCTTGCAACCCTAATATTTTAGCAACACATCATACAAATCTGAATTGCTAAAATCATGCACGCATGCTGGCCTTTTGTAGATAAACACACGTCATAAATATATGAATAAAATCCCTACAAATTAGCAACTGTTAGAAATACGTTTTTACGTATTTAGGAAGATTCGGTCACTCCGACAATATATTAAGTTGTAGCTCGTAGTCTAGATATCTTACATTAAGTAAACAAGGAAAGGCCTAGTCCATGTTATGTATGGACGGCCCAAATGCAAGCCCAAGCCCATCTTATGGGCTTGTTATATAAACCCTCTCCTTTGATGGAGAGGGTAGTGTGGTTCTTCATTTTACACATAGTGAAAAAGTGTTTTTCTTTCACTTTCTCTCTCTAAGTGTGTGTGTTCTCACCATCTCTCTATCTCTTTCTCTCTCTAAAACATAAGCAAGATTTACATATCCTACAAATGGTATCAGAGCCATGGGATGATTGTTTGGTTTTTGTGTTTGTGTTCTTGATTCATACGCCTATTTTGATCATTTAAACACACGTCCAAATTTAAACATATATTTGTGTTTTTTGATGCAGATCCACATGGAGTTGCTGTTGATCCGACACTGTATCGTGGAATGATCGGTACTCTTCTGTATATCACAGCTAGTCGACCTGATCTTCAGTTTGCTATATGTATGTGTGCTCGGTATCAAACTCGTCCTACTGAGTTACACTTGGCTACTGTGAAACGGATCTTTCGATATCTTAAAGGAACCATTAATCGGGGACTTTGGTATTCGAAGGACTCTTCGATTGCACTTATGGCATATGCAGATGCGGATCACGCGGGTTGTCAAGATACAAGGCGTAGCACGAGTGGAACTTTGCAACTACTAGGAGATCGACAAATTAGTTGGGCATCGAAAAGGCAGAAAAGCGCTGCAATTTCAAGTACGGAAGCAGAATACATAGCTATGTCCGGTTGCTGTGCTCAAATTCTTTGGATGAGATCGCAATTAACCGACTATGGTCTAGGTTTCAATAAAATTCCGATGTAATGTGACAACAAGAGTGCAATTGCCTTATGTTGTGAAAATGTTCAATTCTCCCGGTCGAAGCATATTGACATTCGCTACCATTTCATCAAGGAGCAAGTGGAAAATGAAGTAATCAAGCTTTACTTTGTCCGATCTGAGTATCAATTGGCGGATATTTTCACGAAGGCTTTAGATCGCGCTCGAATTGAATTTTTGGCCGACAAGCTAGGAATGAGAACCTTCTCGCCTGAGACTCTAAAGGAACTAGCAGATGAAGCGAAAGAATAGTCTTGGTAAAACTATTCTCGGTATCCTTGGTGATCATCTGCATATATTGTTTATATTTTTATCCACAAAAGCAAAATAGAAAAATATAAAACCATATAAAAACCATAAAAATTGAAAAATTCTTAAAAATCCAAAAATATTTTTACTTTATTTTTCAAAGGCATGTCTTTTAGTACGATAATATTTACGGCCTTAGAAATGTCGATTAATATTGACACGGTGCCATAAATAGAGTTCGTACAAAATTTTCAAATATTTCATAAAACATGCCCTTATGGCTTGTAGTTATTTCAGACTGCAACCCGGTTTTCATATTAAAGTCAAGTATTTCTTATGAAAGATTTGGCTCTCAACGGGAATTAATTTTCTCGGGCAAGGTTTACTTTA
The DNA here is from genome assembly GCA_025667525.1 of Glebionis coronaria. Taxonomy (NCBI): domain Eukaryota; kingdom Viridiplantae; phylum Streptophyta; class Magnoliopsida; order Asterales; family Asteraceae; genus Glebionis; species Glebionis coronaria. Next base: position 177,093,654 of record CM046881.1, on the reverse strand, counting down.
AAACCTTGTAAGGGATCAAGTTTACTTTATAACTTGGTCTAACACAAATATATGTACGTTTCAGTGCATTTATTTGTTAAAACAAGAGAAGTCTTGTTTTTATGAAGCTATCATCTCTACAACCATCGCAATTTACAATTGGTATCTACATACTCGACGATGCGACTACTCAACCGACGACTACAACTCTTTCAATAGAACACGGGTCAACAATTGAGGGGGAGCAATTGTCAAGCATTCAGAATCTTCGATGCCGAACGTGCCAAGCTCACTAACTGGTGTCAAGACAACAATACCAATCGTACTCGTGGTGTTAAAAGATGACTTTAGACGTGACGAGGCAACCAACATATGCTTACAAGAACCATTTGATTTTATCATATGATGTTCTCATCTATCAGGTCCAACTTTGTCAGTTCTTTCTAATATGGTGAATATGTGATCATGTTACCAATCGGTATCATATTTCATACATTTGGAATCATGAAGATTAAACGGACTTGCATTTTTCTTCCCAAAACCTTTGTTAAAACTTCATTAAATCAATTGATATTAAAAACATCGATTGGGTTAATATTTTTAATATGGGGGAGAAAATGTGATTTAATATGGGATATTATCACAAATGGTTTGACTTAACGTGCTGGCTCATCCCGACATGTGCGAAATGTTTTCGAATATCGTGGCATATGTTAAGGGGGAGCAAAACGGATTTGCACATCAAAATGGACTTCATGGTGATTTACAGTTACCCAAAACCCATTTATTTCACGGCGATGAAGATTGTGGTGACATAAGGATGGTAGGATAGGTTAAGTCCAATGATTCTTCTAGAATCGGAGGAATCTTCCCAAGGACATTCCATAGCTAGAAATAGTAGTCCTTAGGAAAGATGGAGAAAGATTGTGAACGCAGCTGAATGCCGACCAAGTACTTAAGTTAGCACTGGAACAATCACAACAAGGTGCTAGTTATGATGTATTGGTAAGCATTAAAGGGGTTGAAGAATGAAAAAGAATTGTAAAGATAAAGGATGTAAAGAAAGAAGACCTCCTTACAACTTTAGGCAGAAACCAGGTCAACACATATGCTATTGAGATCATTTTAATGATGCTCGATATTGAAGATAAGACATCATGGACCCAGTGATGCAATGCACAACCCATCCCAGCTAACTCAGATATCTCTTAAAAGATATTTGTTTTAACCACACGGAGACAACACGTTATCTATTGATTTATTCACTCCGAATAAATTGGTATTGAAAAGGTGGCACTCCTCTCCAGCCTCCGATCACTAAATCCAAAATGCACGATCGAGTCTAGAGCCATTTGAGATCATCAAATATCTCATTAGGACACACTTTCATATTTCCTTGCTTCTTCACACACTGTGAAAAGTAAGAAAGATCTTAAGAGTCCTACGCAAAATCTTCATGATCTTGCCTGAACATCCGAGTAATACGAAAGTATTTACAATGAAGATGGAAATCCTTCGTGAGAGAATATCAAAAAGCTCATGGTAGGTGACTTGTGCGATTCTTTATGAATCAAACTTGTGATAACTGGAAAGCAACAGCTGTTTAATTCTTAACTGAATTTAAACACGTTCCAGGCCTCTACGCAATATCTTAGTGATCTTGCCAGAACACTCAGAGTGATACCTTAGAGTTCATGGTGATGAGTGGAAATCTTCTAGTGTTAACCTCAAACAGCACTTGGTAGGTAACTTGCAAGATTCTATACGAATCAAGCTCGTGACAACTGGAAAGCAACGATGGTGCGGTTCTTAATTGAATTTCACTTGTTCCAGGAACATGAATTGACGGCTTCAAATCATGCGGATATTATTATCCAAATGATTCACTCTTTATGTTCGCAGTCAGCTTTGGACGGTCGAATAAAGAGAACGGGTTTACCCGCGAAATCCTGTCAGGAAGTTACTTAATTGAAACTATCTGTCACGGGTACGATATCTAATATCGTCCAACGGTCTTCACCGACCGGAGGTAAAATGCTACCGATTTAGAATGAAATGTTCAAAGCCATTTCGTTCGTGTCTACTTATGTTGCGGCATTTGAAGACGGTGGCGTTGCAGAATCTATGAATAAGTCGTCCCCGCATGCTTATACTTTATGCACATAATACCTCATCTAATTCAAGAAAGCCTAAAAGTTAAGTCTTCCGCTGTATCGAACTCTGAAGCTTTCAAGAATTACGAAGGTATAAGTATGTGCGACATGGTGTCACGAAGAGGCGAAGATCACAAGTGAAGGATGCACAAGATCAAGGCAAGAGATCAATGCTAAAGATTGATATCAAAGATCACATCAGCATGTTCACCAGAAAAGGAAAAGAAAAGGAAAGACGAAGACTACGAGCTCAAGACAAGCATAGTATGCTAGGTTTATTTTATTATTGTAACTTGGGTAACGCCCTTGTTTGGAGTGACCTCCCTTAGGGGGAGATTGTTAGAAATACGTTTTTACGTATTTAGGAAGATTCGGTCACTCCGACAATATATTAAGTTGTAGCTCGTAGTCTAGATATCTTACATTAAAACAAGGAAAGGCCTAGTCCATGTTATGTATGGACGGCCCAAATGCAAGCCCAAGCCCATCTTATGGGCTTGGTATATAAACCCTCTCCTTTGATGGAGAGGGTAGTGTGATTCTTCATTTTACACATAGTGAAAAAGTGTTTTTCTTTTACTTTCTCTCTCTAAGTGTGTGTGTTCTCACCATCTCTCTATCTCTTTCTCTCTCTAAAAAATAAGCAAGATTTACATATCCTACAGCAACTAATCCCATGTAACTGCATATAACTCATCCAAATATAGGATATTTTATAGGATCAACCATAACTCCTAAAAATCAACCAATATCTATGCATATTATATCACTGTTGCATATCCACATGGTACGGTTCTCATTTTCCATTCTTTTCCCTATGCAAAATCAATCACATTTGGACCATATGTATGTACGAAGTAATATTGAGAAAAAGGATAGTACCATTGTATTGACGGTGCAATACTTACTTTTGATGATGTTGGACCACACCACTATGTCCATGTTGATCGAACACAGTAACACTCCCTTTATCTTTAAATACAAATGTTTTGGGACCATAATCATCTTTACTATGATATCATTCCGTCGAGCAGCTTTGTGGCACCGTGTAACAGTAAGTACAAACAAGAAAGCAACATTACATGGAGGAAGCAATTGTTCCTTATTAGTTTGTTGATTCTCTTTAAATCACGCATCAGTAGTAACCAAGAATCACGCAGAACACATATGCTTGTTTCTATTGCAGCCCTGATCGTATTGTAAAAGAATAACCAGGGTTTGAACAAAACCCTAATGATCTTTACTAATGACAGATCGTTCAGAAATAAGAAACATCTTTTATTCATGATATTGAATCTTGGAAGCAAGTAGTTTCGGTCTTACTAGGGCTCATCATTGATCAAGGAGCAACTCGCCAAAGCTAGTAGAACAACATCATGAACAAGGAACGCAGCAACATCAAATAACAACAACAACATCATAGGAATTATCTAGGGTTTGTTGGGAAAAACCCTAGATCAGTGGGAACATCTTTTTATTAAAACAGAAAATTAACATGAACAAGAAAACCTTGTAGATCAACCAAATCGAGAGCCAACAAGCTCTGATACCACTTGTTGAGTCTTAGGATCTAGACTCATCTGGGATATCATGATCATGATTGTAACATGCACAGTGGAATCATAATAAACACAATCATAACCAAGAACAAGGCTTTCACTAATGAAATAATTACTATTAATAAACTACTAACTACTCTTGGTGCCTTATAGGCTTGACACCAGGAGGAACGCACACACACCTATGGTTTATATTGTTTGTGAATGAGTGAATAACCATGTGTGCCTAACCCTCTTTATATAATAGAGGTATTAGGGTTACATCACAACCCTAGCTTACTATAGAAGCTAACTATTTGCTATTAAGTCCTTCATCTTGTTTTGTCATATCAACTCAAGATCTCTAAGTCCCAACAACGTCTAACAGACCTGCCACCTAACCCGGGTTATGCAAAGCAAGCTCTTAACCACAACCCACGACTTTATGATGCAACAAAGCTAGGTTTGATCTTAGACCCGATTGGTAATTTGAATGATTTCGAGTACATATCACTAATTGACGAGAATCGGTCAAAAATGCTTTTGGAATATCCTAAGTTTGATTATGATAAGCTTAATCAAGAGTATGCAAAAATGGGCTTTAGTACTCGCTTTAACATACAAAGGGAATTTATCCATACACCAACTTACATGTCTAATAGAGAAAAACCTAGTATATTTCCTACACTTGTCAACCCGAATGAACCTAAGGAAATTCCAAAGGGTCTTCCACCGGTAAGTACAATATTGCTAAGCTTGAAAGAGATTAGACGATACTTTACCAGATTTGACAAGGTCATTAAGGAATGTACGACTTCAACGGCTCAAACCGCTGGAGAATGGGCTTTCTAACACATGAAAACGGTGTTTGAGAAAGAGATCGTTCCGTTTGTAAACAATCTTATAAAGGGTTTTCTAGATCTCGGGGATAATCTTAATTTTGAAATGGCTGAAGTTCAAAAATCTTTTCATGAAATGGATGATGCTTATGAGCAACATTTACTTGAAAAAGAAAATATTTAGTCCGAATATGACCGATTCTTGGAAGAAGTGGTGTCTATCGATGTGCCGCAAGTCGTGACTATTGAATGTGCTATTGAGATTACATCTGTTGTGAATAAATGTGATGATGTGCATGATCTCTCTGTGAATATTGTCGAGCCTATAAATATTGTTGAGCCTGTGAATAATGTAGATAATCATTCTTGTCCCGAATCTAACGTTGAATTTTTAAAGCTTCAAGATTCTTATAATTCACTTTCAAAACGTTTTGATGAGCTTCAACAACATTGTATATCTCTTGAAATTGAACAACAATCTAAAACTGAAACTCTTTCAAAAACAACTGATTGTGAAAACAACGTTGAGACAAGTGACAAGATTATTCAGGTGGTTCAGGCATTAGAGGAAGAAATCATGAGACTTAAGAGAGAATCATTAGCAGAGAAAATGGAACTAGAGGCTGTAGAGAATAAAAACCATGCCCTAGAGTATAGAACTATTTCTATGCTAGGGGAGTTTGAAAAAGTAAGGCAGGGTGTCTCGCAAGTTTCTGGTTCAATAGAAGAACGCTTCGCTTTTAATGCGGCAGAGCAAAAGTCACTTGTTGACCAACTGAACAAGAAATGTGAGGAAATCTCTGACCTAAATATTCAGCTCATAGATAAAAACATGGTTATAGCTGAATTAAAGGAGACACTTCAACTCAAAGGACAAGAAGTTGTTGATAATCCAGCTACAATCTCTGCCCCGACCTGTAGTGCTCCAAAAACAAAAGAAGTGGTGATTTTTAAGAACCCGGGCCTTAAGAATTCAACGATTTACATGAATTATATAAAAAAGGCAATTAGGCAAGTGCTTCTTACAAGGGACATTTTAGATGACTTATATGAATCTGATCCCACAAACAACAAGTACAATGCTACTCATTTATATATTGAGCGAGTTCAATGTTGCCTATCATATCTTAATTTCATAGGCCCACCTAGTTCTACATCACTTAAACAACAAACCCCCACCATTGCCATGACTCCATTCAATAAGACCCCAGGAGCTAAGCCTACTTTAAACACACCCATCAAGGCTAAATTAAAATTTGTCACTAATATTCCCTTGGCTTCTATAGGAGTAACGTCGTCTACTAAGGCTAAAGGATCTCGAGTAAAGAAAGATATGATCAAGCCTTCCACTAGTACCACTATGAAGAATAAAGAAGAAGTTCACCCTAGGAATGTTATTTCAGAATTAAATAAAAGGAATCATGTAGCTAAGACAAAAGGTTCTGCCTCTATGCAGAAGCCTAAGCAAAATGTGAATTCTAATTTGAGATGTTGGAATTGTAATGAATGCATGTTTTCTCAGCGTCACGATTTATGCCTTGTTGACCATGTGAATGAAATGCATGCCATTAGGAACAATCTTGAATGGAATCCAACGGGGAAGAAATTCACCCAAGTTGGTTGGCAATGGAAACCCACTGGTAGGACCTTTAGTGCAAATGGAACTAAGTGCCCTTTAACTAGGATCACATCTACTGAAGTTAGGTCTCAGCGTCCTTTAAATAGGAACTCCAACACTAAGAAATGGAAAAAGCGCCCTTTAACTAGGTCTGCTACCACTATTGTGCCTACCAGTGAAGAAGTACCTCAGGATCTTAGACAACTAGAATCTAAGCCAACATCTAGGAAGAAAATTTTGAAGCCTAAGAATTCTTCTGATAGCAAATCTATGATAAATATATCTGTACCTGCTAACACAGAGGAACAATTAGATTCCGATACATTGTCTTTTTCTGGTGATATTTTCAGGTGGTCTAAATCATCCTCTGGTACGTGGACTCTGGATGCTCCAAGCATATGACCGGAGACCGCTCGATGCTCAGAAATTTCGTCAGCAAGTTTCTAGGAACGGTGAAATTTGGTAACGACCATAGTGCAAAGATAATGGTTTATGGTGAATATCAAATTAGGAATGTTACGATTTCAAGGGTGTATTACGTGGAGGGATTTGGTCATAATTTATTCTCAGTGGGGTAATTTTGCGGTTCAAACCTTGAGGTTGCTTTTTGACAACATACTTGCTTCATTCGTGATCTTGCAAGAAATGACTTATTAAAAGGTTCTCGAGGGGATAATCTCTATACATTATCCATTCAAAACATGATGACCGCATCTCCTGTATGCCTTCTCTCCAAAGCATCTAAGACCAAGTCATGGTTGTGGCATCTCCGGTTATCTCATCTTAACTTTGATGCTATTAACCATTTGGCTAAAAACGAGCTTGTTCGTGGTCTTCCAAAACTCAAGTTCGACAAGGATCATTTATTGCGTGTTTATTGGGGAAAAGCACCAAGAAATCATACAAACCTAAAGCTGAAGACACCAACCAAGAAACACTGTATCTTTTGCAAATGGATCTTTGCGGGCCAATGCGTACGGCTAGTGTTAGTGGTCGAAAATATATCCTCGTCATGGTGGATGATTTTTCAAGGTTTACATGGGTTAAGTTCTTAGCTACCAAGGATCAAGCACCAGCATATATTATTACTTTTCTTAAAATGATCCAGGTGCGTCTTAATGCTACTGTTCGCCGCATTCGAACTCATAATGGAACTGAGTTCGTTAATCAGACTCTACGAGACTATTATGAAGAGGTCGGTATTTCACATGAAACTTCAGCTTCTCGCACTCCACAACAAAACGGAGTCGTGGAAATACGTAACCGTACACTTATAGAAACTGCTAGAACCATGTTGATTTATGCGAATGCTCCTTTATTCTTATGGGTTGAAGCAGTGGCAACTACATGTTATACCTAAAACCGCTGTAACATTCATAAGCGTCATGGAAAAACTCCATATGAGCTTCTTCATGGACACAAACCCGATATTTCCTTTCTTCATGTGTTTGGTGCACTTTGCTATCCAAATACTAATAGTGAGAATTTGGGCAAACTTCAACCGAAGGTTGATATTGGAATTTTCATTTGTTACTCACCAGCAAAGAAAGCTTACCGGATTTATAACCGTCGTCTTGGCAAGATAGTAGAAACTTTGGATGCCGATTTTGATGAGCTGACAGCGATGGCTTCTGAGCAACGTAGCTCTGAACTCGCACTTCATGAGATGGGAACCGTTACTATCAGTTCCGGATTAACTCCCAACAATCCTACTTCTCCATCCTTTACACCACCTAAAAGGCTCGAGTGGGATGATTTATTTCAACCTATGTTTGATGAATTCTTTGATCCTCCAAGTGATGATTCTCCAGCACCTACAGTAGTAGCTCCGATTCCCGAAGTTGTTGCTCAAGATAATGGAAATCAATCAGATGCATCTATAGTCACTATTGAACCAGATGCACCATCCCCTAACAATTCTCAAACTACACCCGAATCAACGACCCCACTCGTTCCTGATGATGTTGAAGAGGATTATAATTTTCACGATTTAGAAATTGCTCACCTACAAGAGCTTCCATTCTTTGGTTCACAAATACCCGAAAACCCTATCGGTGCGTCTAGTTTAGAGGAAGCTCCTGCAATCGTTCACTCCAGACCACCAAGGATTGAAAATCACAACACCAAATGGACAAAGGATCACCCAATCCGCAACATAATTGGTGACGCCGCTCGACCAGTCTCAACACACCATCAACTATAAGAACATGCATTATACTGCTACTATGATGCGTTTCTCTTCGACGCTGAACCTAAAACTTGGCAACAGGCCATGACACAATCATCTTGGATTAAATCCATGCAAGAAGAACTTAATGAATTTCAGCGACTTCAAGTATGGTAATTAGTTCATTTACCCGACAAAGTCGACATTCTTACTTTGTTGTGGGTTTTTAACGTTAAGCTCGATGAGTTGGGTGGTGTGTTAAAGAACAAGGCTAGATTGGTTGCGCGCCATTACAAACAAGCATTGGGTATTGACTTTGAAGAACCCTTTGCTCCTGTTGCAAGATTGGAAGCGATTAGACTATTCCTTTGTAGCTTTGCTATTTATGATCCGGTGGTCTAGGTGGGTGGTGGAAGGTGGCTGCCATGGTGGAGAGAGAGATAGAGGGTTGTGTGTGTAAAGAGAAAGAAAGAAGTTTAATAAAAATGAAAATGAAACACAAGTAACAACCCCTCCTTGGAAGCCTTGGAGGGGTATATATAGTCGCACACCTACGTAACTATACATTGTTTCCTAGTCTAGTCTAAGCGTGTGTGACTACGATAACTAATGGGAATTCTTAAATGTCGTCACATAAAGTAAATTTCCAACAATCTTCCCCCATGGGACGACGTGTAGAATTCCTTACAATATTTTTCCTAACAAGTACATAATGATTAAGAACCAAAGCTTCCATGAAGCGTCCAATACTGATGAAGTCTTCTGAGGCCTTTGACTTCAAGTCTTCACTTTAAAACGACTCATCTTTAAAGTAACTTGTAGAAGAAATACTGTAACGACACGAGCTAAGTAATCCATATACTTCTGGTTAAGGAGAAGCTTCTGAATTAACTTCCCCCTAATGCATGCCACATAAACTTGATGTAGAAGCTTTTAAATAGCTTCCCCTTAAACCGACAATCCTCATAAGCAACTTCAAAGCTTTCAATAAAGCTTAGAATGATTAAGCGCACATCGGAATTTAAAAAGAAAATCCCATCATATAACATGATAATGTTACTATGAGTGATTGAAAGTAAGGGGCACACCAAGTAGATCAACAATGTCTCTTCTCACGCTTGAATAATTCTTCTGAATTTTTCTTCCCCCTGAGAGTTCAAGTTATGCATACTAGAAAGAATCAAGAAATTTCTTCCCCACATAGTTGAAGAAAATAAACCAATCCCAAGTATGAAGCTCAAATACTAAAGTAGACACTTTATCTCATTCATGAAGTTGACATCGTAACACCAGAGTCAATTAAGTCCCAGAAATGCACATATCTTCTTCCGGAGATGCACCAGAGTCAATTAAGTCCCGGAAGTACATATCTCTCCATATAGGATAATGATGGTGAATAATTGCAACATCAAAACAATTAAACATCGAATCAGTAGTGTACCGTTTAGAGATTGATAATGCCACGAGTTAAAACACTGATTTTCTCTGCGGTTATGACAAATGTCTTCCCGGAATGTCTTCAAATTAAAAGAAGGTATGAAGTTCATACGTGTACTCTTTGTGCGTTTAATGTGTCTTCTTCTTCCCCCTTGATGGTTTCGAAACTTGGAACCAACAATAAATCGTACGCACATGTACCTGAAATCTCGTGAGAATAATAAATAAGATGAATTATATATTTTGTGAGAATCAGCTGCTGATCAAAATTCTCTACTCATAAACTCTCCATGGCCATCTTTACCAACCCACTTGTAGGCAATTTGAAGTGACCACTAATAGAATGAACCGGATATACCAAGCATGAAACTGAATAAGAATCCCTCGATCTTGTGACTTAAGCTTGCACAATTGTTGAATGAGGAACGGTGGAGAAATCTCTAAGTACCCAATACATCACTGAAGAAGTATATAATCACAACACCTCTTGAAATTATCCACGTCGACTAAGCGCGGGACACTGAGTACAACAATGTAACCCCTTTAAGTGATAGTTATCCGAGTCATCAACCAACCACCCCAAACCCGGAAACTAGATAAACAAGTCTTCATTATAAGATTAAGCACGAGCAAGTTATCTTCAAAGATAAAATAATTACACGCCTTCGAAAAATCCGTCTTCAACTTCACATAATTAAAACCCGATCAAACATCCGTAGCTACTAAAAATATATCCGTTTTTCTCGGTCTCGTCAAAAGAAATTTTTGTCAACTTTGTCACGTCTTTTTGTCTCGTCACTTTGTCACGTCTGTTTGTTTTAAAACTCGACATTTAAAAATATCAGGCTCAAGAAATGACCAAATCGAAATGAATAGCTAGGCTCGGTACATTCCATCACCATAATATTCTTAACATTTAAAAGCACTTAATCATAAGTTAAGTAAACCAACTTGACAATTATATGACATCGCCCATAGTCATTCCAAATGAAACTAAAAACTGAGCACATCTTAGTTTTAAATCTCTTCACCACATACGAACTGTTATTACCCAACATATATGTGAGCTACCCAGTCCAATATCCTAAAGTGATGGATATAAATAACAACAGCCCCACAAAATTAGGTTATAACAATAACCCTAATCTCTTTCAATCACCCATCGCCGCTTTTTCCTTTCTTCGTGTTCAGACCAAACAGCAAATAAAAATCAATCTCATCTCAAGCATGTCTAATAATCCATCCAAATTTGTTTGCATCTGTTAAACCAAATCTCAACACTCAAACAAAATTAAAACGTATCATTCAATCTTATCAACACAGATTCATAATTACCCAATCACCAAACCAATCATCGAATCAAATCATCTATTCTATATCAATCGAACCATGTACGATTGATTCCACCATACCCCTTTATTTATTAGCTCAGAAATGAATCGAACCATATAAAAAATGAAGAATCAAGACGAATTCGTCTTCTAGATCTCTATCTTAAGGTCTCGGGTAGGTTGAAATAATTGATTGCATCTCGATTTTTTTGTGTCAATCGAAATAAAGAGTTGATTATTAACATATGTTATTAATCTATCTTTAATCTTGAAAATTAAGTATAGATCTATGATGATGTACATTTCGTGGTTACAGATCTTAATAGATCATGACATGCATGTCGATTAATCACGATAGTAAATCTGAGATCTAAATGCTTAAGTTACTGGTTTGGTTCGAGTCTAGAGGCGATGGTTGAAAGTAAAACGTGTGTAATTTTGTCTTGGAATTTTTGGTTTATCGAGAACATAATTTAAGGGATTTCAACATTATTTCTCGGCTTTAACACACAACAACAAACACATTAACTTTCTCTCATTGTTCGATCAACGTTTGTAAATCTTAACTTATAGAAATGGAGTACACATCTCTTACGGATAAGTCCATCCTCTCGGGTACGGATAATCGTCCACCAATGTTGGTGAAGACTATGTATGAGAAGTGGGCTTCCCGAATGGAACTTTATATGTTGAACAAAGAAAATGGACATCTAATTTGGGCATCGGTGCTCAATGGACCACTGGTATATGGTACTGTGACGGAAGGTGCTGTTACTCGTCCTCGCACAACGGTTGAACTAACTAGAGATGCTAAGATACAAGACAAGTGTGATAAACAAGCTACAAATATCATTCTCCAAGCCCTTCCTCCAGATGTCTACAAACTCGTCAGTAAACATAAAGTTGCCAAAGAGTTATGGGATAGAATTTGTGTTCTAATGCAAGGCACTTCGTTAACTAAACAAGAACGAGAGTGTAAGCTTTATGATACTTTTGATAAGTTTGCCTATGTCCCAGGGGAAACTCTCAATGATTACTATCTGAGATTTACCCTATTGTTGAATGAGCTCAATATCTATGGCATGACAATTCCTACGTTTCAATTGAACACCAAGTATTTGAACACTCTTCCTTCAGAATGGAAAAATTACGTGACGGATGTTAAATTGGCTAAGGACTTGCACAACACCAATGTGGATCAACTTCAAGCTTTTCTTCAACAACACGAATGCCATGTAATCGAGGCTCGATTGTCTACACCTCAAGTTCATGATCCACTTGCCATGTATGCTTCTCAACAAAACATGGCTTATACTTATCAACAACCATCATACTTGCAACATCCACCACCACACACCTATCAGCAACCACAACAACCATCTTATCAACCACTAATGATGCCACAACAAGCATTTCAACAAAGTGTTCATCAACAATCTTTTCCACAGCAAACACCACATCAGACATCACCATCACAAGCCAACACTTCTCCAATGGGCTATACTCCTCAACAAGGATATTTTCCAATTGAAGCACAACCAGCACAAGCCTTCTACTCCAATGAACTTCCACCAATCCAAGCACCGGTCTTTACTCCAAATGATACGCCAGCTGATGTTCTAAACCTTCTCACTACCTACTTGTTAAAACTTGTTACAACTAGAGGATTTCCACCAACAAACAATCAGCTCCTCACCTCCTCAAATCCTCGACAACAAGCCACTGTTCAAGATGGTCAAGTAAAGGTGCAACCTATTCAGGGAAGGCAAAATTCATATGGACCTCCTACAAGGACTGTGAATGCTCAAGTTGTGAATTCTCCAGCTAATGGAAATGGAATCCCTATTGGTCCACAAAAGGTTGTGACTTACTACAATTGTAGAGGACAAAGTCATATGGCTAGGGAATGCACTCAGCCAAAAAGGAGAAGGGTTGTAACATGGTTTCGTGAGAAGATGTATTTGGTTAATGCTTAGTCTAAGGGAAAGATTTTGGATTCAGAAGAGATAGCATTTCTTGTAGACCCAGGGGCAGCAGATAATGAAGGCATTGCAGTCGTTTCCACTTCTAATGCAGCTTATCAAGCAGATGATATTGACGCATATGATTCAGATTGTGATGACATTCACTCTGCCCAAGCTGCTCTCGTTGCTAATCTCTCTCACTACGGTTCTGATGTCATCAGTGAGGTACCCACCACAACCAATCTTGGTAATGATGATAACCAACATCAAGTTGGGCATGAAAATGACAACCTCGAATAGCATTCGAGAACTAGTAACTCAAATGATGTGGTACCCAATCCTACACATTTGAGTGAACCTCAACCAAATGCTACGACGGGTATGGAATCTTATGCTCAACATGATTTGGTCATGGTGCCTAAACATATTATTGATCAAATGCATATGGCTCTCAGACAATCCGTAGATACGAATTCCACCCTAACTGCTGAACTTGTGTTGAATAAAGAAAAGGTCAAAACTTTTGAAATGGTCCCTCAAGCTAAAAAAATAACTTATTCTGAATTTGACCAATTTTGTTTTGAAAAGATTGAACACTTGAAAGAAATAGAATCATTAAAAGCTAATATTTCCAATGAATTAAAAACAAAAGAGTCGGTTGTCAATGATTTTCAGAAACTTAAAACGGATTTCGAAACTCTCGAGTCTAAAAAGTTTGAATCGGAAATTAATGCTACCAAACTTCTTAAATTCAAAGAACAACAACTTTTAAAACAATACGCTTCCACAGAAAAGGTTCATCTTTTAACTAAATCATTTAAAGAACTCGAACTTAAGTGTCTTCAAGATTTACCACCTAATCTTGGTTATGCAAAACAAGCTCAGGAATATATTTCGTGTCTTTATGATATGACCCTTATTGGCAAATCGAAAGAAGCACCTTTTGTTCGTAGTACTGAGGAGACACAGTCACTTACGGAAGAAACTCATTCTAAAATGATTTCAAAATTCCATAAGATTGATTATGATCATTATAACAAAGATCAATTGTCTAAAAAGACCCGTATTCGTTTACAAAAGGAATTAGCTCAATTAACAGTCTTTGTGCCTCAAAGTTTGTCAACGGAAAACCCTCCTAGTACGTCTCCTACACTTGTCAAAAAGGATTTAACTAAGTTAATTCCACCGGTAAGTAAGGCATCTGTTAGCTTAAATGCGGTGCACCAACACTTAGCTGATTTTGACAAGGTCATTGTGGAACGTACGACGGCTTCAGCCATAACGGAAGGTGAATGGAATTTTGAGCACACAAGAGCTGCATTTTGAGACGAAATTATTCCATTTGTAAACAATGTTAAAGCTTGTCTTAGTAATATTGATCAAGATTTACTTTTGGAAATAGAAGAAGTTAGACGTGTTTTCAATGAAATGGATGATGCTTATGAAAACAGTTTACTTGAAATAGAACGGGTTTCACGCCAAAATGATCAGCTTCTGAAGCAAGTGATGTCTCATGATATAGTTTCCGTCTGTGTGAATAAAAGTGTTGATAATGATTCTATTGTGCATAATGTTGAATCTGTGGATAATGTGATAGATAGTACTTGTCACGAATTTGACGCTGAATTTTTAAAGCTTCAAGATTCTTATTCTTCGATTTCAAAAAGTTTTGATTAAATTAAAAAACATTGCATTTCGCTTGAATGTAAACAACAATTTTTTCAAGAGCTTTTTGAAACGTCTTTCGAAGGTGTTAATATAAAAGATGCAAATTTTCAAAAGAATTTTAGATTGGATTTACAATCAAAACAGCGTCAGCCAAGTGACAAGGTTGCTAAATCATTGCCGATAGACATAGAGAAGTCTAAGGAGCATAATTGTGTGAACGTACTTGAGGCCGCTGAGAATTTTAAACTTGAGCTAGATAATCGAGTTTTCAAGATTTTGTCCAAAGTTGATAACTTAAAATAGAAAAATACACGACTCTTCGATTCAGTAAAGCCCGCATGTGCTAATACCACTGCACATAATCAATCATTGATTGAACAATTGAATCAAAAGTCGGTGGAAATATCTGATTTGAGGGAACAAATTTGTGATAAAAATCTGGCTTTGACTGAGTTAAAGGAAACACTTCGTACTCTAAAAGGTAAGAATGTTGTGGATAACGCAGCCACTGTCTTAGCATCGTCCTCTAGTGCAATAAAAAAGAACCTTATAGCAGTCACACCATTTAATAAGGGCCCTAGGACTAAACCATCTCAAACATTGGTCACTAAAGATAAGGCAAAATCAAAACCAGCTTCTAATATTCCCGTGTTGCCTTCTACAAGAGTAATCACCACTACTAAGGCTCAAAGATCTAAGCTTAAAAGAAACAATAAGAATGATAGGATCTTGCCCCCATCTAGTAGTCAAGAGAAGAAGAAAGTAGAAGCCCACCCTAGAAATGTTATTTCTGTTTTGAATAAAAAGAATCATGTAGCTAAACTTAAAGGCTCTGCGGTTGTGCAGCGTTCTAAGCCTATTGTGAATTCTAATTTGAAATGTTGGAATTGCAATGAATGTATGTTTTCTAGTCGTCATGATTCTTGCCTTGTTGACCATGTGAATGACATGAATGCCCGGAAAAATGGATTAGAATGGAAACCGACTGGGAAAGGGTTAACCCAAGTTGGTTGGATGTGGCACCCCACTGGTAGAACTTTCACTATAGTAGGAAATGCGTGCCCTTTGACTAGGATCACTCCCACTACAGCGAAGGAAGCGTGCCCTTTAACTAGGAGTACCAAGGCTACCAAAACACAAGTGTGTCCTTTAACTAGGAACACCAACACTACCGTAGGAACCAAGTGCCCTTTAAATAGGTCTACTCCCACTGTAGTGCCCGCTAATAATCCAAAACCTAAGAAAGTTGGAACAGTAAAACTTGTTAGTGCTAAAACTCACATTAGAAAACGCAGGAAATCTAAGGGTTACACAAATGTTAGCAATTCTGATAATCTTATATCTATATCTGCTAACACTCCGGAACCAATAGTTTCCAATGCATTGTCTACTGTTGTTGTTGAAAACAGGTGGTCCAAATTGTTCTCTAGTATTTGGACTCTGGTTGCTCCAAGCATATGACCGGAGATCGCTCTCAGCTCAGAAATTTCGTCAGCAAGTTTCTTGGTACGGTTCGATTTGGAAATGATCATATTGCAAAGATAATGGGTTATGGTGAATATCATATTGGGAATGTTATAATTTCAAGAGTGTATTATGTGGAAGGTCTCGGTCACAACTTATTTTCTGTGGGACAATTTTGTGATGCAAACCTAGAAGTTGCTTTTCGAGAGCATACCTGCTTCATACGTAATTTGGAAGGGGTTGATTTATTGAAAGGTACTCGAGGGAATAATTTGTATACTTTGTCTCTACAAGACATGATGGCCGCTTCTCCCGTATGTCTTCTCTCCAAAGCATCGAAGACTAAGTCATGGTTATGGCATCGACGGTTATCTCATCTTAACTTTGACGATATTAATCATTTGGCGAAAAACGAACTTGTTCGTGGTCTTCCTAAACTTTCATTTCAAAATGATCATTTGTGTTCCGCGTGTACAATGGGGAAACGCACTAAGAAATCATACAAACCCAAGACTGAAGACACCAACCAAGAGAAACTTTATTTGTGGCATATGGATCTTTGTGGGCCAATGCGTGTTGAAAGTCTTAGTGGCAAAAAGTACATCCTCGTAATTGTCGATGATTACTCTCGATTAACATGGGTGAAATTTCTTACAACAAAAAATGAAGCACCTAACTTCATCATCGGATTTCTCAAGATGATTCAAGTGTGTCTCAACACTACTGTCCGACGCATTCGTACATATAATGGAACCGAATTTGTGAATCAAATTTTGCGTGCTTGTTATGAAGAAGTTGGCATATCTCATGAAACATCTGTTGCTCGCACTCCACAACAAAACTGTGTCGTTGAAAGGCGAAATCGCACACTTATGGAAGCTGCTCGCACGATGTTAATTTATGCAAAGGCTCCATTGTTTTTATGGGAAGAAGCAGTATCTACAGCAATGTACACCCAAAACCGGTCACTAATTCGTAAACGCCATGGTAAAACACCTTATGAGCTTCTACATGGAAAAGTACCAGATTTATCATATCTTCATGTATTTGGTTCTCTCTGCTATCCAAATATTGATGGTGACAATTTGGGAAAACTTCAACCCAAGGCTGATATTGGTATTTTCATTGGTTATGCACCTACAAAGAAGGCATACCGAATCTACAACCGTAAGTCTCGTAAGATCCTCGAAACTATAAATGTTGATTTTGATGAGCTGACAACAATGGCTTCTGAGCAAAGCAGCTATGAACCCGCACTTCATGAAATGGGACCCAGTAACATTAGTTCTGGTCTTGTCCCGAATAACCCTACTTCATCATCATTTACACCACCTTCTAGGAATGAATGGGATACATTGTTTCAACCGTTCTTTGATGAATTCTTTACTCCTCCAAGTATTGTTACTCCAGAACCTGAGGTAATAGCTCCGGTAACCGAAGTTGTCGCTCAAGCAACCGAAGCACAATCAGACACATCTACACCTACAATTGGTCAAGCTATACCTTCAACGAGTAATTCTCAACCAACACATGTTTCAACTACCCATGTCATGCCTATTGATGATGAAGAGGATTATGATGATCACGATTTGGAATTCGCTCAAATACGTGAACTTCCATACTTCGGTGTACCTATTCCCGATTCTAATCAAGCCGGGTCGTCCACCTCAGAGGAAGCTCCTACTACGGTTTACTCCAATCCACGGATTCGTGAACATGACAGCAAGTGGACAAAGGATCATCCCATAGATTCTATTATTGGTGACCCTAACCGTCCGGTATCCACACGAAGTCAGTTACAAGAAAATGCAATGTTTTGTCATTTTGATTCTTTTCTCACTGAAGTTGAACCTAAGACATGTCAAGAAGCTTTTACTCAATCCTGTTGGATAGAAGCTATGCAAAAAGAACTTAATGAATTTATACGTCTTGAAGTATGGGAACTTGTCCCATGCCCGGATCAAGTGTAGTTACTCACTTTGAAATGGGTTTACAAGGTGAAACTCGACGAGTTAGGAGGAATATTGAAGAACAAAGTTTGACTAGTAGCTCGTGGATACAAGCAATTATTAGGCATCGAGTTTATGGAATCCTTTGTATCTGTTGCCCGTTTGGAAGCTATTAGATTATTCATTGCTTATGCAGCCCACATGAATATGATCGTCTATCAGATGGATGTGAAGACGGCATTTCTCAATGGTGAAATCAAGGAAGAGGTCTACGTTCAACAGCCGGATGGTTTTGTGAATCCTAATTATCCTAATCATGTGTACAAGCTTAAGAAGGCTCTCTATGGGTTGAAGCAAGCTTCACGCGCATGGTATGATCTATTGTCACAATTCCTCATTACGCAAGGCTTCACAAAAGGCAAGGTGGATCCCACGCTGTTCATTCAAAAACAAGGTAAAGATATGATTATGGTACAAATATATGTTGATGATATTATATTTGCTGCCTCGAACCAAACCTTATCCGATGAGTTTAGGAAACTCATGTCTTCCAAGTTTAAGATGTCAATGATGGGCAAGGTATCATTCTTCTTAGGACTTCAGATATCTCAGAGTCCTATAGGCATCTTTATCAATCAATCCAAGTATGCCCTTGAATCTCTTAAAGAAATATAAGATGGAATCTTACGACCCCGTGGATACCCCAATGGTGGAACGAACTAAGCTTGATGCAGATCCACATGGAGTTTCCATTGATCCGACACTTTATCGTGGAATGATCGGTACCCTTCTGTATATCACAGCTAGTCAACCTGATCTTCAGTTTGCTATATGTATGTGTGCTCGGTATCAAACTAGGACTCCTGAGTTACACTTAGCTACTGTTAAACGGATCTTTCGATATCTTAAAGGAACCATTAATCGGGGACTTTGGTATTCGAAGTACTCTTCTATTGCACTAATGGCATATGCAGATGCGGATCACGCGGGTTGTCATGATACAAGGCGTAGCACGAGTGGAACTTTGCAACTACTAGGAGATCGACTAATCAGTTGGGCATCAAAAAGGCAGAAAAGCACTGCAAATTCAAGTACGGAAGCAGAATACATAGCTATGTCCGGTTGCTGTGCTAAAATTCTTTAGATGAGATCGCAATTAACCGACTATGGTTTAGGTTTCAACAAAATTCCGATGTACTACGACAACAAGAGTGCAATTGCCTTATGCTGCAACAATGTTCAATTCTCCCGGTCGAAGCATATTGACATTCGCTAGCATTACATCAAGGAGCAAGTGGAAAATGGAGTCACCGAGCTTTACTTTGTCCGATCGGAGTATCAATTGGCGGATATTTTCACGAAGGCTTTAGATCGCGCTCGAATGAAATTTTTGGCCGACAAGCTAGGAATGAGAACTTTCTCGCCTGACACTCTAAAGGAACTGGCAGATGAAGCGAAAGAATAGTGGTGGTAAGCTATTCTCCGTATCCTTAGTGATCATTTGTATATATTGTTAATATTTTTATCCACAAAAGCAATAAAACAAAAATATAAAACCATATAAAAACCATAAAAATTGAATAATTCATAAAAATCCAAAAATATTTTAACTTTATTTTTCAAAGGCATGTCTCTTGGTACGATAATATTTACGACCTTAGAAATGTCGATTAATATTGACACGGCGCCATAAATAGAGTTCGTACAAAAGTTGTAAATATTTCATAAAACATGCCCTAATGGCTTGTAGTTATTTCTGACTGCAACCCGCTTTTCATATTAAAGCCAAGTATTTCTTATGAAAGCTTTGGATCAAAATGTAATTAATTTTCTCGGGCAAGGTTTACTTTAAAACCTTGTAAGGGATCAAGTTTACTTTATAACTTGGTCTAACACGGATATATGTACGCTTCAGTGTATTTATTTGTTAAAACAAGAGAAGTCTTGTTTTTATGAAGCTATCATCTCTACAACCATAGCAATCTACAATTGGTATCTACATACTCGACGATGCGACTACTCAACCGACGACTACAACTCTTTCAATAGAACACGGGTCAACAATTGAGGGGGAGCAATTGTCAAGCACTCAGAATCTTCGATGCCGAACGTGCCAAGTTCACAAATTGGTGTCAAGACAACAATACCAATCGTACATGTGGTGTCCGAGATGACTTCAGACATGACGAGGCGACCAACATATGCTGACAAGAACCATTTGATCTTATCATATGATGTTCTCATCAATCAGGTCCAACCTTGTCAATTTATTCTAATATGGTGAATATGTGATCATGTTACAAATCGGTATCATATCTCATACATTTGGTATCATGAAGATAAAAGGACTTGCATTTTTCTTCCCAAAACCTTTGTTAAAACTTCATTAAATCAAATGATATTAAAAACATCGATTGGGTTAATATTTTTAATATGGGGGAGAAAATGTGATTTAATATGGGAAATTATCACAAATGGTTTGACTTAATGTGCTGGCTCATCCTGACATATGCGAAATGTTTTCGAATATTGTGGCATATGTTAAGGGGGAGCAAACTCGATTTGCATATCAAAATGGATTTTCATGGTGACATATACTTAACCAAAACCCATTTGTTTCACAACGATGAAGATTGTGGTGACATAAGGATGGTAGGATACGTTAAGTCTAATGATTCTTCCAAAACCAGAGGAATCTTCCCAAGGACATTCCTTAGCTAGAAATAGTAGTCCTTAGGAAAGATGGAGAAAGATTGTGAACGTAGCTGAATGCCGACCAAGTACTTAAGTTAGCACTGGAATAATAACAACAAGGTGCTAGTTATGAAGTATTGGTAAGCATTGAAGGGGTTGAAGAATGAAAAAGAATTTTAAAGATAAAGGGTCTAAAGAAAGAAGCCCTCCTTACAACCTTAGGCAGAAACCGGGTCAACACATATGCTATTGAGATCATTTTAATGATGCTCGATATTGAAGATAGACATCATGGACCCAGTGATGCAATGCACAACCCATCCAAGATAACTCAGATATCTCTCAAAAGATATTTGTTTTAATCACACGGAGACAACACGTTATCTATCGATTTATTCACTCCAAATAAACTGGTATTGAAATGGTGGCACTCCTCTCCAGCCTCCGATCACTAAAATCCAAAATGCACGATCGAGTCTAGAGCCATTTGAGATCATCAAATATCTTATTAGGACACACTTTCATAATTCCTTGCTTCTTCACACACTGTGAAAAGTAAGAAAGATCTTATGAGTCCTACGCAAAATCTTCATGATCTTGCCTGAATATCCGAGTAATACGAAAGTATTTACAATGAAGATGGAAATCCTTCTTGAGCGAACATTAAAAAGCTCATGGTAGGTGACTTGTGCGATTCTTTATGAATCAAACTTGTGATAACTGGAAAGCAATAGTTGTTTAATTCTTAATTGAATTTAAACACGTTCCAGGCCTCTACGCAATATCTAAGTGATCTTGCCAGAACACTCAGAGTGATACCTTAGTGTTCACAGTGACGAGTGGAAATCCTTCTAGTGTTAACCTTAAACAGCACTTGGTAGGTAACTTGCAAGATTCAATATGAATCAAGCTCGTGACAACTGGAAAGAAACGATGGTGCGATTATTTGATGAATCAAACTTGTTCCAGGAATCAGAATTCACGGCTTCAATCATGAGGATAATTTTATCCAAATGATTCACTCTTTATGTTTTCAGTCAGCTTTGGACGGTCGAGTAAAGAGAACGGGTATACCCGCGAAATCTTGTCAAGGAGATTTTTAATTAAATCTACCTGCCACAAGTACGATATTTTATATCGTCCAACGGTCTTCACCGACCGGAGGTAAAATGCTACCGAATTAGAATGAAATGTTCAAAGCCATTTCGTTTGTGTCTACTTATGTAGAGGCATTTTAAGACGGTGGCGTTGCGGAATCCGAGAAGAAGTCGTCCCCGCATGCTTATACCTTATACACTTATAACCTTATCTAATTCAAATAGCCTAAAAGTTAAGTCTTCCGCTGTATCGAACTCTGAAGCTTTCAAGAATTATGAAGGTATAAGTATGTGGGATATCAAGTCACGAAGAGGCGAAGATCACAAGTGATGGATACACAAGATCAAGGCAAGATATTAATGCTCAAGATTGATATCAAAGATCACATCAACATGTTCACCAGAAAAGAAAAGGAAAAGAAAGACGAAGATTACGAGATCAAGACAAGCATAGTATGCTAGGTTTATTTTTTATTGTAACTTGAGTAACGCCCTTGTTTGGAGTGACCTCCCTTAGGGGGAGATTGTTGGAAATACGTTTTTACGTATTTAGGAAGATTCGATCACTCCGACAATATATTAAGTAGTAGCTCATAGTCTAGATATCTTTTAATATATCAAACAAGGAAAAGCCCGGTCCATGCTTGTATGGCCGGCCCAATTGTAATCCCAAGCCTATCTTATAGGCTTGGTATATAAACCCTCTCCTTAGTTGGAGAGGGTGTGGTTTTTCATTTTCAATACACATAGTTCTTATTACTTTCTTTCTCTAGAAGTGGAAAATCATCTATCTTTCTCTCTCTAAAACATAAGCAAGATTTACATATGCATCATCCTTG
Source organism: Glebionis coronaria (assembly GCA_025667525.1). Taxonomy (NCBI): domain Eukaryota; kingdom Viridiplantae; phylum Streptophyta; class Magnoliopsida; order Asterales; family Asteraceae; genus Glebionis; species Glebionis coronaria. The sequence goes on along the minus strand of CM046881.1, from coordinate 177,070,917 downwards.
CTTATGCTGCACACATGAATATGATCGTCTACCAAATGGATGTTAAGACGACATTTCTCAATGGTAAATTAAGGGAAGATGCCTACGTTAGCCAGTCGAATGGATTCGTCAACTCGGAGTATCCTAATCACGTGTACAAGCTCAAGAAAGCTCTTTACGGATTGAAACAAGCTCCACGCGCGTGGTACGATATCCTATCGTCTTATATCATCTCGGAAGGCTTCTCCAAAGGCAAAGTGGATCCAACATTATTCATTCTCAAGGAGGACAACGACATGATACTGGTACAAATTTATGTTGATGATATAATATTTGCTGCCACAACTCAAAGAATGTCTGACCATTTTGAGAAAATCATGTCCACACGCTTTAAGATGTCGATGATGGGAAAAATTTCATTTTTCTTAGGGTTACAAATTTCTCAAAATCCCAGAGGCATCTTTATTAATCAGTCCAAATATGCTCTTGAATCTTTGAAAAAGTATCACTTTGAAAACTGTGACCCCGTAGATACTCCAATGGTGGAGAGATCTAAGTTGGATGAGGATAGGGATGGGATTGCTGTCGATCCTAAACTTTATCGTGGAATGATCGGCACCCTTCTCTATCTGACTGCTAGCAGGCCTGATATGCAATTTGCTATATCAATGTGTGCCCGGTATCATGCTCGGCCTACCGAAAAGCACTTACATGTTGTGAAAAGGATCTTTCGGTATCTTAAAGTAACACTTCATCGTGGTTTATGGTAATTGAAGGATTCTTATATTGCTCTAATATCATATGCAGATGCGGATTATGCTGGGTGTCAAGATACTAGACGTAGCACTTCTGGTAGTGTGTAACTTCTTGGAGATAGATTGATAAGTTGGGCATCCAAAAGGCAAAAAAGCGCTACGATCTCAAGTACTGAGGATGAATACATTGCCATGTCCGGTTGTTGTGCTCAAGTTCTATGGATGAGATCACAATTAACTGACTACGGTCTTGGCTTCAACAAAGTTCCGATGTAATATGACAACAAAAGCGCCATTGCCCTTTGCTGCAACTATGTTCAACACTCCCGGGCGAAACATATTGACATTCGCTACCACTTCATCAAAGAGCAAGTGGAAAATGGAGTGATCGAGTTGTATTTTGTCAACACTGAGTATCAGCTAGCGGATATATTCACAAAGGCTTTAGATCGAGGACGTATCGAGTTTTTGATCGAAAAGATGGGCATGAGATCATTCTAACCGGCGACACTTAAGGAATTGGCAGAAGAATCTGCAGCATAGTGGTGGTAAACTATTCTAGAGTATCCTTTTATCGTGATCTTGTATATTATCGTATATTATATAAACCACCCAAAGAAAAATACAAAAATATAAAACCTACAAAAACCATAAAAAAATATAAAATCAAGAAAATCCAAAAATATTTTTCATATTAAATCAGGCATGTCTTTTGGTACGGTAATATTTACGACCTTAGAAATTTCGATTAATATTAACAAGGCGCCATAAATAGAGTCAGTATGAAAGTTGTACATATTTTAAAACATGCCCATATGGCTTGTAGTTATTTCTGACTGCAACCCGCTTTTCGCATTAAAGTCACGTATTTCTTTTGAAAACGTTGGCTCACAACGGGAATTCATTTTCTCGGGCAAGGTTTACTTTAAAACCTTGTAAGGGATCAAGTTTACTTTATAACTTGGTCTAACACAAATCTGTGTACGCTTTAGTGCACTTATTTTGTTAAAATAAGAGAAATATTATTTCCACCAGAATCGTTTCATAAAATCACTAAATGAAAAGCGTCTTCATGGATATTTGTCTCTTTAAACAATGACTACAACTCTTTCAATAGAAAATGGGACAGTGTTTATGGAGGAGCAAATAGCAAATCATTTTGGAAATTGAATTGGTCTTCAAAAAGTATTTTCAAAAAATGCAAAACGATATATGTCATCTTTACATGTTTTCTGATCTAAGTGCTATTAGGATATGTTGCTTTTGTGTCGAGTATGCCTTAATTGCTTGTTATTTTTTGTTAAAAAGTTAACGATCGTTAAGGATAGTATTTTTAAGTGCTAAACTTAGGAAAAAGATAAGAAGTTAAACTTGGAGGGAGTTTTGGGTGACTTTGGTAAAGTCATTTGACTTGGTCAAACAACCCACCCCCGTCCTCTATTCCTTCTTTCTTACTTTTTTTGTCTCAAACACACACACCACAACTCTCCCAGCCGCCATTGATATACATCACCAAGTTTAGATTTTCTTGTGTTCATTTACCGAGTTCCTTCAACCCAAGAATAGGTATTAATATAATATGCTTCTTGTATGTGCTTATCATTATCAAACGTACCCTACATCTCGTTTATTAAGAATTAGGGTTTTAGATTTTTTAGTGATATAAAAGTTGCAATTGATAGAGGGGAACTGCTTTTCTAGCATGTATAAACATAGGTCTTGAATCGTTTTGCTTAAAACATAGCCTTGGTCCCGTAATCGAACGTTCAAAAGTTGCTTCGTAATATCCGTCCCAGATTGCGGTGCATATTCCGATCGATCATTGCGATGGCTATATTGCGATGATCATTCTGATGGCTCATTGTGGTGGGTCATTGTGATGCATCATTGCGATGCATCATTGTGATGGCACATTGCGATGGCACATTCCGATGCATCATTGCGATGGCATTGCGATGACATGTCCCTAGTGACATTGCGATGGGTCGTATATTGCGATGGCTTTATTCATATTCCGATGGATTTTGTATTGCGATGGACTTGTCTGAATGATATTGCGATGGAAATATTATAATAGGACACTATTATTGCGATGGACATGGTTAACTATTATTCCGATGGACTTGTCTTGTATATAATTGCGATGCCGACTTTGCGATAGATAGACATTGCGATGGTGCCTGTAGTACGATAGATGGAACTTATAGACATTTCACATTACATGTATGTGCACATTGCAAGTTTAAGAGTTATAAATCACAAAAATTGCTAAGTGTTGTTTCTTATCAAATATAGCATAATGTATGTTTGTCCAAGATTAATTCGACAACATTTGATATGACAAGTATAAAATGAGTTAGGATTATTTCTTAGATAACGTCATCATGCAAAGTTATGTGACTTGACACGCTTCTCCATGCAAAATAACTTCATAATGTATGATATATAAATCTTTATCTACCATTTTCATATGTTGGTTATTTAAACAGGAAAATGTCTATCACCGAAGAACAACAGCTACAACTTGATCTCGCACTTGTTCCACTCAGTGCCAGGCTGCCACCTGCAAAGAACAATTCTCGTCTGAAAGACGACTTTGATCCAACTTTGGTAGCTTTCAAAGTCGCAATGGATATCATGGACATGTCATCGATAAAGGATGCCCTTAGAGCCACTGCATTAGTTCCCGAAGTTTATATGCATGAGTTTTGGGACACAACATCGATCTCACAAGGAAAACAATTATCTAAGAGGTTTATCACCTTCAAGATCAACAAGAAGAAATTGACTCTCGATTTAACTCAATTCAGGCAATTGTTCAAGTTCCCTAGGTTAGCAAAAGGAGAACAATATGTGCCTAACCCAGAGACAGATGAAATGCTTAGGGTAATTCGAGCTCTGAACTATGAGGATGACATTCTTAATCTATCTCAGTTTACCACTTCACACATCGGGAAACCGTGGAAAGAAATCTTCACTATCATTACTAAGTGCCCCACTTCAAAGGATCGTGGATTAGACAAAATGAGACCCCCTCAGGCTTATGTATTTTGGGGTCTCTACACTGCATCTAAAGTGGATTACGCCCTACTAAAAAGAATTCTGCTACCAGTTCACCAGCACCAAGAAGAAGTCGATGCATCTTCCATTTCCACGGTTCACAAAACTTATCATCGACCATTTCATGAAGAGTATCCCATCCATTGACAAGCGTGGGAATTTCTTCTACCATACATCAGACAAAGACTACGTGTTGGATCATATGGGTAAATACAATTATTTTAGTAAGTACTCACTGCGTCCAGCTCTAGTGCCCGATGCAATGATCAATGAAGGGATCAAGGACAGTGAACCTTACGAACAAATGCTTAGGGATATTGAAGCACAAATAAAAAGATCAAACGAAGATCCATCTGCTAAGCAAAAGGGTAAAAGGAAGAAGACCGTTGTCAAACGAAAAAAGACTTCTTCACCCAAAGCCAAAGGCAAGGCTAAAGGGAAAGAGCAACTCCGTGATGAAGATGCAGAAGAAGAAGATCCTACAACATTAATGTTTGAAGAAAAACAGATGAGAATAGCACATCAGAGAAGCAAGTTGGAGGCACTGGCTAAGAAAACAGGTAGTGGTTCTGGGTCAAAAACTTCTGAAGAATTAGCCCTGGTAGCTTTTGGAAATCCAGATAACTCAACTGATGAAGAAGAACAAGATTTCAGAATCGGGGACAGAAACACAGACCAAAGAAACCAAGATGATGATATCATAGATGATTATATCAACTATGATTATAAAGACCGATGTGGAGGAGAAGATATGGAAACACTCTTTTACCATGACGTCAAGCTTAGAAAACCACTTCCTACTCCTTCAACATTGATTGCATCAAAGACGCTCATCTGACGATGTCTACTAACCAACCACAAACACATCCTCCGCCACCATTAATTAGCACTGTTGTGAAAACCGTTCCCATGATTGAACCCACAATCGAAACCCTACAACCAGTATCACCACCACCGATTATCCAACAACCCGTACCAACCACCGCCCTAACGACTGCCCCAACACCGCTACCGATCATCCCACAACCAGTACTAACCACCGCCCAAGTGACTGTACCAACACCGCCACCAATCCTCGAACAACCTGTACTAACCACCACCCAACAACTTGTATCATCCACCACTCCTCTAACAATTGTGACAACACCTCCACCAACAATAATACAACAAGTACCATCCACCTCCAATCCATTTCTCACGATCAATGATCCACTTATTCAGCACCTCCAAAAACAATTGGAGGATCAGGCAAAATAGATTGCAATTCTAAAAACATCGATCACTAAGCCTGATACAAAATCCTTCAAAGAACAAAAACGTGACGAGTCTAAACTCCAAGAGACATACGCCGGCGTTTTAAGACTTACAGAGCAACATAAGGAGTTCATTGCCGAAAAGGAAGCACGTGACAAAGAAAACAATGCCTTCATCGACTCCATCAATGATACTATGACTAACATCATTCATAGTGAAGTTAGGTCATGTGTACATCAGGAGCTTCCAACACTACTAACTAAAGGCCTTACCGACCTTGAGTTAATGAAAACTTTGGAGACTCGATTAACCAAGATCGAGTCACCATAAACAGATGCTCAACACAAGCTGCAAAGAGCTCTTGCTAAAGCAATACTAGAAGCTTCTAACACATCACCATTGTAAGACACTAAAGTTCCCCAATCTTCAAAGAAAAGGAAACGTCAGGAGCCTGAAAATGAAGATGAGGAAGAAGATGAGGAAGAAGATGAGGAAGAAGATGAGGAAGAAGATGAGGAAGAAGAGGAAGAGGATGAGGAGGAGGAAGAACATTCTGATAAGAATGAGGAAGAAGAGGAAGAGGATGAGGAAGAGGAAGAGGAAGAGGAAGAGGAAGAACATTCTGATAAGAATGAGGAAGAAGAAGAGGATGATGACGAGGAAAAGGATGAGGATGAGGATGACAGGGAGGACGAGGATGAGGATAGTGATAGGGATGACGATGACGATAATGATGACGGTAATGGGATTGGTAAGGGTAAGGAAAAAGGGAATGGTGATGAGGGTAAATGTGCTAGTACTGATGGCGAAGAATCTGAGGAATCTGAGAAAGGTGATGAGGATGAGGAAGAAAGTGATGCAGGTACAAAAGAAAAGGTTGGTGATAAAGAACAAAACGAGAGTGAATACAAAGACAATGACGAGAATGAACAAACCAATGACAGCAACACGGAGACGGAGGATTCACCATGCATATCACTAACTAGTGATGATGGCAATAGAGAAAACCGTCAAAAGAATCTCTATGGAAAATTCATCTCGGGAGAATCTTCATCTAAAGACACTGGTAAGTCAACTGAACCGGTTATTACAAATTTATCACAAGAAGAACTTGTAGAACCAGTGCTTGAAGACGAACTAATGTTTGAAGGCGAACCGACACCGTCTGTGGAACATCACCGACACCGTCTGAACCGGTTCCTACTACTGTTTCTTCAAGAACACCTGTAGAACATATGCACGAAGACGAACCTATGCAAGAAGACGAACCAATACCGTCTGGGATACATCACTCTCCACCTCAACATTACATCGATATGGTTAACGAAGACATAAATCAACCAGATCCTGAGTTTGCTGACACTTTCAATATTGACGAGACTATTCTAGAGCAGCCATGGCTCACACAGGCATCAACTACACGTACAATCTCTGATCATGAAAAGGCGGATCTTACACAATTTCTCAATAATCCAATCGACTTCTCTGGATTCCTGATGGACACATATGGAGTACCTACCATGGATCCAAATACACTTCAAATGACGCTTAAAGACAAGAACTTTTAGGATTCCATGCAGATTGCCAAAGATGAGGGAGAATATCACTTCAATGAGCTCATGAAAGCAATGAAATCAATAGCGTCAAGTGAACAAGCTCCAGTACTTCATCCACTAACAGCTTCTGTTATTGCTGCAGCCAAGCACCTTCCAATGCAGTACTTTGTCAACTGTGATCTGGATTACTTAGAAAACATCACAAACAGGTATGCTACATCATTAACAATGGGCAAGGCAGTAAACTTAGAGGATGTTCCATGGATTGAAGATAAGGTTCCAGACCTATGGAGCAAAAAACTTGTCAAGGAATATGATCCACATGCGGAATTAGGTATCTCACATTGGCAGGGAAAGAAGATGTTGGCTTACTACTTATATAATCATAAAAAATCAGGTATACTCATCACTTCAAACCATCGAATCACAAGCATATAGGGATTTAGTTTTTTACATATATTCGGGTATTCGTACTTGATAGAAATCAGATTCAAACGAGTAGACGGTAACATTTATAGTGTAAGTGAAGGGGATCTTCAATTCCTACGACTTGAAGATATTGAATATTTTCTACTTATCTTGGCTCAAGGTAAGGTCCCTTACCTAGAACCTGACGAAGTCATTGCCTTAAGTTCCAACATTCACCAATATACTAGAAGAGTTGTGATCAAGCATAGGGTTGAAGACTTACAACTTGGTGTAGAGAGTTATCAATCCAGGCTAAATCTGCAACGACCTCATACAACGCCCATGAGTGGTTTTTACCAAGACAAGAAGCCATATATGGGTACACTCAAACCAGAGATGGGCATATTCTACCTGAATGAAGCAGAGGTCAAGCAATACATGCGACTATCAGAACTGCACAAATTCAGCGATGGTACTCTCAAGCATGTACGTGACAAGTTGTTGATGCTCAACTCATGTCAAGGCCTTCCAGAAGTAAAGTATGATTGGACAGGCAGGTTTATAAGGAGTGGCAACTACACCATCCAGAAGATTGAGGAGAAGTTAAGGGAATGACGGTTGATCCGCAGTATCGAACGATTCGTGGGTGGCAGACCGTATGGAGCTCACCACAGGCTTATGGAACGATCCAATTAAAGGTGGTGATCGTACTATAATTAGGTCAACTCCATACACTCACTTGTGAATATGTATATATATAATATGTGCATTAGGATTTTGTGGCTTGTTGTAGTGTGAAAGTATGATATTTTTCAAGAATTTCTCACGAGATTCTAAATCTTTCAAAATATATATAGTACTCAAGCACTACAACTAACCCTCATTAAATTAAGGGGGAGCATTACTATGTTCTATGGCTATCAACAAATTTCATTTTGTTACCCAAAGACCAGTTAATCTATTAATATCTAAAATATTGATGATTAACATTTTAGACAAGAGGAAAAAATGGGATTAAGGAGACTTTTAATTATACTTGGCTAAAAAAATTGAAAAAGGCTGAATAGAAAATCCAACTTGATATGTGTTATGCATATGTTAAGGGGGAGCATTTTTGGTGTCAAAAAACACTGAAGGTACAAAATCTCTTGGTATTTATATCACAAGTACCTCAGTGATTTTAAGGAATTTTCATGAGACGAATACTTACCCAAAACACACTTAACTCACGACGGGTGGTGACAAAAGGGTGGTAGGATTAGGTACTAGTCTGATGATTCTTCCAAAATCGGAGGAATCTTCCCAATGACAATTCCATAATTAGAAAATAGATGTCCTTAGGAAAGATGGGGAATGGATTATGAACGTAGCTGAATGCAGACCAAGTACTGATGCTAGCACTAGAACAATCACAACAAGGTGCTAGTGATGATGTATTGGTAAGCGTTGAAGGGGTTGAAGAATGAAAAGGAAATGTAAAGATAAAGGGTGTAAAGAAAGAAGCCCTCCTTACAACTTAGGTAGAAACCGGGTCAACTCATCTTGAAGACGAAAGTATCATGGACCCAGTGATGCGATGCACAACCCCTCCCAGCCAACTCAAATATCTCTCAAAAGATATTCGTTTTAATGTCACGGAGTTCAACACGTTATCTATTGGTTTATTCACTCCGAATAAATTGATATTGAAAAAGGTGGCAATTCTCTCCAGCCTCCGATCACAAAAACAAAATGCACTATTGAGTATAGAGCCACGAGATCATCAAAAGTCTCATTAGGATACAATTTTAAAACAAGAAAGATTTTTATGAGTTGTAAAACCCGCATGCTTTTACCATGAATAGTACCCTTAAGATCGTACGTACTAGGTTAAAACTTTCCTATTATAACATGATTACGATTACGTGTTAGGATTTTACGTATTACGTACGTGTTAGAACACGATAAGTATTTACTACGCATGAACACGCAATATTTATTTGACAATAAATAATCACGAACATGCGATCATGAAATCATGAACGTAATTAAATCACGAGCTAATATTAATTACGTATATATATATATTTATCACGAACACGAATAAATATATTAAGTCACGATCGATAACTAATTAAAACATGTAAATTACGAACACGAGAACACACCAATATTTTAGACACGGAAAACATTCGGGTTACCCCTTGTGGGCCCCATTACCACGAAATTAGGGAGGGAGGATGGTCTTAGCCCATCAATTTTTCACTAAAAGGAGGTTAAGGAATTTACACTACTCATTTTTTTTCTACATAAGAATTTTACAGAAAACCTAAAATCCTCCTCCTCCTTCTTTTTTCTCTTATGGCCGCCACCTTCAAGCACACCAAAAGAGGGTGTTTGTTGATCTTTGATCTTGGAATTCTTGTTGGTGTTCGTGTTTGTTCTTCATTCTTTTGATCCACGTAATCGGTAAATCCTTTTAAACCTTTTTTCTTTTGATTTGATCTTTTATTAATTAAGAACATGTTATGTTTTTTTTATAAAACCTAATTAGATCATAGATCTAACATGAATTGGGATTTAATAAAATTAAAAGTAATGTTTTAAGGGGTGTTTGTTTTGGCCGCAGCCTACACCGAACCCGATGGGGTTTCGGTTTGGCCATCCGACCACCACCGAGACCATATGGTCCCGGTTGGTTGGTGTGGGTCCCACGGCAGCATCAAGACAAGGGGTACCCCGATTTGGTTCGGGGTACGGTGTCGATTCAGTGAGAAATGTCACGTTGCCGATGTCACTTTCATTTCTTTCACCATGGTTCATATATTCATGACCATGAAGGACGCCTTTCGTATTCCCATTTATACGAATGTTTTCCTTCAGCTTAATGATGAGATCCAAGCTGCTAACGTATTTCCTCGGACAGACACAAGATGAATTTTATCCTAATTATGTACTATGAACAACAAACCATGCTACGATTCATAATTATGTACAGTAATGTTCAGGCTCCTGAATACATTCAGCTTGATTTTCCATCGGGAAAATCTGTACAAATTATTTATGCTTACAAGCATGTGCGTTGTTAGCCATGGTCGCTAAAATGTTCTAGCTGTCAGGAAGACACGACCACTAAGTCTTTTACGCATAGCCAGTTGATTATTCCAAAATCTTCCCATACATTCTAGAAGAACTTACAAGGAGAAGGACGGTACCATGAGATTATGTGTCGACTACCGTCGGCGTAAACAAATCAACATTCATGACCGTTATTCTCCTCCACGTATTGACAACATGTCCAATCGACCTTATAGTGTTAATCACTTTTCCAAGATTGAACTCATGATCATGCTGCCAACAGTGACAGGTGAAAGAGCAGGACATGTCCATGACTGCTATTCGTACACGACTCGGTCATGCTAGATTTATAATTTTGAATTAGTCTCATCAATGCTCCAACGGCATTATAAGAATGAGTTTCCATGAACTCATAGCAAATTCATCAGTGTTTTCATTGAGGATAACCTGATTTCCTTTAAGCCCAGAGAAGAACAGGAAGACCATATCTGCACTATGTTGCAAAATCTATGACAAGAGAAATTTTACCCTAGAAAATTTTTCCAATATCAATTATGTTTGATTACAGTGACACGCTGAATCACATGGGTTTCTACGGTTAATCTTACTATGACTCAGCTTATGCGCAAAGGAGAGAACCCTACACTACATTATGTGTTCTAGAAAATCCTACGCTAGGAGAAATCTGGATTCAGAAACTCATAGTTTCACAAACTCCTATGTATCAAGTCCTACGAAGCAAGATATAGTTACGTTCATATCTAAGTACCTGACATACCAACAGGTTAAGATAGGACACCAACAGACTGGGATGTTTTCATCATCTGAAATGGTAAATTGAAATGGGACAAGATCTCCATGGATTTTGGTTACCAGATTAACGCAAACTCAGAAGAAGCATGATGCTATCTGGGTTATTGCAAACAGTTTGATCAAGTCTGTAGAATCCTTACATTCACAAGGATTGCAGAACCAACAGATTGATCAGACATGTTCCAGCCAAGGCTCATCCGACCACTTGGTAATCCCTCAGCTATCGGGTCAGACAAAGATTCGCAATTGTACTCCTAAATTACTTCACGTCTTCATTCTGATTCCACAACTTGCTTTCGCGCTCGCGTTCATGACACTATTCACGTTCATGATCATATCTGGGCTTACGATTTTACGTTCATTTCGTTCTGGGAAGTTTTGCAAGAACTTGAGAGACCAGACCCAAGTTTAGTATAACTCTCCATCATCAGATAGACGTTTCATGTCATATTCCACGTCTCACTTGTAGCGTTTGGCGTTACCGCCATTATATTCTATGTTCACAATATGTTTCACATGTCATGTTCATTCCACGTTCCTCATATCATGATCAACATATGTTACACGTATCATGGATCACGATATGTTTACTCATACTACACTCGCCATATCTCCACGTAGCACGTTCAAAATTTTTCACGTATCACGTTCAAAATTTTTCATGTACTACGTTTCTTTATGTCTCGTGCATCGCCTCTAGTTAACAGTTAAGTCAGATTGTCATTCATCGTAACGTTTCAGTTACCCTTGCACGTTAACTCTTATTTTCCTCGATTGGATTTAGGGGATCTACCTTCCGTAGATACCCAAGAATTTCTTCGGATTCCAAGTCAAGGTCAGGAGGACCAAGATTTATCTTTAGTGTCAAGATCTTCTGAAGGAACCGTTCCAAGAGGGAGGCAACTTGGAAGCGGACAAGTTCATCCGAACTTCTTATCCGTTTTTCACTTATCAATTAGATATGTCCTTTCAGCCACGTCACGTCCATGTCCTTTTAAGACATGTCACGTTTCGCGTTCTTTCTGCCAGGTCACCTGCACGTTAATTTATCTTACATACCCTCTCAGTTTGATTCGGGTATGTTTCTCTTTCAGTTACGTTATCTATAATTCGGGGACGAATTATTCTTTTTAGGGGGGAAGAGTTGTAAAACCCGCATGCTTTTACCATGAATAGTACCCTTAAGATCGTACGTACTAGGTTAAAACTTTCCTATTATAACATGATTACGATTACGTGTTAGGATTTTACGTATTACGTACGTGTTAGAACACGATAAGTATTTACTACGCATGAGCACGCAATATTTTGTAAAACCCGCATGCCTTTACCATGAATAGTACCCTTAAGATCGTACATACTAGGTTAAAACTTTCCTATTATAATATGATTACGATTACGTGTTAGGATTTTACGTATTACGTACGTGTTAGAACACAATAAGTATTTACTACGCATGAGCACGCAATATTTATTTGACAATAAATAATCACAAACATGCGATCATGAAATCATGAACGTAATTAAATCACGAGCTAATATTAATTACGTATATATATATTTATCACGAACACGAATAAATATATTAAGACACGATCGATAACTAATTAAAACATGTAAATTACGAACACGAGAACACACGAGAACACACCAATATTTTAGACACGGAAAACATTCGGGTTACCCCTTGTGGGCCCCATTACCACGAAATTAGGGAGGGAGTATGGTCTTAGCCCATCAATTTTTCACTAAAAGGAGGTTAAGGAATTTACACTACTCATTTTTTTTCTACAGAAGAATTTTACAGAAAACCTAAAATCCTCCTCCTCCTTTTTTCTCTTATGGCCGCCACCTTCAAACACACAAAAAGAGGGTGTTTATTGATCTTGGATCTTGGAATTCTTGTTGGTGTTCGTGTTTGTTCTTCATTCTTTTGATCCACGTAATCGGTAAATCCTTTTAAACCTTTTTCTTTTGATTTGATCTTTTATTAATTAAGAACATGTTATGTTTTTTTTATAAAAGCTAATTAGATCATAGATCTAACATGAATTGGGATTTAATAAAATCAAAAGTAATGTTTTAAGGGGTGTTTGTTTTGGTCGCAGCCTACACCGAACCCGAGGGGGTTTCGGTTTGCCATCTGACCACCACCGAGACCATATGGTCCCGGTTGATTGGTGTGGTCCCACGGCAGCATCAAGACAAGGGGTACCCCAATTTGGTTCGGGGTACGGTATCGATTTCATGTCCGGTTCGTGGTTTTTAGTCTAGATCCGGTTCATGGTGTATGTTTAGTTTTTATTTTTTTTATGATCTTATGTTAAAATTAAATTAATAATATGACATGATTAATTTAATTACATGACTTAGGTTATTTTAGTTATTAATAATCATGAAATTATTTAACCAAAGTATTTTTTATATTTTAGACTTATAATTAATTAATTATTTAAAAACCATGGTTATAATTAATTAATTTACATGACTTAGGTTATATTATTAATAAATAATAATACATGTTTTAACCTAAGTATTTAACTTTATTTAATTAAAAACATGTTATACTTTAATTAAATATTTTAACCTATAGTTTAATTTAATTACATGAAATAATTATTAAACTATACATTATATCATATGACTTAGAAAATAATCATGAAAACACATAGGCTTATATACTTAGCTTATTTAACCAGCTTATTTCTAATTATGGAAACTTTCTATTTTAGAAACTTAATTAAATAAGGCAGCTAATCTATTTATGGAAACCTTCTATTTTTAGAAACTTATTTATTTCAGGCAGCTAATCTATTTATGGAAACTTATTTAATTAAGGCAGATGATCTATTTATGAAAACTTTCTATTTTTAGAAACTTATCTATTTTAAGCAGTAATTCTATTTTTGGAAACTTTCTATTTTTGGAAACTTTCTATTTTTGGAAACTTTTTATTTTTGAAAACTTTCTATTTTTGGAAACTTTCTATTTTTGGTAACTTTCTATTTTTGGAAACTTTCTATTTTTGGAAACTTTCTATTTTAGGAAACCTGCTATTTTTGGAAAGTTACTTATTATTACACAGTAAGTATAATAATACATGAAATACCAGAAATACTTAATTAGATTAAACAGAATATAAGATAAACACAGTTTAAGGCTTTAAAACAGTAAAACATGGTAAGAACACATAAAGTAAGCTATGACATGACACGAAACCAGCTACGTATTTAGTAAGCAGATACTTATTCATGTATGTATTTATGTAGCACTAGTGATACAGAAGTAGGATTCCGCTCAGTTCATCTTCTTCGTTCACTGGACATAAGATACGGATTCCCGTCCTTTCAGTATGGACATTCTTTCCTTATTAGGATTCCCCGTATGCAGCCAAATGTTTTCCCGTAGTATAAGTTACGTGTTTGATTGCTTATGTTTAATTAAGAATACCTATAGCCATATACATGCATGACCAGTTTCACCTAGTTATGGAGGTACCATAACCATAACATTAGAGGCACTGATGTTATGACTTCACCACGGCGGAGTGATTGCTCGTGGCGTCCCTTCCGCTTTTGGCCATTTATATTATATTTATCATGTGGGGCGTATGGGTGCATCCTAGTTACAGGTTTTCAGTCAGGATTTCATGGTGAATGTGGTGTGTGCCTTGCATCCTTCACAAGGCGCTGATCCCTCCTACCCAAAACCAGTATATTAAATTAGAGGCAGCCCCTCTAATTTGCATGATGAGGTCACTCCTCCAAGTATTCATGCACGGTGGATTTTCATGACCTATATTGGCTAATGGTAAAATACGTTAAACAATTTTTACAAGATAAACATAAGGCTTTTCAAACTATAAAACCAGTTTTATGAACATGTTCCAGGTTTTCCAGGACTTATACAATTCCGCTACTATTAAGTCTTTATTATGTTTTAGTCATTCATACTATGTCTATATCCGTGCACTGAGCGTTTTGCTCAGCCGTTACTTTCCTTCCGTGTCCCAAAACGGCAGGTACCTAAGGACGGACTCGAGCATTTGGAGGACGTGCATAGGATGGAAGCTGCTAGAGACTTCTTTTCCTTCTTGCCCTCATATACTTATGCTTGTTTAGTCTTTCATTCATTTCTTTTGCTTTTTATGTTTTGGGCTTATGTTGGGAACTGATGTTTGATTCCGGTTATCCCTATAGTCATGTAATGTTTTAGACATTTATCCTTGTATGCTTTGATGACACGCCATAATTACGTGTGACATTCCATTATCAAAATAGGGTGTTACAATTATGGTATCAGAGCCAAGGCTTCGACCTGTAGGCTCTAAAACTCGACCTGTGACTAGTGGGTAGTCACCAGGAGCTTCCCAAGCCAACGTTTGATATTCTACGTATTTATGTTTTCAGCGCATTGTTGTTATAACCATGATGTTTTCAGCACCTTGAGGTTTTAACCTTGATGTTTTCATCGATATTGTTGTACTAATATGGATGGACAACCGTCATTCATATTTAGTTATGTGTCATTATTTCATGCATGACGTTCCTCGTGAACCGTGTCTATGTGGACTGAACCTCAATAGTTCATAATTAGTCACATAAATTTTTTTTCTGATAAGTTTTAACAGACGAGTTTCATTTATTTATGTTTCATGTATCATTGTTGCAGGGATTATGACTAAGTAATGGTTGGTACAAGACTGGCCCTATTTAGTCGCATGTGCTTTTATCGAAACTTTTAACTTTGGGACCGACCCATAGGCGTCCCCTCGCTATGTCTTTTGTTTTGGGACCGACCCATAGGCGTCCCCTTGCACATATAAAGGTTTTTATAAACTACATTATACATTCATGCACTGTTTTTCATGCATAAAATTTTTCTCATGATTTATTGGCATAATTTTTTTTTCATGTCCCCTTATAAGTTACTATGTTTTTTATGTCAAGTATGTTTTCATACTGTCATGGTTAAACTCAGTTTCATGCTGATTATGTTATACACTCCTTCATGTTAAATTGTTTCATGTTTCTTCATGATAATTCTGTCTTCATGTTGATTACGTCTTACGCCTCTTTTGTTATTTATGTTTTCATGCAAGGCATTGTTGGATTTCATTGAATCCTGCTTTCATGATAGTCATGGTTGGTTTTCACTGATTATACTGTCAGGCAAATCATCGTTGAATTTTGTGTAACCACAATTTGACGTTTTTCGATACAACCAGAATGATGTCTATGCTAATGCCAGGTTATCATGATGGTTTTCATAACCATTTAACCGATATACTTTCCTTAAATCAAGACAAATGATCTACCCCAATACCGATCATTTGATGAACATTCCATGTGTACTCCATGTACCGTATTCCATGTGTATTACACGTACCTAAATCCATGTGTATTTCACTTGCAATACTTCACGAGTATTCGCTAGTCGATTCTAAATCATCTCACGCGTATGTTCACTTGCTGATATTCTACAAGATTGATGATGCCGCTCATAGCTTGGAGATGTTACTAAAGGTTGATGCTGCTGACGTTCGGAGACGCTACGAGATGCGGATGCTGTTCACAACCTGGAGATCCTACAAGACGAAGACAAAGGCGTCAGAGCAAAGTAATTTGACGAGAAGATGCTTCACCATCAGACGATTTCCATCAATCATTGTCCCTAATTCTTAGTTACATGTCACACGTCATTCAGCTGTCATTTCAGCCATATGAGTGCAAACCGGTACCAGCCGGCCACTCAGCTGAATAGTTACATGAATCACGGTCATGAGAATGACCGTCATGGAACTGACAGAAAGGACGATAGTAACCACTACTATGACAGAAACTATCCTAGAAATCGCAACCGAGGCTCCAGCCGCGGACGTTATCAGACATACAAATGATCAGTAGTACAACCGATCCGCCAATTCTGGCATAATAACCTAATATTGTAGTTCTATTGTTTTACGTCTCGAGACACATGTCAAGACATCAGTCAAGACACATGTCTCACGTATACCTCCTGAAGACACATGTCAAGACACCAGTCAAGACATATGTCATGCTTATAGTTCCAAGAAACGAGTCAAGACACATGACTCGCGTCCAACTATGGAACATTTCTAAGAAATTCAGGGTACCCTCCAAGGTTATATCTATTTTTGTTGTGCCATGTATTAATCAGGCCACAAGAATTTCTATACCATTATCGGCGCATCAGTGAGAACTATCACGTTGCTGATGTCACTTTCATTTCTTTCACCATGGTTCATATATTCATGACCATGAAGGACGCCTTTCGTATTTCCACGTATATGAAGGTTTTCCTTCAGCTTAATGATGAGATCCAAGCTGCTAACACATTTCCTTGGACAGACACGAGATGAATTTTATCCTAATTATGTACTATGAACAGCAAACCATGCTACGATTCATAATTATGTACAGTAATGCTCAGGCTCCTGAATACATTCAGCTTGATTTTCCATCGGGAAAATCTGTACAAATTATCTATGCTTACAAGCATGTGCGTTGTTAGCCATGGTCGCTAAAATGTTCTAGCTGTCAGGAAGACACGACCACTTAAGTCTTTTACGCATAGCCAGTTGATTATTCCAAAATCTTCCCATACATTCCAGAAGAACTTACAAGGAGAAGGACGGTACCATGAGATTATGTGTCGACTACCGTCGGCGTAAACAAATCAACATTCATGACCGTTATTCTCCTCCACGTATTGACAACATGTCCAATCGACCTTATAGTGTTAATCACTTTTCCAAGATTGAACTCATGATCATGCTGCCAACAGTGACGGGTGAAAGAGCAGGACATGTCCATGACTGCTATTCGTACACGACTCGGTCATGCTAGATTTATAATTTTGAATTAGTCTCATCAATGCTCCAACGGCATTATAAGAATGAGTTTCCATGAACTCATAGCAAATTCATCAGTGTTTTCATTGAGGATAACCTGATTTCCTTTAAGCCCAGAGAAGAACAGGAAGACCATATCTGCACTATGTTGCAAATTCTATAACAAGAGAAATTTTACCCTAGAAAATTTTTCCAATATCAATTCTGTTTGATTACAGTGACACGCTGAATCACATGGGTTTCTACGGTTAATCTTACTATGACTCAGCTTATGCGTAAAGGAGAGAACCCTACACTACATTAGGTGTTCTAGAAAATCCTACGCTAGGAGAAATCTGGATTCAGAAACTCATAGTTTCGCAAACTCCTATGTATCAAGTCCTACGAAGCAAGATATAGTTACGTTCATATCTAAGTACCTGACATACCAACAGGTTAAGATAGGACACCAACAGACTGGGATGTTTTCATCATCTGAAATGGTAAATTGAAACTGGACAAGATCTCCACGGATTTTGGTTACCAGATTAACGCAAACACAGAAGAAGCATGATGCTATCTGGGTTATTGCAAACAGTTTGATCAAGTCTGCAGAATCCTTACATCCACAAGGATTGCAGAACCAACAGATTGATCAGACATGTTCCAGCCAAGGCTCATCCGACCACTTGGTAATCCCTCAGCTATCGGGTCAGACAAAGATTCGCAATTTTACTCCTAAATTACTTCACGTCTTCATTCTGATTCCACAACTTGCTTTCGCGCTCGCGTTCATGACACTATTCACGTTCATGATCATATCTGGGCTTACGATTTTACGTTCATTTCGTTCTGGGAAGTTTTGCAAGAACTTGAGAGACCAGACCCAAGTTTAGTATAACTCTCCATCATCAGATAGACGTTTCACGTCATATTCCACGTCTTACCATGTAGCGTTTGGCGTTACCGCCATTATATTCTATGTTCACAATATGTTTCACATGTCATGTTCATCCCACGTTCCTCATATCATGATCAACATATGTTACACGTATCATGGATCACGATATGATTACTCATACTACACTCGCCATATCTCCACGTAGCACGTTCAAAATTTTTCACGTATCACGTTCAAAATTTTTCACGTACTACGTTTCTTTATGTCTCGTGCATCGCCTCTAGTTAACCGTTAAGTCAGATTGTCTTTCATCGTAACGTTTCAGTTACCCTTGCACGTTAACTCTTATTTTCCTCGATCGGATATAGGGGATCTACCTTCCGTAGATAACCAAGAATTTCTTCGGATTCCAAGTCAAGGTCAGGAGGACCAAGATTTATCTTTAGTGTCAAGATCTTCTGAAGGAACCGTTCCAAGAGGGAGGCCACTTGGAAGCGGACAAGTTCATCCGAACTTCTTATCCGTTTTTCACTTATCAATTAGATATGTCCTTTCAGCCACGTCACGTTCCATGTCCTTTTAAGACATGTCACGTTCCGCGTTCTTTCTGCCAGGTCACCTGCACGTTAATTTATCTTACATACCCTCTCAGTTTGATTCGGGTATGTTTCTCTTTCAGTTACGTTATCTATAATTCGGGGACGAATTATTCTTTTTAGGGGGAAGAGTTGTAAAACCCGCATGCTTTTACCATTAATAGTACCCTTAAGATCGTACGTACTAGGTTAAAACTTTCCTATTAAAACATGATTACGATTACGTGTTAGGATTTTACGTATTACGTACGTGTTAGAACACGATAAGTATTTACTACGCATGAGCACGCAATATTTTGTAAAACCCGCATGCTTTTACCATGAATAGTACCCTTAAGATCGTACGTACTAGGTTAAAACTTTCCTATTATAACATGATTACGATTACGTGTTAGGATTTTACGTATTACGTAAGTGTTAGAACACGATAAGTATTTACTACGCATGAGCACGCAATATTAATTTGACAATAAATAATCACAAACATGCGATCATGAAATCATGAACGTAATTAAATCACGAGCTAATATTAATTACGTATATATATATATTTATCACGAAAACGAATAAATATATTAAGTCACGATCGATAACTAATTAAAACATGTAAATTACGAACACGAGAACACACTAATATATTAGACACGGAAAACATTCGGGTTACCCCTTGTGGGCCCCATTACCACGAAATTAGGGAGGGAGGATGGTCTTAGCCCATCAATTTTTCACTAAAAGGAGGTTAAGGAATTTACACTACTCATTTTTTTTCTATAGAAGAATTTTTACAGAATACCTAAAATCCTCCTCCTCCTTCTTTTCTCTCTTATGGCCGCCACCTTCAAACACACCAAAAGAGGGTGTTTGTTGATCTTGGATCTTGGAATTCTTGTTGGTGTTCGTGTTTGTTCTTCATTCTTTTGATCCACGTAATCGGTAAATCCTTTTAAACCTTTTTCTTTTGATTTGATCTTTTATTAATTAAGAAGATGTTGTGTTTTTCTTATAAAATCTAATTAGATCATAGATCTAACATGAATTGGGATTTAATAAAATCAAAAGTAATGTTTTAAGGGGTGTTTGTTTTGGCCGCAGCCTACACCGAACCCGAGGGGGTTTCGGTTTGGCCATCCGACCACCACCGAGACCATATGGTCCCGGTTGATAGGTGTGGGTCCCACGACAGCATCAAGACAAGGGGTACCCCGATTTGGTTCGGGTACGGTGTCGATTTCATGTCCGGTTCATGGTTTTTAGTCTAGATCCGGTTCATGGTGTATGTTTAGTTTTTATTTTTTTATGATCTTATGTTAAAATTAAATTAATAATATGACATGATTAATTTAATTACATGACTTAGGTTATTTTAATTATTAATAATCATGAAATTATTTAACCTAAGTATTTTTATATTTTAGACTAATAATTAATTAATTATTTAAAAACCATGGTTTTAATTAATTAATTTACATGACTTAGGTTATATTATTAATAAATAATAATACATGTTTTATCCTAAGTATTTAACTTTATTTAATTAAAAACATGTTATACTTTAATTAAATATTTTAACCTATAGTTTAATTTAATTACATGAAATAATTATTAAACTATACATTATATCATATGACTTAGAAAATAATCATGAAAACACTTAGGCTTATATACTTAGCTTATTTAACCAGCTTATTTCTAATTATGGAAACTTTCTATTTTTAGAAACTTAATTAAATAAGGCAGCTAATCTATTTATGGAAACCTTCTATTTTTAGAAACTTATTTATTTCAGGCAACTAATCTATTATGGAAACTAATTTAATTAAGGCAGCTGATCTATTTTTGGAAACTTTCTATTTTTAGAAACTTATCTATTTTAAGCAGTAATTCTATTTTTGGAAACTTTCTATTTTTGGAAACTTTCTATTTTTGGAAACTTTCTATTTTTGGAAACTTTCTATTTTTGGTAACTTTCTATTTTTGGAAACTTTCTATTTTTGGAAACTTTCTATTTTAGGAAACCTGCTATTTTTGGAAAGTTACTTATTATTACACAGTAAGTAGAATAATACATGAAATACCAGAAATACTTAATTAGATTAAACAGAATATAAGATAAACACAGTTTAAGGCTTTAAAACAGTAAAACATGGTAAGAACACATAAAGTAAGCTAAGACATGACACGAAACCAGCTACGTATTTAGTAAGCAGATACTTATTCATGTATGTATTTATGTAGCACTAGTGATACGGAAGTAGGATTCCGCTCAGTTCATCTTCTTCGTTCACTAGACATAAGGTACGGATTCCCGTCCTTTCAGTATGGTCATTCTTTCCTTATTAGGATTCCCCGTATGTAGCCAAATGTTTTCCCTTAGTATAAGTTACGTGTTTGATTGCTTATGTTTAATTAAGAATACCTATAGCCATATACATGCATGACCAGTTTCACCTAGTTATGGAGGTACCATAACCATAACATTAGAGGCACTGATGTTATGACTTCACCACGGCAGAGTGATTGCTCGTGGCGTCCCTTCAGCTTTTGGCCATTTATATTATATTTATCATGTGGGGCATATGGGTGCATCCTAGTTACATGTTTTCAGTCAAGATTTCATGGTGAATGTGGTGTGTGCCTTGCATCCTTCACAAGGAGCTGATCCCTCCTACCCAAAACCAGTATATTAAATTAGAGGCAGCCCCTCTAATTTACATGATGAGGTCACCCCTCCATTAATACATGCACGGTGTATTTTCATGACCTTTATTGGCTAATGGTAAAATACGTTAAACAGTTTTTACAAGATAAACATAAGGCTTTTAAAACTATAAAACCAGTTTTATGAACATGTCCAGGTTTTTCAGGACTTATACAATTCCGCTGCTATTAAGTCTTTATTATGTTTTAGTCATTCATACTATGTCTATATCCGTGCACTGAGCGTTTTGCTCAGCCGTTACTTTCCTTCCATGTCCCAAAACGGCAGGTACCCAAGGATGGACTCGAGCATTTGGAGGACGTGCATAGGATGGAAGCTGCTAGAGACTTCTTTTCCTTCTTGCCCTCATATACTTATGCTTGTTTAGTCTTTCATTCATTTCTTTTGCTTTATTATGTTTTGGGCTTATGTTGGGAACCGATGTTTGATTCCGGTTATCCCTATGGTCATGTAATGTTTTAGACATTTATCCTTGTATGATTTGATGACACGCCATAATTACGCGTGACATTCCATTATCAAAATTGGGTGTTACATGAGTCATACGCAATATTCTTGTAATATTGCCAGAACATCCGAGTGATACGAAAGTATCACAATGAAGATGGAAATACTGCTTGAGACAACATCAAACAAGCTCATGGTAGGTGACACGTGCGGTTCTTTAAGAACTAATCTTGTGATAACTGGAAAGAAATGATGGTTTGACTCTTAATTGAGATTAAACTTGTTCCAGAGGCTCTACGCAAATCTAAGTGATCTTGCCAGAACACTCAGAGTGACACTCTTTAGTGTTCACAGTGAAGAGTGGAAATCCTTCCAGTGTCAACATCAAACAGCACTGTGGTAGGTGACAAGCAAGATTCTATCAGAATCAAGCTCGTAATAACTAGAAAGGAACAATGGTGAAAATCTTAATTGAAATTCACTAGTTCCAGGTTCATGAATTGACGGCTTCAATCATAAGGATACTTTTTATCCAAATGATTCACTCTTTATGTTCACTGTCAGCTTAGGACGGTCGAATAAAGAGAACGGGTTTACCCGCGAAATCTTGTCAAGGAAATCTTTAATTAGAGCTACCTGTCACAAGTACGATATTTATTATCGTCCAATGGTCTTCATCGACTGGAGGTAAAATGCTACCAAATCAGAATAAAATGTCATAGCCATTTTATTCGTGTCTTATTATGTTGTTGCATTTGAAGACGGTGGCGTTGCGGTGTACCAGCTGAAGTCGTCCTCACATACTTAGTCCTTCTGCATCAAACATTTCAGTAAATTCAAGAAAGTCTGGCCTAAAAGTCTTCCGCTGTATCAACTCTGAAACTTTCAATAATTCAACAAAAGGGTAGGTATGTGGGACATGAAGTCGCGAAGAGGCGAACATCACAAGAAGGCAAAGACTGCACGTGAAAGGCCAAAAAGAACATGCTCTAAGCCAAAGCCTGATGGTAATCAATACATATTCACAAGAATGAAGAAAAGAAAAATAAGTAAAGAGAAAGTGGACTACGAGTGATTGTAGGTATTTTTACACTACCTTTCCTTTTAAAGGAAAAACAAAAGGCGTAAAAGAGCGGTAAGTATTAAACAAATGAGTTAGGAAAATCAAGTGTTAATGACCCAAAGTAAAGTTCGTTTCCCAAGGAGGTTTATTGTGTGTGAATAACTTGTAATAATTTTGGATTAATATAGAAAGAAAAGATGAGAAATTAGAATGACGGATACGAGAAAATTAAACTACGACGATAAAACGTAAAATCATAAAAAGTGACAAAATAAAAATTTAATCTAAAAAATTCCAAAAAATTATCAAAAATAACTAAAAATGTAATTAGAGTTTAAAAATGATCAAAACTTTACCAAACCTTTTATTTAATTAAATATCATTTTTAATGCTAATTAAAGCCCTAAAAATCAAATTAATTAATAAAAAGCCCAAATAAAGATTTTTTAATTTGTAAAACTCTAAAATGAATTAATTAAACTAAAAAGTATTTTTGTAAAATCTAAAACCAATTAAAACTATTTAAAATGATTAAAAACTAAAATTAAATATTAAAATGATTAAAAATTCAAAAATTATAGAAATTTCTAAAAACTTGAAAACTAGTTTGTTTTAACCTAAATAAACAGAAAATGAAAGTGAAATTACCAAAATACTCCTATTGGGCCCCCAAATGGGCTAAAAACAAAAACATCAAGCTTAATGGGCTTTTTAGCCAAATAAAATCCAAACTCAATGAAATAAGCCCAAAATCACCAGTCTTACTCAAAATTTAATTTTAAGCACAATAGTCTAAAGGTCCAACAGCTGAAAATATGCTTATCACAACTTAATAAGCCAATAACTTATTCTTAATGGGCCAATAAGCCCATTAAGCTATAAGCTAATGCCATAAGCTCTGATTAAACACACAACCTTCTATTGAGATTCTAAACCCTTTTGCAAAAAGAAATTTTGAAAAAACTCAAGTAATAAGCCAGAATCTTGAAAAGAACTTTTTCACTAAAAGACAAAATAACCGGGTTTGATTTCTAGAGAGTTTCAAAAGCTGATTCTTTTTGAAAAAGCTCACAAATAGCTTAACTAAGAATAATCAAAAATAAAAATCACAAAAAGTCAAGTAGAATAACTTGTAGAAGCAAATAAGCTGCCTGAAAAAGCCAAATATGCTAGTTTCATAGCAAAAGCTTAACCAAATGACCTGAAACTTCTCAAATATGATAATAAGCTAAGAAAAATGACCCCTATCACAAAAACAAAGTTGTTGCATTAACTAATAAGCTTAACTAAAAAATAAGCCAAATTGTGCTTATTTGACCAAAAGTCTAAGTGTTCCAAACTTAACCAAATTGCCAGGGATTGTTTATGAGCTTGTTTTAAGCAACTTTTGTGAAGGAATCAAGGCTGAGTCCTTGTGAATCAAGAGGCCAGTTAGCCAAATGATGTTCAGTTTTGGACAAAAATGGCCAATAAGCCAGTTAGTTTATAAGCACTCAAACAGGTAAACTAAATAGCCAAATAAGTTCACAAGCAGCAAAATAAAAAGTATCAATCAGCAAAACAGTAGGGCAAGCACTAGGTAACAAGATGCAAGGCACAAATGAGGTGGTCACTTTGTTGATGCAAATGACCACTTCGGCAACTTCAATAAGCTCTAGCACACTCAATAAGCCACCAAGTTCAAAAAGCAGATATAGCATAGGTAACTTATCACTAAAACTCTTCCCAAACCAAAAATCAGACTCTAAATCCAAACAACAAAGATTTAATCCTTGCTGATGTGTTTGACCATTTTTAAAACAATTTTTGTCAGATTTTTCAAAAACTAGCAAACTCTTTTCCAGACCTTAAGTGACTTAACCAATGTTCAAAATAGGTGGCAAGTGACTTGTTTAGTGTGGAAAAACCCCAAGAACCAAGGGCACAAGGCCACAAGGCCTTTTGATCCCAAAATCCAAACAACCTTGTTTTAGTACCTTTTCAAACAAACTTTTGATTTTAACTAATAACCTATTAATTTTATGATCCAAATACCTCAAATAAATGACAACTAACAAAAGTAAACAAAAAACTTGCAGTCATAAACATAAGAACACCAAATCACATAGCATCAACACATAACAGACTTAAACAAAATATTTTTAGGGGAAACTTTAAAGAAACCAATACCTATTCTCCACAAATTCCTAGGAGGATCATCAATGCTCCTTAGACCACTCTCAACAGCTAGAGAGTGACCAAGGTCCTTGAACAAAGAAAGGAAGGTCTGCTGATGGTTCAATGCAGAATCAGACCTTATATCAATGAATCTTCAACACAAAGCAGCAAACAGCCTATCCAAGGGCTTAAATCCCTTCACAATCTTGGTGTCAACAAGCTTGCAAGAGCTTTAGGCTTTGGGTAGGGGTTAGTACAGTCAAAAATAAGCAAACAGAACCAAGGATTAGAAAATTTTCAAACTATGAAAACCTTTTCAAACCTAAACGTGCTTCAATCCAAAGATCAAAATACCTTTAAAACATAAAATGGAACTCAGCTTCACTCTTAAACAACACCAACTTTCAAAAACATAAAAAGGAATTACAATTTTTTGAAAATACCAAATTTTTATAAAGTTCAAAAAGGAATTACAATGTTTAAGAGAAAAACTGTAACCAGGGACTCTCACAGGTTGAGGTCTCCTTATATAGGCCTTAGAGGCTGAGATTACAATGAAAAACCCTAGCTACAAGTTCTCTAAAATGCCCTTGAGTCTTCTAGACGTTTTTGGTGTTGTGAGCTGTCCCAAATGACCTTGATCGTTCCTTTTGTGCGTATGGAGCAAGCATGAGGTGTGGGCTGTTGATCGTTCCTTAGAGGCTAAGTCGTCTTCTCATTGGTTGAAGGCTGAATGGGTGGGGACCATGAGTGGAGTGGTGTGGGATTTCAAGTGTGGGATGCAAACGTGTGAGGGTGAATTACTTTTTGGTAAAGGTAATTTGGATTTACCCTTTGTCTAGTGAAAGTAAGTTCTGGGTTCATACGTGTAAACAGTGGTAGTGTTTGATCCGAAAAAGTGGGGAATTATTTGTTTGGCGCGTGTTTGAGTTATTCAAAATTTTAGAAAGGCAAAAGTAGTCCTTGTGTTTTGGTGAAATGGTTAAACAAAGTCTTTTCAGCCCAAAAACGATTTCCTTTGTTAAATAACTTTCAGTTTTCACACTTTGGCCACAAAACTTTGTGTCAAGGGTTTTAAGGACTTTTTTTTGTCATTTTTGGATATTTCAAGGACTGATCTTGGACATTCTTGATCTTTGAGGTTCTTCATTGGATGTTTGACATATTGGAGGACCATTGTTGACAATTTTGAATCTTGAGGGACTAATATTTCCAAATCTTCAAAGTTGAGGGACCTTTTTGTCATTTTAACAAACTTGTAATTATGAATATACAAGGGTATTAAGTGTCATTTCTTCTTTGATGAGGGATCATTCTTGTACATCTTGAAATCTTCAAGGTCTCTTCTTTAATAAATCATAAACTAGGGCCCGGTTCATTGTGCGGCTTTATTTCTCGTGTTCGTTTTTCCTTGTTTCTTGTGATCTTTTGTCTTTTTCATGATATCCATACCTAAAATACACAAGTAAACAAACACAATCATATATATGGTATATTTATGACATTTTATGCATATAAAGCTCGAAAATAACGATGAGATAATGTATAAATGGCATCTCATCACTCCCCATACTAAACCATTGTCGTGTCCTCACGCAATGCTAGAATAAAGTATCTAAGCATCTCCAAAATTCAATTTTTATTACCCTATATTGAAAAGTAAAACATGCTACAATACTACGAAGATGTGTTAAAGACATAATGTATGATATTCATCACGAATGTGACTTTTAGGGTCATAGAATAAAAATAAGTGAATGTCTTATAGAGTAAAGTTCGTCATCCTTGATTGTCATACATTCCATGCTAAGTGCAAAAACGAGATCATTGTTGGTACAAGTCACAATGCTAACACTACTCATACGTCCAAATTGTGTAATACGTTTTCTCCCCGCAATCCTAGTTATTATGAAAGAAAAGGTATCTAGATTTTTTTTAACTATTTGTCATGGATCACAAGTGATTCTTATTGACTTATTTGAGTATTTATTAGTCCGAAAATAAAGTAGCACGATTTAATCGATAGTTAGCTAAAGGACAAAATCTTTTAAAACGACTTCTCGTAATCTCCTTAAGTTCATATCTTGGCATAACTCGTTTCACGATTTGAGACCTCTCTCGGACCGATATTTGGCATGTACTTCATACTTTTAATCTTTGGAAGACGTTTTTGAAATAATGGTCTTCTCTTCATATTTTGGAATTTCTTCACTTTACATTTTTTTTAGAGATTCTTCATACTTGGACCACGACTTCATCATTTTTCTTCAATCTTTATTTTGGATTTTGATATACAACGATCCGCCTCATTTTAGGACTTGGATATATTTATCCTCATACCTTGTTAGGGTCTTTTTGGATAGACTTTCTCCATGATCTTTAGGGGAGTAATTGCTTTTCGTCGTGTGTCTCGATCCTTCATATTGATTTTGGAATAATGATTATTCACATTATCTTGGATCTTCAGCAACAAAATAGAGCTCCTCATGCCTTGTTAGGTCCTTTTTGGAACTTCACCAATCTTCGCGTCCCGCTTTAGTAAGTTATGCCTTGGCTATGAACTCTATTTAACCACGAGCTACTTTTAAACGATCTTGGGCTAGAAGCTAAGTAACCTTTCAAATCGTACGACCTTACTTATTGCAATTAATTTATTCCTAATGCATTGATCTTATGGGAGAAAAAGCCACAGTTAAAAACATATGAGTTTTTGAAAGAACATTTTCATGTTCTACGTTTAGCATGATCCCTTGTCTAACTCTATCACTTTTCTTTCTTCACTATTTAAAGACCTATAATTAAAGAGAGTCGTGAATACTTAGCCATGCAAGTCAAAGTTAAGCCAAATTTGGATTAGCTTCATTAAGACTATATTAAATCGAAGTTTTGGGTTTTCAAGTCACCTATAGGATCTTTCACTTTCTTGGACTTTTTCAAGTTTAGAGAATGCATTTTAGAGTTCCCTTGATAAGTGACTTTCTAGGATAAATTATAGGAACTTGCGAAAAGTTCTTGTTCTTAACCCGTATGAGCTAAGACTTTCGCGTTTTAAAGTTCCCTAAATAAAAGTCTAGCAAAACTTGATACAAGCGGGTTAAGGAATGTAAAGGGCTCCAAATGCCCATCCAGTCAAAAATTAACTCTTATTCTACCCATCGGAAAATATACATTCGTGTCTTAAAAACACTTACGAAAACTAAGAAAATTTTAAAAATTTGGCCATTTTTAGCCTTATTTAAAACAGAAAAAAAAAACAAAACGATGTAAGTTGGAAAACGTGAGGGCGTAGCAAGGCAAGTATCTATTCACCCCCATACTAAAATTAAACATTGTCCTCAATGTTTCGAGTCTAAAGGTAGAGCACCCCCATACTAGAGACGAAGAGTCGAATGCTTAGGATCTAGCATGGAAAGGGTGATCAACAATATATCTAAAGCTGTTTATGATTTATGCTAAAAGATAATTGTTAGAACAATAAAGCATATGTCATGGATTCGTGAAAAACTCTTCAAGTAAACGATCGAGGCTCACGTAAATAAACACGAGAGTCTTCAATCGTGGCGATGATGATTATCTAGATTACAGATGAGATGGCATTTATACATGATCTCATCGTTCTTTTCGGGCTTTAAATGCATAAATGTCATCAAAATACCATATATATGCTTGTGTTTGTTTCCTTGTGTATTTTAGGTATGAATATCATGAAAAAGACAAAAGATCACAAGAAACAAGGAAAAACCAACACGAGAAACGAAGCCGCACAATGAACAGGGCCCTAGTTTGTGATTTATCAAATAAAAACCCTTGAAGACTTAAAGATGTCCAATAATGATCTCTCATTTGAAGAAATGACACTTAATACCCTTGTAAATTCATAATTACAAGTTTGGTCCCTTAAGTTTGTCAAAATGATAAAAAGGTCATTCAACTTTGAAGATTTGGCAAGTTTAGTCCCTCAAAAAATCTAAATTGTTAACAATGGTCCCTCATGAAGTCAAACATCCAATGAAGACCCTTGAAGTTTAAGAAAATTACACATTTAGTCCTTTTTAAATGGATAAAACATCAAAAGGGCCATTTGTGTAATTAGACCAAAGTTATAAAAGCCCTAAATCCCTTTTCCTAAACTTTTTGTGGCCAATATCTAAAATCAGAAACTTCATTTACAAAGGAAAATAGGTTTGCAAGGAGAAAAAACTTTGTTTACAACTTTTCCCAAAAGCCAAGGACCAAAGCTGTACAAACCAAACATTCAAACTATTATTGCGCCAAACACTTAACCCTTCCACTAAAAATGGATCAAACGAGTTACTGTTTACCTCTATGAACCCAGTAACTCCATCACTTAAAACAAAGGGTAAATTCAAATTACCCACACACACGCTTGATTGACACACACATGAACACATCCCACGCTTAACATCTCACACCCACTCACCCAAGGACCCCACACTCTTAAACGTCCACCAATAGAAACCCAACTTCCTCTCCAAGCAAAACCACGTGGCAAGATCAACGATTTACAATCATTACTTGTTCCCAAAGGATAAATGAACGTTTGGGAAGAAGCATCTGGAAGCACTCAAGGGCATATATGAGATTTCATAGCTAGGGTTTTTGATGTATTTTTGCATCTAGAATCGTCTAATGTAGTCTATAAAAGAAGCCTCAACCTGTTAGTAGCCCTTTGTTCCAGATTTTAGCTTAAATCTTTGTAATTCCTTTTTATGAAATAAAAGTTGGTATTTTCTGAAAATTGTAATTCCTTTTTGTTTTTATAAAAGTTTGGTTTTTGATAAGCTAAGATCTGAGTTACATTTATCTATTTGTTGAGTTTTGAGGAAAGGATTTTGAGTTATAAAACCATTGTTTTCAAAAATCAGTATTTCATTGTTTTTGGTTCACCCTTGTGTTTGTTGAATCTTAGCAGGTACAAGCAAGCTAGTGGTTGTTCTGCTACCACTTAAGCTCAAACATCCCAAAGCATGGATGTATGTTTTGGAGGTGCACATCTCTAAACCCTTTTAAGTTTTCTAAATATTTCATGATTTTTGATGAATATGAGTTTTTGTTTGTGAATCTGTGATTTTGTGGTTGGATCTTGTTATTTGAAGGTTGTTCGTTGTTATTGAGTTGATTTGAGCCTGGTTTGTGGGTTGAATCAGACATATCCTTTAAAAAGATGAGAATCAGTTTGATAAGGGGTGTTTGGGTTAACTGCATAACCTTGGTTTGAGTTGATTTGAGTAGGTGTTGTCTGGTGTATTGTGTTTGTTGATGCTTGTATTGGGTATTTGGTTACTTATCTACAAGTTTTGAAGGTTGTATCACATAAATCCAACAAAAGGCATAAAATGTGAAATACTTGTTGTTTTGAACTGAAATTTTGAGGACACCTAGATCTAAGGGTAGACTAGGGATAACAAGTGCTAAATCTAAGTTTATGCAACCTGTGTAGAAGATTTAAGGTGTTGAATTTGGATCAGTGGTCATTTAGATCAGCAAAAGGGTTTTGGGTATCACTTTTGTTCATCAGTAACCTGTTTGAGCTTGAAACCTAATCAAATCTTTGAATAAGTGTATGAAACAAGTTTATTTGTGCTTATTGGATTTTATTATAGCTTGTGTATGCATATGGTTCAGTTTGGTTGGCTTATTTTTGTTTAAACTGCTTATTTCTTCATAACTGCTTATTTTCCTAGTCTGTGTCATATATGGGCACTGTTTGCTTAATCTGTATCATTTGGCTGGATCAATTTGTGATTTCTTGCTTGTTTATGACTCCTTACAACTCACTGGTTATAAGGGTGCCCTTGTTATCCATTGAATCTAAGTAAATCTCTCATAAATCCAAGGTCAAATAGTCAAAGCAGTGGGAACTCCTTTCCGCTGCTGCTAGCCACTGCTAGTGTTAATTTGCAAATAGCTTATCAATAAGTGGTTCTAGCTTATTTTAACCTGCAACAACTTTAATTTTGTAATAAGTGCTCATCATTTGACCCATTTGTTCATTCTAGAGCATTTGGGTGGTTGACTTTAAGGTGTGACTAGAAAACCAACTCCATTGACTGGTACAAAAGTGCTTATCAATTCATTCAGCTTATTTTGCTTTGCTTATTGAACTTTTCTTGATTGATTTGGCTTAATTAAGTCATTTAGAGTCTTTTGCAAGTTGATACAAGATCTGAGGTGGTCTAAAACTCTAAGTCAACTATTTTGTCTTTTAGTGGATTTGTACTTTGCTTATTTTTGGCTTATTGGTTGTGCTTTTTCAAAATTTCTTTTCACAGATCTCTTAGACATCTCAAAAGAAGGTTGTGTGTCAAATTAAAGCTTATGGCATTGGCTTATAGCTTAATGGGCCAAAAAAGCCCATTAAGAATAAGCTGTTGTACATTTAAGATGTGATAAGCTCATATTCAGCTTTTAGGCCTTCAAACTTTTGTGTTTAGAATTAAATTTTAAGCTAGACTAGTGATTTTCAGCTTATTTGGTTTAGTTTGATCTTATTGGGCCAAAAGCCCATTTCATTTGGACTGGTTTTGTTTTTAGCCCATTTGGGGGCCCAATAGGGGTAATTTGGTAATTTCATTTTCATTTTCTGTTTATTTAGGTTAAAATAAACTAGTTTGCAAGTTTTTAGAATTTTTTATAATTTTTGGATTTTTAATATTATTTTAACATTATTTTATTATTAAATTTCTTTTTCAATATTTTTTTTACAACTTTTACATTTTTTCTAGGTCAAATATATTAAGTTAGGATTTTTAAAACTATTAGATTAATTTTCTCATCATTTTATTAATTTTTAGAATTATTTTAATATTTTAACAGTTTTTAATCATTTAAAAATAGGTTTCATTAGTTTTAAATTTCATAAAAATAGTTTTTAGTCTTGTTAAGTCATTTTAGAGGTTTACAAAGTGAAAAATCTTTATTTGGGCTTTTTATTAATTATTTGAATTTTTTTAGGGCTTTAATTAGCATATTAAAATTAATAATTAATCAATTAAAAGGTTTGAAAAAGTTCTGATCATTTGTACTCTCTTAGATTATTTTTAGCTATTTTTGGTAATTTTGTGGGAATTTTTAGAATTAATTTTTATTTTGTCACTTTTTACGGTTTTTCGTTTTATCATCGTAGTGTAATTTTAACGTATCTGTCATTCTCTTTTCTCATCTTTTCTTTTTCAATATTAATCCAAAATCATTACGAGTTATTCACACACATATACCTCCTTGGGAAACGAACTTATTTGGGTCATTAACACTTGATTTTCCTAAATCATTTGTTTAATACTTACCGCTCATATACGCTCTTTTGTTTTCCTAAACAAGAGACGTATTTTACCACAATCATTTTGGCGTCGCTGCCCGGGAGATGTGTCGTGATTAATTTGTTCATTTTGTTTTTAATATCTAACCATAAATAGTATTTGTATTAGTAGAACTCTACTAATACGTATTATTGGGTTTTTTTTTCGTTTTTCTTGTGAAATATTATTACTATATTATATAAGTATCATAACAAATTCAAAATATCTCCAAAAGTGTGAAAACACAACCTTAATTGGGATTTGATCTCCTAATTATTGTATTCGAATCTCAAACAAAAAGAAAAAGGCAAAAATAGATAAATACTTTCGTGAAGCTCGATTTTGAAAAATACAAACTATAAGGTGGGTATAAGGCGGGTGTTATAAAATACACCCTAAAGAAAGAGGCTCTTAAGTGCTTAGCGTCGCCTCGTTTCTCCGCTTTCTTGTGAGTATTTTAGGTTGAAGGCTAATCGAGGGTTTTGCCGCCCAAAGTATTATTACGTATCATATATATTTGCTTGGTTTCTTTGTGATTAAACCCTCTTGAACAATTTGGTTTTCACCAAAGTTCTAAAGTCAATCGAAGGCGTTCACTCCATGTGATCGTTTTCATTCTTTTGAGGCTTCTTTAATCAAGAGTTTGATTCGAGGAGAGATTTGGTAGATTGTTGTCTACGAATACACACAAAATCCAAAAAATTAAAAACAATAAAAAACACAAAAAAATTGAAAATCCACAAAACACCCAAAAGAATCTTCTTTGCTCACCTCCACATTCTACGTCACGTTTATGCAAACTCGTAATCAAGCTAAACGAGCTCGCAAACGTCGTCAAAACAAAGGAAATTTGATTGAGGAAGAAACTTCAATTGTCGAACCCGTTGTAGAACCAATAGTCGCCATGGCTAATCGTACTATGATGGAGTTGCTTCAAGCACCCACCGAGGGTTTTGGAGAGGCTATTGTGATTCTCGCCATCCTTGCGGAAAATTTCGAGATTAAGACGTGTTTACTGTTGATGTTACAAGCAAACAAGTTTCGAGGTCATGAAAAAGACAACCCGCATTATCACATACGGAATTTCAATCGTCTCACCGCAACAAGCAAGTTTAAGGATGTTCCGCATGACGCCATTAAGATGATGTTGTTTCCATACTCGTTGGATAGACCCGCAAAAATTTGGCTCGAGAAAGAACCGCCAAATTCGATTTTAACATGGGGTGATCTCGTTTCTAAGTTTGTGAACCAATTTTTTCCACCATCTAAAACAACACATTTGAAAAATGAGATTTCAAGGTTTATACAACGTAGTAATAAGAGTTTTTTAATGGCATGGGAACGATTTAAAGAAATTTTACATGAATGTCCACATCATGATTTTTCCGAATTACATCAAATTGATACTTTTTATAATGGGCATAATGATCATGAACGATATTATTTGAATGCCGCCGCGGGTGGTAATTTTTTGTGCAAAACGACCGATGAGGCTTTAAAGATTATCGAGAATAGATCTAAGGTTTATAACCCTCGTAACACACCGAGTGTTGCCAATATGGGTTCATCGTCATCGTCTCGTAACATGAATGCCTTACATGATGAAGCTAATGAGGAAAATTGGTTTTTCGATAGATTTTCAACGCTTATGACACATTGGAAAGCACAAGATGCTTTGAATTCCGCATCGGTTAAAGCGGTTGAAAAGAGTTGTTTATCTTGTGGTGGAGCTCATGATCTTTCCGAGTGCATTACCGCCGGTGGTAACACTTCGAGTGCTTATGTAGCAACGGGAACTTACAACCAAAACGGCCAAGGTACCCACCAAAATCAAGCTCCCCAAAATCAAAATGTTAACAACTATCGAAACAACAATCAAAATGGTGGTTATCAAGGCAATTCACGTAACTATAACAAAGGGAATTATCAAAGTGGGAATGGGCAAGTTCAAAATCCAAACCAAAACCGTGATTCTCAAAACACTACACAAGGTTTTCAAAATGCTCACACTAAAAATCTTAATGGAGAATTTTTGGATTATGCAAAAGCAAACGATGCTAAGTTTGATAACATGCAACGTGAGATGATTATATTAAGATCCGAGTTGAAAAACGAGCTTAAAAACGAACTTGCTAATGAATTGAAAACTCATGCTAATAAAATGGAAGGAAACGTTCAACGTCTTCAACAAAATCAACAAAAGATGAAACAAGGTCAACATGAGATAAGCAAGAGTTGTTAAAAGTGGATTTAAGGCAATCAAAATTTGAAGATCGAATGGCTAAAATGTTTGAAGCAATCATGTGTAAACCCTCTTCCTCGGGTGGTCTTCCTAGTGATACCATTGCAAACCCGAAGGGAGAAATGAAGGTTATTACTACTCGTAGTGGTAAAACTTTCAACGAACCAATCTCTCGTCCTAGTACTTCTACGGAGAAGGAAATCGAGAAAGAGCCCGAGGTGATGGTCGAAAAGGAGCATATCACAAGCCCGCGAAGTACCGCTCATACCACACCTACGGTTGAACCAATACCAATTATGGAACCCGAGATTCCAAGGCCGTTGCCTATGCCCCAACCCACACCACCCTTACCTTACCCTTCGAGACGAAACAAAGAGAAAATGCAAGAACGTAACAAACTACAAATTGAGCTTTTTATACAAATGTTTCAACAAGGTCATTTTGATGTAAGTTTAGCCGACGCGTTGTTATACATGCCTCGTTTCTCTTCCACTTTCAAAGGTATGATGAATGATAAGCAGAAGCTTTCAAAGCAATCTAATTGTTCTGCGGTTTATCTTAATCGAATACCGAAAAAATTTGGTGACCCTGGGAAGTTTCTCATTCCTTGTGATATACAAGATATGAAAGAATGCCTCGCCTTGGCCGATCTTGGTGCAAGCATTAATTTGATGCCATTTTCCATTTGGAGATCGCTTTCGCTTCCGGCTCTTACTCCTTCGAACATGTCTATCGAGATGGCCGATCATTCTACAATTTTAGCATGTGGAGTAGCCGAGGATGTTTTCGTGAAAGTGGGGAAGTTATACTATCCCGTTGATTTTATAGTAGTTGACATCCCCACGGATCCTCAAGTTCCTCTAATTTTAGGTCATCCATTTTTAGACACCTCGAGATCGCTTATCGACGTTCATGCAAGAACTATTACTTTGAGATTCAACAAAGAGGAACTTGTTATAAATGCTACTCAAAACTCGACACCTTCTCATGTTTATGCAATCGCTACCATCAATCACATTGACATAGTCGATGTGGTTTGCGATGAGTTTTCACAAGAAGTGTTAGGTTTTTCTGATAGTTCGTCAAGTGGCAATCCCACTATTTTAGATCCGATTCTTGCTAATTCTACAACAAATATCACTCCATTCCAAGGAGGTGATTTTACTTCAAATGAAATCAACAATGAAGATGAGGTGATTATTGGTAATGATACTCTTATTCCACCATTTCTTCCGCTGATGCAAGTTATGAGTGTTGAACAAAAATCTTCGATCGAGGAACCACCAATCCTTGAATTGAAAGATCTTCCATCTCACCTTGAATATGAATTCTTGGAAGGTGATGACAATTTTCCGGTTATTATTGCAAAAGATCTTGCTAATGATGAAAAAACCGCACTTTTGAAAGTTCTTAAAGCTCATAAAGGGGCAATTGTGTGGAAAATTTCCAACAGTAAGGGTATTGACCCAAAATTTTGTACTCACAAGATTTTAATAGAGGAGGAATACAAACCCGCAATTCAAAGTCAAAGAAGGGTAAACCCCAAAATTCACGATGTCATCAAAAAGGAAGTCTTAAAACTTCTTGACGCGGGAATGATTTATCCTATCTTCGATAGCCCATGGGTGAGCCCAATCTATTGTATCCCTAAGAAGGGAGGAATGACCGTTGTGCCCAATGAAAAAAACGAGTTAATTCCCACTCGTGTTGTGACCGGTTGGAGGGTGTGTATTGACTACCGAAAGTTAAATGACACCACTCGTAAAGACCACTTTCCCTTGCCCTTCATGGATCAAATGTTGGAGCGTCTTGCGGGAAATGAATTCTATTGTTTTTTAGATGGTTTTTCTGGTTACTTTCAAATCCCTATCGACCCTCATGATCAAGAGAAAACTACGTTTACGTGTCCTTATGGAACGTTTGCTTATCGTAGAATGCCTTTCGGACTTTGCAATGCACAAAGTACGTTTCAATGGTGTATGATGGCTATTTTTCATGATATGATCGAGAAGTCGATGGAAGTATTCATGGATGACTTTTTGGTATTTGGTGATTCGTTCACGTCGTGTTTATCTAATCTCGAGAAAATGTTAAAACGTGCTGAAGAAACCAACCTTGTGCTTAATTGGGAAAAATGTCATTTTATGTGTAAACAAGGAATCCTCTTAGGGCACAAGGTCTCGAAAGCGGGGATTGAGGTCGATAAAGCTAAGATAGATTTCATCGCCAAGTTACCTCATCCCAAAACCGTCAAGGGATTTAGGAGTTTCCTAGGCCCCGCGGGCTTTTATCGTCATTTTATCAAAGACTTTTCGAAAATCTCTCGACCTATGACACACCTTGTTGGGAATTATTTGTTAAGTGTCGAGTACCGTTAGTGTTATTCAAGTACTGTTAGTTATCTTTCAAGTACCGTTAGTGTTAACGCGGTACATAGTAAGTACTGCTACTTATAAAGTGAGTACTACTGTATTGATTAGGACGAATATATCTTTGTATAAGATATGTCATAGTTATAGTTAGAGTATATCTTAGGTGATATACTTAAATAGTTAGAATATTGATTATATATCGTCTGTGATATATTTATCTTTATAGAATATTCCAAGGTTTCTAGGGTTCCTTACTCTATAAAAGGAACATAGGTACACTGTCATTCATGTACCTCATTCAAGTCGATTAATAAGAGAATCGAATAGTTAAAAGTAATTATGTTCTTCTGTGCTTTATAAGTTAGATTCCGCATAACTTATTTAGTTTGAGTAAGAGTTCTCAAAGTGTTTTAGTTTGATTACAAACTACTATACTAGTTCTTAACAGAATATAGATCCAATCAATGGGATCAACAAGTGGTATCAGAGCTTGTTGAGAAACCTTGAAAAAGAAGAACACAACCCCATACACTCCACCTACACAAAAAACTCAATGTCTCAACATGGTGATGACGCTCACTTGGATGATGTTCAAAATCCTGATCCAATACCATAGGGACAACCATAAGTTGTGCATCCTGCACCAGCACAAGGTGTTCAAGCCGTGAATGCTGTAGCTACCTCTACAACTACAACACCTTCTTATACTCTTTCTGCTGTCAAACTCCCAGTGCTCAAAGGTGACAATTATGAGACATGGGCTATGCATATGTAACATTACTTGAATCACACAGATCACACTATGTGGCAAGTTATCAAGAATGGGAATACACCTAAGAAGCTACACTGGTTGCCTGATGGTACATGCTATGCTCTACTTGCTGTGACTGTTGAGGAGGTAGAAGTAGAGATCAGAGAGAGAAACGCCAGAACTGCTTTGGCAATGGCTCTTTCAGAAGACATCTTACCCAACTTTCATCATTATAAGGATGCCAAGGCTATGTGGGATGCCATAAAACTTAGATTTGGAGGTAATGAAAAATTTAAGAAGATGAAGAAGATTGTTATTAAGAAAGAATTTGATAACTTCTCAATTTCCAGTATAGAGGGAATACATGGTGGCTATGGAAGATTCAGTAAGCTGCTTATTCAATTGGAAGTTTATGGACAAGTAATTCCTAATGAAGAAGCTAATCTAAAATTCTTAAGGAGTGTTCCAAAAGAGTGGAAAGCAATGGCTATGCACTTCATTACAAGAGATGATCTGGAAACAATTCCTTTTGATCATCTCTACAACAATCTTAGAGCATACGAGATGGATGTGAAAGGCATTGAGGTGACCAAGGCAACAACTACAACAAAGTCTAACTTGGCTTTTGTGTCAGAAGGAAATAGCGGTAGTTATTTTCATAATACCGCTAGTGGATCAAGCAGCGGTACATACTTCACAAATACCGCTAGGGGACTTACAAGTGGTACTTACCCACAAAGTACTGAAGGCAGCCCCATAGTCTCTCAAAATCCACATGGAAGATCTTCACCATTGTTTAGTGACAATGATGCCTTATCATTCTTTGTTGGACAAGACAACAGGCCAAGATTAACACTCAATGACTTGTTTCAAATGGATGATGCTGATATTGAAGAGATGGATCTTAAATGGCAAGCTGCTATGGTGTCAGTAAGATCTAACAAGTTCTTCAAGAAGACTGGAAGAAAGATGACTGTTGATCCTAATGAGCCATTAGGATATGACAAGTCCAAAGTTGAATGCTATAACTGTGGAAGGAATGGACACTTTGCAATAGAATGCACTAGAGACAAAGCTGAAAGTAGCAGTCAAAAGTCCAAGAACAGCAATAGAACCAGTCCAAGAATAATTGAAAGTTTTCCAAAAGGAAACAGCAGGAGTCCTAAAGGAACCAAAGCATTGGTGACTGTAGATGGAGTGGTGAATTAGGCTGAAGATGAAGAAGAAGAAGAGCTTGCTTTAATGGCTCTCTTATATGAAGATACTGAGGTACATCCTTGTTCTAAAGACTGTGTTCTTAAATTTAATAGCTTAAAAGTAGAACTAGAGGAACAATATCAAAAATTAAACACATGCACTGTAGAACTAAATGCTTTTAAACAGGGTGTTGCTAAGTTAGAAGAGAATATAGTTTTGTATAAAAGGGTCAACAAAACTATGAAGAGAAAATAAGAATTTTAAATCTTCAAACAAGGGAAAAAGATGTGGAAATTAAAGCCTTTGAAATACAACTTTTGAAAGTGTCAGCAGAAAATGAAGCTTTAAAAGCCAGTCTTTATAATGAAAGGGAAGTGATTAATCATTGGCAAAAGTCCTCTAAAGGATTGGGAAAATTGATTAATTCACAAATGGGGTATTATGATAAGTCAGGCCTAGGATATTTTGAGGACCAACCTAGGATAACTTTAACTGACAAGGACTTATCAAAGGGGATTTTTGATAGTTCTAGTGAGTCAGATAGTACACCTGAGAATGATAGATATGCTGAAGGAATGAAGGCAGTTCCTCCACCACTATCAGGAATTTTCATGCCCCCTAGTAATGATACAAGTATAGAGTTAGAAGAACCAAAGGTTAAAAATACCTCAAACTCTAGTACTTTGTCCCAAGATAAGACTGTTGTGACCAAGAACATTGTTTATCCACCTTTAATGAACAATTTTGTTTATGAAGAATCTAAGACTAGTTCTGCTTCCAAGCAGGTAAAAACTCCTAGCAAGATATTGGAAAATGATGTAAAACATAATAAAACCAAGAGGGGTGGGTTAGGTTTTGAGAAAGTTAAGTCAAAACAACCTTTTGGGTCTTCTTTGAGAAGAAAAGGATGTTATGTTTGTGGTAGTCTAAGTCATTTTTATCAAAGATTGTACTTTGCATTAAGATAAAATTGTGAAACAAAAGGCTGCACAAAAGGTCATGAAAAACAGTAATGGGAAAATGCACAGGTTAATAGGAATAAGAAACTTAAGAATGACAAACCTAAGTTTGATCACTCAAAAAGGGTAGCTAAACAGGTTAAAAATAACTCTACCAAAAGTTTTGTTCCTAGAGCAGTACTTATGAAACAAGGTCTAGTACCTTTGAAGTCTGGTAAACCATGTACCGGCAAGTCTAGACCTACAAGTATTGCTAGACCAAACTTAAGTACTGTTGGTTCAAAGTTTGTCAAACCAAAGTTCTCTAAGACTTCTAAGAATGTTGTTGAAAAATCCAAAACATCTAGAAGTAAGTTTAATAACAAACCAGTGCAAATATGGGTTCCTAAAAGAGAAAAATCATGTGTTAAAGCAAGTACTGCTAAAACATTACTTAAGGCAAAGAAGTCTGAGCACATATAGTCACCCTATGTCTTTGACTACATAACTGAAACCATGAAGTATAAGAGTAAAAGCAGCATTACTAGGAATGCCTCTAAACAGACTCTTAAGTGTGTAGGTCCCATAAGATCTGAGCCAAATGTGGCTTGGGTCCCTGTAAAAAACTAATAAGTTTTGTTTATGTGCAGGGTATCTAATTGATGAATTGAAAGACAAAGGTATAGTAGATAGTGGATGCTCAAGACACAAGACAGGGAACACAGATTTCCTTGCTGAATTTGAAGAATTCAGAGGAGGACCAGTAGCTTTTGGAGGTAGCAAAGGTAGAATTACTGGCAAAGGGAAAATCAATATAGGGAAGTTGGAATTTGAAGATGTGTTCTTTGTGAAAGAATTGAATGAGTTCAATCTCTTTTCTGTATCACAAATGTGTGATAAGAAGAATAAGGTGATGTTCACAGACAAAGACTGCTTGGTGCTGTCTATAGACTTTGAGATGCCTAAAGAATCTCAAGTACTGCTTAAAGTACCCAGGTGAGGAGTCTAGTGCAACTAATGCAGGTACTCAAGAAGAAGTTTATTCATCAGATGATAATGTTCATATCTATGTACCCAATATGCCTACTGTTACTCCCATGTCTGCTACTCCCAAGAAGTAAACCATGCCATCAACAGATGATCAAGCCTCCCAAGAGCTTCAAAGGCTTCAAGATCAAGAAAAGAGTGCTACAACTGCTAATAAGCATTCAGGAGAAGAATCTTTTGAGTCACAACACTCAGCAGTACATACTACACCTAGCGGTACTTCATCTTCAAGTACCGCTAAGTCAAAATCTGCAAAGTCTGCTGATTCATTAGAAGATATTTTACAAGCTATGGACGATGAAGATGTGTTTGCTAGTCCAGCTGAAGGAATCTTCTCCAAAGCTTCCTATGATGAGTAGGGTGCAGTAACTGTGACAAACCAAACCCGAGGTAATTATTTAATATTATTTAATATTATTCAATATTATTTTACGAATAATTTTGAAATTTTTTATGAGTTTGAATGATATGACGGTTGATGGTTTTTTTTAAAATTGACGTTGGAAGTCTTATTTTTATCTTTTCACTAATTGCGAGGATTATTAGTAATCACGATATCGACAAATGCCTGAGATTTTATGTTTTATTATTTGTTGTCTCGATGTTTATATTTTTGACGTTTTTATTTTAATTGCGTATTAAGTCGTACCGGGATCATATTATTATCATATTTTGAGTGTGTTTTAACTTTTGAAAAGTATTTTTACGAAACCCGAGCCTCGTAAATATTTTCAAAATTGACAATTTACATTTTCTACCTTGTAAACTATTTAAATGCATTTTGGACCAAAACTATCACAAATTGACAAGAAAGGTCCCTCCACCACCATATATAAACTCTCCTACCTACCACCACTCACACAAAAACACATACAAAATGGAAATTTCATCTCTCTTCTCTCATTCTTGCTAATTCCGTCCACCACCACCACACAAAACCCATTTGATCTTTGATTTTTACTTTGAATCAATGAAAACTAATTGATATCCCATCTCTAAAATTTGATGGTGATCATTTTGATGTAAAAATTTATAACATGCAAGGACTTTCAAAATTTGATGATGATCTAAGGTAGTTTGATCTAATTTCTTGTTATATAAGTGTTGTTAGTATTATTATATACATATTTTAAGTATTGCATGTTTTAATTTTTGAGTGGGTAAATTTTTGAATGATTATTTAAGGGTGTTATGGGTTAGATGATTTGTTTAGGATGATATTAGGGGTGTTGGATGATGAGAAAAATGGTTGGAATTGGTTGAAAAATTGATTTAGCATGGTTTTTAAAGAGGTGTTTTAGATCAGTAGGTTCAAGGCCAATTTTGAGTACCTTACTGTTTGAAAATGGATAAACTAATTAGATACGATTGTAGAGAATTCTTTTAGCTTCGATTTGATATAAGGTAGAGCTTCTAGCTCCAAACGAGCGAGAAGTTATGATGATTTGATTATTTGTGTACCGGGAGACGAGTATCGACACAATCCGAAGTTGTTGTCGATATTTGGATCAAATCTCGGGGACTATAGAATGAGTTGTAAAAATGGTCAAGGTCTGATGTTTGGTTCTAAACTTAGGGTTGTTAGTCTATTTTCCAACCCAAGTGTCGTATTTGTAATCGGGATTGTTTAGAATAGTAAAAATGGTTGTATGAGTCGGTGACGTAAAACTGTCCGGTTTTTGTAGTTCAACGATGCGTCGGACAGGGAACTTTAAAAGTGAAATCTTTTGATGGGCTTTTAACAGGTCTTTCTATATATAGTAAGTGATATCTCTGATTAGTATCATAAGTGTTTGACGTGTTTAAGTGGGGTAAATGAGCTCATACATTTGGTGTGTACCGGTAGATTTTATCGAAAGAATAAACTAATAGAGTGAACATATAGAAGGATGTAATAGGTCACTTGTATTGTTTTCTTTCGGGTTTGTCGTAATATTATGATTTTGAGTTTGATGTTATTATGTATGGGTTATATTCGAGTTTATTATTAATGAACGCACCTTATTTGATAGGTTGCGGTTTTTGTGTTTATCAGGCACCAACTATCGTCGAAGGTCGTCTTGCTACTGCTATTACTCAAGGTGAGTCTATAGCCTCGCTTTTGTAATTGTTTTGAATGATTTTAAAACCCGCGAGGGGGATACATGCTATTTGAAAGTAAAATGAACACAAGTCATGATTGATTGTTTGGACCCCAATGTTTTTTGTTATTGCCTTGAATTGTATAAGTACCTAAATTGCAAAAGTCCCTAAATTCATGAGCCGCTAACTATCTTCTGACTTGATGTTGTGAGTTGGGAATAGCCTCTTATTCTAATGATAGTACTATTGGGCTGACGACCCTA
The DNA here is from genome assembly GCA_025667525.1 of Glebionis coronaria. Taxonomy (NCBI): domain Eukaryota; kingdom Viridiplantae; phylum Streptophyta; class Magnoliopsida; order Asterales; family Asteraceae; genus Glebionis; species Glebionis coronaria. The sequence goes on along the minus strand of CM046881.1, from coordinate 177,027,088 downwards.
TCTGAGACCAGGGCTTTACGCTGAGTAATCACTAGGAAGGATAATTTTACGAGAATGAGAATGTGGTATACTTGCAATTGATACCCTAGTAGGGGCACTGGAATTCATCTAGTCATGCCGACTTTAGGTGTGGGTGACTAAGTTAAAGGGTCGGTGTCATCAGCTTAATATAATTCTATAGCTATTGCTATATGCCTGAATGTCTGATTTATAGATTGTATGTGCACAATTCTATTAAATGATCTTGATTGATTTTTCTCTTGTGTTCAAATGATGATTTGTAAAACCTATAGACTCGCTCAGCCGTTGTGTTGATGATTTTAAGCATGTATTTCATGTGATTGAAGTTGATGAATTGTGGAGCTTGCTGGAGAAGGATTGTGGATTGCTTTTGTGGTGATAGGTCTAAAACAGATTTCTTTCCCTTTTGTCATAAAAATAATAATGTACGGTCATGAACTTTGATAAATTGTTTGTTGATTGGATAAAATCTTTGGGGGACCTAAATGTTACTCTGATATTTCTAAAAATTGTTTTACTTGGGATCTAAACTTTTAGACATTAGTTAAATTATATTCTTTTATATTTCAAATGTACGATTTTAAGATCGTTTAAAGTGTTTTGTGTAATGATGTTTGAGTTTAGCACCCAAATGTGTATTTCCGTTGCGCAATGTAATTTAGGGGTGTTAGAGATTGGTAATTAGAGCTTTTTAGTTATAGCGAATTAGGTCGATTTTTGAAAAATGTCCTAAACTATAACTTTGGTGTCGAAAATATTTTACAAAAGCACGCAACTTCTCCGCAAGGCTCTGGTAAGATTATTTGTTTTGTATTGTTTTATAGTTAGATGTATCCCTTAAAACTAAAATGATTTTTAGAGTATTTATTAAGTAAATATTATGATGATGTATTGATGATGTATTGATATTCTTGAAAGTACGTTGAGTACATGTTATCGTAATTTTATTTATGTAATGCATATGTATATAATTTTAAATAATGACCTTATATACTACCGATGGTCTAGGACGGTAGACCAGATGTTGAACGACTTTACAACTGATTTCTTGCGATTTGTGTCGGGTATGAGGAAGTTTGATAAGTTGATATATGATAGATATGTGGTTGAAACCGATATGATTAGAGGGTGGTTGTAAAAGAGAAGTTGTTTTAAAGGTTGTATTTGGTATGTGGATATTTGAGTTTGTTAGGACTTGGAAGATGGATGAGATTGCTAGTCTTAGTTTGATTGTGATGAATTTGTGTGCTTGAATTGAAAGGTTTAAAGAGAAGTAGGTAAGTTTAAAAGGATGAGTAAGTGGGAGTCTCATGTAAGATTGATTCTGAGTCAAGCTTGGAAGCTTAGGGATGTTGAAAGTCATACTGAGTTTTGCCTGGTGATTAATCTGCCGTGTATGAGTGAGTATTTGAATTTTGAGAGTGAACTTCCATCATGTTATGGATTTGACCTTGAGGTGCGAAAGGGGAAATAGACGAGTGTGATGAAGTTGACAGTAATGATAAGGAGGATAAGGAGCCGGTGTCTAAGGAACTAATCGCGTAATGGATTTCTTTGTATCGTATTTTCTTTATGTGATCGAACTTATTTAAACCTTGTGTCGTAGCATTGTGATGGAACTTATTAAATTTTAAGTTTGTTCGGTAGATGATTGTAGTGACAGACATTGCCACTGCCTTGTTGAATCCTTAACACAATCTGAATTACCCTCATGATCTATGATGTGCCTTTATTAACTCTTTTGAGTTTTGGTTGATGAACCATTGTAGTTATGTTGTTCGTGCATGTGGTATTCATGAGACGTCCTGATAAAGAATTCTTCTTTTATCTTGATATGTATACTTATCATGTTTCTTTCTTCGGTGATGATGGAAGAAGGAGTAAGGGAAGCATATTTATGTCATTAGTAGATCGCTACGTGACTAAGTTTCTTGAAACATGTCGCCAAAGCTAACAACTGCTACTGTTAACACTATGATCGAACAAGTTATTGCTAGAGCACCTGAAGCTGATCGTGCTGTAAGGAATCAAAATGTTGAAGTTAGCTGTGCTGGAGATAATGGTGCTGCAGTTGATACTGCTGAGAATAATGATGATGCTGTTGAGAATAATGATGATGCTGCTGATCCAAATGATAGTGTTGTTGCTGTTCTATAAGTTCAAGAGAATGTACTTATGTTAGTTTTTGGAAGTGTGGTTCTACGCAGTTTTGTGGTATTAGTGGTGCATTAGAATTGCATAGATGGATTGATAAGATAGAGAGTACTTCTGAGATTATTGGATGTTCAGAAACTAATAAGGTGAAATTTGCTGCTGCTACATTTCAGAATGGTACACTAAGATGGTGGAACAACCAAGTGACTACTTTAGGATTGGTTATGGCAAATGGTAGGATATGGACCATGACTAAAGGACTATTGACTGCTAGGTTTTGCCCTGAGGAGGAACTAGGACAGTTGGTATCTGAATTGAGGCAGTTCGTGCTATGGAACGATGTTATTACTGCTTACTGGGAAATTTTCTGAGCTATATTTGCTACGTCCTAATACTATTGTGAATGACTGTAAGGCAAGGAAGCAGTACATTAGAGGATTGTCTAGTAATATCAAGGATGAGACTATTTCTTCAAAACCTAAATCTTCCAATGAAGATGTTCAGATGGCGCATGATTTCATGGATGTGAAAATGTAAGTTAGGAAAGATAGTATTGTTGAAAACAATAAGAGAAAGTGGGAATCTGCTCAGTCCAACCAGAATCGAGGTTAGAATCGCGGGGATTACAGTAATAACAATAACCAAAGACAAAACCGAAATCAGTATTTAGACTATGGAAGGAATGAGGAATTTTGTGCTGCCACTATGTCTGGAAATAACAGAATAAATCTCAAGTGTGTTTGCTGTACTCTATACCATGTAGGTGATTTTTTTCACATTTGCGACTAGAGTTAGGACAACCTGGTCATAAAGCTGCGAAGTGTAGGACAAGAGGATTAGTCACTGGAATTAGTACCCCTGGAGTAGGGATATGATTTAGTCGTGGCGAGAAAGTACACAAGCAAGGAATTGTCCAAGGAAAGGAAATTGAGAAGATAGGAATGGTACCGCTCCAGTTTACCTTTTGGGTGATGCTGACAAACCTTAAGGTCAAAACGTTGTAAATGGTATATTCTTACTTGAGGTTCTTTATGTCAGTATTTTGTTTGATGTCAGATCAGATAGAAACTGTAGAAATGTAAGGATTTAGTTGTTTTATCGATGGAGAATTAGTAAGATTGACAATTAACTATGATGTGGAGTTAACCGATGGAAAGGTTGCTAATATTCGTTCTATACTAAGAGTGTGTTCCTTGAATTTAGGAAAGTAGGTGTTTAGTATCGACTTGATGCTCAAAGAGTTGGAATATTTGGATGTAGATTTTTGGTATGAATTGTTTAGTTGTGCGTAGTGCTGATGCTTGAGATTGAACCGATCTTCACCATCATTTGATAGCTGTTGGTTTAGATTATGCTAAAAAGCTGAGTGTTGACTGCGAAAGGTGATGAGTGAAATATCCGTTTGGGAAGTGTGTCTTGTTTGGAAATAAGGAAGTATGTGGAAAAGGGATGTGATGTATTTCTAGCTCATGTAATTTGTGGTAGGATAGTTGAGGAGAAGTTGGGAGATCTGTTAATGATTCGAGAGTATTCTGAAGTTTTCCTGAAGTTTTGCAGAGTTGCTGCCGCCTCATGAAGTGGAGTTCGTGTCGATTGAGTGTTGTAAGCGATGGGTGTAGTGCTTCTGCGTTTCGTTGAGTAGTATCTGTATGCCTTATCACTTGGCACCGTCAGAGTGGAATGAGTTATCCGGTCAATTACGAGAAGTGATGGATAAGGGATGTATTAGATTAAGTTTTGTTGCCATGATGATCACTTGTGTTGTTTGTCAAGAAGGATGGATTGTTTCGGATGTGTATTGATTATCGAGAGCTTAACAAATTGGCAGTCAAGAATTAGTATCCACTGCCGAGGATTGAGTTATTTGACAAGTTGTCTGGATCTAGTGTGTACTCAAAGATCGCTTTGAGTTCTAGTTACCATTAACTGAGAGTTAGGGAAGAATATGTTCCTATAGTTGTTTTTCGTGCTTGATGTGGTTACTTTAAGTTTCAAGTGATGTTTTTGGAATGGACGAACGCGTCTGCCATATTCATGGACTGGGTGAATCTTGTGTGTAAGATGTGCTAGGATGAGTTAGTCATTGTATCTATTGACGGTATTCTATTTTATTCCAAGAGGAAAGGAGGAACATAAGTAGCACATCAGGATAATTTTTGGGATGGTTGGAAAAAGAGAAATTGTATGTAAAGTTTCCTATATGTGAATGTTAGTTGAAATATTTGCGTTTTCTAAGGCGGTTGTTTGACAACAAAGGTATTCGTGAAGATCTTGCCAAGATTGAAACGATTAAGGATTGGTCGGTACCAATGACGCCGACGGAACTCTGTTAATTCCTTGGTCTAAGCTGGGAATAATCGGAGGTTTATCGAAAGGTTTTCACTGATTGTTTAACCATTGATTAAAGCTGACTAAGAAGAATTGGATGTTTGAGTCCCACATATACATCTAAATTGTGAGTTTTGAGATCTGATCCTTATCAGATGGGGAAGCTGTATTCTGAACACTGAAGGGTAGGTTGTGTTCTGCACTGATGTTGTCATTGTTGAAAGGATCTGAAGTATTTATAGTTTGTAGTTTGCTGTGATGCGTCTCATAAGGGTTATGTAGTTGTGGTGTTTGCTTTGAGATGGCAGAAATATTACTTGTATGGAATCAAGAGTGTAATAATAAAGGATCATAGAAGTTTGCTCCATAATTAATTTCTTGGGATGATAAAGGAGATGAGTAGAGGATTACGAGTTGTATATTCGGGTATTTGAGTATGTTGGTGGTTATGACTGTGAGTGATTATGACTACGAGATACGCTACCATCCGGGTAAGGCGAATGTGGTAGCTGATGCACTTATCAGGAAGAAAAAGGAAAAAGCTTCTAAGGTTTGAGTTTTGGTAATGACAAGAAGTGTGGACTTGATAGAAATGATATTGAAACTTTAAGTTGATGGTCTGATTTGAGAAAAATGTCAAGGTAAGTGATTTCAACATTTTGTCAAACTTATGGAAAGGATTTTTTTTGTAAAGTCAAGTGAGGCGTGGTATATTGAGAACTCCTAACATACCTGAGTTGAGCGAGTGAGACTTAGTGATGAAGGAATCTCACAAGTCAAGTAATCGATACGTTTTGGTTTGGGTAAAGGTGAAAGTTGAGTACTATGTATTATACAGAGAATGATGGACAGAGTGAAAGAACGATTCGAACATCGAAAGATATACTTGTGCATGTGTGATTCACATAGGAATTGTTGGAATTTTATATGACGATGATTATCATGCTAGTAATGAGGCTGTACTATTGATGGTATATAAAGAACTTCAAATTGTGAAGGTTAAAGATCGTGAGTTATGGACGTAAGTTAGGTTTTTGGTGCATTGCAGAGATGAAGGTGGAATGAAATGACTGAACTAGAACTGATGTTGGCAAATATTTGGTAAGATTGTATAGGTTAAGGATCTTTTATTAGTAACAAGCAGTTGTTAGAAGAGTTATGTTGGCAATCGAAGGAAATCGATGGAGTTTGAAATTGGGAAACGTGGTTATGCTTAAGGTGTCGTTATGAAGGGTGAAATTTGTTTTGGGAACAATAAAGAAGGAATTCAACTTGAAGATAAGTTATTTTTTATAGAAAGAACTATGAAGAGTTCTTATGAGGTCGAAACATAGTAAGGATTATATTGTGAGGATACAAGAATTCTAGGAGTGGAATCTGAAATTGTGAAGGAAGCATGAGGATTTCTTTAAGGAAAAAGAGTTCTTTTTTGTTCTGGAGGTATGGAATGTGAGTGTAAGAGAGGCCGAGCGCCGAGGACGTCGCTCTCTTTTAGGAGGGTAGGATGTGACAAACCAAACCCGAGGTCATTATTTAATATTATTTAATATTATTCAATATTATTTTACGAATAATTTTGAAATTTTTGATGAGTTAGAATGATATGACGGTTGATGGTTTTATTTAAAACCGACATTGGAAGTCTTATTTTTATGTTTTCACTAATTGCGAGGATTATTAGTAATCACGATATCGACGGATGCCCGAGATTTTATGTTTTGTTATTTCTTGTCTCGATGTTTATATTTTTGACGTTTTTTATTTTAGTTGTGTATTAAGTCGTACCGGGGTCATAATATTATCATATTTTGAGTGCGTTTTAACTTTTGAAAAGTATTTTTACGAAATCCGAGCCTCGTAAATATTTTCAAAATTGACAATTTACATTTTCTACCTTGTAAACTATTTAATTGCATTTTGGACAAAAACTATCACAAATTAGCAAGAAAGGTCCCTCCACCACCATATATAAACCCTCCTACCTACCACCACTCACACAAAAACACATACAAAATGGAAATTTCATCTCTCTTCTCTCCCTCTTGCTATTTCCGTCCACCACCACCATACAAAACCCATTTGATCTTTGATTTCTACTTTGAATCAATGAAAACTAATTGATATCCCATCTCTAAAATTTGATGGTGATCATTTTGATGTAAAAATTTATAACATGCAAGAACTTTCAAAATTTGATGATGATCTAAGGTAGTTTGATTTAATTTCTTGTTATATAATTGTTGTTAGTATTATTATATACATATTTTAAGTATTGCATGTTTAAATTTTTGAGTGGGTAAATTTTTGAATGATTATTCAAAGGTGTTATGGGTTAGATGATTTGTTTAGGATGATATTAGGGGTGTTGAATGATGAGAAAAATGGTTGGAATTGGTTGAAAAATTGATTTAGCATGATTTTTAAAGAGGTGTTTTAGATCAGTAGGTTCAAGGCCAATTTTGGGTACCTTAATTTTTGAAAATGGATAAACTAATGAGATAGGGTTGTAGAGAATTCTTTTAGCTTCGATTTGATATAAGGTAGAGCTTCTAGCTCCAAACGAGCGAGAAGTTATGATGATTTGATTATTTGTGTACCGGGAGACGAGTATCGACACAATCCGAAGTTGTTGTCGATATTTGGATCGAATCTCGGGGACTATAGAATGAGTTGTAAAAATGTTCAAGGTCTGATGTTTGGTTCTAAACTTAGGGTTGTGAGTCTATTTTCAAACCCAAGTGTCGGATATGTAATCGGGATTGTTTAGAATGGTCAAAATGGTTGTATGAGTCGGTGACGTAAAACTGTCCGGTTTTAGTAGTTCAAAGATGCGTCGGACAGGGAACTTTAAAAGTGAAATCTTTTGATGGGCTTTTAACAGTTCTTTCTATATATAGTAAGTGATATCTCTGATTAGTATCATAAGTATTTGACGTGTTTAAGTGGGGTAAATGAGCTCGTACATTTGGTGTGTACCGGCAGATTTTTATCGAAAGAATAAACTAATAGAGTGAACATATAGAAGGAAGTAATAGGTCACTTGTATTGTTTTCTATCGGGTTTGTCGTAATATTATGATTTTGAGTTTGATGTTATTATGTATGGGTTATATTCGAGGTTATTATTAATGAACGCACCTTATTTGATAGGTTGTGGTTTTTGTGTTTATCGGGCACCAACTATCGTCGAAGGTCGTCTTGCTACTGCTATTACTGAAGGTGAGTCTATAGCCTCGCTTTTGTAAATGTTTTGAATGATTTTAAAACCCGCGAGGGGGATACGTGTTATTTGAAAGTAAAATGAACACAAGTCATGTTTGATTGTTTGGACCCGAATGTTGCCTGTTGTTGCCTTGAATTGTATAAGTACCTAAATTGCAAAAGTCCCTAAATTCATGAGCCGTTAACTATCTTCTGACTTGATGTTGTGAGTTGGGAATAACCGCTTATTCTAACGATAGTACTATTGGGTTGACGACCCTATCTGAGACCAGGGCTTTACGCTGAGTAACCTATGGGAAGGATAATTTTACGAGAATGAGAATATGGTATACTTGCAATTGATACCCTAGTAGGGGCACTGGAATTCATCTAGTCCATGCCGGCTTTAGGCGTTGGTGACTAAGTTAAGGGGTCGGTGTCATGAGCTTAATACAATTCTATAGCTATTTCTATATGCCTGAATGCCTGATTAATAGATTGTATGCCCACAATTCTATTATATGATCTTGATTGATTTTTCTCTTGTGTTCAAATGATGATTTTCAAAACCTATAGACTCGCTCATCCGTTGTGTTGATGATTTTAAGCATGTGTTTCAGGTGATTGAAGTTGATGAATTGTGGAGCTTGCCGGAGAAGGATTGCGGATTGATTTTGTGGTGATTGGTCTAAAACAGATTTCTTTCCCTTTTGTCATAAAAATAATAATGTACGGTCATGTACTTTGGTAAATTGTTTGTTGATTGGATAAAATCTTCGGGGGACCTAAATGTTACTCTGATATTTCTAAAAATTGTTTTACTTGGGATCGAAAGTTTTAGACATTGGTTAAATTATATTCTTTTATATTTCAAACGTACGATTTTAAGATCGTTTAAAGTGTTTTGTGTAATGATGTTTGAGTTTAGCACCCAAATGTGTATTTCCGCTGCGCAATGTAATTTGGGGGTGTTAGAGTAACTTATTTCAACAATTTGGAATCAGAAAATCCAGTCAGTTCTATTCCCACTCATAGAGTCAACAACAACAATCCTACTACACAGATCATTGGAGATCCCAAGTCTGTTGTACAAACCATAAGACAACTTCAAACCAATACTGAAACTCATGCACTTGTGAGTTATGTCAAACAATAGCAGAGAACTAATCATAAAGATACTCAACAATGTTTGTTTGCTTGTTTCTTATCACAAGTAGAGCCCAAAAACATTTCTTAGGCTCTTGATTAAGAAAGTTGGATAGATGCCATGCAAGAAGAATTAACACAATTTGAGCTATAAAAGGTTTGGATTCTTGTAGATCTTCCCTCAGGTAAGAGAGTAATTGGTACTAGATGGGTTTTCAGGAACAAGAAAGATGAAAGAGGAGTTGGTGTGAGGAACAAGGAAAGACTTGTTGCTCAAGGATATAGACAGGAAGAAGGGATAGACTATGATGAGGTTTTTGCACTAGTGGCAAGGATAGAAGCCATTAGGTTATTTTTGGCCTTTGCATCATATATGGGTTTTATAGTCTATCAAATGGATGTGAAAAGTGCCTTCCTTTATGGTACTATTTCAGAGGAGGTATATGTCTCACAACCTCCAGGTTTTGTAGATCCTAAATTCCCCAATAGAGTCTACAAGGTTATCAAAGCACTTTATGGTCTACATCAAGCTCCTAGGGCCTGGTATGTAACTTTATCCAACTTTCTATTAGAGCATGTATATAGGAGAGGGACCATTGACAAAAATCTGTTCATCAAGAAGAATGCTAAGGATATTATTCTAGTTCAAGTCTATGTTGATGACATCATTTTTGGTTCTACCAAGAAGTCATGACGTGAAGAGTTTGAGGCTTTGATGAAAGGAAGATTTCAGATGACTTCTATGGGAGAACTAACTTTCTTTTTGGGACTGCAAGTCAAACAAAGGAAAGATGGAATATTTATCAGGCAAGATAAGCATGTTGCTGAAATCTTGAAGAAATTTTCATGTATGGATACAAGGAGTACAAGCACACCTTTTGAAGCTAAGAAGTCTTTATCAAAAGATAAACATGGAGAAAGTGTTGATATTTATCTATACAGATCAATGATTGGTTCATTGATGTATCTTAATGCTTCAAGGCCAGATATTATGTTTGCTGTGTGTGCCTGTTCAAGGTTCCAAGTCAATCCAAAGGTGTCACATCTACATGATGTGAACAAGATTTTTAAGTATCTTAAAAGTCAACCCAATTTAGGATTATGGTATCCTAGAGATTCCACTTTTAAATTGGAAGCTTACTCAGACAGTGATTATGCTGGAGCTAATCATGATAGGAAATCCACAACAAGAGGTTGTCAATTCCTAGGCAGAAGACTCATATCATGGCAGTGTAAGAAGCAAACCATTGTTGCTACTTCTACAACTGAATCTGAATATGTAGCTGCTGCTCATTGCTGTGGACAAGTACTTTGGATTCAAAATCAATTGTTAGATTATGGGTTTAACTTCATGAACACCAAGATTTACATTGATAATGAAAGTACTATATGCTTTGTCAAGAATCCAGTATTTCACTCAAAGACCAAGCATATTCAAATAAGACATCACTTTATAAGAGATGCCTATCACAAGAAGCTTATTCAAGTCTTGAAGATTCATACAAACAAAAATGTAGCTAATTTGTTGACCAGGGCATTTGATGCAAAGAGATTTGAATTCTTGGTGACACATATTGGTATGCTCAACCAATAGACTGCTGCATATGTTGAGGGGAGGTAATAGCTATACAATTTTTATACTTATAGTCTATGTTTTGTGTTTTTGATGTGATTGTAGGTTGATAGAGAAAGATAAAAGAGGTTAAAATAATAGTGGAATGCATGAACTGGTCAAAATTGTGAGGTACCGTTATAACTCCAAGTACCGCTAGCACAAGTTCAAGTACCGAGTATGTTCCATGTACCGCTACATGTCCGTTGTACCGTTAAGGGTCTCTTTTGTAAATTTGGCGGTTTCTTCGTGCTTGGGTTTGTTATTTACTTAAATACTTACTCCAATTACATAATTGATTCACCTAATCTTTTATTCTTATTTCTTGATTCTATAACCTTCTCTCTAATTTTTCGATCATCAAAAATACTAATGACTGCTTTACAAGTGATCTCTAAGCATAATTTGGTTGCAAATCTTGTTGTGAATGATGACTCTCTTAGATTCCATAAGATTCTTGGTTTCTTATCTCGAAGTTATGTTCGTTTTTCACTCACTGTAAGTCCCATTGTCTTTGTTTCCATTGTTGAACAATTTTGGAACACTGCTGTGTTAGGTACTCGGTTTGATCAACCTTGCATTAGGCTAGGGTGAATCATAGAAATATATATGTAACTGAGGTACTGCTAAAGGCAAGTTTGAGATTAAATGATGAAAATGGACTTAGTATGCTTAATAACACAAAGATTCATGATGGCCTTGCAGCCATGGGCTATGAGGGTGGTAGGAAAGTCTTACTTTCTTTAAAGCTTTATTTTCACCTCAATGGAAATTGCTTTTTCATGCTATAATTCACTGTTTAAGCTCTAAAAGTACATCTTTTGATCAAATTCCTGTTGCATTGGCATCAGCTGGTATTTGTCTAGTAAATAACAGGGTTTTTAATTTTTCAAGATTAATTTTTGAAGGCATGACTAGGAATTTGGAAGGAACTAAAAAGTTTTTGATGTATCCTAGATTCATTTAGACTTTAGTTAGTGACCAAATACCTAACCTACCAGAGTTAACTAATACATGGGATGTTCCTACATTCACAAAGAGAACTTTCTCTTTCTTGACCAACAAGGCAATGCCTTTACAGAAATAGTTACACCATTGTTTGCTCATATGTTAGCCCAACCTGCCAACCAAGAAGGTGAGGAACCTAGCAATGCTAGTGTTTCTCAGCAAACTCCTTCTCACCAGAGTTCCCATTCCCTAGAAGATTCACAATCTTCTTCTCACAATGTTGGTGCTCCACCAAATACTGATGAGATGGTCCATACACCTGCTGCTTCTATTGCTGCTAGTGGTTCACCACCAGCACAAGCACCAGAGGTGGTGGATGTTGCAAATTTGACTGCTTTGTGTACTAGTTTGTCCCAACAGGTACAGGTGTTGCCAAAAAAAAAACTTGTTCAAGACAAGAAAATTGCTAAATTGGAAGCTATCCTAACCAAGTTGAGGTACAAAGTATCACCTTGGATGAGGCAACATAGATCTATTCAGAAGGCTTCACTCAAAAAGCAAAGATTCAGAAACCACAAGAAAAGGAAACTGAATGCAACCAAACAGGAGAGGAATTATGAAGAACAACCACCTTCTTCTGATAATCAAACAAGGATCTCTGGAAATAACATTAATTTTGAGCTGGATGAAGATGTCATTGGAACTTATGAAGATGGAACTGGTTTAGAGACTGGTGTGGATGAACCTACAAACATGGAGTTTCAACAGGAAGAACCACATCCTACTCATGAGGAGCCACAAGTTGAAGAAATGATGGTAACTCAGCCAACACCAACACCTCAATCACCACTTGAAGTGAATTTGAGTACTTTCTATGAGAAGTTGGAGGAAATATATGTTCAATTTCCTGTATCTTCAACTCCACCACCACAAAGACAAAATTGGTTTCACAAGAAACAGTCTTTGCAAGTACTGTCCAGATCAAGAATGAGCATTGGATCAGACACGACTAAAGAGGTGCAAGTTGAAAAGATAGCTTCAGTGGAAGAAAGAGTATCTGTAGATACACAAATGATTGAAGAAACAAATGTGTCTAATACTGGTGAAGTCAACATTGTTGAAGATCCAAGTACTGCTAAGCCAACTAAGCCGACTGCAAGTACTGCTGACATTGTTGAAGACCTAAGTACTGCTAAGCCAACTAAGCCGATTGCAAGTACCGTTGGTGATCATCATTCACTAGAAAGTCAAACCTTTTGGAGAGGATGAGACTTTATCCCAAATACTACTTGACTTAAGAGAGAAGAATTCAGCTGAGAAAGCAAAACAAGCAGAGGCAGAGAAGAAGACACAACAAGAAGTTCTTGCCAAAAAGGATCAAACTAAAGGTAAGAAAGTTCAAGCTTCACACCCTACTAAAGGAATAGTTATTCAATAGCAAGCTGATGAGGAAAGACCTTCCAAGCTGAAGAAGAAGCTACCTAAGATTAATCCAAAGGATAAGGGGAAGAAGCAAATACTATCAGAATCTGAAAATGAAAGTGATTCGGATGAAGACATAATCAAAGTCATGTATAGATTTAATCAATTAGACCATGATGAGGAATATGCTCTTAGAATGCAAGCTCAGATTCGTGAAGAAGACTTACAAGAAGAACTTGAAGCTAAGCAGCATTTGCTAGAAGCTAAGAGAATACATCAAGAATGGAACATACAAGAGTATGATAGGATTCAAGCTGAATTACCTGCAAGTGAGCTTCTTGCAGACTCATTGATAGCTGAAGAGAGAGATGCTTATGATGAAGAAGAGAAATCAAAGTTGATTGATGATCTAGTAAGGGAGCAACAAAGATTCTTTGCTGAAAAGAGAAGAAGAGAAAAGATTAAGCCTCTAACTACCATGCATATTAGGAATCAAATGATGAACTTTCTCAAGAAAGTTAAGGGTTTCACTCATATTCAGCTGGTCAAGAAGAATTTTGAAGAAAACAGGACTTTGTATGAGCAACATAAGAGAACTTAATTGAATTTTGATGAGATTGGATCTGAAGCAGATAGAATGGCTTTTAAAAGACATAGAAGACATCTGCAACAACAAAGACAATTTGGAAGCTCTCCTAAAATTGAGCCAAGTACTGCTGAACCTACAAATACATCTCCAACTATCAAGACCACTTATGTGAGGAAGAATAGAATAGAGAAGGTAAGTTCAAAGGAGGAAGAGACTGCTCAAAGAATGAATGAAGGAGATAAAGCTCAAGATATTGCTCAGACTAAAAATGTACAAGCAGTACATACACAGTCAACAGTACATGCTGAAGAAACGGTACATACAAACTTGGAAGAGGGTTCAACAGAATTTGAGGGAACCTCCAAGGGTGTTAAAAGGAAAAGATCAACAAAGAGAAAGCAGAAAGCCAAGAGGGCTAAGTCAACAACAGAAGATAGTGATGATGATGAGAGCTTGAAGAAGTACTTGAAGATAGTAAAATTTAAAGATCAATGTATTGATACATAGATTATTGGAAAGAGATCATCTATTGCTAGATGGATATACTCTATGGATCAAGGACTGGAAGCTCATGGAATTCAAAGAACTGATGGCACAACAAGAATATTCAGACTTTTGGAAGATATTCTTCACATTCTTGACAGACAAGATATTCAGGATCTTTTCAGGTTAGTTCAAGAAGCCAGTGCAGGTAAAACTGAAGTATCACTATTGTATAGGGAAATGCTCTTCATGTATGAACCACACAACTGTGATCAAGAAATGTTGAAGGAATGAGAGAATCAGGTTCCTAGTTACTGGAGATATTATAGGTCATGCGGATTGCATATTTTGGACATAGATGATGTTACCTACTATATGCTACAAGAGAAGAGTTATCCATTCAAAAGAAGATTGTTGGAAAGAATGTTGGAACAACAATTGGAAGTTACAAAAGAATCTGTTGATGATTTGGAGTTGATCAGAATGGTTAAACAACAAATCAAGGATTTGAAAGATGAGGAAGAAGCTGAGAAAGAGCCTTAAGTGTTTGACTTTCAGTCACACTTCACAAATGGTTCTCAGTTCACCATGTCTAACACACATAAGAACTGGCTAGTACATAAGCAAACGGTTTATGGTAAAGACTTCTCAAATCCGAGGAAAGCTGGTAGTTTTCTAAAAACTATATGGTTCTGACTCACCTTGTTTCGAGACAAAGAGTTGGCTAGTCCTAGACAAACGGAACTAGGTAAAGAATTCATCAAATCCGTTAATGGTTGACAATTTACCAAAAATTGTAGGGTTATCACTACACCTTATTCTTCATGAATAAAGTATTGGTTATTCCAGAGTGTACGTCTAACTGGTAAAGAATATATCAAATCCATTGATAGCTGGTGATTTGTTAAAAATCATGAAGCCAATACAATTGGTTTTTGTTGTTAACTGTTTTATTTCAGGTATGAAGATTGCAAGCAAAGAAGTATTCAAGAAGAAAATACTTAGAAGGTTTTGTCTCATCAAATCAAGACTGAATTTCATGATTAAGAGTTCATAGATTTAACTCAAGAAGACAATTAATGATGCTGCAAAGATAAATGAATGTTTACAAGACACAACTAGATCATAGTTTGAAGACAAAGATGATGTTCATGCTGTTTGAAGATTATCTTATCAGAAGAAAAGATCTACATTGAAGTGTTTGGCTACATTCAGTTGGATACAAATACAAATTACCAAGTTCAATCCAAGAATGAAGGAAAGACTGAATACATGTATTCTAAATACATCCAGTACAAGAGAAACAAGAAGACAACAAGTTATCATTCTTGTTTAGGGGAGGATTGTTGGGAATTATTTGTTAAGTGTCAAGTACCATTAGTGTTATTCAAGTACTGTTAGTTATCTTTCAAGTACCGTTAGTGTTAACGCGGTACATAGTAAGTACTACTACTTATAAAGTAAGTACTGCTATATTGATTAGGACGAATATATCTTTGTATAAGATATGCCATAGTTATAGTTAGAGTATATCTTATGTGATATACTTAAATAGTTAGAATATTGATAATATATCATTTGTGATATAGTTATCTTTATAAAATATTCTAAGGTTTCTAAGGTTCCTTACTCTATAAAAGGAACATAGGTACAATGTCATTCATGTACCTCATTCAAGTCGATTAATAAGAGAATCGAATAGTTAACAGTAATTCTGTTCTTTTGTGCTTTATAAGTTAGATTCCGCATAACTTATTTAGTTTGAGTAAGAGTTCTCAAAGTGTTTTAGTTTGATTACAAACTACTATACTAGTTCTTAATAGAATATAGATCCAATCAATGGGATCAACACACCTTCTCGAGAAGGATGCTCCTATTAACTTCAATGAGGATTGTGTTAGAGCTTTCGAAACTCTTAAAAGGAAACTTACCGAAGCTCTCATTCTTGTTGCTCCTAATTGGGAATTACCCATTGAAATCATGTGCGATGAAAGTGATTATGCAATAGGGGCCATCTTAGGGCAACGTTATGAAAAGCATTTCCGTCCTATCCATTATGCTAGTAAGACGATGACTGAGGCTCAACTTAATTACACAACAACAGAAAAGGAATTCCTTTCCGTGGTCTATGCTTTTGAGAAATTCTGACCTTATCTCGTCTTGACTAAAAGCATCGTGTATACGGACCATTCGGCTATCAAGTATCTCTTATCTAAGCAAGATGCTAAGCTAAGATTGCTTCGTTGGATGCTCCTCCTCCAAGAATTTGATGTTACCGTGCTTGAAAAAAAAGGAGCCGAGAATCTAGAGGTAGATCATCTCTCTCCTCTAGAAGATCCTCACAAAGATGTTTTCGAGAACAAGGAAATTACCGAAACATTTCCTCTCGAAACTCTCAGTGTAGTGAATTCTAAAGACACCACCCCATGGTTTGCCGACATTGCAAATTACCATGCGGGGAACTTCATAATCAAGGGTATGACGACACAACAAAAGAGAAAATTCTTTCGTGACGTCAAGTTCTATTTTTGGGACGACCCTTATCTCTTTTGGGTTTGTGCGGATCAACTCGTTTGATGTTGCGTTTTTGGTACTGAAGCTTCTAACATCTTTAGAGCTTGTCACGAGGGACCCACGGGTGGTCACCACGGTGCTAATATCACGGCTAAGAAAGTGTTTGTAGAACTTATGCACACGACTTAACCCAATACAAATAACATCATGGAATAAACCAAAAAGAAAGATTAGATTAGATGAAGAATGAAGAGAAAACAAAAAGGTTGTGAATTCCTAGTGAGAGAAAGACATAAGTTTCTCTTTCTACAATCTATGAAATGGAAAACACACACACAAATGAGGTGCTTAGTGCCTTTTATACTACAAGTGTAAAGTATAGAAGGCCTTCCTCATTTGTGTGTTCGGCACTAATTCTCGTTACATACCAAATATTATACTAGAACTCTCAACACCATTATGTAGCATTTTCCACGAGCTTCACAATGGTATATTATATGACCATCACTTTTAAATACGGCTAACAATCTCCCCCTAAGGGGTGGTCATGAAATATGTAACTTCACTTCTTTGATGTTGCAGACTTTGAAGCTCGTTGTCTTGAGAGTTCTTTCATAGTTCCTTTCATGACTTGTGATCTTAGATCTTTGATCTTGCCTTGACTTGATCTTGAAACTTTGCCAACTTGTGTTCTTGTGTCTTTCCCTACATACTCATATTTTGTGTTGTCTTGAAAGCTAGTTAACAATCTCCCTTGATTATCAGAGTAGCGGAAGTCTTTGTCTTTAGATGTTCTTGAGCTTTCTTCATTTACATGAGCATGTGGTCTTGAATTACGACTCTTGAGGTTACACCACCGTTTGCATTCCTCCGGTTTCCCGTTATATAGTACGAATACTGTACCTGTGATTAGGTAAGTTCAAAGAACTTCCTTGACAGGGTTTCCGGCTGTGGTAGTAATAACTAGATGTTACTTAGTTAAAAAGTTCGTTGTTCACGGTCTAATCGAATTGATTACAGTTTTAATGTGTGACTCAGTCGTTTTTGGTGAAAGGAAAAGAAAATGATTATCTATTTTTAAACTAAAAGTAAAAATGTAAAATGCCGTTCAGTAAAAATGGAAGCTTAAAAATTTAAACTAGAAATTAAGACTTAAAAATAAATGACGAGAACTTAAAACATGACAAGACGTAAATTTGAAAACTTAATAAAAATTAAAACTTGAGATTAGAACTAGATAAAACAAGTTTAAAATAACACTTAAGAAAAATGGCGGGAAAAATAATGCTTGAAAATTAAACAGGAAACAAGAAACAAAATCTAAGTCGGAAAACTAAATACTTAACCTATCTGGAATCCCTATGCTAAACCTTATTCGGAATCATCCACTTGCACATAATCCGGAATCAAGAACTCCAACTCAATTCGGAATAAGCTTGTCACCAACTAATTCGGAATATGAATCTTGAACCTAATCCGGAATACGTATCTCAAACTCAATCCGGAATACAAAGTTTTAGTATAATTCGGAATCCATCATCCTAACATAATCCGGAATCTAGGTCTTGAATGTAATCCGGAATGGACAAAATCACACACACAATTCAAGAAATGATTAGACCTAATCCGGAATCAAAGATTCCGGATAAGAGTTCGGAATGTGTTGTTCTCACCTAGTTCGGAATCCTGACTTTGTTCACTATCCGGAATATAAATTCCACAAACAATCTGGAATGCCAATTGTAGAAACTAGAAGGGGGGTTGAATAGTTTCTCTTCGATTGGTGACCAAATTAAAATTACTTTCAATTTGGTTTGTATCAAAACTATGTTTTACTTGAGGCTAAGTTGCATAATGATTAGGTTCAATTCAAATGCACTATCAAAGATAATAGGTAAGTGTAATGATAATGAAATAAGTAAAGAGTAAGGAAGGAGACAACCTAGTGGGAAGACACCAAGATTTATAGTGGTTCGACAACGAGGCTCTATCCTCGTTTCTACTCCACTCCTCGAGTACACCTACTCGAGATTTCCACTATATCCACAAGCTCCCTTCTCGGCGGAGAAAACCTTACATCGTTGCTTACATTATTTTCTGACACTAAGCTAAATGTCGAGACCTAATCTTTAGCTAGGACCAATCTACACAACGTTGCCTACTTCACAATTTAATGACACAAGGCTAGATGTCAGGTTCTAATCTAAAGGTAGAACCAATCTTCACGACGTTGCCTACTTCACCATTTTACGACACAAGGCTAGATGTCGAGTTCTAATCGAAAGCTAGAACCAATCTTCACGACTCTTCCCTTTGAAGCTAAGTGAGAACTTCACACAACACAACTACTAATCACTTTTAAGTTTAGTGAGAACTCACAAGACACAACCACATCACTTTATAGTTTAGTGAGAACTCCTAATCAAATCTATTACAACTCAACTAGACTTATCCAAGTACACACATGTATCTTGGATTTACACAACACAAATTAAAGCAAACACATATGCAATGGATGTACACAACAAATCCAAGTATCCACAAATAACTTGGATGAACACAACTAGTCCAAGTATTCATAAATACATTGGATTGACCTAAAACAAAAAGGGTATCATGATGAATATGACTAGCTCATAGATTCATCTTTATCACAACACTAGTGAGTGAGTGATCTTCTCATTGGACAAGGTAAAGGAGGGGATCAAGAGGATAATCATATGTAAACATCCTTAACAATTTAAGTGATCATTTACTAATGATTATGCTATAGAAAATAGAAAGAGGGCTGAGAAAAACGTCCAAGAGGCTTGCTGGAAATGAGATTTGACCCACTATATAAAGGAGACAAAGTATAACGGATCTATAACGGCTAGCTGTGCGCGCTACCTTATCTCAACCCGCGGTTCCATATCACTAAGGAACCGCGTAGGTACTTAAGGTACCGCCACTAGACTACGCTCCGTTTTTTGTCTTTTAGTGGGGTGGGAATATCTGAGGTATTTGAAACCTTCAAAGGATATTCTAACAGCATTTGGAATATGCTATTTTCAAATTTTCATTTTCCATTTTAATAAAACATTTTCTAAAAAAGAAAGTTTATTAAAAAGTCTTTTGTCATATTAACAAAAGTGAGTTTTAAGGATAATCATTTTGATGATCACTAAGTATGATTAAGAAAGGTTAGTGATATGATTATTACCTTGATGATAGTTTTAGTTAAATAATTCATTGTAACACCCCCAAATTTATTCAACTCAGTACAGCGGAAGACTAGTTGGTGTTACGGGATAGCACATTACTCACATCATAGACAACGCATAAAAATCGCGTCGTTTAATAATAAGTCATTTCCATTCATAAATATCAATGTTACATAGGTCCCAAGTCATATTAATTCATACAAAGTTTTACAAAGTGTTTGAATGGAAAATATTGTTTAAGTGCGGGCCATGAATTCTTGTTGTCTTCCCGAGAATTACCTTCAAGTACCTGAGATAAAACATGTTAAAAGAAAAGGTCAGCGATAACGCCGAGTGAATTCATAGAGTTTAATAAATTCCATCAATATAATATCAGTATAAAATTAATACTGAAAATCATTTTGTACAAATCATTTTAATAGGCCATAAAATAGCCAAAGTCATTTTATACAAATCTTTATCGAAAATCATAATATAGACATTTGCCTTAAAAACCGTTATACGAATCATTATCGTTAAAAACACCATACAATACGTTTTTGCAACGTTGTATAGATTAAATAAAACCATTATATGAATATGGTTATAAAAAGCCTTAAAAATCATTATACGAGCCAATGTCGTAAAAACGTCATACAATACGTCTTACGACGTTGTATGAAAATAAAAACCGTTATATGAGTATGGTTATGAAAACCAAAATACAATCATAATATCAATAGTATGACCCTGTATTGCTAGTCAGGCAATACATCGTAATTCGGAGCGTCTATTATTATTTTGTTAACTTGGATTATTATAAGCCGCATGACATTGTTACCTTACTAAACCGAAACGGGTAGCTAACCCGATACCAATTTTGCCCATCTAAAGTAGCGTGTCGTCACAAAGGTCACGCTATGGAAATCTTCTCATACATTAATTCGCTTACCAATCAATGTGGCACGACGGGGATCAACCGTCAAGGCGCGAACTGGGGTGATCGTCCCCAAATAGTACTATTAAATGCATAAGCGTCTACCAACTCCCGGTAGTTCACAATTCATGCTAATGGGACTTTTAGTGACATAACCTAACTTTAATAATCCATTTGATTTCATCTATCGGGTCCATTAATCATTTATCGGGTCATACAATCGGGTCATTCAATCATTCGGGTCCAAAATCAATAAACAAACAATCGGGACAAATGGTGTCCAAACTTTTATAAAAACTAACATGTTATCTCCCTCGCGGGTTTATAAAGCATTTATAAAACATTTAAAAGAGTGCGAGGCTATGAACTCACGTTGATGTGGGAAGGCGGGTTATCGGCAATTCGGACGTACGGTACGTGCTTCAATCACGGAAACCTATATAAATAATAATCGGTCTTAGACGTTTGTCCAATGACTTTATAAAAATATCAATTATGTATACATATGATGATTATATATATATATGATGATCAAGTGGGTTTACATATCCTTATTTACTCATTTTTGTGTTATGTGTCGATAACGTTCATACTAGTTTACTAGTTTTACCCGTTTATGTGTCTTAAATCCAATAAGCTTATTATAAGTTATTTAGCTTATCTTAATCCATTTTGTACCTATATTATCAGTATGTATACTTTCCAAGTTGGGCCTAAATGGGTTAAGCCCAATAAGTTCTTTTTATGGGTGTTTATCTTATTTAGTCCAATTATTAGCCCAAGTATTAGTCCAATATGTTTTAGTTAGCTCGTTAATGTCTGTATGCCCTAAAGTTCGGGTTTTATCGGTTTTTACTTGTTATACATGTCTATATCAGTATATAAGTTTTATAAAGTTTTCATTAGACGGGTCCAACCATCTAAGTTTTATTTAACAAAAACGTTAATTTTACGGCGATAGCCGAAAAAGTTGTAAAAATCAAGTTTATAGTTTTTATTACTTATAAACATTATTTCAACACCATTTATATAATTTATCCATTTGATTAACCTTTTATATATATTTATATAAATAAGTTTTATAAGTTAGTGGGCTTTTATTTTACATTTTATATATTAAAATGTGAGTGCTTATATAATAGTATTATTCTTTAATTTCCAAAAATCTGATTTTTAACTTCATCTTCACCAAAAGTGCCATATCTTGAGTTATACATGGAGATAGAAGCTCAAATGTTTATCACATAAACTACATGATATGTGCTACATTTAACTCTTCCATAGCTACTGTTGAATCATCTTCTAAATATTTTCTAAAAATCGTCCAAAACAGTAACTTCAGATTTATACCCTAAACTTGTTTTGATCATATCTCACTCATTATTTTGATTCCATTGCATGGCCAACTCTCACATGTGTACAAGACCCATAGCTTACTGTAAATCCATTCTACTTCATCATTTTATCAGTCCATGACCTGTTTACTTACTGTTTTATACAACCAAGTAAATTAATCAAGATTTTAACCTTGTTTCATATGGTTTTCACCTTTTTAATCATGTTTATCAACAACAAATCCCCACATAACATTTTTATCATCATATAATCATCATAAATATATACAATAGGAAATAAAATACATGTTTTCATAATCAAAATAACAAGAAGTTGAGGAGGACAATCTTTATACCACCAAGTTGATGTTGGTTATGATTTGGACATGGTTTTTGATGGAGAAACTTGTGCTTAGCCAACACCATCTTCAAGAACTCCAATCTTCATCAACTCCTTGTGGAAAATCAGCCCCATGACACCATGAAAACTCCTCCATGGATGTTATAAGTTGCACCAATCTTCATCTTTTTGAATGGAGATTAACATATGTTAATTATAACATATGTTTATGGTTAAAGTTTGTATGAAAGGTGGTGTTTGATGGAGATGAGGGACGGCCCAAAAATGAGTGTGAGAGAGAGGAGAGTTGTTTTGCATGTGTGTAAATGAGATGAGTTGTTTTGGTAGCTAGTTTTGAGGTTTGGTTAGCTTACAAAGTAAGCTTAGACAAGTGTTAAGTTACATGTTATAAACTTGCCACATAAGTTGGCTTGGTGGCTTCTTTAGGCCGGTATGAATGGGGTGGGACAAGTGTCCCACTTGTCTCATCCCATTTATTTACGGGTACTTCTCGATTCTAGTTTCCTCGATTTGCGTGCCCTCGGGTCGTTTTACGAAAAACGGTTTTATAAATTATGAATCGACGTCACAAAACGAATCCAATAAAAATTGTCTCATCAAAAACGGAGTTCGAAAACGTAAATACGTAATCCTAAGGTTTCCGGTTTAGTCGTAAAGGACGTCAAATTAAAATCATAAGTCCTAATCTCTTCTCGTAAATTTGTGAGTTTATGAACCAACTCAAATTTAAAACTCCAAAATAATATTCACAGATAAATTTATTTTCTAAATTGTTGGACTGTCACCAAAGACGGTGTATGTAAACGTAAGCACGTAACGTAGAATCCTCCGGTTTAAACGTAGTCGATGCAACTTCAAGACGTAAATCCAAATTACTTCCCAAAAATATGTGAGTTCATATTGTAACATTTAAAATAATGTTTTCAAATAAATATTGAGAATAAAATATCAATCATAAATTGACGGATTGTCACAGCATTTACCCCTAAACAGGATCTTTGTCCTCAAAGATCATCTTACCTTACTACTCGCTTTTTATAGAGTGAAAGCCATGTGGGTATTTCCTCCACATTCGGTCTTTTCTCACAAGTGTAATTACAATACGCGAGTTTCATCAAACATAACTACGGGAATAAGATCAGGCTTAATGTTGACTTACTTTCTCTATCCATGATGTTCACGGGTTTTTGATGAATGCAACTTTTCGCCGATCTAAGCTCTATTAAGAATAATCAGAATTTCACTTGATAGATATTCCATCAAGTGCGATTTACGAAACATAATTCACGCGGTTCTTGAAGTCCTAGGGTAGATCCAGCTTATATGCCTTTTAATCCCAACTTTTACATCATTTCAATGGTCCCATACAACGGGGACTTATATCCTATGATTTGTCAGATCATGAATTCATCTTTCCAAGGTTAAAAATTGTGGCATAGCTTCGCTACCCATTTGGCACTTCAAGGTCTACATTTCACATTCACATAACCTCTTGCCCACTATCGGCCGTTAATAGTCAAATCCAAATTCCAACAATCATTTCAGATTTCGCGGGCCGGGTATTTTGTAAGGATAGGTTCGCCATCATAGGAACCTTAAACCTAAAAGACATGTCCAACTCACAGTGGGTGTATGTCGGATTTCTTCATCTCAACTTCTGCTTACAGATGCTCTAATATTTAGATCCTAACGAGATTTGATCTCAATCCTAATACGATGATTATCAATGATAATCTTTCCAAAGGAAAGCGATTATACAGTTCTTTACCAAAGGTCAATCATTCAAACACAAAACAACACTTACATTACCTTGTATCGTTACTTTACCTCGTCCCTTCAATTAGGGGTGGTACATAGTACTCTCATCAAGATTCATTCACAATGACTTCTGAGCAAATCTCTAGAAATTCGATGCGAAGCGAGGATCTTGACATAGATGATCGATATAGGCATGCTATGTTTACATAACTCTTTTGCATTTATCATTAACGAGAATGATTCTGTCGACGATAACCCAAATCAAATTAAATTCAGATGATGACCTTTGCAGTAGCTAGACGTTTACTAATGTATGAGGCGATGTCTGCCTTCATAATTGCCATCAGTACAACTTCTTCAGACAAAGATACTTTAGTCATAAATGACATAAATAGAATACTTATACTTACAAATTCCAACATAACTCTATCTCACAATCCTCTATATTTAGGCAACCACCAGTGGCCTTTAAAATATTTAACGCTATCGGCTTCTCAATTCTAATGGTTCACATTAGCCGCGAACCACTCTTATTATCTATATTATCCTTTTTACCAACATCGTTTATTTTTATATTGTTCGGCAATTTAGTTTGCACAATCATTATTAAGAAATATATCTTAATTGGTTCTTTATCCTTTTTATATATAATATGTCAGTATCCATATTCACTTCTCATGATGATGTAATTATCATGTCCATAATTCACTCAGATATTCTTTCTATATTATGCGTCAGTAATTACGTTCACTTTCCTGATGAAATAAATATCATAACCGTATTTATTCAAAATTCTTTCTTCATATCTTCTATCTTTTAGTTTCGTCTTTACTATTATCTTTATCTGTTTTACTCAATCTGTCGTTCTAAAGCGTCGGTAATTATTATAATTAATTAAATAATTATTATTCAATTTTTATGAAACGTAAACGTAAAAGTTTTAAATTTCTTAGTTCGACCAATTATATAAAATATTCAAAATAAATTTGAGTTTAATTTACAAGATTTTCGTTGATTTATCGAAAATATTTAATAAGATTTCGTAAATGTTCGAAAAATCTTTGTTTATACTTTGGTCAAAGTTTTCTTAGTTGAAAAGTAAAAATTGTCGTTTCAGATTTCAAGTCATAAATTATATAATTTCCTCAATTCTTCTTAAGTTGTCTAGAAGTATACACAAACATTTACCCCTAAACAGAAGTTTAGTTAAATGGTTTGTGTATAAGGGAGTAATCCCTTTAAACATCCTTTGTTAATACATTTGTCAAAATATATTTCCATTTCTTTTTGGTAAAATCCAAAGTCTTAAAAGGGCTCTTAATTTTTGAAGAGTCTTTATGCATACATCTTACCATTATTAATCCAACGGTCATTTTATGTAAAGGATTAAGTTTTTAATCCCTAAGCGTTAATGGTTCTAATCTTTGAAAAGTCAATATAGCTTCCATTATCTATTAATCACATGGTTAAATCATGTAAAGAATTAAGTCTTAAGTCTTATGTTAAATATTTAAGGTACATGTTTTCATTGTTCGGCCAATTCAGGGCAATCTATAATAATTATTAACTCATTCTTATTTTTATATACAAACAATTGGTCCTTAATGATCTCAAGCATGAATTTATCAATTCACCGCTTACACACGTTATTCACCAAATTTATGAATACTACTTGTGCATTAGTCAATCCAAACGACATAACATGAAACTCGTAATGTTCATTACAAGTACCAGATGTAGTGATTGGAATAGATAATCTCTTTCGCAGATGCGAAGTTGATAATAACCATGCTATGGATCAAATTTGCTAGAACCTTGTAAATGATCGAACAATTCTTCCATTTCGAGTTATGGATATTGTTTTCGATTGTCAATTTACTCAGTCACAGTATTCTATAAATATAAGGAAAGATAACACCATAGCTCTTCAGGATGACAGGCTTGGTATAATAAAATCTTTCTCCGACAACTTTCTCAGTTGTACGGTAATTCCTTAAATTCAGATGGTGCTGACGTACAATGCGCAAGCCCCAAGTGCAGCATCGAGAATATAATTAATACCAGTTTCAACTTGCCTTAATGGCGAAAGTCTAGGTAATTCACCAACCAATACCTCCTAAAGTTTAGATAATATAAACATCTTTTAATAAGTTCATATTAGGTTCTTCTAGATTATAATATCTATAACTAGTTCACAACCATTCATGGTATAAATTTTAAGTCTAAATGCAGGATATGGTCATCCATCAAGAATTATTTAGATCACTTTTGATAATCAACATCTTATCTTTTAAGGGAATTCTACTCGAGTTCCCATTAATTAAGACAATGTCGTCATGTCATAATCAATCAATCCATTCTATCAGCACTATCAACTTTCCAGTTGCATTGCCGTCGATAAGATGTGAACTTCTCAAAAGACTAATAATAACTCATAATCCTTCACAAATTCAAGGATACATGGAGACACAACTACCATTAAAAGAGTAAGGTCAACGCATAATCTATGCGAGAGAATTTCAAATCAGATACAGACGAAAACATTTAACGAATATGAATATATCCCATGTTTTCATAATTTGAGTACGCATTCGAAAGCTCCTCGGATCGTTACCCAGGTCATTCATATGAAATCAAATCATAAGAAATGATAGGAACGTCGATACATCCAGTCGGGTATCAACACTCGGTAATCAGATACTTTTCCTAAGAATCTCACTACGGGAGAATTGGACAAGAACGGAATATCAATTGTCAACTAAGAAAAATTCCACGGATGAGTAAATTCGACTCAGAAGAATAGATGCTACAGGCACATGTGTAGGTGTCCTTAACATTATGTCCTTATTTTTCACTTCTTGCAGATCTCATAAAATTTATTCTTTCACAATCTTCAAAGAAAATGTAGTGTTTATTCATTAGTTTTATGGTGACTACTAATCAGTCTTGCATAGTCCATTCCAAATTGTATGTAGGCGCGCAACTATATACAATTTCAAGATTAACGATGCAATACTCAGTTCGTCAAAATTTTATCATCATGTTTATAATAAAAACATTTTCACACTTAATTCTTAAATAAGAATCAAAAATAAATTTACAAAGATTTTCTTTGTTATGGAAACAGTTAAGTTTTCCAAAGCGTCTCATAAACAACTTCATTTCAATAACAATCACTTATAAATCTCACTTTTAAATAATCCATATAGTGATGAAAATTCAAATTTTCTCAAGGGATACTGTTTTAACTTTATAAAAACAATGTGTGATCTGCAAAAGAGTGATGGAAAGATGTTCACCAAGAACTAACTTTAATATATATCAGGAAATGAGCTTAGCCAAATAATCATGAGGTTCATGATCTCGATGGCACTCAGGAATACAAAGAGAATAATCTACAACGTAACTCAATTTGAGATGAGTACTTGTTCAATGGTTGCATCACTAATGCGAACATTAGGATGAAGCAATAAAAGATAGATAACATCGATACATGTAGAATTTAGCAATCAAAGGTATTCTTTTCATTAATCACAAACAAGTCAAAATTGTACCGTAACACATTACGTGTCACTATGTCATACAATTCTCAGAACTCGTCCTACCAACTGATATCTCAGTTAAGTTAGGGATTTTTAAAAGATACCACAATGAATACTAATCTACAGGAGTCATTAGGTGTTCCACATGTCCCAGAAGATCCATCGGTCTCAATTCAAAAGAGATTTCTTCAATTAATTTCTTAGATACTGGGCATCCTCATTAGTGGAAAATGGCCTAGGAACAACCCTTAACACAGACCTACAATCAATTAAAACCTTATAATTCATTCACAAAACTTAACGACTTCCTCTTAACAATCTCATATTCCATATAGGATAAGTTTTACTTTATTCAAGTTTCAACAAATTTTATACTCAATTCGATATCCTACTTCATTCTCCAATACTTTCAATCTTATTTTTCGGCCTTGTAAAGGCAATACAATCTCAATATAAATCAACACTTAATTTCCAATCCTATTAGCTCTTACAACAACAATTATCAAATGAGTCATTAATATGAAATGACTTTATCATTCAACTAGACTTCTCGGAAAGGTACTAGTGGCATGAGGCTTTTGGGTAATGGTTCCAATAACAGCCTCAAGTGCAACATTCACCTTTTCGATTTCAAATTTAAGAATTGGATGACAACGAATCAGATGACATCTTTCTAGGTGGTAACGTTTTGTCAAACTCCACTCTATAAGAAAAGATCGTCATGACATCGATATCAGATTTAATCTCGCCAATTCTTTTTCAATATCACAATCAACTAATATCTACATTTCTACGAATATCAACCATTTGTTGGGATCATAAATATCCACAACTTGGTTTAGATCTAGGATAGCTAGAATTCCTACGAGAATAGCTTCGATTAATTTACTAGGGGAGTTAGGGTTACTTGTGACAATCGACGTCGTATAAATACCTCGTATAAAAACCAAAATAATCATCAAACAATCATATAATAAAATTACATCATATATATATAATCCAAGTTATATATATATATTAAAATAACACTTCTCAGTCTTGGCCTTGTCGGTAACTCGGGAATTCTTCGGCACCGTTATAGTCAAAAGATTTTTAGACATTTTAGGAAAATGTTTATAGTTAAAAGATTTTGAAATGTTTTATTCAAAACCTTAGTTTTAAAAATCTTTCGTTCTCTATAACGAGAGCTCTGGTACCAAACTGTAACACCCCCAAATTTATTCAACTCAGTACAGCGGAAGACTAGTTGGTGTTACGGGATAGCACATTACTCACATCATAGACAACGCATAAAAATCGCGTCGTTTAATAATAAGTCATTTCCATTCATAAATATCAATGTTACATAGGTCCCAAGTCATATTAATTCATACAAAGTTTTACAAAGTGTTTGAATGGAAAATATTGTTTAAGTGCGGGCCATGAATTCTTGTTGTCTTCCCGAGAATTACCTTCAAGTACCTGAGATAAAACATGTTAAAAGAAAAGGTCAGCGATAACGCCGAGTGAATTCATAGAGTTTAATAAATTCCATCAATATAATATCAGTATAAAATTAATACTGAAAATCATTTTGTACAAATCATTTTAATAGGCCATAAAATAGCCAAAGTCATTTTATACAAATCTTTATCGAAAATCATAATATAGGCATTTGCCTTAAAAACTGTTATACGAATCATTATCGTTAAAAACACCATACAATACGTTTTTGCAACGTTGTATAGATTAAATAAAACCATTATATGAATATGGTTATAAAAAGCCTTAAAAATCATTATACGAGCCAATGTCGTAAAAACGTCATACAATACGTCTTACGACGTTGTATGAAAATAAAAACCGTTATATGAGTATGGTTATGAAAACCAAAATACAATCATAATATCAATAGTATGACCCTGTATTGCTAGTCAGGCAATACATCGTAATTCGGAGCGTCTATTATTATTTTGTTAACTTGGATTATTATAAGCCGCATGACATTGTTACCTTACTAAACCGAAACGGGTAGCTAACCCGATACCAATTTTGCCCATCTAAAGTAGCGTGTCGTCACAAAGGTCACGCTATGGAAATCTTCTCATACATTAATTCGCTTACCAATCAATGTGGCACGACGGGGATCAACCGTCAAGGCGCGAACTGGGGTGATCGTCCCCAATTAGTACTATTAAATGCATAAGCGTCTACCAACTCCCGGTAGTTCACAATTCATGCTAATGGGATTTTTAGTGACATAACCTAACTTTAATAATCCATTTGATTTCATCTATCGGGTCCATTAATCATTTATCGGGTCATACAATCGGGTCATTCAATCATTCGGGTCCAAAATCAATAAACAAACAATCGGGACAAATGGTGTCCAAACTTTTATAAAAACTAACATGTTATCTCCCTCGCGGGTTTATAAAGCATTTATAAAACATTTAAAAGAGTGCGAGGCTATGAACTCACGTTGATGTGGGAAGGCGGGTTATCGGCAATTCGGACGTACGGTACGTGCTTCAATCACGGAAACCTATATAAATAATAATCGGTCTTAGACGTTTGTCCAAGGACTTTATAAAAATATCAATTATGTATACATATGATGATTATATATATATATATGATGATCAAGTGGGTTTACATATCCTTATTTACTCATTTTTGTGTTATGTGTCGATAACGTTCATACTAGTTTACTAGTTTTACCCGTTTATGTGTCTTAAATCCAATAAGCTTATTATAAGTTATTTAGCTTATCTTAATCCATTTTGTACCTATATTATCAGTATGTATACTTTCCAAGTTGGGCCTAAATGGGTTAAGCCCAATAAGTTCTTTTTATGGGTGTTTATCTTATTTAGTCCAATTATTAGCCCAAGTATTAGTCCAATATGTTTACTTAGCTCGTTAATGTCCGTATGCCCTAAAGTTCGGGTTTTATCGGTTTTTACTTGTTATACATGTCTATATATCAGTATATAAGTTTTATAAAGTTTTCATTAGACGGGTCCAACCATCTAAGTTTTATTTAACAAAAACGTTAATTTTACGGCGATAGCCGAAAAAGTTGTAAAAATCAAGTTTATAGTTTTTATTACTTATAAACATTATTTCACCACCATTTATATAATTTATCCATTTGATTAACCTTTTGTATATATTTATATAAATAAGTTTTATAAGTTAGTGGGCTTTTATTTTACATTTTATATATTAAAATATGAGTGCTTATATAATAGTATTATTCTTTAATTTTCAAAAATCTGATTTTTAACTTCATCTTCACTAAAACTGCCATATCTTGAGTTCTACATGGAGATAGAATCTAAAATTTTTATCACATAAACTACATGATATGTGCTACATTTAACTCTTCTATAGCTACTGTTGAATCATCTTCTAAATATTTTCTAAAAATCGTCCAAAACAGTAACTTCAGATTTATACCCTAAACTTGTTTTGATCATATCTCACTCATTATTTTGATTCCATTGCATGGCCAACTCTCACATGTGTAAAAGACCCATAGCTTACTGTAAATCCATTCTACTTCATCATTTTATCAGTCCATGACCTGTTTACTTACTGTTTTATACAGCCAAGTAAATTAATCAAGATTTTAACCTTGTTTCATATGGTTTTTCACCTTTTTAATCATGTTTATCAACAACAAATCCCCACATAACATTTTTATCATCATATAATCATCATAAATATATACAATAGGAAATAAAATACATGTTTACATAATCAAAATAACAAGAAGTTGAGGAGGATAATCTTTATACCACCAAGTTGATGTTGGTTATGATTTGGACATGGTTTTTGATGGAGAAACTTGTGCTTAGCCAACAGCATCTTCAAGAACTCAAATCTTCATCAACTCCTTGTGGAAAATCAGCCCCATGACACCATGAAAACTCCTCCATGGATGTTATAAGTTGCACCAATCTTCATCTTTTTGAATGGAGATTAACATATGTTAATTATAACATATGTTTATGGTTAAAGTTTGTATGAAAGGTGGTGTTTGATGGAGATGAGGGACGGCCCAAAAATGAGTGTGAGAGAGAGGAGAGTTGTTTTGCATGTGTGTAAATGAGATGAGTTGTTTTGGTAGCTAGTTTTGAGGTTTGGTTAGCTTACAAAGTAAGCTTAGACAAGTGTTAAGTTACATGTTATAAACTTGCCACATAAGTTGGCTTGGTGGCTTCTTTAGGCCGGTTTGAATGGGGTGGGACAAGTGTCCCACTTGTCTCATCCCATTTATTTACGGGTACTTCTCGATTCTAGTTTCCTCGATTTGCGTGCCCTCGGGTCGTTTTACGAAAAACGTTTTTATAAATTATGAATCGACGTCACAAAACGAATCCAATAAAAATTGTCTCATCAAAAACGGAGTTCGAAAACGTAAATACGTAATCCTAAGTTTCCGGTTTAGTCGTAAAGGACGTCAAATTAAAATCATAAGTCCTAATCTCTTCTCGTAAATTTGTGAGTTTATGAACCAACTCAAATTTAAAACTCCAAAATAATATTCACAGATAAATTTATTTTTTGAATTGTTGGACTGTCACCAAAGACGGTGTATGTAAACGTAAGCACGTAACGTAGAATCCTCCGGTTTAAACGTAGTCGATGCTACTTCAAGACGTAAATCCAAATTACTTCCCAAAAATATGTGAGTTCATATTGTAACATTTAAAATAATGTTTTCAAATAAATATTGAGAATAAAATATCAATCATAAATTGACGGATTGTCACATTCATTTTATGTTTTACACTAAATGTGTTGTATGGTTTGTTGTGATCAAAACTAAGAAAGATTAGTTAACACTAATAATGTTTTTAGGCATCACTTGCATTAACAATCTCCCCCTTTTTGATTACGACAAACGATAAACTCATTTACGTAGAAACACAATATATGGAATTATTAACTAGTTTATCACTATCATTTCTCCCCCTTTGTCGTAGCAAAAAGGTTAGCACAAGTCTTTGAAGAACATCAAACTTTGCTAGTAGCTCCCCCTTGGTGGTTGCTCCCCCTTGCTTTGGGCACCAAGTTTGTGAGCTAAGGTGACATGCTACACAAAGGTTAGTAGAAAGGAAAGAAACACCAATGTATATATGATCACTACCTACTAAGTAACTTGAGAGGGAGAGAGAGAAGAAATCTCAAATTAGAAGCAAGTATTTTGCTAAGTATGTCCAAAGAGGTAATTGACAAAATGAAGCTTCAATCCGATGAAGATGATAAGCTTGTCAATGGATTAAAGTTTAGAATTTATGGAATCACCCATAAGCAATTGTAAAAATTAACCATGATCAACTCAAAATAGAACTAATGAAATAACACACAAACAACACAAAGGTTATATAAAAGAAAAAGACACAACAAAGAAGATAGTCTTACACGCAATATGAGTATCTAA
This sequence comes from Glebionis coronaria, assembly GCA_025667525.1. Classification (NCBI taxonomy): domain Eukaryota; kingdom Viridiplantae; phylum Streptophyta; class Magnoliopsida; order Asterales; family Asteraceae; genus Glebionis; species Glebionis coronaria. Next base: position 176,994,126 of record CM046881.1, on the reverse strand, counting down.
AAGCAATAAATATGGAAAATAAACCACTAAGCATAAGCTAGTCTAATAGTGATATTTTCCAAGATTGCAAAAAAAAATAAAAGACTAAAAAGATGACGATGCATCATTCGAAGTTTTATCCACCGGAACGAAAACTTGAATAGGAGGTCGAGTGAGGAGGAATTCAAGAAAATTTAACTTCTCATACACATGAGCAAGTTCAATTTATTGAAATCGACAACAAGCACACGAGGATCCATGATGCAACATAAAATCATTTGATGGGGGTATGGAATCAAACTTAGGGTTTGGTGGTGGTGGGGTAATGGGTTTGGGAATGTTTTCACAATGCCTTGTGAGGTTTGGGAAGGTTGAAAGGTCATTGAGTTGAGGGGTATTGAAGGATTGTATTGGTGGGGGAACATTTTCTTTTGCTCCGGTGATGGGGTTTATGGTATAAGTCTCATTCCAATACTTGATTGGAGAGAAGGTAGGGTTTTTGGGTGGTTTGGACGAAGATGGTTCATTCTTCTTAACCCAAATAGGTCGAACCGAGATTTTCGGTTTCTTTGAAAGCTTGGATGGGGAAGCTTTGGCTGAGTGGGGTTGTGACAAAGAAATGTCAAGGTTAGGAATGTAGTAGTTAGGCATTGTGAGAGTGTGAGAATGAAATCTCAAGGTTATGTGAGAATGAATTCTCAAGGTTGGGAAGGTGTGAGAATGAAATCTCAAGGTTGTGTGAGAGTGAATTCTCAAGGTTGGGAAGGTGTGAGAATGAAATCTCAAGGTTGTGTGAGAGTGAATTCTCAAGGTTGGGAAGGTGTGAGAATGAAATCTCAAGGTTGGGGTATAAGTAAAATGTAATCAAGGTAAGAATTTGAATAAAAAGTGTGAAGTGTCAAGGAATGTTTAGTCAATTTGAGTAAACAAGGAATCTTGACAAGGTATAGGGTTTTAAAAGTTTTGACCAAAAATTCGTCAAAAACTGATTTCTGCCCGCGGTACCTTAAAGGGACCGGCGGTTCCATATCGCCAGGGAACCGCGGGGCTTTAAGGATCCGCGTCCAGTGGACTTGAAACCAAGTTTTTACAGGTTTTGAGAAAAACTAAGATTTTTACAAAAAGTTGCAAATCTTGGAATTTCACCTCTATTAGCACAAAATTATGCTAGGGTTGCATAAAGCAACACATTCACAAAGAATGTATTGACAAAGGGTGACAAAATAATTTAGATATCATTTTGAACCAATTTTAGTTAAGTTTTTAGAGGTTGTGATAGATTTAGGTTCAATTTTAATTTCAAATTAAAGTTGATTAATGTGCACATAAGGATAGAAACACACAAAGCTAAATCCATATATCAACAACATGAATCATTCATGAAGGAAGAAAGTACAATGACAAATAAAACTAACTAATACATAGCTAGCTTAACATTAGATCTAGATAAGTAGTCTTCTTTGGCTTGGTTTTGTTGAAAACTCTTATTAAGAAAACTCCATCATTCATCTCCTAGGAGGAGGCATGGAGAACAAGGCAAGCAAGAACTCTTGCAACCTTCTATGTAGTCCATACATATCCATCCTAAGGTTATAGATGATGTAGTGGTTGTAAAGACAACATGGACAACTAGGACCATGTGTTTGTTGAAACCCATAGTATGGATCACCCAAAAGGATGGAAAGTGGAACACCCAAAATTGGAATGTTTGAGTTGGGTGGAGGTGAGGAGGCAAGTTCTCCAAGGGTGATGTGGGTGAGAGTGGAGGCATGTTCCCTAAAGGGGAAATGGGTGAGTGTGAAGGTAAATTCTCCAAGGTTGGTGAAATAGGTGAGTTATGAGGGGTAAATGGTAAAGTTACCAAAGTGTCATCAAAGTCATTCACAAAAGGAATGCTTTGGATTGGTTGGGGTTGTGTGGTTACATCCAAGGGTGCACTTGGAATGAAGGTTGAAGAAAGCTCATTCATTCTTGAGTTGAATGAAGAGGAGGTAGAACCAATGGAGTGGTTAGTAGCATAGGTGGATGATGTCTTGCATGGTGCAAGAGGTGGGGAAGGTGATGAAGAAATGAGGATAGGAACCATCTCATTCTTAGGTGTGTGGAAAGGTGAGGAGTTAGGCTAGGCTACCTTAATCCTTATTTTGAGTGTTTTCTTTGGGGTGGAGGTCTTGGAAGTGTTTGAGGTTTTGGTACACACCATGGTTGTTTAGGGTTAAGGGAGGTATGTTTGATGTGTGAAGAACATGGCAAACAAGGTGGGTTTAAATGGGTGAGGGGATGATCCAAACTAGTAATGGGTTAAAATCATATTAGGTGAATAATGAATTTAGGTAAGCTAGTTAAGGAAATGTGAAGTTTATTACTGAAAATTATGCAAGGTTTACATAGATTTAAGAAAACAGTGTAAAGCAAAAGATGTTGTCGTGCATAGTGGTCGGCGGTTCCTTATCTAGGACCCGCGGTTCCTTATTGATAAGGAACCGCTGGTTGATATTGAACCGCGACCAGTGGTTTCAAAAAATCTTTCATCCTAGTTTTTGTAAGACCCATATTTTTCCCAAAAGATTCACAAGCCAAAGTTAACTACAGATCATAATCTAAGTAAGCTAACTATCACAAAGATGCACAAAGCTATCTAAAATCACAAACATCATGGCATAAACAATATTAAGGATCAAAATAGATAATAATCCAAACATGTAGCATAAGTTAATACACATTCAAGATTATAAAAAATATTGTTCAACATTACATGTTTACCAACATGTATTCTTTGAAAACTTCAAAGCTTTCACCTTCTCTTTTTGCCCAATCCCTTGATCATATTCCCCAAGAACTTGAAACCTTTTCTTGATTCAACCCGGTGTTCGTGCAAATCCCCTCGAGTTCTAAGGTTCTCACGATAAAGATGCTCCATATTGAGATCTTCCGGAACATCACTAGAAGGGTGAGGAGGAGGAGCTAAGTCTTCAAAATCATCCTCGAATTGATTTGAGGATGGATGGGAGTTACTCGAAGAGTCAAACTGAGAACTAGGACCGACGCCATCACCATCACTTGGTGGCATATCGGTGTCCTCATCATCCGGCTCTTGATGGTCGGATTTTCTCGAACCACGGTCACTTCTTGGCTTTCGTTCATACGCCTCTTGAACCGGGTGAAAGCGAGAAAGATCGAGTTGAGGAAAATCTTGACCAACCCTTCTAAAGAGGCGAGTAAGAAGCATAGCATAAGGGAGGTTTGTTTTGGGTTTAGAAAGAGCATAATTTATAAGTCGAGCGATGTAATATGCAAGATTATACTTGGTGGAAGTAAAAAGGCAAAACAACATATGCCCCATGAAAGCCGGGATATGATCTCGGTTCCCACCAAGACAAAAGACATTTTCCCTAAGGATGTTTGCCCATTGGAGCATGTAATCCTTAAGGTCGCTTGAGAGCACTTCATACCTATTCACATTTCGCACATTTGTATGAAGGCTTCTCACAACGTTTCCACTACGCTCTTTCGTGATGATTTCAAGGATGAAATTTAGATCAACTTCGGTGGTGTCATTTGGAGGTTTATCGTTAGACTCCAAGAGAGCATCTAGTCTCCACTTATCCGTAAAACGACAAGTGCCTTCAAATGGCACACCAAGAATATCACCAAAGTCATCGAGGGAATATTGAATGATTTGACCATTCAAAAAGAAACGAATAAAGATTTGGTCGTTGATTTCAAGCATGGAGTAAGTACTAAAGAACTCAAGAAGAAACAAAGGATAAATTACCTCGTCTATGTAGAGCAAACAATCAAACCCAACAAGCTCGAACATAGAGTTGATGTAATTATCTCCCGCTATTCTTGAATCTACAATCCTACCCTCATAGAAATTACGAGAGGAAAGGGATGGGTAAGAGTTTTGGAGTTGAGGGGAAAAAATGGTTTGAGAAATGTCGGGCATATAATCTCTAGTGAGCTGATGATCTTTTTGATATTGAGAAGGCATGATTAGTACCTAAATAAACACAAGAAAATATTTCTCCAATCACTCATATGAAAAATAAAATCAAAGATCAAAAATATGAGAATGTGTTATATCAATTTCTTGACAAACATAGGATTGAATCCATATCATTCTCATGTTCACAATGTGTCTATTCCATCATTAACCAAGAACACATGATCTATGTTAGATCAACAATGAATTAGAACATTGGTTTTTCAAAAAAAGGTTTTTAGGTAAGCATTAACAATGTCATTACCTACTTGTTCATGGGTTCATCTCAAATCCATCTTTTAACCAAAATCATTTAGCCAAAATTCGGATTTGTTCTACAAGTGGGTTTTAGTGAAATCTTAATGAATATGAACCTAAGGAATCATAGTAAAATAACCATGTCAACCCACATTCCGATTAAGGTTTTAATTCAATTTCAATTTTAAAAATCCCAAATTATGAAAGGATGAACCCTAGAACAAAATAGATGAAATTGAAAGAAAATACTTACAATTAATTGATGTTAGATGAAGGATGAGTGAAACCCACAACTTGGAATCAATTAATTTGAGTGATTGAAGGTTTTGGAAGCTTCAACAATGGTGGAAAACAAGAAACCCGTCGGCTGTGTGTTTTTGGGAGAGAGAGATAGTGGTTTGAAAATGAATAAAATAATCAAACTAACGCTCTGACAAAAGTTTATGCCCGCGGTTCCTTATCGATAAGGTACCGCGGGTTTGAGCCGCCTAGATAAGGAACCGCCTACAGAGGCAGGTTTTTATCTAAGAAAAACGCCAAATTTTGAAAACCAAGTTTTTCTAAAATACTTAAATTTAAATCATGAGCCTTTTAGAATATCATTGGGTCATCATAACACTAAGCAATATTCCTTAACGAAGGATTACGAGTTAAATCAAGATCGAAAAGAACCGAAACGGACAAACGACTACTCGTAGCAAAACGACTAAGTGAAGAGAAGACAAGGGAAGTGAATCAAGACTAGGAAAAATGCTCAAGGGAATAATGAGAATCTTCAAATGATGGAAACGAAGAGCTTGTGTCATATATAGTGGTTAAAGACGTGCCTTTCCGGCGAAGTGTTAAACGGCTTTGGTAATGAAAAAACACAAAGAAAATATTGAAGCATAGGCAAGATCACTTTTAATAATAGTCTTAGTCTAAGTCAATATATGAGCAAGGTATTGATTCACTTTCTCTCCCACGAAGGGCCTACTAACCGTATGGGTGCAAACCATGGAAATCATGCTTGATACTTTAAGCTTCTACTAACTCACTCTACATCACCATAGTGAGTCAAGTATCCAAGCAATGAAGGTTTGAGAGGATAAAGGAAAAGAAACACAAACCACAAATAAATGTCAAGGCAAGGATGCCGAGAACAAGCACATAGTCAAGTAATGATCAAAAGGGCGTGTGGAAGAACGAAAGCATACCTTGGCCACAAGAGCATTCCAATCCATCAATGCAAACCCCAAGAGTGACTATCATGAATACTAAGTCTTCAGTGACTAGTATCAATCCCACTCATCATTCAAAGATATTGAAAATCGATGATGATAAGTCTTCTACAAGTGCAAGTAACTCAATCCGCAACCAAGTCAATGATTTATCTTCATGAGTACCTATACAAAACAAGATGCATTCTAGTAGATACATTTCAAGAGTAGATCTAAAATGTATAAAGGCTACAAATCTAAGTGGGATGCAATATTACCAATTAAAAGACCTATTTTCAAAGGAGAAAATAATTTTGACCAAAGAGAAACTTTAGTACAACTAGACCTTCTATTTTGAGGAGACAATGGATCGATCCAACTTTCAAAGTACAATATACTTCAAAGATCTTGAGTGATCATCGCTCTGATACCAATTGTAGAAACTAGAAGGGGGGGTTGAATAGTTTCTCTTCGATTGGTGACCAAATTAAAATTACTTTCAATTTGGTTTGTATCAAAACTATGTTTTACTTGAGGCTAAGTTGCATAATGATTAGGTTCAATTCAAATGCACTAGCAAAGATAATAGGTAAGTGTAATGATAATGAAATAAGTAAAGAGTAAGGAAGGAGACAACCTAGTGGGAAGACACCAAGATTTATAGTGGTTCGACAACGAGGCTCTATCCTCGTTTCTACTCCACTCCTCAAGTACACCTACTCGAGATTTCCACTATATCCACAAGCTCCCTTCTCGACGGAGAAAACCTTACATCGTTGCTTACATTATTTTCTGACACTAAGATAAATGTCGAGACCTAATCTTTAGCTAGGACCAATCTACACAACGTTGCCTACTTCACAATTTAACGACACAAGGCTAGATGTCGGGTTCTAATCTAAAGGTAGAACCAATCTTCACGACGTTGCCTACTTCACCATTTTACGACACAAGGCTAGATGTCGAGTTCTAATCGAAAGCTAGAACCAATCTTCACGACTCTTCACTTTGAAGCTAAGTGAGAACTTCACACAACACAACTACTAATCACTTTTAAGTTTAGTGAGAACTCACAAGACACAACCACATCACTTTATAGTTTAGTGAGAACTCCTAATCAAATTTATTACAACTCAACTAGACTTATCCAAGTACACACATGTATCTTGGATTTACACAACACAAATCAAAGCAAACACATATGCAATGGATGTACACAACAAATCTAAGTATCCACAAATAACTTGGATGAACACAACTAGTCCAAGTATTCATAAATACATTGGATTGACCTAAAACAAAAAGGGTATCATGATGAATATGACTAGCTCATAGATTCATCTTTATCACAACACTAGTGAGTGAGTGATCTTCTCATTGGACAAGGTAAAGGAGGGGATCAAGAGGATAATCATATGTAAACATCCTTAACAATTTAAGTGATCATTTACTAATGATTATGCTATAGAAAATAGAAAGAGGGCTGAGAAAAACGTCCAAGAGGCTTGCTGGAAAATGAGATTTGACCCACTATTTAAAGGAGACAAAGTATAACGGATCTATAACAGCTAGCTCTGCGCGGTACCTTATCTCACCCCGCGGTTCCATATCGCTAAGGAACCGCGTAGGTACTTAAGGTACCACCACTAGACTACGCTCCATTTTTTGTCTTTTAATGGGGTGGGAATATCTGAGGTATTTGAAACCTTCAAAGGATATTCTAACAGCATTTGGAATATGCTATTTTCAAATTTTTATTTTCCATTTTAATAAAACATTTTCTAAAAAAGAAAGTTTATTAAAATGTCTTTTGTCATATTAACAAAAGTGAGTTTTAAGGATAATCATTTTGATGATCACTAAGTATGATTAAGAAAGGTTAGTGATATGATTATTACCTTGATGATAGTGTTAGTTAAATAATTCATTTTGTGTTTTACACTAAATGTGTTGTATGGTTTGTTGTGATCAAAACTAAGAAAGATTAGTTAACACTAATAATGTTTTTAGGCATCACTTGCATTAACACCAATGTTTCTAAAGTAATTCGGAAAGATGAGTTTTAATCTAGTTCGGAATAAAGGTGTAGTACACAGTTCGGGAAAAGGGTTTTGATAACCCGGATAAGGAACCAAAAATAAGCAAAACTAAAAATAAGCTAAAAACCAAATAGCACTTATCTAAAAACTTACCCAAATCAACTTTAAGAATAAGCAAGTAAGTTAAAATTTAAAAACTTTTAAAAACAGTAAATAATATAAATATTTAAAATCAACTTTTTTATAAAATAAACTATAAAGACACTTAATCAAAAATAAGAAAAATAACACAATATTCTATAAAAATCAAACACATCAAAACCAGTAAGCACAATCAAACAAAAACATCTATCAAACAAAGAACATGATTAACAAACTACATGATTATCAAAATTAAACAAGATTAAAAATAAAGAAAGGTAGAATGAGAATGATTATCTAAAAAGCTTGAAATTAAGATTAAGATTCAAAATAAAAGATTAATGTAAAAGCTTAAACCATGAAAGAAAAGCTAGAGAGAGAAAGTAATATTAAGTTACTCCTAATTACCTTACAAAAAGTAAAACTAACTAAAAATTGTCTAACACCTCATAATGACACATTTGGAGGGTATTTATAGGAGGAGTAAATGTGTTGATGCTTTTTTTCCTTCTTCTTGTCTTTTCGTCTTTTAAGTTATTCGTCTTTCTCGACGTTGTCTCGGGATTAGTCAATATGAAATGAACTAGTCTTCTAATTTTCTTCTTTTATTAGATTTGGTTCTTCGACTTCGTTAAACTTCCGTCTTTAGACTTCTTCTTCGATAACTCTTCAGAATAGGCCTTGGACTTCTGTTCTTTTTGCACTCTTGATCTTTTGACTCCGTCTTTTGTCTTTTTCTTCGATAAAAGTCCGTGAAAGCCCGTGTTTTCTTCCTTTTTCATCTTTTGGTCCTAAAACATAATAAAAACACAAACCACAACGATCCGCCTCCTTTTAGGACTTGGATCTATTTATCCTCATACCTTGCTAGGGACTTTTCAGATAGACTTCTCCATCATCTTTAGGGGACTATTTGCTTTTCGTCATGTGTCTCGATCCTTCATATTGATTTTTGATAAATGATTCTTCACATTACTTTGGATTTTTAGCAACAAAATGTAGCCCTCATATCTTGTTAGGACCTTTTCGGACTCGCCAATCTTCGTATCCCGCTTCAATAAGTTATGCCTTGGCTATAAACTCTAATTAATACCGAGCAACTTTTAAACGATCTTGGGCTAGAAGCTAAGTAACTTTTCAAATCGTACAACCTTACTTATTACAATTATATTTATTAACAAGCGATGGGAGAAAAAGCTCATAATTAACTCACATAAATTCATGAATGAATACCAAACTTATAATTGACTCTATCATCTCTCGTTCAACAAAATTTAAAATCTCAAGGAATGAGATTCGTGGATGCTTAGCCAATTAAATCAAAGTTTTGGGTTTTCAAGTCATCTATAGGATCTTGCATCTTCTTAGACCTTTTCAAGTTTAGAATTTGAATTTTAAAGTTCCCTTGATAAATGACTTTTTAGGATCACATATAGGAACTTATGAAAAGTTCTTGTTCTTAACCCGTAAGAGTTAAGACTTTCGCGTTTTAAAGTTCTCTATATAAAAGCCTAGCAAAACTTGACTTAAACACGTTAAGGATACTGGCTAGAGTAAACTTAGGTAAGTAAACTCGGGTTGAGTCAAAAGATTCATGACGGGCCTAATATATCAAACAAATCTAAACTATTAAAACAATTTTATTAAAATATATTCTAATGAAAGAAAATAACGATGAGAAAGGAAATACTACTAGGCCAAAATAGATCAAACAATTTGAAAAATGTCGAAAAATCAATTTTCCGGTTAAAATGAAGACAAATACAAGGAAAAGCCCACTTAACTTCGATAGAAGTCCCCCTACACTTAATATAAACATTGTCCTCAATGTTTAAGCATGTGGGAGTAAACTCTCCTACACTTAGGACATTGTGCACGTTGTTTAAATACTTCTAAGAAAGAGACAACTAAAGTGATTCCTATTTTAATATTGAAGAATATAAATAGAGAATTAAAAGAGCTTAGGATAGAATCGGGAAGACGGGAACACGGAATCACGGATCGTCAAAAGTCATCAAGAATGGATCTATGATAGCTCGAATCCCTGCACATCATAAGAAAGAAAGCAAGAAACACATACTAGGGTCTCCCCCTACACTTATTATAAAACGGATAAAACGGATAGATACTCGGGTTGCCTCCCGAGAAGCGCTTGTTTTTGTTCACCGAGTCGTGAGCCTGACTCGACCTTGATTAGTATGGTAAGAACCTTGAAGGACATCCACCAAGATCAAATACATGATTTTCGTCCATCAAATAGCACAAGCTTAAGGTGAACAAGACAAGCTAAAGAGTAGGCGAGGTTTCCTTAAGCAATTGTTGAGCACGGTTGTAGAAAGTATGATGAAGTGCAAGCATATCTCCATAAGTTCCAAAAATCTTTCCTTTTATTTCATCAGATGGATACTGTGATGGCTTAAAAATTCCGATACCCGGATCGAACACCTTTTCCTTTAGGGGAAATAAGACTTAGGCTCAGTAGACTTTGAAGATTCGCCCATAAACCGCACAATCTCATCCGAAGAAGGTGGATAGAGAGGTGTTAAGACATAGGTACTACGGATATTGGTGTCGTCTGGTTTCTTCTCCTTTGAAACGGGTTTCTTAATATCCGAAGGAGGATAAAGACAAAAATCAAAGTCAAAAGGAGGAGAACCATGATCATTGGAGAAGTGTGTATTTAGAAAAGTAGCAAAATCTTCCTCAAATGAGTAATCATCCAAAGTAGGATCAAGCATGGATCTTCATCAAATGTAGGAGCAAGGTCATCATTTGAAGAATCACTCGAAAGAGTATCAACATTATCAAAGTCATCAAAGTTGGCATGTCTTTATACTCTGAAGCAAAATCATCATAATCATCCACATCGGAACTAGCATCATCATCATAGTCATCATAGATTGGTGGAGACTCATAAATTGGTGGGGGGTCCAAATTGGAGAGAGAATCATTAGAATCATCCACATCGTCTTGGAAAAGTGGATTATCATAGCAAGACTCGAAAAGAGGATTGTCATATACAACAAAATCATCAAGCTTTATACTTTTCAAAGTAGTAGTAAGCTCTTCTTGAAGCACATTAATCATTTTCGCCGATTCTTTTCCATTTGATTTACTTGTAATCTTCCCCATCTTAAAAACTTGTGCATCATTCCCGACTCTTAAGATTAATTCACCTTCGGCAACATCGACTAAAGTTTTTCCGGTTCTCAAGAATGGTCGTCCAAGTATTAACGGAATACGAGGGTCCATTTCATAGTCAACAACAACAAAATCGACCAGAAAAGTGAAGGTACCAACTTTAACAAAAACATCTTCGGCAATACCAACGGGGTAAGCGAGAGTTCGATTAGCTAGCTCAAGAGTCATCTTTGTTGGTGTAAGGTCGGGTAATGATAGCTTTTCCAAAAACTTAATGGCATCAAATTTATACTTTCCTCGAGATTGGCTAAGGCAGTAAAATCTTCAACTTTATTAAAAATGCAAGGTAGCACAAAACGACCGGGATCTCCAAGTTTTTCTAGAAGTTCTTTAAGAAGGACTGCAGAACAATTCTCATTCAATCGAGTATTAACAAACTCGGCCATCTTCTCCTTCTTATTAAGCAATTCCTTGAATGCTTTCACAAATTTCGGCATTTGGACAAGTGCTTCAACGAGACTAATGTCAAAGTTCATTTGTGTAATCATCTTCAAAAAGGAAGTAACTTGAACATCCTCTTTAGTAAGCAATTTTCACTTGTCTAACCGAGAAGGATAAGGGATGTTAGGTTTAGGTGGTGTAGATGTCGAAGGTGAAGGTTGAGATGTTGAAGGTTTAGAAGTGGAAGGTGGGGTTGGTGAAGGGTTTTTTTGGGAACTTCTTCCAAAAGAGGTGGAGACGGTAATGTGGAACTAGTACTCGGAGTGGAAGTAGGAGGGATAATTGGAGGTAGAGGAGGTGTAGATGGAGTAACTTGGGGAGGGATAGAAGGTCCTACTAGAGTTGCTCCACTGCGTGTAGTAATAGCACTCACATTAGCACTAGGGTTTGTTTCAGTTGTAGAAGGAAGAGCACCTTGGGGACGAAGGGTTTGAAACATTTGAACGAATTTCCTATCCGTGGACTCTTGCATTTCCTTCATGGTTTTCTCATGATCGGTTAATTTTTGTAGAATCAAGTCCATGTGCGGATGAGGTAAATTGAACCCTTTTTGTTGAAAACCTTGGTTTTGGTATTGGTTATATGGTTGAAAGCCTTGAGGATTGAAACCTTGGTTTTGAAAGCCTTGGTTTTGAAAGCCTTGGTTTTGCATTGGATAAGCTCCTTGATTTGCATTCTAGCCCCTCACATTTGCATTTTGCTGAACATTTGCTCTAGGTGGCCCTTGGTTATTATGGGCGGGTGGGTGAGGTCTTTGTTGAAAACCAGGTGGAGCCAAGTAATTTGTTGAGTTGTAAGACAAGTGATTAACATCGACATTAGGCTTGAAATGAACTCTCTCGGTGTTGTTGTAAGCATACACTTCCCCGTGAGATTGATAATAAGCATTATCACAATTAGCATAATAGTGTGGCCCACCACAAGTTTCACAAGTAATATTGAGAGCATGGGCATGTTGATTAGGAGGGTGATCTCTTAAAACAAGTTGTTTTACAGCTGAAGTAAGTTCCATAAGATGGTTGGTCAACTCACTTTCACTGAAACTAGCCATAGTAGCCCTAACACTCTTGGTTTGGACTTTGGCCTTATTCTCAATGATAGCCCAAGCCTCATTCATAGTTTTGACAAGAATATTACCCCCGAGGCACTATTTAGTGAATCTTGGTCACTCAAAGTTAATCCATTATAAAAAGTATTAATTTGATGTACCTTTGTAAAACCGTGTTGTGGACACTTTCTTAAAAGTTCCTTAAAACAATCCTAAGATTCACTAAATGTCTCACCGTACTTTTGTTCAAAGTTGATAATGTCATTCCGCAAAGCGGTAGTACGTGAGGGTGGGAAAAAGTAATTGATAAACTTGGTCTCAAGGTCCGTTCATGTGACAATACTCTGGGGTGGTTCCTTATGAAGCCAAGTCCGGGCTTGTCCCTTGAGGGAAAAAGGAAAGAGGAGCAAATGAATTGCCTCTTGTGAAACCCCATTGTATTTAACAGTATTGGATAAGTGTACGAACCTTTTAATGTGATCGTGTGGATCATCATGAGTGCGACCTAAGAAAGGTGTTGCGGAAACCATTTGAATGAAACCGGACTTGAGCTCGAAGTTGTTGGCGTCAATAGCCGGTACCACAATCGCATCATCGTTGCCTTCGACGTGTGATTGCAAGAGCTCGATCATTGGACGGTTCTCCATTGTGTTGACAACAGGAGGCTCAATAGTAGCGGCTTGAATGAACTTCCTTTTGCGTGAACGAGTACGCATACACCTACAAAAGAAAAGAATAGCAAAGAAATAGAAGAAATAAAGTTAACGTGAAAAGAAAATGTTTTTGGTCCAAAACTTTGAAAAAGAAATGCTTTTTATGATTTTTTAAATGTTTTTGGATTTTTGAAAATTTTAATTTGTATGGATTTTTGAAAATTTTTTAGCAAGAAAAATAAAGTTCAAAAGTGAACGGATCCCAAAATCCAACGCGTCTCTCACAATAAACCGTTAATCTTCACGAAAAGAGCCGGCAGCGGCGCCATTATGTTACTTAGTTAAAAAGTTCGTTGTCCACGGTCTAATCGAATTGATTACAGTTTTAATGTGTGACTCAATCGTTTTTGGTGAAAGGAAAAGAAAATGATTATCTATTTTTAAACAAAAAGTAAAAATGTAAAATGTCGTTGAGTAAAAATGGAAGCTTAAAAATTTAAAATAGAAATTAAGACTTAAAAATAAATGACGAGAACTTAAAACTTGACAAGACGTAAATTTGAAAACTTAATAAAAATTAAAACTTGAGATTAAAACAAGTTTAAAATAACACTTAAGAAAAATGGCGGGAAAAATAATGCTTGAAAATTAAACAGGAAACAAGAAACAAAACCTAAGTCGGGAAACTAAATACTTAACCTAATCCTGAATCCATATGCTAAACCTTATTAGGAATCATCCACTTGCACATAATCCGGAATCAATAACTCCAACTCAATTAGGAATAAGCTTGTCACCAACTAATTTGGAATATGACTCTTGAACCTAATCCGGAATACGTATCTCAAACTCAATCTGGAATACAAAGTTTTAGTATAATTCGGAATCCATCATCCTAACATAATCCGGAATCCAGGTCTCGAATGTAATCCGGAATGGACAAAATCACACACACAATTCGGGAAATGATTAGACCTAATCCGGAATCAAAGATTCCGGATAAGAGTTCGGAATGTGTTGTTCTCACCTAGTTCGGAATCCTGACTTGGTTAACTATCCGGAATATAAATTCCACAAACAATCCAGAATGCCAATGTTTCTAAAGTAATTCGGAAAGATGAGTTTTAATCTAGTTCGAAATAAAGGTGTAGTACATAGTTCGGGAAAAGGGTTTTGATAACCCGGATATGGAACAAAAATTAAGCAAAACTAAAAATAAGCTAAAAACCAAATAGCACTTATCTAAAAACTTACCCAAATCAACTTTTAGAAAAAGTAAGTAAGTCAAAATTTAAAAACTTTTAAAAACACTAAATTATCTAAATATTTAAAATCAACTTTTTTATAAAATAAACTATAAAGACACAATAAGTTATAAAAATCAAACACATTAAAACCAAAAGGCACAATCAAACAAAAACATCTATCAAACAAAGAACATGATTAAAAAACTACATGATTATCAAAATTTAACCAGATTAAAAATAAAGAAAGATAGAATGAGAATGATTATCAAAAAAGCTTGAAATTAAGATTAAGATTCAAAATACAAGATTAATGTAAAAGCTTAAAACATGAAAGAAAAGCAAGAGAGAGAAAGTAATATTAAGCTACTCCTAATTAGCTTACAAAAATTAAAACTAACTAAAAATTATCTAACACCTCCTAATGATACATTAGGAGGGTATTTATAGGAGGAGTAAATGTGTTGATGCTTTTTTTTTCTTTCTTCTCGTCTTTTCGTCTTTTAAATTCTTCATCTTTCTCGAATTTGTCTCTGGATTAGTCAATATGAAATGAACTCGTCTTCTAATTTTCTTCTTTTATTAGATTTGGTTTCGACTTCGTTAAACTTCTATCTTTAGACTTTTTCTTCAATAAATCTTCAAAATAGGCATTGGACTTCCGTTCTTTTTGCACTCCTTATCTTTTGACTTCGTCTTTTGTCTTTTTCTTTGATAAAATTCCGTGAAAGCCCGTGTTTTCTTCCTTTTTCATCTTTTGGTCCTAAAACACAATAAAAACACAAACCACGCATAATTCTGACTTTTACGACATTAAATATACATTTTGGCTTGGTTATTATAGTTAAGTGGTAAAAGGATGGGTGTTTTTACACCTATCAGGTAGCCGTTCTCAATACTTGAATATCTCGAAAGATAGTTCATAGTAAAGAGTGAATCAAGCAGTTCCATTCTACTGATTAATTCGTCAATTCAATTTCCTGGAACAAGTTTGATTCAATTAAGAATCAGAACATTGTTGCTTTCCAGTTGACACAAGTTTGATTCAACTATAATCTCACAAGTTACCTACCGCAATGCTGGTTGATGATGACACTGGAAGGATTTCCATTCGTCACTCTAAATAATCAGGAGTATTACTTTGAATGTTCTGGCAAGATGTTGGAAATTCACTTTATGTGATGACATTTAAGAATTCCCATTAGTTATCATAGTCACACACGCATAGACTAGACTAGGTAAGGATGTATAACTTAGGTGTCGTGTGACTATATATACCCCTCCAAGGCTTCCAAGGAGGGGGTTGTTGTTTGTTTTCCATTTTCACTTTTATAAACTTTTTCTTTCTTTTACACACACAATCCTCTCTACTTCATCCATAGCTACCACCACCATATCCCACCCTACTAGACCACCGGATCCATAAAATGGCAAACCTACAATTGGTATCAGAGCCATGACACAATCATCTTGGATTGAAGCCATGCAAGAGGAACTTAATGAATTTCAATGCCTTGAAGTATGAGAATTAGTTCCTCTGCCCGACAACGTTGACATCCTTACTTTGTTGTGGGTATATAAGGTTAAACTCGATGAGTTAGGTGGTGTGTTAAAGAACAAAGCTAGATTGGTTGCTCGAGGTTACAAACAAGCTTTGGGTATTGTCTTTGAAGAATCCTTTGCTCCTATTGCAAGTTTGGAGGCGATTAGACTATTCCTTGCTTATGATGCTCACATGAATATGATCGTCTATCAAATGGATGTCAAGACGGCATTTCTTAATGGTGAATTAAGGGAAGATGTCTACGTAAGCCAGCCGAATGGATTCGTCAACTTGGAGTAACTTAATCACGTGTATAAGCTCAAGAAGGCTCTTTATGGGTTGAAACAAGCTCCACGCGCGTGGTACGACCTCCTATCGTCTTATCTGATCTCGAAAGGCTTCTCCAAAGGCAAAGTGGACCCAACATTATTCATTCTCAAGGAGTAAAACGACATGATACTGGTACAAATTTATGTTGACGATATAATATTTACTGCCACTACTCAAAGACTGTCTGACCATTTTGAGAAAATCATGTCCACACGTTTTAAGATGACGATGATGGGAAAATTTTCATTTTTCTTAGGTTTGCAAATTTCTCAAAATCCCAGAGGCATCTTCATTAATCAATCGAAATACGCTCTTGAATCATTGAAAAATTTTAATTTTTAAAATTGTGACCCAGTGGATACTCCCATGGTGGAGAGATCCAAGTTAGATGAGGATTGGGATGGGATTGCTGTAGATCCTAAACTTTACCGTGGAATGATCGGCACCCTTCTCTATATGACTGCTAGCAGGCCTGATTTGCAATTTGCTATTTGCATGTGTGCCCGGTATCAGGCTCGGCCTACCGAAAAACATTTACATGTTGTGAAAAGGATCTTTCGATATCTTAAAGGAACACTTAATCGTGGTCTGTGGTATCCGAAGGATTCCTCTATAGCACTAATATCATATGCAGATGCAGATTACGCTGGGTGTCAAGATACTCGACGTCGCACTTCTGGCAGTGTGCAACTTCTTGGAGATAGACTGATTAGTTAGGCATCCAAAAGGCAGAAAAGCATTGCGATATCAAGTATAGAGACTGAATACATTGCTATGTCCGGTTTTTGTGCTCAAGTCCTTTGGATGAGATCACAATTAATTGACTACAGTCTTGGATTAGACAAAATCCCGATGTGCTGTGACAACAAAAGCGTTATTGCTCTTTGCTGCAACTACGTTCAACATTCCCGAGCGAAGCACATTGAAATACGCTACCACTTCATCAAAGAGCAAGTGTAAAATGGAGTAATCGAGCTGTATTTTGTCAACACTGAGTATCAGCTGGCGGACATATTCACAAAGGCCTTAGATCGAGGACGTATCGAGTTTTTGATCGAAAATCTAGGCATGAAATCATTCTCTCCAGCGACACTTAAGAAGTTGGAAGAAGAATCTGCAGAATAGTGGTGGTAAACTATTCTAGAGTATCCTTTTGTCGTGATCTTGTATAATTTCAAAAGAAAAATACAAAAATATAAAACATACAAAAACCATAAAAATTCTAAAATCAAGAAAATCCAAAAATATTTTTCATTTTAAATCGGGCATGTTTTTTGGTACGGTAATATTTACGGCCCTAGAAATGTCGATTAACATTGCCACGACGCCATAAATAGAGTCTGTATAAAAGTTGTACATATTTTAAAATATGCCCATAATGGCCTGTAGTTATTTCTGACTGCAACCCGCTTTTCGCATTAAAGTCATGTTTTTCTTTTGAAAACATTAGCTCACAACGGGAATTAATTTTCTCGGGCAAGGCTTACTTAAAAACCTTATAAGGGATCAAGTTTACTTTATAACTTGGTCTAACACAAATAAGTGTACGCTTCAGTGCACTTATTTTGTTAAAATAAGAGAAATCTTATTGCCTCCAGAATCGTTCCATAAAATCACAAAACAGAAAAGATTTTTCATAGATATTTGTCTCTTTAAAAACAATGACTACAACTCTTTAAATAGAATACGGGTCAGCGTTTGAGGGGGAGAAAATATCAAATCGTTTTGAAAATGAATTTGTCTTCAAATATCTTTTAAGAAATCTTACTTTGTGTGCCTTATATGCAATGTGTGCCTTGTGTGGAAATTGATTTGGCCTTAGGTTTTACCTCACATGCCTTAAGTCATACAGATGTTAGTGATGTGTTCGTGTCAGCAACTTTAATAGAGTTGAGATAGTGTGTTGTTAACTTATTTATTACATTACACTTTTGTAAAATGGAGGGACCAATTTGCACATTTGGCAATCTTGGCTTGAGATATTGACCTAAGTCAAACTCTCCTCCCCCCTGGTTATTCATTCACGACTCATAACACACACTCCATCTAACAAACTTGCCGCTATTTTCATAGCTTGTGATTCACTTGTATATTGTGTTTTATCTGCTGTGTAATCATCTAGGTAACTTATCATACATGTTCTTATCATGCTTTATCTAGTTTTTTTAAGCATTCTACTCTCGTGATATCAAGATCTAGGGTTTCGGATTTTAAATGTGATAAAAATCATGGTTGATAAAGGGGTTTTGTTCTTTAACACTTGCTAATCATTGGTTGTTTCATTTTCACAAGTAATAAACATAGTTTTTCTCTCACTTCTCTCTCTACTTTCTCTCACTAGAAAACATCAACCCTCTTGATATATCAAAGATCATCACACTTCTACAATTATTGATTACGTGTTTCATTATTGATTCAATCCTTGGATTTGCGTGTTTCATTATTGATTCGATGGTCAGTATTTTTTAGTGTCAAAAATCTGTTTAACATTTTTTTCACAAAAATTTGTTTAACATTTTTGTTACAAAAAATTCTTAGGTGGTTAATTTTTTTTTCTCAATATGTTATAACTTTTTGTCTCGGGTATCATTCTTTTGTCAACAGTCACATTGGATAATGTCACGCTGATATAATATGTCAAGTGGTCTTGTCATATGTCCACATTTTTCATATCACAGTCTCACTTTTTTGGTTCAATCTATTTCATGAGTTCATATCTGGTACTATCATTTCTGGGTTTTCTGGTTGTCTATGGGTTTTGTTGGGTTCTCCTTTGTTTTCATTTTTTTTTATGATGAAGATTAACCCAGAAAAAGCAAGATCCTAAAATTTAGGAAAAAGTACTTTTGGATAAGATTTCAGCTTAATGTTACGATCGCATTGATTGCGATGGAAGACTTACGATGGAGCCATTCCGATGGCTCACCGCGATGTTCTGTTGCGATGGTTCACTCCGATGGCCCATTGCGACGGAACCATTGCGATGGAACCATTGCGATGGGTACCATCGCGATGGGGCACATCATGTTGCGATGGGTGTGGAAGTAGACTGCGATGGCCCTATGTTCTATATTGCGATGGTTATGGAAGTTTACTAGACTGCGATGGCTTTATTTTTTTAAATATTATGATGACTCAATCTTGACTTGTGATGGGTTTAAAATAAATTCATTACGATGGTTGAAGAAGAATGACTTTGTGACAGTTTTACAAAAATGAAAAACGAGACCGTGTTGTGTATAAACTTACCAAGACCCAACAACCAAGTCTAAACCATAAAAACACTTACCAACATCCTTTTCACTCCACAACATCAAATCCATCAAGTCTAATCTATCCTATCCTGTCGACACCTAGTCCCATCTACAAACACATCTTCATCTACACTCGAACAGAAATTAATTGATCTTAGACTCATTTTTAACCGAGTGAATCTATCACTTGCATGACCTTTAAGATCCAGTCTCACAAAATGAATATCATCACAGATATGTACTTAATATTCGAATGAAAAGAAGATGTTTAACAATTATGTTACGATCTTTTTTCCGTTTCGTTCACACACAAAAATTAACGACATGCAATTATCTATTAACCTACCTGAGACCACATATGTAATCTTAGAGCAATTTATCTCATTTCGTGTGGCTACGATTCTGACACGAATGAATAAAGGTCGATCTATAACAGATTCATACCTTTTCGTTCATTAATTTGATTGAGGTTCAAAGCTTTATGTTGTGATTGTGTTAATTAGATGTCTGGTTGCAATGGGTGATGTATATGATTTGATTTGTGATTAGATCAGGGGGATGAGATGCGATAAGAGGTGATATTAATTTTATGATTGATTTGTGAATGATGGAAATAGTGATGAGATTAGATGGATACATGATAGTATGATTCTGAGATGGGAGCAGGTCTTACAAACTTTGGGAGTATCGTAATGAAGAAAGCGGTTGTAGATATGTGTAAAGTGATTAGGGTAAAGTATGAGAGTGATATTAGGGTTAAGTGAATTATTTATATCCCAATGTTCAATCAGATCAGGTTTGATCATTTCTTTGGGTAGATTGGGTTTTAATCTCGCTCGGCCATTTTTGATGTGAATTGATGGGCTGGGCCAGTTTAGATAAGAATATGGTATCATTGTTGACCAGCTGTATGTAAATTAAAAATTGGAAATGGAGAATGATTTTAAACGAACCTAGTTACTCTTTTTCACTTCACGTATGATTACGAACAAAGGAGGGCCATGTTTGTTTTTTTCTCCTAGTCAAATGTTATTTGGACTTGGTTTAAAGTGGAATGGGCCTTGTGCCTTGTTTTAAGTGTGAGTAATGAGTATCAAAAAATTATTTATCATTTATTTGATAAATGATAATATTTTGATTAATGTGACAAAATAACATGACAAAGTGAGTGACAAAATTTATTTTGACGAGACAAAGAAAAAGGCTATATTTGAATTATAGTGACTACGGAATTTTTGACCGGGTATTATTATTTGAAGTTGAAGACGGATTTTTCGAAGGTGTGTACTTATTTTATCTTTCAAAGATAACTTGCTCGTGCTTAATCTTAGAATGAAGACTTGTTTATCTAGTTTCCGGGTTCGGGGCGGTTGGTTGATGACTTGGATAACTATCACTTAATGAGTTACATTGTTGTACTCAGTGTCACGCACATAGTCGACATAGATAATTTCAAGAGGTGTTCTGCTTATATACTTCTTTAGTAATGTATTGGGTACTTAGAGATTTCTCCACCGTTCCTCATTCAACAATAGTGCAAGCTTAAGTCACAAGATCGAAGGATTCTTATTCAGTTTCACGTTTGGTATATCTGATTCATTCCATCAGTGGTCACTTCAAATTGCCTACAAGTGGGTTGGTAAAGATGGCCATGGAGAGTTTATGAGTAGATAATTTTGATCAGCAGTTGATTTATTGATGGTTCCGAGTTTCAAAACCATCAAGGGGAAGAAGAAGACACATTGAACGCACAACGAGTACACGTGATGAAATTCATACCTTCTTTTGATTTGAAGACATTCCGGGAAGATAATTGTCATAACCGTAGAGAAAATCAGTGTTTTTACTCGTGGCGTTATCAATATCTAAATGGTACATTACTGATTCTATGTTTAATTGTTTTGATGTTGCAATTATTCATCATCATTATCCTATATGGAGAGATATGCACTTCCGGGACTTAATTGACTCTGGTGCATCTCCGGAAGAAGATATGTGCATTTCCGGGACTTAACTGACTCTGGTGTTACGATGTCAACTTCATGAATGAGATAAAGTGTCTACTTCAGATTTGAGCTTCATACATGGGATTGGTTTACTTTCTTCAACTACGTGGGGGAAGAAATGTCTTGATCCTTTCTAGTATGCATAACTTGAACTCTCAGGGGGAAGAAAAATTCAGAAGAATTATTCAAGCGTGAGAAGAGAATTTGTTGATCTACTTGGTGTGCCTCAAACTTTCAATCACTCTTAGCAACATTATCATTTCATAAGATGGGGTTTGCTTGTTAAATTCAGATGTGCGCTTAATCAATCTAAGCTTTATTGAAAGCTTTGAAGTTGCTTATGAGGATTGTCGGTTTAGGGGGAGCTATTAAAAAGCTTCTACATCAAGAAGATGTGGCATGAATTAGGGGGAAGTTAATTCAGAATCTTCTCCTTAACCAGAAGTACATGGATTACTTAGCTCGTGCCGTTACAGTATTTTTACTACAAGTTACTACAAAGATGAGTCGTTTTGAAGTGAAGACTTGAAGTCAAAGGCCTCAGAAGACTTCATCAGCATTGGACGCTTCATGGAAGCTTTTGTTCTTAATCATTATGTACTTGTTAGGAAGAATATTGTAAGGAATTCTACACGTCGTCCCATGGGGGAAGATTGTTGGAAATTCTCTTTATGTGACGACATTTAAGAATTCCCAATTAGTTATCATAGTCACACACGCATAGACTAGACTAGGTAACGATGTATAGTTTAGGTGTCGTGTGATTATATATACCCCTCCAAGGCTTCCAAGGAGGGGGTTGTTGTTTGTTTTCCATTTTCACTTTTATAAACTTTTTCTTTCTTTTACACACACAACCCTCTCTACTTCATCAATGGCTACCACCACCATATTCCACCCTACTAGACCACCGGATCCATAAATGGCAAACCTACAAAAGATCATAAAGATATTGTGTCGAGACCTGGAACGAGTTTGAGTCACAAAAGAATCAAACCACTGTTGCTTTCCGGTTAACATATGTTCAATTCAAGTAAATCTTACACATGACCTACCGCAGTGCTGTTTGATGTTAACACTAGAAGGATTTCCATTCATCACTGTGAATACTAGAGAGTATCACTCTGAATGTTCTGGCAATATCACAAGGATAGAACGTAGGACTCTATAACTTATCGCTTGTGGTCTAGAGAAGAACAACACTTGATATATGGAATAAGTGTCCTAATGAGATTTTTGATGAATCTCGTTGGCTCTAGACTCTATAAGTGCACGTTTATTTGGTGATCGGAGGCTAGAGCAGACTGCTACCTTTTCAATATCTACTATCTCAGAGTGAGAAAGTTGATAGAAATGAGTTGAACTCCGTGACAATAAAACAAGCTTCTTTTGAGAGAAGCTTGATTAGGCTGGGAAGGGTTGTGCATTGCATCACTGGGTCCATGATACTTTGTCTTCAATACCAGAAATCATCCAAGTGATTCTGATAGTTGATGTGTTGACCCAGTTTCTGCCTAAGTTGTATGGAGGGCTATTTCTTTTCACCCTTTATCCATACATTTCTTTTTCATTCTTCAACCCCTTCAATGCTTACCAATACGTCATAACTATCACCTTGTTGTGATTATTCCAGTGCTAGCTTAAGTACTTGGTCGGCATTTTTCCCGTACGCACTACTACTCCATCTTTCGTAAGGACTTCTAAGTTCTAATGGATTGTCCCTGGGAAGATCCATCCGGTTCTGGTTGGATCATAGGACGAATACCTAACCACCTTTTGACACCAATACCATCGTAAATTAATGTGTTGAAAGGTATAGATATCGTAACCAGAAAAACCAATTGAAAATGCAATCAAGGTGTTGATAAAATCAATGTTTACACCTTGAAAGTTTTGTATATCACCAAAACGCTCCCCCTACATATGTGCATCATAAAATGAAAGGTTTTTGCACATATTAGGAAGAGAAAGCACTTATATCAAAGATCTTATCCAAGATGACACATTTTAATCACTATTCTCCCCCTCAAAAATTGCACGAGATTGAAATTTTTGTGAAACTAGTGATGAAAGATGGAGAGAATAATGTTGCATGAAAGTTACTTTCCCGTTGTTAAGGAATAATGTACATAAATGAACATTTTCCTTGTGTTCATGAGTTTAAAACTTTGAATGTTTTGATATAAGCCCATGACCGAGAAAAATTAATTTCTCGTTGTTGAGGATAAGTCAAAGACTTTCCTTTCTTTGGGGACCGGGTTATAGTCTGACATGTGACTATAAGCCATTATTAAAAGAAAGTAGAAAAGACATGTTTTGAAAAACATTTGAACTCTCATTCGAACTTTATGTACATACCCGTGTCGTTATTGAGAGACATTTCTAAATACGTCCATATTATCAATGTTAAGAGACATGTCAGAGAAGAATATTTTTGGTATTTTTGAAAGATTTTCTCATTTTTTATTTTGTTTTTATAGGTTTTATATTTTTGTATTTTAATTTTGTGATAGATATATACAAGATTACTTCGAATGTGCAAGACGTTCAAGTTCATCTAGAGTGAAACTACGCATACTAAGTCGACGAACCAAGAATTCAAATCTGTCTTGAGATAGAGCTTTGGTGAAGATGTCAGCTAGTTGGTAGTCCGTCTTGACAAAATACAGTTCGATCGTTCCTCGTTCCACATGCTCCTTTATGAAATGGAATCGGACAGCAATGTGCTTGGTCTTGGAGTGTTGGATCGGGTTGCATGATATGGATATGGCTGATTGTGAGTCACAATAAATAGGAACTTTATTAAAGTGAAAGCCATAATCCGTGAGTTGTGTTCTCATCCAAAGGACTTGGGCACTACACACGGATAGAGACACATATTCTGCTTCCGAGGTGGACAACGCCATGCAATCTTGTTTTCTTAAGGACCAGCTTATTAGCTTTTCGCCTAAAAATTGTGCTCTATCGGAAGTGCTCTTGAATGTATCATGACACCCTCCATGGTTAGCATCTGAAAAACCAGTTAGATTAAAACCAGAATCCTTCGTATACCAGAGACCCATGTGAATGGTTCCCCGGAGATAACGAAAGATCCTTTTAACCTCCTTGAGGTGTTTCTCGGTTGGCTTAGCCTAGTACCGAGCACATAAACAAGTAGCATGCACAATGTCCGGTCTGCTTGAGGTTAAGTACATAAGGGACCCGATCATACTTCGGTATTTTGTAGCATCTATAAATGTCCCTTTCTTATCCAAATCAAGCTTGTGTTTAGTGTCCATTGCCGTACCAATAGGATCACAGTTTTCCATGCCAAATTTTGTTAGAATCTCAAGTACATACTTGGACTGATTTATGAAAATACCACGAGGGGGGGGGGGGGGGGTGGTGAACTTGGAGACCAAGAAAAAACATCATTTCCCCCATCATGGACATTTCAAATCGGCTTTTAATAAGGTCGGCAAATAATATTAAGTATTTTGGGTTTGTAGAACCAAAAATTATATCATCTACATAGACCTGAGCCACCAAGATGTCGTTGCCGTAGTTCTTGATAAACAACATTGGATCAATGGTTCCTTTGCTGAAGTGATTTTGGAGAAGAAATGATGATAATTCGTCGTACCATGCCCTCGGTGCTTGTTTCAAACCATAAATCGCCTTTTTCAACTTGTAGACATGGCTTGGATGTTCGGTGTTGATGAAACCTTCAGGTTGACATACGTAGACATCTTTTAACAGCCCATGCAAGAAAGCCGTCTTCACGTCTATTTGATACACAGTGAACGATTTGTGAGCAGCGTATGCCAAGAAAATCCTAATAGCTTCCATTCGAGCAACCGGGGCGAAGGATTCTGTGAAATCAATTCCCTCCTTCTATTTATAACCTCTCACAACTAACCGAGTCTTGTTCCTGATAACCATTTGCTCTTCATCCATCTTGTTTTTGAATAACCATTTTAGGGTAAGGGGGTCAATATTGTTCGGGCGTGATACTAACTCCCATACATCAAGCCGAATGAATTGATTGAGCTCTTCTTGCATAGACTCAATTCATGATGCGTCGGTCATTGATTCTTTTAACACTTGCTGGCTCCATTGTGCTGACAGATAGTGCATAGATACACATATCACCATCAGTACGCAACTGATTTCGTGTCGAGACTGGTCGTGAGAGATTGCCAATCACTTGAACCAAAGGATGATCCTTAGTCCATTTGTGTTCATGTGGAAGTGTATGAGAAACTTGATGCGAGCTCGACGGATCCACATATGGTGTTGAAGGCTGAGTAGTACTTGTGGAAGCCGCAAATGGATTAACAAACTCATGTTCGTTGAGCATCGCATTGTTTAAATTTTAAGCAACTATTTCATTCTGAAAATGAACATGATTAGGAATTTGCTGAGAATGTTGTTGAGTTGCGTCAGCAGTCAGAGAAGTGGTTGGAATATTTGGAGGCAATATGGTTGAGGTTGACGTAGATGGTGCAGAAGTAGATGCCGTTGGTGTAGATGCAATCGGAGGTTCTTGAACTACCGTAACAGGTGCAGCCGGGGCATTTTGAGGAACACCAAATGATGAAGGACCCTCCATATATTCATCATAGATTAGCCCAAATAGAACTTCCAAGTGACGTTCCGAGGGTTGTAACGATGAGATTGCTGACGGTGCAAAATGAAGCGCGAGTCCTGAACTTACGTGTCCAGAAGTCTGACCTAGAAGATCGGGATGTGAACTTCTATGCTGAGAGGCCATACCCGAGAGTTCATCAAAGGTAACATTCATAGTCTCCATTACCTTTCTTGTCCTTAAATTATAAATCCTGTAAGCACATGCAGTTGAAGAATACCCAATGAAAAAGCCAATATCACCTTTAGGTTCAAGTTTACCGATATCTTCACGATCATTCTTTGGATAACATAATGCATCGAAGACATGTAAAAATGAAATATATCCGGTTTTCTTCCATTAATGATCTCATAAGGTGTTTTGTGGGTGTGAATAATGGAGCGATTTTGAGTATAACATGCAATTGCTATAGCTTCGGCCCAAAGGAATAACGGTGCACTGGAGGAGAGAAGCATCATCCGAGCAGCTTCAACTAACATACGATTCCTCCGTTCCACAACTCCATTTTGCTTTGGAGTTCTTACAGCCGAAGTTTTATGAGAAACCCAACTTCGTCAAAATAAGCTTTCAGTTTCTGATTGGTGAATTCTGTGCCGTTATCCGTTCTTACAATGATAACAGGGGCTTGAAGTAGCACTGATGTTTTCTTCAAGAAATTAATAATTACATCAGGGGCTTCATCTTTCAAAGAAAGAAAATGAACCCATGTGTAACGAGAATAATCATCCACAATCACAAGAACATACCGCTTTCCATTAATGCTTTTGATTCTCATTAGGCCACACAAATCCATATGTAAGAGATGTAACCTATTCGTTGAGTTGGGAACAGGTTCGGGTTTGTGAGGCTTCTTCTTACTTTTACCTTGCTCACAGGAAGGACAAAGATGGTCTTTTGTATATTTAAACTTTGGAAGACCGGTAACGAGATCATCTTTCGCAAGTTGGGTGATGGCATCGAAATTGAGATGAGATAACCTTTGATGCCATAACCATGACTTTGTTGAAGTGGCTCGGGCCATGAGACAAACTAGAGAAGCAGCAGACATTTGAAAAAGATCAATGGTGTAAAGGTTGGTGGTATGATTTCCTTTCAACAAATCAATTCCTTCAAGATCTCTTACAAACATGTATGACTTCTGAAAGCAACCTCCAAGTATGAATCACAAAATTACCCAACCAAGAACAAATTGTGTCCTAAGCCATCAACAAAAGACACTCTGGTGATGATTATATTTCCCCAATGAAGATCACCATAGCCTAGAATTGCCGCAACATGATCATTTCCAAATCGAACAGTTCCCATGAAACGCCATACAAAGTTCTTGAGAAGGCTTCGATTGCATGTCATATGTTTGGAACAGCCCGATTCCAGGCACCAGAGACAAATTTCAACAGCCTGCCAATGATAAGAGAATAAAATATTTTGGCAACCGACGAAATAGGTTCCTGTAGGGTTAGATGATAATTAAGCCGTATCACATACCGACGTTTCACTGTCAGTATCAGATCTACTAGTGTCGATAATTTTGCCACTACAGTCAAAATTTCTACCAGTAGGCAACCATTTAGAGGTGAATCTAGGGCTACTAGGCTTAGCAAGACTTTATGTGGACCCTACGTGTGTACTTTTTGGAACATACACCTTAGCCTTAGGAGTGCGTTGTTGTTCACTGACTGACAGCTTGTCAATTCGAGTGTAACCACCATAATTCAAACCATTCATAGTCAAACCACAAGCATCATGACTAAAAGTAAAGAAACATTTATTACATTTAGCACAAATAACTTCAGATTTTTTAGTCCGAATAGAAATCTTAAAGTCATTACATTCAGATGAATTAAGTTTTTGATTATGATTAAAAAACGGTAAATTCCTAGGGTGTTCTTCTACTGTTGATCCCAAACTTAGATCGATTTAGCTTGTGTAAACGAGATTAAATCAAGTTAAACACGTAGAGAAACTTTGTTGTGTATAAAACAATTTAAGTATTATGCGGAATTAATACTCAAACAAAAACACACAAACAATTGTAAAACAATCTTTCACTTGATTGATGATAACAAACTTGCATACAATGAAAGTGTTAAACGTATGAAAACTTATATGAAACAAAACCTAAAGGTCTTCTTTTGTAGACATAAGAAGCCTTGTACAAGAGTCTACGTATCAGCTATTCTAGGTAAAGATAATTATAGAAAATACATTGTTGATCCTATCTTTACTAGAAACAAACTAGAAACATAATATGCGTAGACCATATCTTTCTATCAGTGCTTGACTTCAACCTATCAATGCTTGACTTCTTCCTGTCAGTGCTTGATCTGTCAATGCTTGTTTTCTTCTTATCAACGCTTGTTTTCTTCTTGTCAGCGCTCAAGTGTACTGGCTACATTTTATTCCCAACATTCCTCCCCTAAACTTAATATCTACTCTAGTAATCAAGTTTCTGAATAAAAATTAAGAACTAGGAGGAATCTTACAAATCTTATCATATTGGTAATAAACATGCCTAATCAAATCTTTGGCCACGTCACTTGAATAGTCAATCTCCATCTGTGTTGTCTTCATCTTGTCCAAAACTTCTTTGGACATGGAATACTCAGCATCTACAAGAAGATACTCAGCAAACTTTGTAGAGCTCAAATAATACACACCAGCAGCTGAATACAAACGCCATTGAAGTCCACTGATCATCCTCAAGATCCTTCCAAACAGGATCTTCTTCTTCTGGTGCACACATTCTCTTGAATGTTAACCAAAGCTTTATTCCATTGACTGAAGTAGGTGCTTCAGTCTAATACTTGGCCAGTAACAACCTCCAAAGGTCTGCCAAGTTTTCCCTATCCATACTTTCAAAGAGAGACATAAGAGTAGTAAATGTGTGTACCTCTTTCCCATATCTGCCAATCTTCCAAAACCCACTTGCATCTTCTTCATAGCTAATGATAGGGTTTCTGGCATCAAGAGGTAACACTTGTACCATATCTGAAGCTTCTATGGGTGAGAGCTTAATGCTCCTTCTAAGAACAGCTTCACTAGGAACCACTTTATTTAAATCTTTAGGAAACTCAAGTGGAACTCCCTTCTTCAAAGGCCTTGGAACAATCATTGCCTTTTGAATATCCCTCTCTTCTGCAAGTTCTTCTTTCCTTTCATCTGAAAGAAGTCTAAGAGTATTCATTTCTTGCACTCTTGCCCAAATGGGATAAGCCTTGTACTTCAATTCTTCAAAGGATAATCCCTGCAATTTCTTGAACGTCCATCCAGTTCCATGACATCTGAGTAACATGTAATAAAGCTCCCTTCTATCCCTCTTCAACAGTGAGAAAAAATTGCTAGTCTTATGTTTCAGAATTACCTTGCAGTCTCTTTGAACTCTTAGAAGAATCTCCAATCCCCAAATTTGGTCTGAAATTTTCAAATCTGGATTCTCCATAATCCTATTCTCCCAAGCATGGTACATCTGAACAACTTCTGGCATTTCAAAATCTACTTGCAATTTTAACTCTCTAAGCTTCTCTCTTGCCAAGTCATCACCATATTCAAGTCTTTCTGGTTGTTCAATTATCATCACACTTGAATCTGAACTCCCTTCATCACTTCCTTCTTGTTCCTCAGAAGTAACAACAAATGGTGATTCTCCAACCTTCTTTATTTCTTGTTCCACAAGTTGTGCAGCCAACCTTGAATCAAACTCTACTTGTGCTGCATCCTTTGGAACTTCTACTTCTACCATAATTCCTTTACCTTATCTAATGGATCAATGATGGGTAAAGATGATGATGGTACCTGTGAAGACACTTCTTTGATGATAGCTGATGACTGGAATACATCAACCATATCTGCAGGTCTGTCAACGCTCAAATTCTATGTGTCAGCGCCTAACTTACTCTTGTCAGCGCTTGGTGTGTCAGCGTTCAAATTTTGCTTGTCAACGCTCACCTTACTTGTCTCATCGCCTCTTGTGAACTGCTCCATCATAGCTGTAAAAGACAAGTTCAAGTTTGTAGGAGTAACCAAAGATGTATCAAAACCTGGTTGCTTCTTCAATTCAGTAAGGGCTTCAGCAACACCCAAAGATTCTCCATCATGTGAGCCTTTGTCACTCACATGGATCTGATCATCCTCCCCTTTGGAAGATTCCTCCATTCCACGCCTAGTGTTAGCATCCTCCAAAAGAACAATCCTCTCCCTCAATTGCTTGAGTTTGAGGCCTTGTGTACTGACTGTTTGTACCAGGTCTGCATTTCGCTTTTGCAAGCGAACACAAACAACCGTCAATTCCATCAATGTGTATGGTTCCAATCTTCCCTCCTCTAGAATGGGTATTTGACCTCCCAAACAGAGTCATGGGGAATGGATGAGGTCTTAAAGATGTTAGGACTGTCTTGGCCTGCATCTAAGCGAGTACCAATAGTCCCAGCCTCATCCATAACACCAACCACACTTATGGTGGTGGTTCTCTCTGCAACATGGCTAGGACCACTAGAGGAGAACACTCCAGTAGTCCTTGGGCGTTTTTGCAACCTATATTCAGGAAGGGTAGAAGATGATGTGGATTGGGTGGTAGTTTGAAGGTTAAGGGGTGTTTGGGTCTGTGAAGGAAAGGTGTCAACGTTTGGATTACTGGTGTCAACGCCAACATTTAATGTGTCAGCGTTGAAGGATTCTTGGTCAATTTCCATGTGTTGAGGTGAAGGCAAAGGTACTGGTATTGGGTCAAGTTGTGGTTGTGGGTCTGGTTGGGGTTGTGCTGCTCAATAACAGCAAGTATAGCTTGGGTGATGGGTAATTCACGGTGAGGTGGTGAGTTCATCTTACTAAAAATAGCTTTCTTTTGCACAGGGATCTCATAAAAGTCATCATGATCCCTTATGCAGTACCTTTTTTCATCAAAAACCATTTGTAAAAATCTGGGATAAGCCAAAGTCATCTTATTCCCTTTGTTTTTACACATGCCATCAAAATTTAGTTTTGAAAAATTATACTTTTGCCCATTTGTAATGCACACAATTGCACTAGAAATTGACCTGTTAATTTCATTATGTGCAGTACATTTGGGACTCAAACATTGAAGGATGACATGTATGAGGTACTTCCAGGCTAGGGGAAATTCTTGTTTATGATATTTATTTAAAGTACCCTCATCAGGGAAAGGATACTTCAAAGCCCGAAGTCCTTGTTCTATTTCATTAATCGGGAGAGTGGTTATACCATCTGCATCATTAAGATGCAAAGCCTGGCGAACCAAGGCTTCAGTAACCACCCAAGTACGCCCATGAACAATAGCTGTTAATGTTGTCACATTATTAAGTGTTGAGGAACTGACATTGTTCAAAAATTGTTTAATATGAGTGACAGGGATGAGAGAAGCATGAGAAAGTGCATACCTAAGTGGAGATGCATTCAAATACGCCACCATCTGGGTGTATTGTGGAAACAAAGTATCATCAGCCTTCAAATAAGCAATCATGTTGTGCTGACTCCTGAATCCCAATACCAAGTCACTTGGTTTAAACTTTGGTGCCATTGTTGAAGAAAGTTGTTTGTTAAAGATTGATGAAAGATGAATTATAGGAGAAAAAGTGTTAGACAAGAATATGATAGTACCCTGTTTAAAAATAGGAGCCAAATATATAGGAGAGATAGGCACATGTGATTGGTCAAAAATAAGGCAAGTATTTTCAAAATATAATGATGAAAATATAGAAAAGAAAATAAGTTATCTTGTGCATTAATTAAAATTATCTACTCCCAAAATTACGGCCCCAAAATTCGTCAAAAATAACAACTGGGTAGGTCCCAATGAGTGTCAATGGTCAAAAATAACCCATCAACGCCCAACGGCTATATTCTTGTCAATGTTTGAAAAAGCCATGTCAGCGTCTAAATTGGTCACAACAACGCTTGGAAAAATATTTGTCAGCGTCCAAAAATAAAGTAATAAAAAATGAAAAAGGACCTTAACAAAGTAATTTATCCTAGTGAAGATAATCTATAATTTGAAAATTATTATAGGGCGGTAAGCACTGTCCAGTTATGCACACTTGCTTATGCAAGAAGACATACCGGTCCTCTAGTGTCCCTTGCTAACCAAATTCTTAACAATTATGTTATCTCATAAAATTCCTTGTAACTCCCAAGTAAACCCATTATAACTCATTCCCAAGTCTCTCCACAGACCATATCCAATTCTAGGCCAAAAAGGTCTTGGCAGCATGCATAGTATGTCAACTTTGCATGCTATAGTGCCTCATGATTTAGTAAACTAACTCATACTCACCAGTGGACACAATCTAGAATTGTGATAAGAGTATTATAAGAATAACCAAAAGTCATAAAGGTTCCTAAAACCTCCCCTTAAACTGTGATACACAAGTTGCCAAATAATATGCATGTAAATAAAAATTTATGTCAAGATAGGAATATAAATATTCCAACCATCATCCATAAATTGAAACATGCTCCAATGAATCTCCAAGGATCCATAAGCAACTCTGTATCCAATGGTACAATGCTAACAACACCTGCACACTTAGATCAAAAACCACAAAACTAACATATTGCTGACAACGTCACGATAACACTTAACAGCGTTAAGATAACCTTTGTCAGCGTTAGACAAATATAGTGGAAAATCTAACTTCTCAAAAAGACCAATAACAATGCATATCCTGTACATATGTTTACAATAAGACCCCAAAACACATATTATGTGAGATTGATCATTCCAATACTTGTAACCAAGTATTGAAACCTTCTATTATCAAAAGGTTTAGTTAATAAATCAGACACATTTTCTTCTGTGTCAACCCTATCTGGTTGTATTAAACACTTTTCAAAACAATCTCTTATAAAATGATGTCTAATTTCTATGTGTTTTGTTTTAGAGTGATGTACAGGATTTTTGATAATGCATAAAGTACTGTTATTGTCTACAAAAATCTTGGTAGGCATGAAATTATACCCATAATCCAACAGCTGGTTCTGAATCCATAAGACTTGTCCACAACAAGCAGCTGCAGCAACATACTCTGCTTCAGTTGTAGAATTGGCCACCACTGTTTGTTTCTTGCATTACCAAGATATCAACCTACTCCCAAGAAACAGACATCCACCAGTTGTGGATTTTCTATCAAATTTATCACCACCATAGTCACTGTCTGAATATGAAATAAGCTCCAATGGTGAATCTTTTGGATACCATAACCCTAAGTCTGGATAACATCTAAGGTATCTAAAAATTCCATGGTTCTAAATAGCCCGCTATAGCTCGCCTTAAGGCGCGCTAAAGCTTGAGGCGCAGCCTCCACGCAACGCTATAGGTCAAGGCACGCTACGACATGAGGTGCGGTAATTTTTTGAATTCAACTCCAAAAAATAAATATTATTACATGTAAGGAGAGTTTTATAACTTTAATTATTATGTACAACACTTATTATGAACTCAATATAAATATAACATTGAAATATGATAAAACGTAAAGATATTTTTATAGGTTTTGCCGCCATAAGCCACGCTTTAAAAACGCTAAATCTTCGCTTTAGACGCTAAAGCCTGTAGCTTGGATATGCCGTTACGCCATGCCTCACGCTATTTATAACCATGAAAAATTCTCTTGACAGCATGAAGATGACACTCTTTGGGAGTCACTTGATGGCGTGCACATGCACACACAGCAAACATAATGTCAGGTCTTGAGGCTGTGAGATACATCAATGAACCAATCATTGATCAATAGTGCTTGACATCCACATCTTTTCTATCTCCAACTTTTCCCCAAGGTTGTTCTCTATCCATAGGAGTACTAGCCCTTTTCTCATGTGGAGAAAAGCCAAACTTCTTCAAGATTTCTGCTACATATTTATCTTTAGAGATGAAGATACCATCTTCTTTCTGCTGAACTTGTAACCCTAGAAAGAAGTTCATCTCCTCCATTGCACTCATCTTGAATTTATCTGTCATAAGCTTGGAAAAGTCTTCACTCATCTTTGAGTTTGATGATCCAAAGATGATATCATCCACATAAACCTGAACAAGTAAGACATCCTTACCAGTCTTCTTTCTAAATAAGGTCTGGTCTATGGTGCCCCTTTTGAATCCATTTTCCACCAAATAGGTGGACAATGTGCCATACCATGCTCTTGGGGCTTGATGAAGTCCATACATATCTTTCTTGACTCTATATACCTTGTCTGAATGCTCTTGATCTTCAAAACCAGGAGGCTGCATTACATAAACCTCCTCTACAATTATGCCATAAAGAAAAGCACTCTTCACATCCATTTGATAGACAGTAAAGCCCATGCAGGAAGCATAGGCTAGAAATATTCTTATAGCCGCAATCCTTGCAACTAGTGCAAAGACCTCCTCATAGTCTATCCCTTCCTCTTGTGTATATCCTTGAGCCACTAAACGTGCCTTGTTTCTGACCACAATGCCTCTTTCATCTTTCTTGTTTCTAAGAACCCATCTTGTCCCAATTGGTCTGACATATCTGGGACAATCAACTAACTTCCAAACATCCTGAATAGCAAATTGGTGAAGCTTATCCTGCATTGCTTCCACCCAACTTGGTTCTTTGATAGCATCAAAAATCTTCTTGGGTTCCTGTTGTGACAGAAAACAGGCAAACAAACATGCTTGAACAAGAGGGGTATCAACCTTCTTGTGTATATTAGCAATAAATCCTCCAAGATTCTAATGAGATCTTCTAGTTTGAATAAGAGACATCACATCACCAATAATCAGAGAAGAGGGGTGATCCTTCATTGTAGAAGTAAGAACTCCTCCCTCAAAAAGTCTGTGGTCTTCAATCTCATCTTCCATGTTAACAATATCTTCTTCAGACTCTCTTCCATCAATATCTGTATGAACCTCTCCATTTCTACTTGAAGGTTCACCTTGTTCAAAATTTGAAGAGAAAATATGGTCAAAAGAGTTGTCAACGCCTGAACCAAGGTTGTCAGCGTTAGAGCCATCAACGCCTGAAATAGAGTTGTCAACGTTTGAGCCATCAACGCCTGAATTCGTCTTGTCAGCGCCAGATTTTCCTTTGTTAGCGCCTGAAATACCATGCATGTTGTTAACTGGTGATACTTGGGGACCACCATTTTCCTTGCCAGCAGCAGCAAAAGCATTTGACCATATGGGAATAGTGACATACTCAAGTATGGGAGATGACTTGTCTGCTTGTGATCCAACCTCTTTATTAATCTGTGTACCTGAAACATCAACAACTGGTTCTTCCACAACACTTGAAGTTACCTTCACAATGTTTGTATTAGTAACAGGCATGTAATTCAAAGTCCTAGATAGAGGTTCCAAGTCAAACAACCAATTTGGACCACTTTCAGGATCACTAGGTTTACTTTCTAAAAACCTAACATGTACCTTTTCAAGTATACGTTTTTCCTTCTTAATGTAAACCTTATATCCTTTACTCTGCACTAAATAACCCATGAAGTAGCCTTCATCACCTTTAGCACTAAATTTACCCAAGGCATCACTAGTATCTAGTACAACTACATGACATCCAAAAGGTTTAAGAAAACCAATATTAGGTTTCCTTCCCCAAAGTAACTCATAAGGTGTTTTTTTATGTATCTTTTTGACTAATGCTCTATTCTGAACATAACAAGCTGTATTCACAGCCTCAGCCCAAAAAAGCAATGGGAAAGCGAGCATCAGCCAACATAGTCCTGGCTGCTTCTATGAGGGTTCTATTCTTTCTCTCAGCGACCCCATTTTGCTTTGGGGTTCTGGCTACATTAAACTGTCTAGTAATCCCTTTCTTGGCACAAAAATCCTCCAACAGTTTATTTCTAAACTCACCACCATTGTCACTTCTAAGCATCTTAACTTCATTACCAGTTTTCTTTTCAATTTGGTTAATAAAGTTAATTAAAGTATGAGTAGTGTCACTTTTCAAAGTTAAAAGAAAGTCCAAGTAAACCTAGAAAAATCATCAGTAATGACAAAGCAGTAAGATTTACCATTCAAGCTTTCTATATTAGTTGGACCAAACAGGTCCATATGCAGCAAGAGAATTGGTTTAGAACTAGAGTGCACCTGTTTAGACTTAAATGAGACCTTGTGCTGTTTGCCTTTAAGGCATGCAACACAAGAGTGGTCATTGTGGAAAGCCTTTTCAGGCAAACCATCAACCAAGCCAAGTCTCACAAGCTTGTTTATATTTTAAAGTTAATGTGCCCTAGTCTCCTGTGCCATAGATTACTTTCCTCAACTGAAGCTTTAGCATAAAGACATGACAAGTTATTATTCATCCTAATCCCATTAAGATTCACATTATAAATGTCCTTATTCCTAGGTGTCCTATAATCAATGAATTTCTCTTCTATTATTTTAAAATCCTTGCTCAACACCAAGCATTCAGTATCAGTGAAAAGAACCTTATTCTTGTTATCACAAACTTGTGATACACTAAAAAGATTATAGTCAAGTTCTTTTACCAGAAACACGTTTTTAAAACGCAAGTTGTTGGTGAGAAGAGTTCTTTTGCTTGTGATAGTTCCATATCCGCCTCTAAAGTAAACTTTATCACCATCCTTAATGGGAGTGAAGTTTGTGAGATAATCTTCCTTCCCAATCATGTTCCTAGAGCATCCACTATCCCAATAGCCATAATCATTAACCTGTTTTTGAATGCCCTGAACATAAAGAAAACAAATTAGTTTTCTTTGGGAACCCAAGCCTGAGCAGACTTGGATTCATTTGGTTGTTCAACAAGAACAGACTTAGTCCTCATAACAACCCCTTGTTCATCCCTTTTTGGATTAAACACCCAGTTAACCTCAATTGGTTTTGTGATGACCTTTGAAATATAATTAAATCTGTTACAGGTCATAGAAATCCCATCTGAATTAGGGTTTTGATCTTTCTTAGGTCTCCATGTCAAGCTAGAAGAAGCTTTAGACCCCTTTCCCTTTGGTTGCAAATATTTACCATTATTTGGTTTGGCAACGTTTCTGTCAGCGTTTGATTTGGTCTTGTCAACGCTAAAATTTCCCTTATCAGCGTTGAACCTAGGGTTTGCTACAGGAACCCATTGCCTATTAGACCATGTATTGGTCTTCTGAAAAGGTCTTTGTCCATAAGTATTAGACCCTTTTGAAAAGAATGGGGCTGGTCTAACAACTTGTGGACTTTGTTGAACAAAAGTTTTGGGTTTGACAGTGCTTGAATTTTTGTCAGCGTTGACCTTGGAAGCGTTGACACACTTATAGGCTAAATGTGAAAAGCTACCACAAGTATAACAGGCTTTTCTAGACATAACTTTAGGTCTAGTAGAAAAGAAACCTGTTCCATTATCACTAATTTGGCTTTTTGGTGACCTAGTATTTCTATACATTTCTGCATATTTAATGCTAGGTTTTCTAACAACGTTTGAGCCAAGGTCAACAGTCTTGCCAGTGATAGGTTTTGTTACTTTGATAGGGGTAGACTCATTTGGGCTATCACAAAGCATGCCACCCTTGACAAAAAAGGTAGGATTGGCTTTCTTCCATTGGTCCAAATCAGTCAACTTCTGCCTATATTCTTCTACTGGGTAAGGACTCTTGGTGGAGGAATAAATTCCTCTTCTTGGAGTTCTGGTAAACCGGTCTAAGATAAGTCCTTTCTTTGGACACCATAGAAGTCCCCAGCTGGTGGTGGAACACCAGCATACTCTTTCATCCCAATCCAAGTCATATCCCTAGAATCCCTTTGTTTACTAACACATTCTCCTAGGGTTTGTGAGGCTTTATCAAATCTTTGAATTTTAAGATCTACATTATTCTTATTCTTGATAGCCTCATCTAACTTAGCCTGTACAGCATTGACCCTCTCCATGATGTTTCTAATATCAGTACTAGCATTTAAATCATGTTTTAAGATATTGATTTTATCTTTTAGGTCAAGCTCCATTTTTTTATACTCAACTACAGTCTTTTCAATTTGAGTAAGAGCAAGTTGATAGTTAGACAACTTGCATCTCTCATTACTCACATTTGTTGACAATCTTAAAACCTCTTTGTTAAGTCTTTCAGTATTTAAACGACAACCCTTACTACAAAAAGCATCATCATATACCTCATTGTCTGATGAAGATGAGGAATGTGCCATGAGAGCATAGTGAACATGCTCTTCTTCTTCCATCTCAGCAACCAAAGCTTTATTCTCTTCCTCATCCTTAGCCAAATAGCTCCAATCCCATCCAACACCATCAATTTCTTGCATTACAACCATGGCCTTGGGATCCTGAGCCTTAAAAACTTGGCTTGATGGTTTTCCAGCATCAGATCTTCTTGGAGATCTGCATTCTCTAATAAAGTGTCCCATACGATGACAATTATAACACTCAACCTTAGATTTATCAAATCCAGCAGTGTCTTTAGCATTAAAAGTCATCTTCTTCTTGAATCTTCTATTCCATCTGTTTGCTCTTATACTTGCAAGAGCCATATTCCACTTTATGTCCATCTCCTCCAAATGCTCATCACTAATTTGCTCAAGGTCCTCATATGTAATCACTAAACCATTGGGCAATGAAGCAATGTAGGCACACACAGTATCCAGATCAATACCAGCAGGCTTAATTCTTGGTGAGTCAATTTTGTATGTGTCAGCGTTTGAATGTGAGGCGTTAATAGGATATGTTCCAGCGTTGACACAGGTTGATCCAGTAACTGGATGCATGTATGACTCCTTCTGATCAAATTGACCTTCACTATATGAGAAGAAGGCCATGTTTCCATTGGTAGTCTTGCTTCCATGATTCAAAAGAGTTTCATTCTCTATCAGCCTCAGTTTATTGTACACATCATCAAAAGTAGAACTTTTGTGAGTGTTATTAGCAATTATAAACCTTGCTTCAATCTTCCATGCATCACCAAGGCTTTTAAGAAAAGTGGCAATAATGTCAACATCACCAATCACTGTCCCTATGAAGGAAAGCTTACTTGTAATGTCAAGAAGTCTGCTTCTCACACTACTTAGCTTCCCATTAGGTTGAGCCTTAAAAACAGCATACTCATGCAAGAGTTGCTTCTTTTTCTCTTGCATAGTATCAGCATTACCACCATAAGCAACTTCAAGAGATGCCTAAAGATCTTTTGCAGACTCATAGCCTCTGTATTTGTGCTGATTTTCTTGTCCTAAAGAGAGTTTCAGAATGCTTAGGGTTTTCATATCAACCCTTCTCTTTGCTATATCCTCAGTTGAGATAGCTCTACCATCATCAGGTTTTTCTTTTCGTTCCTCTTTAGTAGAACCTTGAATAGTTGTTCTTGAAGCAATGGCAGCTGCAATCTTTGCTGCCTTATCAAATGTGTTTCCATATTAAATAATCTCCCATAGAGTGTAGTCATGGATTTGTAGATATTGCTCAAAGTTAAACTTCCACAGCTCAAAATTTTCTGGGTCTAGCATGGGAATCTTGATGTTGTGGTTTGAGGAGGAGGAGGAGTTTGCTTCTGGGGTAGACATGATGTTTTTAGGGTTTTGTGAAAATTAGGGTTTTTGGTAATTTAGGGTTCTTGTGTTCTTTAGATCAAAGTTTCTCAACAAGCTCTGATACCACTTGTTGATCCCAAACTTAGATCGATTTAGCTTATGTAAACGAGATTAAATCAAGTTAAACACGTAGAGAAACTTTTTTGTGTATAAACCAATTTAAGTATTATGCGGAATTAATACTCAAACAAGAACACACACACAATTATAAAACAAACTTTCACTTGATTGATGATAACAAACTTGCATACAATGAAAGTGTTAAACGTATGAAAACTTATATGAAACAAAACCTAAAGGTCTTCTTTTATAGACATAAGAAGCCTTGTACAAGAGTCTACGTATCAGCTATTCTAGGTAAAGATAATTATAGAAAATACATTGTTGATCCTATCTTTACTAGAAACAAACTAGAAACATAATACGCGTAGACCATATCTTTCTATCAGTGCTTGACTTCAACCTATCAACGCTTGACTTCTTCCTGTCAACGCTTGATCTGTCAATGCTTGTTTTCTTCTTATCAATGCTTGTTTTCTTCTTGTCAGCGCTCAAGTGTACTGGCTACATTTTATTCCCAACATCTACTTCCAGATTATTGATCTTGGGGAGACTACTTCTAGAGGCAAAAGGGACCCTATCATTCCTTATATTGCTCGTAGGCTGTGGCCTTCTGCTCTTAGTGTAGTTGTTTATTCCTGTAGAAGAAGACACGCGTCTATTAGAATTAGCACTTTTTAAATCAATGACTTGTGGTTGAGTTATAGTGATCGGTTTTGTCCTAACGCTCGATTTACTTTTTTTGCTAGGCACAGGGGGAGAACTAACACAAAACATTCCTAGGGAAATCACATCAGTTTTCATTCCAGCAACCTTGGGAAAAGGTGTCACAGCAATACGAGTGGGCCCCGAGGTTGCTGGTGTCTGAATCGTACTAGGCTCAGAAGTCGTATCTTTTAATAAGGCTTTTAACTTACAGTTCTCATAGATTTTATCAATAAGTTTCTGATAGACAGACTTACTTTGTTCAACAACTCGCTTATATGAAACAACAACAGATTCTAAATCTGCAATTATAGCCTTAAGCTTCTGTACATTTCCATCACTGCCATTCTCTAACCTTGAAGAGGCCAAATTCTTTTCCTTAACCCCTCCTAACTGAGTCTGCAACCATGCGATAGTTTGTTGCATTTCATTGTAGGCTTTATCATACAAAATTTTGTCATATTTGCATTCATCACATTTTTTGACAAACTTATTCCATAGATCGGTAAATTCTTTGTCATTTTTAATGACAACAGATTCCATTTTCTCTTTCATATGTTCAAGCTCAGTTTAGAGGGTTTCTTGATTCGACACAGAGGTATCTAACGCAATGGGGCTACTATCAACATTATCACGTGCATTAGAGAGACGTTCAAGAGCGTTTTCTAAAACATTGATTTTATCAAGAGATTCATCAGCCTCCTTCGTCAAAGATTTAAAGTCTTCTACAAAGTTGGCTAATTCTTTTAGAAAATCGTTTTCCAAATTGCTATCCGAGCATCAACTTGATAATAATCGGATTAATATCGTTTTGAAGAATTTTCTGGACCTCAATCTAAACAGGTGATGTAAAATTTCCACCAGTGATTTTGGAATTAACAACACGTTTAAGGATGACAAAGTTATCTTTAACCTCATTTAAAAATTGGCCTGTGATACTCGGTTTAGGAGGGTCATCAGAAAATTCCTCACTTGGGAGCAAAAGCATTTCAGTACTCGTTTTAGACCAAACAAAAACAGTTGGATGATTAACTTTTGGATAATAAACGGTTGTCACTTCTTTATCAAGCTTTTTCATTCTTAAACGAGTCTCTACTGCAAGTTCAGTAGTTTCCTTAGAATCATGCACACTAGGAGGATCATGCTCATCAGACAAGAGCACACTACCATTATATAAAGTTTCATTAGTGGCCTGAACTTGCTTAAGATATCCGGGATTAGGAGGAAGAGGACAACCTAAAGCCAATTTGTATCAAGTGTAATTTATCTCATTCACTTTTGGTGCGAGCATATTTACCGTTTGCATAGGTTGGCCACATTTTACTAAAAGGTTGTCTAATTCTCTAATCCTATCCTGAGCTTTGCAAAAATCCTCAAGAAGCCCATCTTCTCGAATTTTGAAATCATGTTTCAGCTTTCTTCTTTCTTCTTTTAAATCCAAAATAGTAGATTTTTTCGTTGAAAGTTGTTTATTAAGAGAGGCGATTTCATCATTCAATTTGCTTATCTTTTTAGCGCTACTTAAATGTAAGACATTTAATTTCTTAGTTATGCATTTTTCTTGATAAACCGATGTAGCATGAGCTTGTTCAAGTTCTTTAATTTTAGTCTGATGAATTTCAAAAGTTTTCTCCCGTTCCTTATATCCCGCAAGCTCAGTGGTCAATTTGGCATTAGTTTCTCTAAACTTATTATTAACCACCGTAGAATGGTCAACATCCTTAGCAAGCTTATCAAATAAAGATTTATAATACGCATGTGCCGCATCGGGAAGGGTTGTAGGCTGGACAACCTGATCCACACTAAGGTCCACACTGGGCTCATTCGAATTAATATTACTATTATTGGTTTGATCCCTGTGTGTCTCAATGTAGGGCTCAAGCATCTCAGTATACTCCTCCTTCTGATTAGACGTACTATATATATCATTATCATCGAAACGTCGATGTACCTCAGAGGGACCGTCTGAATCATAAACGGGAGCTTTGTCAACATGCATTCCTGAGGTAGATGCTTGCTATAAGTTAGCCATCAAGATGTAGTTGGCATTCACTTCTTCTTCCTCGTCATATTCTGCAGCAGAAGCCATAAGATCGAATTCCTCAACTTGAAGTGGAATCCCTGCCTCTTCCTTTTCTGCTATGAGAAGCTGAGTCTGAAGATAAGAAGCATCCCTCTTCTTTTTTGTTGTGCAATCTCGAGCATAATGACCAAATCCCCTACAATTATAGCACTTAATCTGACGATTGTTGTTTCCATTTCCTGTACCAGTATTCTCAGCCCTTGCAGCCATAATGTTTCCCATCTAGTTACCCACCGCTGGCACAACTATTAACCCATTCTGATTACCCGCATTCGGAACATTCGGATTTTGACCACGGTTTTGACCATACTGATTTCCTGCATTGCCAACGGTCTGCCCAACATTCTGAAAATATTGTTGAAACTGAGTCCCCATGTTCCCAGCAATTACCAATTGGCGATATTGATTCGCATTCATGAAAGGTTGAGCAATCTGCCTATTTCTAGTGTTCGAGGAG
The DNA here is from genome assembly GCA_025667525.1 of Glebionis coronaria. Lineage (NCBI taxonomy): Eukaryota > Viridiplantae > Streptophyta > Magnoliopsida > Asterales > Asteraceae > Glebionis > Glebionis coronaria. The sequence goes on along the minus strand of CM046881.1, from coordinate 176,951,354 downwards.
ATTCTTTGATTGTTGTTGGTGGGGTTAATGGTGAATTTGAATACCTTTGCAAGAAGGGCAAGACCAGTATTAATAGCATGAGTAGGATCGGTGATGTCATCAAAACAGGCAATGGGTTGTTGTAAGTAATTCACAGCAGCAGGAGGTTGATATCCATAAGAGGTGAGTTGTTGTTGTTGTGGCATGAAGTTACTTGATGAGAGTTGATGGTAGGGTACCATGGGATATGACATAGATGACGAATAATTTGCCATAAAAGCTAACGGATCTTGGGTTTTTGCACGTCTTTCATCCCTAACTTCGTTAGCTTCATCTTGATTCATCTTCAAATAATCGTATACTTTAGTGTAGTCCACGACATGAAGATCCTTGGTTTGATTGACAAGAGTGACATATCGTGACCATTCAGAAGGAAGATTATCAAGAAATTTGATGTTGGCAGCAAATTGTGCAGGTTCATGTTTGTTTAAAATGATTCATGAGGGTTGAAAACCGATGGTAGTAAGGTTCAATTTGTTCCCCTTCAGTAGACGTAAATTTCTCCCATTCACGAAGCAACTTAGTTTCCTTTTCTTGTAAACCTATTTCACTCCCCTTCATCATTTTCTGAATCCTAAGCCACATCTTGTGTGCGGTTTCACAAGTATCAACAGCAGCATAAACATCTTCAGGAAGTCCCATGAGAATGACTTGAATTGCTTGATCATCAGCGTCGAGTTGTTTGGATTCAGCTTCAGTTAATTCTTCATCCGTTTGATCATGACTAGAGTCAGCCACTAGGTTAGCATTCGTAGGGTCCCCAGGCACAAGAATTGTTCTTCTAACATACGGACCTTTATGAATCGAGTTGACAATCAATTTTCCCAAAGGTTTACATTTTGCATAACGAAGGAGACGACTAGCCCATGTAGTGTAGTTCTCCTTGGTAAGCATAGGTGGACGATTCTTAGTACCCGCAGCATAAATATCTTATTGAGACGTCATCATAGAAGTCGTGTGAAAAACAGGATTTCAATTCGTAGAAAGCGTGTGTTGGAGGGTGAACAAAATCAAACTTTGCCGAAATTTTCCAGCCCAACAAAAAATACCTCAGTCCGATATAAAATAAACCGAAAAAGTTTTGAATTACCAAATTTTGAATTCAAGTTTGAAATAGCCAATAACTAGGAGGGAAAAATTTTGAAAAAGGAAAAATTTGGACAAAAATAAAACCGAAAAATGGCCTAAAAATTTGAATTTTGGTCCGAAAATTTGAATTTTTAGTCAAATAAATCTCGCGTCGCCAAAATTTGAAATCGAAGCTTAAATGGCCTAAAAATGGTCTAGGAAAAAATAAATTTTACTTCGGTTTTCCCGCCAAAAAACTTCGTGTAAGCTATGTTTCGGGACTAGTCTAGATAGTGGCTAAGTCTGAAAAATACTCGAACAATATATCCATCGGAATGTCCATCGGAATATATCTATCGGAATGTTCTATCAGAATGCTGTCGGAATACCCTGTCGGAATGTCTGTTGGAATACATGTCTGAATACCTGTCGGAATACTCTGTCGGAATGTCTGTCGGAATACCTGTCAGAATACTCTGTCGGAATAACTGAGTTCAACACCTATCAGAATCCGTATCGAAATATGTATCAGAATAATAAACCCTTTTCCAATAGATTCTGTCGGAATGTATAAACCCTTTTCCGATGGATTCTGTCGAACTACGAGTATTGTTCCGAGACAATAGGTAAAAAGATGAAATTTTTTTCAAGAAATCCGTGATTTTAACCAACCCAAAGAACCTAAATCTCTACCACGACTATGTAGAAGATATATGGATCACTTGGAATAACAAAAACACGGACAACACCCAAGAGCTATCCACGAATCCCTTGGCGAATGATACCACTTGTAGAACTTATGCACACGACTTAACCCAATACGAATAACATCATGGAATAAACCAAAAAGAAAGATTAGATTATATGAAGAATAAAGAAAAAACAAAAAGGTTGTGAATTCCTAGTGAGAGAAAGACATAAGTTTCTCTCTCTACAATCTTTGAAATGGAAAACACACACACACAAATGAGGTGCTTAGTGCCTTTTATACTACAAGTGCAAAGTATAGAAGGCCTTCCTCATTTGTGTGTTCGGGAATAATTCCCGTTACATACCAAATATTATACTAGAACTCTCAACACCATTATGTAGCATTTTCCACGAGCTTCGTAACGGTATATTATATGACCATCACTTTTAAATACGGTTAACTGTGTTCGATGCCGGCTTCTTTTTGCCTACGAACTATCGTGATGCACACGCACTTGTGAAGTCGTGCGATTCTTGCCAACGCCAAGGAAAATCGTCACAAAAGGATGAAATGCCGCAAAACATAATTCAAGTGTGTGAGATTTTCAACATTTGGGGTATTGACTTTATGGGACCGTTCCCATCCTCTCATGGAAACAAGTATATCCTCGTCGTCGTCGACTACCTTTCTAAGTGGGTGGAAGCTAAGGCTTTACCTACGAATGATGCTCGTGTGGTAGTGATGTTTTTGAAGCAACTATTCTCTCGGTTTAGAACCCCTCGTGCTATTATAAGCGATCGTGGAACCCATTTTTGTAATGACCAATTCGAAAAGGTTCTAAAGAAATATGGAGTTAGACATCTTCTTTCTACGGCTTATCACCCGCAAACGAGTGGGCAAGTCGAGGTTTCAAACTGAGCATTAAAGAGGATTTAGAGAGGTCGATTGGAGAAAATCGTGCTTCATGGTCCGACAAACTCGATGACGCTTTATGGGCCTTTTGGACCGCTTATAAGACACCTATCGGTTGTACTCCTTATAAGTTGGTTTATGGAAAGGATTGTCATTTGCCTATTGAATTAGAGCATAAGGCATATTGGGCCCTTAAGCATGCAAATTATAATTTGAAGACCGTGGGAGATCACTGGAAAATACAACTTAATGAATTGGATGAATTAAGAGACAATGCTTATGAAAATTCATTGATTTTTAATGAAAAGACTAAAAAGTTTCATGATTCAAAGATTAAGAACAAGGTTTTTCACGTTGGTGATCAAGTGTTACTTTTAAATCTCGTTTGAAGATATTTTCCGGGAAATTGAAATCTCGTTGGTTGGGTCCGTTCACCATAACACAAGTGTTTCCTTATGGGACCATCGAGCTAGCTCAAAATGATGTTCCTAACTTCAAGGTGAATGGAAATAGGCTTAAGCACTACTTCGGTGGGGAAGTTCCTTTGTTGGACGACCTCGACCAAGTCACCTTCCCCAATGATAATTAGCATTAAGGGGATTGAGTCGAGCTCATGACTCGGTAATCAAAACGAGGTGCCTCGTGGGGGAGATCCCATGCTTATCCATTGTACATATTATCACTTTCTAATGTAGTTAATGAGAGGGGATTTGTGCCCTTCCAACTCGTTGTCTCGTGGTTGTATGTGAATGTGTTATCTAGATCATCATCATCGCCACGATTGAAGACTCTCGTGTTCGTTTACGTGAGCCTCGATCGTTTGCTTTAAGACTTTTTCACGAATCCGTGACATATCCTTTATTGTTCTAACAATTATCTTTTAGCATAATTCATAAACGGCTTTAGATATATTGTTGATCACCCTTTCCATGCTAGATCCTAAGCATTCGACTCTTCGTCTCTAGTATGTGGGTGCTCCACCTTTAGACTTGAAACATTGAGGACAATGTTTAATTTTAGTATGGGGGGGGTTGAATAGATACTTGCTTTTCTACGTCCTCGCGCTTTCCTACTTTCAACGTTTTGTTTTGTTTTGTTGCTAATAAGGCTAAAAATGGCCAAATTTTAAAAATTTTCTTAGTTTTCATAAGTGTTTTTTAAGACACGAATGTATATTTTCCAATGAGTAGAATAAGAGTTAATTTTTGACTTGATGGGCATTTGGAACCTTTTACATTCCTTAACCCGCTTGAATCAAGTTTTGCTAGACTTTTATATAGGAAACTTTAAAACGTGAAAGTCTTAGCTCATTCGGGTTAAGAACAAGAACTTTTCGTAAGTTCCTATAATTGATCATAGAAAGTCACTTATAAAAGGAACTTTAAAATGCATTCTCTAAACTTGAAAAAGTCCAAGAAAGTGCAAGATCCTATAGGTGGCTTACCCAAAACTTTGATTTGATATAGTCTTAATGAAAGTTAATCCAAAATTGGCTTAATTTTAACTTGCATGGCTAAGTATTCACGAGTCTCTTTAATTAGAGGTCTTTAAATAGTGAAGAACGAGAAGTGATAGAGTTACACAAGTGATCATGCTAAACGTAGAACATGAAAATGTTCTTTCAAAAACTCATATGTTTTTAATTGTGGCTTTTTCTCCCATAAGATCAATGCATTAGGAATAAAATAGTTGCAATAAGTAAGGTCGTACGATTTGAAAGGTTACTTAGCTTCTAGCCTGAGCTCGTTTAAAAGTTGCTCGGGGTTGAATATAGTTCATAGCCAAGGCATAACTTATTGAAGCGGGACGCGAAGATTGGTGAAGATCTAAAAAGGCCCTAACAAGGCATGAGGATCTTTATTTTGTTGCTAAAGATCCAAGATGATGCGAAGTATCATTATTCCAAAATCAATATAAAGGATCGAGACACACGACGAAAAGCAATTACTCCCATAAAGATCATGGAGAAAGTCTATCCAAAAAGACCCTAACAAGGTATGAGGATAAATATATCCAAGTCCTAAAAGGAGGCGGATCATTGTAAATCAAAATCCAAAATAAAGATTGAAGAAAAATGATGAAGTCGTGGTCCAAGTATGAAGAATCTCTCAAAAACGTCAAGTGAAGAAATTCCAAAATATGAAGAGAAGACCATAATTACAAGAACGTCTTCCGAAGATTTGAAGTATGAAGTACATGCCAAATATCTTTCTGAGAAAGGTCTCAGATCGTGAAACGAGTTATGCCAAGATATGAACTTATGGAGATACACGAGAAGCCGTTTTAAAAGATTTTGTCCTTTAGCTAACTATTGATTAAATCGTGCTACTTTATTTTAGGACTAATAAATACTCAAATAAGTCAATATGAATCACTTGTGATCCATGACAAATAGTTAAAAAATTCTAGAAACCCTTTTTCTTTCATAATAACTAGGATTGCGGGGAGAAAAAGTATTACACAATTTGGACGTATGAGTAGTGTTAGTGTTAGAATTGTGACTTGTACCAACAATGATCTCGTTTTTTCACTTAACATGGAATGTAGGACAATCAAGGATGACGAACTTTACTCTATGAGACATTCACTTGTTTCTATTCATTGACCCTAAAAGTCACACACGTGATGAAAATCATACATTATGTCTTTACACCTCTTCGTAGTATTGTAGCAAGTTTTACTTTTCAATAAAGGTTAATAAAATTGAATTTTGGAGATGCTTAGATACTTTATTCTAGCATTGCATGAGGGCAAGACAATGGTTTAGTATGGGGAGTGATGAGATGGCATTTATACATGATCTCATCGTTCTTTTCGGTCTTCAAATGCATAAAACGTCATCAAAATACCATATATATGCTTGTGTTTGTTTACTTTTGTATTTTAGGTATGGATATCGTGAAAAAGACAAAAGATCACAAGAAACAAGGAAAAACGAACACGAGAAACGAAGCCGCACAATGAACCGGGCCCTAGTTTGTGATTTATCAAAGAAAAACCTTGAAGACTTGAAGATGTACAAGAATGATCTCTCATTTATGAAGAAATGATACTTAATACCCTTTTATATTCATAATTACAAGTTTGGTTCCTTAAGTTTGTCAAAATGATAAAAAGGTCCTTCAACTTAGAAGATTTGACAATTTTAGTCCCTCAACAAATCTAAATTGTCAACAATGGTCCCTCATGAAGTCAAACATCCAATAAAGACCCTTGAAGTTCAATAAAAGTACACATTTAGTCCTTTTTAAATGGATACAACATCAAAAGGGCCATTTGTGTATTTAACCAAAGTTATAAAAGCCCTAAATCCCTTTTCCTAAACTTTTTGTAGCCAATATCTAAAATCAGAAACTTCATTTACAAAGGAAAACGGGTTTGCAAGGAGAAAAAACTTTGTTTACAATTTTCCCAGAAGCCAAGGACCAAAGCTGTACAAACCAAACATTCAAACTATTATTGCGCCAAACACTTAACCCTTCCACTAAAAACGGATCAAACGAGTTACTGTTTACCTCTATGAACCCAGTAACTCCATCACTTAAAACAAATGGTAAATTCAAATTACCCACACCTACGCTTGATTGACACACACATGAAAAAATCCCACGCTTAACATCTCACACTCACTCACCCAAAGGACCCCACACTCTTAACCGTCCACCAATAGAAACTCAACTTCCTCTCCAAGCAAAACCACGTGGCAAGATCCACGATTTACAATTATTACTTGGTCCCAAAGGATAAATGAACGTTTTGGATGAAGCATCTAGAAGCACTCAAGGGCATATCTGAGATTTCATAGCTAGGGTTTTCATGTATTTTTGCATCTAGAATCATCTAATGTAGTCTATAAAAGGAGCCTCAACCTGTGAGTTTCCCTTTGTTCCAGATTTTAGCTTAAATCTTTTTAATTCCTTTTTAATAAATAAAAAGTTCGTATTTTCTGAAAATTGTAATTCCTTTTTGTTTTTATAAAAGTTTGGTGTTTGATAAGTTAAGATCTGAGTTCCATTTATCTATTTGTTGAGTTTTGAGGAAAGGATTTTGAGTTTTAAAACCCTTATTTTCAAAAATCAGTATTTCATTGTTTTTGGTTCACCCTTGTGTTTGTTGAATCTTAGCAGGTACAAGGAAGCTAGTGGTTGTTCTGCTACCACTTAAGCTCAAACATCACAAAGCATGGATGTATGTTTTGGAGGTGCACATCTCTAAACCCTTTTAAGTTTTCTAAATATTTCATGATTTTTGATGAATATGAGTTTTTGTCTATGAATCTATGATTTTGTGGTTGGATCTTGTTATTTGAAGCTTGTTTGTTGTTATTGAGTTGATTTGGGCCTGGTTTGTGGGTTGAATCATACATATCCTTTGAAAAATTGAGAAATCAGTTTGATAAGGGGTGTTTGTGTTAACTGCATAACCTTGTTTTGAGTTGATTTGAGTAGGTGTTGTCTGGTGTATTGTGTTTGTTCATGCTTGTATTGGGTATTTAGTTACTTATCTGCAAGTTTTGAAGGTTGTATCACATAAATCCAACAAAAGGCTATAAAATCTGAAATACTTGTTGTTTTGAACTGAAATTTTGGGGACACCTAGATCTAAGGGTAGACTAGGGATAACAAGTGCTAAATCTAAGTTTATGAAACCTGTGTAGAAGATTTAAGGTGTTGAATTTGGATCTGTGGTCATTTAGATCAGCAAAAGGGTTTTGGGTATCACTTTAGTTCATCAGTAACCTGTTTGAGCTTGAAACCTAATCATATCTTTGAATCAGTGTATGAAACAAGTTTATTTGTGCTTATTGGAGTTTATTATAGCTTGTGTATGCATATGGTTCAGGTTGGTTGGCTTATTTGTGCTTAAACTGCTTATTTCTTCATAACTGCTTATCTTCCTAGTCTGTGTCATATCTAGGGACTGTTTGCTTAATTTATATCATTTGGCTGGATCAATTTGTGATTTCTTTCTTGTTTATGACTCCTTACAACTCACTGGTTGTAAGGGTGCCCTTGTTATCCATTGAATCAAAGTAAATCTCTCACAAATCCAAGGTCAAATAGTCAAAGCAATGGGAACTCCTTTCCCCTGCTGCTAGCCACTGCTAGTGTTAATTTGCAAATAGCTTATCAATAAGTTGTTCTAGCTTATTTTAACCTGCAACAACTTTAATTTTGTAATAGGTGGTCATCATTTGACCCATTTGTTCATTCTGGAGCATTTGGGTGGTTGACTTTAAGGTTTGACTAGAAAACCAACTCCATTGACTTTTACATAAGTGCTTATCAATCATTCAGCTTATTTGGCTTTGCTAATTGAACTTTTGTTGATTGATTTGACTTATTTAAGTCATTTAGAGTCTTTTGCAAGTTGAATCAAGATCTGAGGTGGTCTAAAACTCTAAGTCGACTATTTTGTCTTTTATTGGATGTGTACTTTGCATATTTCTGGCTTATTGGTTGTGCTTTTTCAAAATTTCTTTCCACATATCTCATATACATCTCAAAAGAAGGTTGTGTGTCGAATTAGAACTTATGGCATTGGCTTATAGCTTAATGGGCCAAAAAAGCCCATTAAGAATAAGTTGTTGTACATTTAAGCTGTGATAAGCTCACATTCAGCTTTTAGTCCTTCAGACGTTTGTGTTTAGAATTAAATTTTAAGCTAGACTGGTGATTTTCAACTTATTTGGTTGAGTTTGATCTTATTGGGCCAAAAAGCCCATTTCATTTGGACTGTTTTTGTTTTTAGCCCATTTGGAGGCCCAATAGGAGTAATTTGGTAATTTCACTTTCATTTTTTGTTTATTTAGGTTTAAATAAACTAGTTTGTAAGTTTTTATAATTTTTTATAATTTTTGGATTTTTAATATTACCTTATTATTATTTTATTATTAAATTTAATTTTTAATATTTTTGCAACTTTTACATTTTTTCTAGGTCAAATACATTAATTTAGGATTTTTAAAACTATTAGATTAATTTTCTCATCATTTAATTAATTTTTAGAATTATTTTAATATTTTAATAGTTTTTAATCATTTAAAAATAGTTCTAGTTAGTTTTAAATTTCATAAAAATAGTTTTTAGTCTTGTTAAGTCATTTTAGAGGTTTAGAAAGTGAAAATTCTTAATTTGGGATTTTTATTAATTATTTGGATTTTTTAGGGCTTTAATTAGAATTTAAAAATTAATAATTAATTAATTAAAAGGTTTGAAAAAGTTTTGATCATTTGTAAACTCTAAGTTTAATTTTAGCTAATTTTGGTAATATTTTGGGAATTTTTAGAATTAATTTATATTTTGTCACTTTTTACAGTTTTTCGTTTTATCGCCGTAGTGTAATTTTAACGTATCCGTCATTCTTTTTTCTCATATTTTCTTTCTCAATATTAATCCAAAATCATTACGAGTTATTCACACACATATACCTCCTTGGGAAACGAACTTATTTGGGTCATTAACACTTGATTTTCCTAAATCATTTGTTTAATACTTACCGCTCATATACGCTCTTTTGTTTTCCAAAACAAGAGACGTATTTTACCACAATCATTTTGGCGTCGCTGCCGGGGAGGTGTGTCATGATTAATTTGTTCATTTTGTTTTTAATATCTAACCATAAATAGTATTTGTATTAGTAGAACTCTACTAATACGTATTATCGGTTTTTTTTCGTTTTTCTTGTGAATTATTAACACTTTATTGTATAAGTATCACAACAAATTCAAAATATCTCCAAAAGTGTGAAAACACAACCTTAATTAGGATTTGATCTCCTACTTATTGTATTCGAATCTCAAACAAAAAGAAAAAGGCAAAAATAGATAAATACTTTCGTGAAGCTCGATTTTGAAAAATACAAACTATAAGGTGGGTATAAGGTGGGTGTTATAAAATACACCCTAAAGAAAAAGGTTCTTAAGTGCTTCGTGTCGTCTCGTTTCTCCGCTTGCTTGTGAGTATTTGAGATTGAAGGCTAATCGAGGGTTTTTCCGCCCAAAGTATTATTACGTATCATATATATTTGCTTGGTTTCTTTGTGATTAAACCCTCTTGAACAATTTAGTTTTCACCAAAGTTCTAAAGTCAATCGAAGGCGTTCACTCCATGTGATCGTTTTTATTCTTTTGAGGCTTCTTTAATCAAGAGTTTGATTCGAGGAGAGATTTGGTAGATTGTTGTCTACGAATACACACAAAATCCAAAAAAATTAAAAACAATCAAGAACACACAAAAATTGAAAATCCACAAAACACCCAAAAGAATGTTCTTTGCTCACCTCCACATTCTACGCCACGTTTATGCAAACTCGTAATCAAGTAAAACGAGCTCGCAAACGTCGTCAAAACCAAGGAAATTTGATTGAGGAAGAAACTCCAATTGTCGAACCCGTTGTGGAACCAATAGTCGCCATGGCTAATCGTACTATGATTGAGTTGCTTCAAGCACCCACCAAGGGATTTGGAGAAGCTATTGTGATTCCCGCCATCCTTGCGGAAAATTTCGAGATTAAGACGGGTTTAATGTCGATGTTACAAGCAAACAAGTTTCAAGGTCATGAAAAAGACAACCCGCATTATCCCATACGGAATTTCAATCGTCTCACCGCAACAAGTAAGTTTAAGGATGTTTTGCATGACGCCATTAAGATGACGTTGTTTCCATACTCGTTGGATGAACCCGCAAAAATTTGGCTCGATAAAGAACCGCCAAATTCGTTTTGACATGGGGTGATCTCGTTTCTTAGTTTGTGAACCAAGTTTTTCCACCATCTAAAACAACACATTTGAAAAATGAGATTTCAAGGTTTACACAACGTAATAATGAGAGTTTTTCAATGGCATGGGAACGATTTAAAGAAATGTTACATGAATGTCCACATCATGATTTTTCCAAATTGCATCAAATTGATACTTTTTAAATGGGCTTAATGATCATGAACGAGATTATTTGAATGCCGTCGCGGGTGGTAATTTTTTGTGTAAAACGACCGATGAGGCTTTAAAGATTATCGAGAAAGGATCTAAGGTTTATAACCCTCGTAACACACCGAGTGTTGCCAATATGGGTTCATCATCATCGTCTCGTAACATGAATGCCTTACATGATGAAGCTAATGAGGAAAATCGGTTTTTCGATATATTTTCGACGCTTATGACACATTGGAAAGCACAAGATGCTTTGAATTCCGCATCGGTTAAAGCGGTTGAAAAGAATTGTTTATCTTGTGGTGGAGCTCATGATCTTTCCGAGTGCATTACCGCCGGTGGTAACACTTCGAGTGCTTATGTAGCAACGGGAACTTACAACCGAAACGGCCAAGGTTCCCGCCCAAATCAAGCTCCCCAAAATCAAAATGTTAACAACTATCGAAACAACCATCAAAATGGTGGTTATCAAGGCAATTCACGTAACTACAACAAAGGGAATTATCAAAGTGGGAATGGGCAAGTTCAAAATCAAAACCAAAACCGTGATTTTCAAAACACTACACAAGGTTTTGGATTATGCAAACGCAAACGATGCTAAGTTTGATAACATGCAACGTGAGATGATTAGCTTAAGATCCGAGTTGAAAAACGAGCTTAAAAACGAGCTTAAAATCGAACTTGCTAATGAATTGAAAACTCATGCTAATAAAATGGAAGGAAACGTTCAACGTCTTCAACAAAATCAACAAAAGATGGAACAAGGTCAACATGCGATTAAGCAAAAGTTGTTAAAAGCGGATTTAAGGCAACCAAAATTTGAAGATCGAATGGTTAAAATGTTTGAAGCAATCATGTGTAAACCCTCTTCCTCGGGTGGTCTTCCTAGTGATACCATTGCAAACCCGAAGGGAGAAATGAAGGTTATTACTACTCGTAGTGGTAAAACTTTCAAGGAACCAATCTCTCATCCTAGTACTTCTATGGAGAAGGAAATCGAGAAAGAGCCCAAGGTGATGGTCGAAAAGGAGCATAATACAAGCCCACGAAGTACCGCTCATACCACACCTACGGTTGAACCAATACCAATTAAGGAACCCGAGATTCTAAGGCCGTTGCCTATGCCCCAACCCACACCACCCTTACCTTACCCTTCGAGACGAAACAAAGAGAAAATGCAAGAACGTAACAAACTACAAATCGAGCTTTTTATACAAATGTTTCAACAAGTTCATTTTGATGTAAGTTTAGCCGACGCGTTGTTATACATGCCTCGTTTCGCTTCCACTTTCAAAGGTATGATGAATGATAATGAGAAGCTTTCAAAGCTATATAATTGTTTTTCGGTTTATCTTAATCAAATACCAGAAAACGTTGGTGACCCCGGGAAGTTTATCATTCCTTGTGATATACAAGATATGAAAGAATGCCTCGCCTTGGCCGATCTTGGTGCAAGCATTAATTTGATGCCATTTTCCATTTGGAAATCGCTTTCGCTTTCGGCTCTTACTCCTTCGAACATGTCTATCGAGATGGTCGATCATTCTACGACTTTAGCATGTGGAGTAGCCGAGGATGTTTTCGTGAAAGTGGGGAAGTTCTACTATCCCGTTGATTTTATAGTAGTTGACATCCTCGCGGATCCTCAAGTTCCTCTAATTTTAGGTCATCCATTTTTAGACACCTCAAGATCGCTTATCGACGTTCATGCAAGAACTATTACTTTGAGATTCAACAAAGAGGAACTTGTTATAAACGCTACTCAAAACTCGACACCTTCTCATGTTTATGCAATCGCTACCATCAATCACATTGACTTAGTCGATGTGGTTTGCGATGAGTTTTCACAAGAAGTGTTCGGTTTTTCCGATAGTTAGTCAAGTGGCAATCCCAGTATTTTGGATCCGATACTTGCTAATTCTACACTAAATCTCACTCCATTCCAAGGAGGTAACTTTAGTTCAAATGAAATCAACAATGAAGATGAGGTGATTATTGGTAATGATACTCTTATTCCACCATTTCTTCCACCGATGGAAGTTATGAGTGTTGAACAAAAATCTTCGATCGAGGAACCGCCAATCCTTGAATTGAAAGATCTTCCATCTCACCTTGAATACACATTCTTTGAAGGTGACGACAAGTTGCCGGTTATTATTGCAAAAGATCTTGCTAATGATGAAAAAACCGTACTTTATAAAGTTTTTAAAGCTCATAAAGAGGAAATTGCGTGGAAAATTTCCGACATTAAGGGTATTGACCCAAAATTTTGTACTCACAAGATTTTAATGGAGGAGGACTACAAACCCGCAATTCAAAGTCAAAGAAGGGTAAACCCGAAAATTCATGATGTCATAGAAAAGGAAGTCTTAAAACTTCTTGACGCGGGAATGATTTATCCTATCTCTGATAGCCCATGGGTGAGCCCAATTCATTGTGTCCCTAAGAAAGGAGGAATGTCCGTTGTGCCCAATGAAAACAACGAGTTAATTCCCACTCGTGTTGTGACCGGTTGGAGGGTGTGTATTGACTACCGAAAGTTAAATGACGCCACTCGTAAAGACCACTTTCCCTTGCCCTTCATGGATCAAATGTTGGAGCGTCTTGTGCGAAATGAATTCTATTGTTTTTTAGATGGTTTTTCTGGTTACTTTCAAATCCCTATCGACCCTCATGATCAAGAGAAAATTACGTTTACGTGTCCTTATGGAACGTTTGCTTATCGTAGAATGCCTTTCAGACTTTGCAATGCACCGGGTACGTTTCAACGGTGTATGATGGCTATTTTTCATGATATGATCGAGAAATCGATGGAAGTATTCATGGATGACTTTTCGGTGTTTGGTGATTCGTTCACGTCGTGTTTCTCTAATCTCGATAAAATGTTAAAACGTTGTGAAGAAACTAACCTTGTGCTTAATTGGGAAAAATGTCATTTTATGTGTAAACAAGAAATCGTCTTAGGGCATAAGGTCTCGAAAGCGGGGATTGAGGTCGATAAAGCTAAGATAGACGTCATCGCCAAGTTACCTCATCCCAAAACCGTCAAGGGAGTTAGGAGTTTCCTAGGCCACGCGGGCTTTTATCGTCGTTTCATCAAAGACTTTTCGAAAATATCTCGACCTATGACACACCTTCTCGAGAAGGATGCTCCTTTTAACTTCAATGAGGACTGTTTTAGAGCTTTCGAAACTCTTAAAAGGAAACTTATCGAATCTCCCATTCTTGTTGCTCCTAATTGGGAATTACCCTTTGAAATCATGTGCGATGCAAGTGATTATGCATTAGGGACCGTCTTAGGGCAACGTTATGAAAAGCATTTATGTCCTATCCATTATGCTAGTATGACGATGACCGAGGCTCAACTTAAGTACACCACAACGGAAACGGAATTCCTTGCCGTGCTCTATGCTTTTGAGAAATTTCTACCTTATCTCGTCTTGACTAAAAGCATCGTGTATACGGACCATTCGGCTATCAAGTATGTCTTAGCTAAGCAAGATTCTAAGCCAAGATTGCTTCGTTGGATCCTCCTCCTCCAAGAATTTGATGTCACCATGCTTGACAAAAAGGATCCGAGAATCTAGCGGCCGATCATCTCTCTCGTCTAGAAGATCCTCACAAAGATACTTTCGAGAACAAGGAAATTACCGAAACATTTCCTCTCGAGACTCTCAGTGTAGTGAATTCTAAAGACACCACCCCATGGTTTGCCGACATTGCAAATTACCATGCGGGGAACTTCATAATCAAGGTTATGACGACACAACAAAAGAGAAAATTCTTTCGTGACGTCAAGTTCTATTTTTGGGACGACCGTTATCTCTTTCGGGTTTGTGCGGATCAACTTGTTCGACGTTGCGTTTTTGGTACCGAAGCTTCTAACATCCTTAGAGCTTGTCACGAGGGACCCATGGGTGGTCACCACGGTGCTAATCTCACGGCTTAGAAAGTGTTCGATGCTGGCTTCTTTTGGCCTACGATATATCGTGATGTACACGCGCTTGTGAAGTCGTGTGATTCTTGCCAACGCCAAGGAAAATCGTCGCAAAAGGATGAAATGCCGCAAAACATAATTCAAGTGTGTGAGATTTTCGACATTTGGGGCGTTGACTTTATGGGGTCGTTCCCATCGTCTCAAGGAAACAAGTATATCCTCGTCGCCGTCGACTACCTTTCTAAGTGGGTGGAAGCTAAGGCTTTACCTACGAATGATGCTCGTGTGTAGTGAAGATTTTGAAGCAACTATTCTCTCGGTTTGGAACCCCTCGTGCTATTATAAGCGATCGTGGAACCTATTTTTGTAATGACCAATTCGAAAAGGTTTTAAATAAATATGGAGTCACACATCGTCTTTCTACGGCTTATCACCCGCAAACGAGTGGGCAAGTCGAGGTTTAAAACTGAGCATTGAACAGGATTTTAGAGAGGTCGATTGGAGAAAACCGTGCTTCATGGTCCGACAAACTCGATGACGCTTTATGGACCTTTCGGACCGCTTATAAGACACCGATCGGTTGTACTACTTATAAGTTGGTTTATGGAAAGAATTGTCATTTGCCTATTGAATTAGAGCATAAGGCATATTAGGCCCTTAAGCATGTAAATTATGATTTGAAGACCGCGGGAGATCACCGAAAAATACAACTTAATGAATTGAATGAATTAAGAGACAATGCTTATGAAAATTCATTGATTTTTAAGGAAAAGACTAAAAAGTTTCATGATTCAAAGATTAAAAACCGGGTTTTTAACGTTGATGATCAAGTGTTACTTTTTAACTCTCGTTTGAAGATATTTTCCCGGAAATTGAAATCTCGTTGGTCGGGTCCATTCACCATAACACAAGTGTTTCCTTATGGGACCATCGAGCTAGCTTAAAATGATGGTCCTAACTTCAAGGTGAATGGACATAGGCTTAAGCACTACTTCAGGGGGAAGTTCCTTCGTTGGACGACCTCGACCAAGTCACCTTCCCCAATAAATTAGCATTGAGGGATCGAGTCGAGCTCATGACTCGGTAATAAAAAAATGAGGTGCCTCGTGGGGGAGATCCCATGCTTATCCATTGTACATATTATCGCTCTCTAATGTAGTTAATGAGAGGGGATTTGTGCCCTTCCAACTCGTTTTCTCGTGGTTTTTTGTGAATGTGTTACCTAGATCATCATCATCGCCACGATTAAAGACTCTCGTGTTCGTTTACGTGAGCCTCGATCGTTTGCTTGAATAGGTTTTCATGAATCCATGACTTATCCTTTATTGTTCTAACAATTATCTTTTAGCATAATTCTTAAACGGCTTTAGATATATTGTTGATCACCCTTTCCATGCTAGATCCTAAGCATTTGATTCTTCGTCTCTAGTATAGGGTGCTCCACCTTTAGACTCGAAACATTGAGGACAATGTTTAATTTTAGTATGGGGGTGAATAGATACTTACTTTGCTATGTCGTAACGCTTTCCAACTTTCAATGTTTTGTTTTGTTTTGTTGCTAATAAGGCTAAAAATGGCCAAATTTTAAAAAATTTCTTAGTTTTCATAAGTGTTGTTTAAGACACGAATGTATATTTTCCGATGGGTAGAATAAGAGTTAATTTTTGACTTGATAGGCATTTGGATCCCTTTACATTCCTTAACCCGCGTGAATCATGTTTTGCTAGACTTTTATATAGGGAACTTTAAAACGCGAAAGTCTTAGCTTATTCGGGTTAAGAACAAGAACTTTTCGCAAGTTCCTATAGTTGATCCTAGAAAGTCACTTATAAAGGGAACTTTAAAATTCATTCTCTAAACTTGAAAAAGTCCAAGAAAGTGCAAGATCCTATAGGTGGCTTGAAAACCCAAAACTTTGATTTGATATAGTCTTAATGAAAGCTAATCCAAAATTGGCTTAATTTTGACTTGTATGGATAAGTATTCACGAGTCTTGTTGATCCCAAACTTAGATCGATTTAGCTTTATGTATACGAGATTAGATCAAGTAATACACTTAGAGAAACCTTTTTATATGTATATGACAATCTAAGTGTTATGCGGAATTAACACTTAAACAAGAACACACAAGATGTAAACAAACTTCACTTTGATTAATGATATCAAACTTGCTTACAATGAAAGTAGTTTACGTATGAAAACTTATATTGAACATTAACCTAAAGGTCTTCTTTTATAGACATAAGAAGCCTTGTACAATAATCTATGTATCAACTATTCTAGGTAAAGATAAATATAGAAAATACATTGTTGTTCCTATCTTTACTAGAAGTAATCTAGAATACAATAAACGCGTAGAGTATATCTTCCCATCAGTGCTTGTCTTCAATGTATCAACGCTTGACTTTGTCTTGTCAACGCTTGAGCTGTCAGCGTTTGTTTTACTCTTGTCAACGCTTGTTTTACTCTTGTCAGCGCTCAAGTAGACTGGCCATAATTTATTCCCAACAATCCTCCCCTAAACTTGATATCTACTCTAGTGACCAAGTTTCTGAATAAACATTAAGAACTAGGAGGAATCTTACAAACCTTCTCATATTGGTAATAAATAAATCTGATCAAGTCTTTTGCCACGTCACTTGAATAATCAATTTCCAGCTGAGTGTTCTTCATTTTCTCCAAGATTTCCTTGGACATGAAATACTGACCATCCGCAAGTAGATACTTAGCAAACTTTGTAGAACTCAAATAATAAACACCAGCAGCTGAATACAATCTCCATTGAAGACCACTGAGATCATCTTCAAGATCCTTCCAAATAGTAGGATCCTCATCTTTTGGTCCACACATTCTCTTGAATGTGGACCACAGTTTTATTCCATTGACTGAAGTTGGTGCTTCAGCCTCATACTTGGTCTGTAATAACCTCCATAGGTCTACCAAGTCTTCTCTGTCAAAACTTGCAAACAAAGATATAAGAGTGGTAAAAGTGTGCACCTCTTTTCCATACCTGCCAATCTTCCAAAACCCACATTCATCTTCTTCATAGCTTACAATTGGGTTTCTGGAATCAAGTGGTAACACTTGTACCATATCTGAAGCTTCTAATGGTGAGAGCTTGAGGCTCTTTCTTATGACAGCTTCACTTGGATGTAATGGATCCATATCTTTGGGAAACTCAAGAGAAACTCCCTTTTTCACTGGTCTGGGAACAAACATTGCTTTCTTGAGCTCCATTTCCTCTGCAAGTTCTTCTTTTCTTTCATCAGAAAGAAGTCTTAGAGTGTTTGCTTCCTGCACTCTAACCCAAATGGGATAAGCTCTACATTCCAACTCATCAAATGTCAATGCCATCAACTTCTTATAAGTCCACCCTGTTCCATGACACCTGAGCAACATGCAGTACAACTCCTTTCTATCCCTTTTCAAATTTGAGAGAACATTGTTGGCTTTGTGTTTCAGGATAACCTTGCAATCCTTTTGGACTCTTAGAAGAATCTCCAAACCCCATATCTGATCTGAAATGGTCAAGTGTGGATTCTCCATACATCTTTCTTCCCAAGCAAGGTACATCTGAACCACCTCTGGCATATCAAAATCAACCTGCAATTTCAACTCATTCAATTTTTCCTTGGCCAACTCATCTCCATACTCAAGTCTTTCTGGCTGTTCTATGATCCTAACACTTGAGTCTGAGTTGGCTTCATCACTTCCTTCTTGCTCTTCTGAAGTGACAACAAAAGGTGATTCACCCACCTTTTTCTTTTCTTGTTCCACAATTTGTGCAGCCAACCTTCTATCAAATTCAATTTGTGCTGCATTCTTTGGAATAACCTCTTCTACCATAATACCCTTACCCTTATCTAATGGATCAATTGTTGGTAAGGTAGATGGTAATACCTGTGGAGAAACCTCTTTGATGATGGATGATGGCTGGGATACATCAACCTCATTTGCAGGCCTGTCAACACCCAATTCTGCTTTGTCAGCGCCCAAGATACTCATGTCAGCGTTCAAATTCTCCTTTTCAACGCTCAAATTTCCTGCCTTAGCGCCTTTTGCAATTTCCTCCAACATGGCTGTAAATGATAAATTTAAGTTTGTAGGAGAGACTAGAGACGTATCAAAACCTGTCTGTTTCTTCAAACTTGTTAGGGCCTCAGCAACATCCAAAGATTGACCATCATGGCTGCCCTTATCACTCACATTTATTTGTTCATCCTCCCCTTTGGAAGATTCCTCCATCCCTCTCCTTGTACTAGCAGTCTCCAAAATAACAATCCTCTCCCACAATTGCTTGAGTTCAAGGCCTTGTGTGCTGACAACTTGTACCAAGTCTGTATTTTGCTTTTGCAAGCTCATGCAGACAGCCGTCAATTCCATTAGGGTCATTGGTTCCAATCTGCCCTCTTCTAAAATGGGTATTTGACCTCCCAAGTCAGATTCATTGGGCATGGATGAGGTCTTAATAATGGTAGGACTGTCTTGGCCAGCTTCTAAGCCAGAACCAATAGTCCCAGCCTCATCCATAACACCAACCACACTTGTGGTGGTGGTTCTCTCTGCAACATGGCTAGGACCACTAGAGGAGAACACTCTAGTCGTCCTTTGGCGTTTTTGTAGCCTATATTGTGTTAGGGGAGAAGAAGATGTGGATTGGGTGGATGTGGGTTGGTTAAGGGGTGTTTGGGTCTGTGAAGGTTGTGTGTCAACGTTTGAAATAGGCACATCAACGCCAACATTTAAAGTGTCAGCGTCGAAGGGTTCCTGGTCAAGTTGCATATGTTGTGGTGAAGGTAATGGTTCAGGGATTGGGTCAATTTGGGGTTGGGGGTCTGGTTGGGGTTGAGCTGCTTCAATGACAGCAATCATAGTTGGGGTTAAGGGTAGGTCACGATGTGGGGGTGAGTTCATCTTCATAAAAATTGCTTTCTTTTGCACAGGGATCTCATAAAAATCATTATGATCCCTTGTGCAGTATCCTTAGACATCAAAAACCATTTGTAAAAATCTGGGATAAGCTAAAGTCATTTTGTTCCCTTTATTTTTACACATGCCCTCAAAAATCATTTTAGAATAATTAAATTTTTGCCCAGTAGCAATACACACAATAGCACTGGCAATAGATCTATTGATCTCATTGTGTGCAGTGCACTTGGGACTCAAACATTGTAGGAGGACATGTATTAGGTACTTCCAGGATGGGGGAAACTCCTGTTTATGATATTTATTTAAAGTTCCTTGAGCAGGAAAAGGATAACCCAAAGCCCTTAGTCCTTGTTCTATTTCACTAATGGGAAGGGTGGTTATATCAGCATCATCAAGATGCAAAGCTTGGCGTACCAAAGCTTCAGTAACCACCCAAGTTCTCCCATGAACAATGAAGATAATGTAGTCACTCTATTAACTGTTGAGGAACTAACATTGTTCCAAAACTGTTTAATATGTGTGACAGGAATGAGTGGTGCATGAGAAAGAGCATACCTAAAAGGAGATGCGTTCAAATACGCCACCATTTGTGTGTATTGGGGAAACAGAGCATCATCAGCTTCAAGATACGCGATCATGTTGTGTTGGCTTCTGAACCCCAATTCCAAATCTGATGGTTTAAACTTTGGTGCCATTGTTGAAAGCTGTTAAAATGATTGATGAAGATGAAGTTGATAAGAAAAAATTGTGTTAGACAAGAATAATCGGTACCCTATTTAAAAATAGGAGCCAAATTTATAGGATAAGAAAATGCATGTGATTGGCCCAAAAATAGGCAAGTATTTTCAAAATGTAATCATGAAAATATTGAAAAAAATAAGTTTATCTCATGCATTAAATGAAAGTTATCAGCTCCCAAAATTACGGCCTAAAAATATGTCAAAAAGTAACAACTGGGTAGGTCCCATGGAGTGTCAACGGTAAAAAATAACCTATCAACGCCCAACGGCTATAATCTTGTCAACGTTTTCCATAGCCATGTCAGCGTCTAAATTGGTCACAACAACGCTTGGAAAAATACTTGTCAGCGTCCAAAAATAAAAAATGTTTAAAAATGAAAAATGACCTTAACAAAGTAATTTATCCTAGAGAAGATAACCAAAAAGCTGATAATTATTATAGGGCGGCAAGCACTGTCCAGTTATGCACACTTGCTTATGCAAGATAGACATAACAGTCCTCTAGTGTCCCTTGCTAACCAAAACTATTAACAACTAAGTTACCTTATAAAATTCCTTGTTACTCCCAGGTAAACCCCATGACAAAATCATTCCCAAGTCTCCCAACAGACCACAACCAATTCTAGGCCAAAAATGTCTTGGCAGCATGCATAGTATATCAACTTTTCATGCTATAGTGCCTCATGATTTAATAAAACTAACTCATACTCACCTGTGGACACAATCTAGAATTGTGATAAGAGTATCATATGGATACCCAAACATCCAAAGGTTCTTAAAACCTCCCTTTAAAGATTGATACATAAGTTGCTAAAAATATGCATGAACATAAAAATTTATGTCAAGATAGGAATTAACAATTCCAACCATCATCCATAAATAAAAACATGTCCAAATGCTTCTCCATTGATCCATAAGCAACTCTGTATCCAATGGTATACTGCTAACACCACCTGCACATTTAAATTGAAAACCACAAAACTAACATTGTTGCTGACAACGCCCCGATAACACATGACAGCGTTGAGGGAAGCTTTGTCAGCGTTAGACAAATATATTGCTGAAAACGTCACAAAAACACTTATCAGCGTTCAAGCAACCTTTGTCAGTGTTAGAAAAATATAGTGGAAAATCTAAATCATCAAAAATACCAATAACAATGCATTATCCTGTACATACTTTTACAAAAAGACTCCAAAACACATATTATGTGAGATTGATCATTCCAATACTTGTTACCAAGTATTGAAACCTCCCTGCATCAAAAGGTTTAGTTAGTAAATCTGACACATTCTCTTCTGTGTCAACCCTATCTGGCTGTATTAAACCTTTTTCAAAACAATCTCTTATAAAATGGTGTCTAATTTCTATGTGTTTAGTTTTACAATGATGTACAGGATTCTTAATAATGCATAAAGTGCTGTTATTGTCTACAAATATCTTGGTATGCATGAAATTATACCCATAGTCCAACAGCTGGTTCTGAATCCACAAAACTTGTCCACAACAAGCAGCTGCAGCCACATACTCAGCTTCAGTTGTAGAATTAGCCACCACTGTTTGTTTCTTTCATTGCCAAGAGATCAACCTGCTCCCAAGAAACTGACATCCACCAGTTGTGGATTTTCTATCAAACTTATCACCTCCATAGTCACTGTCTGAATATGCAATCAACTCCAATGGTGAATCCTTTGGGTACCACAAACCAAGACTAGGATAGCATCTTAGGTACCTAAAGATCCTCTTGACAGCATAAAGGTAACATTCTTTGGGAGTCACTTGATGGCGTGCACAAGCACACACAACAAACATGATGTCAGGTATGGAGGTTGTAAGGTACATCAATGATCCAATCATGGATCTATAGTGCCTGACATCAACATCTTTCCCATCTCCAATCTTTCCCTAAGGGTGTTCTCTATCCATAGGAGTAGTAGCCCTCTTTTCATGTGGAGAAAATCCAAACTTCTTCAAGATCTCTACCACATACTTGTCCTGGTAGATGAAGATACCATCTTCTTTCTGCTGAACTTGTAAACCAAGAAAGAAGTTCATCTCCCCCATAACACTCATCTTGAATTTTTCTGTCATGAGCTTGGAGAAATCCTCACTCAACTTTGGATCAGTCGACCCAAAAATGATGTCATCAACATAGACCTGAACAAGCAACACATCCTTACCTTTCTTCTTTGTAAATAGTGTCTGATCTATGGTGCCCCTCTTGAATCCATTGTCCACTAAGTAAGTAGACAAAGTACCATACCATGCTCTTGGGGCTTGATGAAGTCCATACATAGCCTTCTTGACTCTATACACCTTGTCTGGATTCTCTGGATCCTCAAAACCAGGAGGTTGCATCACATATACCTCCTCAACTATTGTTCCATAGAGGAAGGTACTCTTGACATCCATTTGATAGACAGTGAAGCCCATGCAGGATGCATAGGCAAGGAAGATCCTAATAGCTTCAATCCTTGCAACTGGTGCAAAGACCTCCTCATAGTCTATCCCCTCCTCTTGTGTATATCCCTGAGCCACTAATCTTGCCTTGTTTCTAACCACAATACCTCTTTCATCTCTCTTGTTTCTTAGAACCCATCTTGTCCCTATAGGTCTGACATATCTGGGACAATCAACCAGCTCCCAAACATCCTGAATTGCAAATTGGTGAAGCTCATCCTGCATTGCTTCCACCCAACTTGGTTCTTTGAGAGCATCAAATATCATCTTGGGTTCCTATTGTGACAGAAAACAGGCAAACAAACATGCTTGCACAAGAGGGGTATCAACCTTCTTGTGAATATTGGCAATAAACCCACCAAGACCTTGATGAGATCTTCTAGTCTGAACAGGAGTCATAATATCACCAATGATTTGAGAAGTTGGGTGATTCTTCATAGTAGAAGTGAGAACTCCTTCATCAAAAAGTCTAGTGTCCTCAACCTCATTCTCCATGTTGCCAATATCTTCTTCATCAGACTCTCTTTCATCAACATGAGGATGAACCTCTTCATAGAAATTGGAAGGTTCACCTTGTTCAAAAGTGGAAGAGAAAAGATGTGCAGAAGTGTTGTCAACGCCTGAACCTTGTTTGTCAGCATGAGAGCTAACAACGCTTGAACTGTTGTTGTCAACGTCTGAGCCATCCACGTCTGAATTGGTCTTGTCAGCGCTAGATTTTCCTTTTTTAGCGCCTGAAGGACCATGCATGTTGTTATCTGGTGGTACTTGGGGACCATCATTATCCTTACCATCAGCAGCAGCAGCAGCAAAAGCATCTGTCCATATGGGGATTGTAACATATTCTTGTATAGGAGATGACTTTTCTGCTTGTGATCCAACCTTTTCATGAACTTGTGAACCTGAAACAATAACAACTTGTTCTTCCACAACATTTGAAGTTACCTTTACAATGTCTGGATTAGTGACATGCATATAATTTAAAGTTCTAGATAAAGGTACCAAGTCAAACAACCAATTTGGACCACTTTCAAGATCACTAGGTTTATTTTCTAAAAACCTAACATGTACTCTTTCAAGAATACGTTTTTCCTTTTTAAGATAAACCCTATATCCCTTGCTCTGCACTGAATACCCCATGAATTAGCCTTCATCACCTTTTGTACTAAATTTACCTAAGGCATCACTAGTATCTAAAACTACTACATGATAAACCCTATATCCCTTGCTCTGCACTGAATACCCCATGAATTAGCCTTCATCACCTTTTGTTGACCAATGCTCTATTTTGAACATAGCAAGCTGTATTAACAGCCTCAGCCCAAAAGGCTATAGGAAAATTAGCATCAGCCAACATGGTTCTGGCTGCTTCAATTAGGGTTCTATTTTTCCTCTCAGCAACCCCATTTTGCTGTGGGGTTCTGGCAACACTAAATTGCCTAGTAATTCCTTTCTTGGCACAAAAATCATCTAACACTTTATTCCTAAATTCACCACCATTATCACTCCTAAGCATTTTAACTTCATTGCCTGTTTTCTTCTCAATCTGAGTGATAAAATCAATTAAAGTGTCAGTTATGTCACTCTTCATAGCTAAAAAGAAAGTCCAAGTAAACCTAGAAAAGTCATCTGTGATGACAAAGCAGTAGGACTTACCATTCAAACTTTCTATATTGGTTGGACCAAAGAGGTACATATGAAGCAAGTGAAGAGGTCTAGTACTAGAGTGCACCTGTTTGGACTTGAATGAGACCTTGTGCTGCTTGCCTTTAAGACATGCAACACAAGAGTGGTCATTGTGGAAGGCCTTTTCAGGCAAACCATCAACCAAGCCAAGTCTCACAAGCCTGTTTATATTCTTAAAATTTATGTGCCCTAGCCTCCTGTGCCATAAATTACTTTCATCTACTGAAGCTTTAGCATAAAAACAAGACATATTGTTATTCATTCTAATCCCATTCAGATTCACATTGTATATGTCTTTATGCCTAGGTGTTCTATAGTCAATATATTTCTCATCAGGGATCTTATAATCCTTGCTTAACACCAAACATTCAGTATCAGTAAACAGAACTTTATTTTTGTTATCACAAACTTGTGATACACTAAAAAGATTGTAATCAAGTTCCTTTACCAAAAATACGTTTTCAAAACGCAAGTTCTTGGTGAGAAGTGTTCCTTTTCCTGTGATAGTACCATATCCACCTCCAAAGTAAACCTTATCACCATCCTTAATGGGAGTGAAGTTTGTAAGATAATCTTCCTTCCCTGTCATGTGCCTTGAGCATCCACTATCCCAATATCCAAAATCATTGACCTGTCTTTGAATGCCCTGCACATAAAGAAAACAAGTTAGTTTTCTTTGGGAACCCAAGCCTTGGAAGACTTGGATTCATCTGGTTGTTCAATAAGAACAGACTTAGTTCTCACAACAACCCCATTTTCATCCTTCTTAGAATGAAATACCCAGTTAACCCCAATAGGTTTTGTAATGACCTTTGAAATGTAATTAACCCTATTGCATGTCATTGAAATCCCATTATCATTAGGGTTTTGATCTTTCTTTGGTCTCCATGTCAAGCTTGAAGAAGCTTTAGACCCCTTACCATGTGGTTGCAAATATTTAGGTCTGGTCACATTTCTGTCAGCGTTGGAATTGGTCTTGTCAACGCTGAAATTACCCTTGTCAGCGTTGAACCTAGGGTTTGCTACAGAAACCCATTATCTATTGGACCAAGTGTTTGTCTTTTGAAATGGTCTTTTTCCATGAGTGTTAGACCCTCTAGTGAAGAATGGGGCAGGTCTAACAACTTGTGGACTCTGCTGCACACAAGGTTTGGGTCTGACAACGTTTGAATTTCTAACAACGTTGACTTTGTTCCTGTCAGTGCTGGCTTTGGGAGCGTTGACACACTTATATGCTAAATGTGAAAAGCTACCACAAGTGTAACAGGCTTTTCTAGACACAACCCTAGGTCTAGAAGAAAAGAAGCCTGTTCCATCATTGCTAACTTGGCTCTTAGGTGACCTAGTATTCCTATACATCTCTGCATACTTAATGCTAGGTTTTCTAACAGTGTTTGAGCCAAGGTCAACAGCTTTACCAGTGATTGGGTTTGTAACCTTAATGGGAGTTGACTCATTAGGACTTTCACATAGCAAGCCACCCTTAACAAATAAGGTAGGGTTAGCTTTCTTCCATTCATTCAGGTCATTCAACTTTTGTTGATACTCTTCAATTGGGGTGACAACTCTTGGTGGAGGAATGAATTCCTCCTCTTGGAGTTCTGGCAAACCAGTCCAAGATAGGTCCTTTTGTTGGACACCAAAGGAAGTCACCAGCTGGTGGTGGAACCACAGAGTAGTCTTTCATCCGAATCCCAGTCATGTTCTTAGGATCCCTTTGTTTACTTACACATTATCCTAGGGTTTGTGTGGCCTTATCAAATCTTTGAATTTTAAGGCCAACATTATCTTTATTCTTAATGGCCTCATCTAACTTAGCCTGTAACTCACCATTAACCCTTTCCATGATGTTTCTAATATCCATACTAGCATTTAACTCATGTTTTAAGATATTTATTTTATCTTTTAAGTCAAATTCCATTTTCTTGTATTCAGAAACTGTATTCTTAGTTTGAGTGAGAGCTAGTTGGTAATTAGACAGTTTGCATCTTTCAGTGCTCACATCATCTAATAATCTTAACACCTCTTTGTTAAGTTTCTTAGTGTTTAACCTATAACCTTTACTACAAAAAGCATCATCGTATACCTCGTTATCAGATGAAGAGGAGGAGTGTGCCATGAGAGCATATTCAACATGCTCTTCTTCTTCAATTTCAGCAACCAAAGCTTTATCCTCTTCTACATCTTTAGCCAAATAGCTCCAATCCCATCCCATTCCATCAATTCCTTGAACTGCAACCATGGCCTTAGGATCCTCAGCTTTAACAATTTGACTTGAGGGTTTACCAGCATCAGATCTTCTAGGAGATCTGCATTCCCTCATGAAGTGCCCCATACGATGACAATTATAGCATTCAACTTTGGATTTATCAAATCCAGCTGTGTCCTTTGCATTAAAGGTCATCTTCTTCTTAAACCTTCTGTTCCACCTGTTTGCCCTTATACTAGCAAGATCCATGTTCCACTTAATGTCCATCTCTTCCAAGTGCTCATCACTTAGCTACTCAAGGTCCTCATATGTAATCACTGAACCATTGGGCAAAGAAGCAATATAAGCACATACAATATCCAGATCCAAACCAGCTGGTTTAACTCTTGGTGAGTCACTTTTGAATGTGTCAGCGTCTGAAAAGGAGACGTTGACAGGACTTGTTCCAGCGCTGACACATGATGATCCAGTAACTGGATGCATGTAGGAGTCCTTCTGATTGAATTGACCTTTACTATGAGAAAAGAAAGCCATGTTACTGTTGGTGGACTTGCTTCCATGTTCCAAAAGATTTTCATCTTCCAACAACCTTAGTTTGTTGTAGATATCATCAAACGTGGAACTTTTGTGAGTATTATTGGCAAGAATAGATCTTGCCTCAATTTTCCACGCCTCGCCAATACTTTTAAGAAAAGTGGCATTAATATCAACATCACCAAGTTGTGTCCCCATGAAGGACAACTTGCTTGTAATATCAAGCAATCTGTTTCTCACACTACTAAGCTTTTCATTAGGTTGAGCCTTGAAGACAGCATAATCATGCATGAGTTGCTTCTTCTTCTCTTCCTTAGTATCTTCATTGCCACCATATGCAACTTCAAGAGCTGCCCAAAGGTCCTTAGCAGATTCATAACCTCTGTATTTATGCTGGTTCTCTTGTCCCAAAGAGAGTTTCAGAATATTTAGGGTTTTCATATCAACCCTTTTCTTTGCTATGTCTTCAGTAGCCACAACTCTACCATCATCAGGTTTTTCTTTCTTATCTGCTTCAGAACATCCAGCAACAGCTGCTCTTCCAGCAATAGCATTAGCAATCTTTTGAGCCTTATATAATGTGTTTCCATATTCAATAATCTCCCAGAGTGTGTAGTCATAGATCCCCAGGTATTGTTCAAAGTTGAATTTCCATAATTCAAAGTTGGTTGCATCAAGCATGGGAATCTTGATGTTTGGTAGAGGTGAGGAGGAGGAGGTTAGTTCTGGATTTGACATGATGTTGTTAGGGTTTTTTGATAAAATTAGGGTTTTGGTGATTTTTAGGGTTCTTGTGTTCTTTAAGATCAAAAGTTCCTCAACAAGCTCTGATACCACTTGTTGATCCCAAACTTAGATCGATTTAGCTTTATGTATACGAGATTAGATCAAGTAATACACTTAGAGAAACCTTTGTATATGTATATGATAATCTAAGTGTTATGCGGAATTAACACTTAAACAAGAACACACAAGATGTAAACAAACTTTCACTTTGATTAATGGATATCAAACTTGCTTACAATGAAAGTAGTTTACGTATGAAAACTTATATTGAACATTAACCTAAAGGTCTTCTTTTATAGACATAAGAAGCCTTGTACAATAATCTACGTATCAACTATTCTAGGTAAAGATAAATATAGAAAATACATTGTTGTTCCTATCTTTACTAGAAGTAATCTAGAATACAATAAACGCGTAGAGTATATCTTCCCATCAGTGCTTGTCTTCAATGTATCAACGCTTGACTTTGTCTTGTCAACGCTTGAGCTGTCAGCGTTTGTTTTACTCCTGTCAACGCTTGTTTTACTCTTGTCAGCCCTCAAGTAGACTGGCCATAATTTATTCCCAACAAGTCTCTTTAATTAGAGGTCTTTAAATAATGTAGAACGAGAAGTAATAGAGTTAGACAAGTGATCAAGCTAAACATAGAACATGAAAATGTTCTTTCAAAAACTCATCTGTTTTTAATTGTGGCTTTTTCTCTCATAAGATCAATGCATTAGGAATAAAATAATTTCAATAAGTAAGGTCATACGATTTGAAAGGTTACTTAGCTTCTAGCCCAAGCTCGTTTAAAAGTTGCTCAGGGTTGAATAGAGTCCATAGCCAAGGCATAACTTATTGAAGCGGGATGCGAAGATTGGTGAAGATCCAAAAAGGCCCTAACAAGGCATGAGGATCTCTATTTTGTTGCTAAAGATCCAAGATGAGGTGAAGTATCATTATTCCAAAATCAATATGAAGGATCGAGACACACGACGAAAAGCAATTACTCTCCTAAAGATCTTGGAGAAAGTCTATCCAAAAAGACCCTAACAAGGTATGAGGATAAATATATCCAAGCCCTAAAAGGAGGCGGATCGTTGTAAATCAAAATCCAAAATAAAGATTGAATAAAAATGATGAAGTCGTGGTCCAAGTATGAAGAATCTCTAAAAAAACGTCAAGTAAAGAAATTTCAAAATATGAAGAGAAGACCATAATTTCAAGAACGTCTTCCGAAGATTTGAAGTATGAAGTACATTCCAAATATCAGTCCGATAAAGGTCTCAAATCGTGAAACGAGTTATGCCAAGATATGAACTTAAGGAGATACACGAGAAGCCGTTTTAAAAGATTTTGTCCTTTAGCTAACTATCGATTAAATCGTGCTACTTTATTTTCGAACTAATAAATACTCAAATAAGTCAATATGAATCACTTGTCATCCATGACAAATAGTTAAAAAGTTCTAGAAACCGTTTTTCTTTCATAATAACTAGGATTGCGGGGAGAAAAAGTATTACACAATTTGGACGTATGAGTAGTGTTAGCATTGTGACTTGTACCAACAATGATCTCATTTTTACACTTAGCATGGAATGTATGACAATCAAGGAT
This sequence comes from Glebionis coronaria, assembly GCA_025667525.1. Classification (NCBI taxonomy): domain Eukaryota; kingdom Viridiplantae; phylum Streptophyta; class Magnoliopsida; order Asterales; family Asteraceae; genus Glebionis; species Glebionis coronaria. Next base: position 176,921,834 of record CM046881.1, on the reverse strand, counting down.
GACGAACTTTACTCTATGAGACATTCACTTGTTTCTATTCATTGACCCTAAAAGTCACACACTTGATGAAAATCATACATTATGTCTTTACACCTCTTCGTAGTATTGTAGCAAGTTTTACTTTTCAATAAAGGTTAATAAAATTAAATTTTGGAGATGCTTAGATACTTTATTCTATCATTGCGTGAGGGCACGACAATGGTTTGGTATGGGGGAGTGATGAGATGACATTTATACATGATCTCATCGTTCTTTTCGTGCTTTAAATGCATAAAATGTCATCAAAATACCATATATATGCTTGTGTTTATTTACTTGTGTATTTTAGGTATGGATATCGTGAAAAAGATAAAAGATCACAAGAAACAAGGAATAACGAACACGAGAAACGAAGCCACACAATGATCCGGGCCCTAGTTTGTGATTTATCAAACCTTTGAAGACTTGAAGATGTACAAGAATGATCTCTCATTTATGAAGAAATGACACTTAATACCCTTGTATATTCATAATTACAAGTTTGGTCCTTTAAGTTTGTCAAAATGATAAAAAGGTCCTTCAACTTTGAAGATTTGGCAAGTTTAGTCCCTCAACAAATCTAAATTGTCAACAATGGTCCCTCATGAAGACAAACATCCAATGAAGACCCTTGAAGTTCAAGAAAATTACACATTTAGTCCTTTTTAAATGGATAAAACATCAAAAGGGCCATTTGTGTAATTAGACCAAAGTTATAAAAGCCTTAAATCACTTTTCCTAAACTTTTGGTGGCCAATATCTAAAATCAAAAACTTCATTTACAAAGGAAAACGGGTTTCCAAGGAGAAAAAACTTTGTTTACAACTTTTCCCAAAAGCCAAGGACCAAAGCTGTACAAACCAAACATTCAAACTATTATTGCGCCAAACACTTAACCCTTCCACTAAAAACGGATCAAACGAGTTATTGTTTACCTCTATGAACCCAGTAACTCCATCACATAAGACAAAGGGTAAATTCAAATTACCCACACCCACACTTGATTGACACACACATGAACACATCCCATGCTTAACATCTCACACCCACTCACCCAAAGGACCCCACACTCTTAACCGTCCACCAATAGAAATCCAACTTCCTCTCCAAGCAAAACCATGTAGCAAGATCAATGATTTACAATCATTACTTGGCCCCAAAGGATAAATGAACATTTTGGATGAAGCATCTAGAAGCACTCAAAGGCATATCTGATATTTCATAGCTATGGTTTTCATGTATTTTTGCATCTAGAATCGTCTAATGTAGTCTATAAAAGGAGCCTCAACCTGTGAGTAGCCCTTTGTTTCAGATTTTAGCTTATATCTTTGTAATTCCTTTTTATGAAATAAGAGTTGGTATTTTCTGAAAATTGTAATTCCTTTTTGTTTTTATAAAAGTTTGGTGTTTGATAAGCTAATTATCTATTTGTTGAGTTTTGAGGAAAGGATTTTGAGTTTTAAAACCCTTGTTTTCAAAAGTCAGTACTTCATTATTTTTTGGTCACCCTTGTGTTTGTTGAATCTTAGCAGGTACAAGGAAGCTAGTGGTTGTTCTGCTACCACTTAAGCTCAAACATCCCAAGCATGGATGTATGTTTTGGAGGTGCACATCTCTAAACCCTTTTAAGTTTTCTAAATAGTTCATGATTTTTGATGAATCTAAGTTTTTGGCTGTGAATTTGTGATTTTGTGGTTGGATATTGTTATTTGAAGGTTGTTTGTTGTTATTGAGTTGATTTGAGCCTGGTTTGTGGGTTGAATCATACATATCCTTTGAAAAAATAAGAAATCAGTTTGATAAGGGGTGTTTAGGTTAACTGCATAACGTTGGTTTGAGTTGATTTGAGAAGGTGTTGTCTGGTGTATTGTGTTTGTTCATGCTTGTATTGGGTATTTGGTTACTTATCTACAAGTTTTGAAGTTTGTGTCACATAAATCCAACAAAAGGCCATAAAATCTGAAATACTTGTTGTTTTGAACTAAAATTTTGGGGACACCTAGATCTATGGGTAGACTAGGGATAACAAGTGCTAAATCTAAGTTTATGCAACCTGTGTAGAAGATTTAAGGTGTTGAATTTTGTTATGTGGTCATTTAGATCAGCAAAAGGGTTTTAGGTATCACTTTTGTTCATCAGTAACCTATTTGATCTTGAAACCTAATCAAATCTTTGAATCAGTGTATGAAACAAGTTTATTTGTGCTTATTGGAGTTTATTATACCCTGTGTATGCATATGGTTCAGTTTGGTTGGCTTATTTTTCTTTAAACTGCTTATTTCTTCATAACTGCTTATTTTCCTAGTCTATGTCATATCTGGGGACTATTTGCTTAATCTGTATCATTTAGCTGGATCAATTTGTGATTTCTTGCTTGTTTATGACTCCTTACAACTCACTGGTTGTAAGGGTGCCCTTGTTATACATTGAATCCAAGTAAATCTCTCACAAATCCAAGGTCAAATAGTCAAAGCAGTGGGAACTCCTTTCCCTGCTACTAGCCACTACTAGTGTTAATTTGATAATAGCTTATCATTAAGCTGTTCTAGCTTATTTTAACCTACAACAACTTTAATTATGTAATAGGTGCTCATCATTTGACCCATTCGTTCATTATGGAGCATTTGGGTGGTTGACTTTAAGGTTTGACTAGAAAACCAACTCCATTGACTTTTACATAAGTGCTTATCAATTCATTCAGCTTATTTGGCTTTGCTTATTGAACTTTTCTTGATTTATTTGGCTTATTTAAGTCATTTAGAGTCTTTTGCAAGTTGAATCAAGATCTGAGGTGGTCTAAAACTCTAAGTCGGCTATTTTGTCTTTTAGTGGATTTGTACTTTGCTTATTTCTGGCTTATTGGTTGTGCTTTTTCAAAATTTCTTTTCACATATCTCTTAGACATCTCAAAAGAAGGTTGTGTGTCAAATTAGAACTTATGGCATTGACTTATAGCTTAATGGGCCAATAAAGCCCATTAAGAATAAGTTGTTGAACATTTAAGCTGTGATAAGCTCACATTCAGCTTTTAGGCCTTCAGACTTTTGTGTTTAGAATTAAATTTTAAGCTAGACTGGTTATTTTAAGCTTATTTGGTTGAGTTTGATCTTATTGGGCCAAAAAGCCCATTTCATTTGGACTGTTTTTGTTTTTAGCCCATTTGGGGGCCCAATAGGGGTAATTTGGTAATTTCACTTTCATTTTCTGTTTATTTAGGTTAAAATATACTAGTTTGTAAGTTTTTAGAATTTTTTAGAATTTTTTGATTCTTAATATTATTTTAATATTATTTTATTATTAAATTTCATTTTTAATACTTTTTGCAACTTTTACATTTCTTCTAGGTCAAATACATTAGATTAGGATTTTCAAAACTATTAGATTCATTTTCTCATCATTTTATTAATTTTTAGAATTATTTTAATATTTTAATAGTTTTTAATCATTTAAAAATAGTTTTCATTAGTTTTAAATTTCATATAAATAGTTTTTAGTCTTTTTTAAGTCATTTTAGAGGTATACAAAGTGAAAAATCTTTATTTGGCCTTTTTATTAATTATTTGGATTTTTTAGGTCTTTAATTAGCATTTAAAAAATTAATAATTAATTAATTAACAGGTTTGGAAAAGTTTTGATCATTTGTAATCTCTTAGTTTATTTTTAGCTATTTTTGGTAATTTTTTGGGAATTTTTAGAATTAATTTTTATTTTGTCAGTTTTTACGACTTTTCGTTTTATCGTCGTAGTGTAATTTTAACATATCCGTCATTCTCTTTTCTCATCTTTTGTTTCTCAATATTAATCCAAAATCATTACGAGTTATTCACACACATATACCTCCTTGGGAAACGAAATTATTTGGGTCATTAACACTTGATTTTCCTAAATCATTTGTTTAATACTTACCGCTCATATACGCTCTTTTATTTTCCAAAACAAGAGACGTATTTTACCACAATCAATAACAAATTCACAAATAACCACGAGACAACGAGTTGGAAGGGCACAAATCCCCTCACATTAACTACATTAGAAAGCGATAATATATACATAGATAAGCATGGGATCTGCCCCACGAGGCACCTCGTTTTTGATTACTGAGTCATGAGCTCGACTCGATCCCCTCAATGCTTAATTATCATTGGGGAAGGTGACTTGGTCGAGGTCGTCCAAAGAAGGGACTTCCTCACTGAAGTAGTGCATAAGCCTATGTCCATTCACCTTGAAATTAGGACCATCATTTTGAGCTAGCTCAATGGTCCCATAAGGAAACACTTGTGTTATGGTGTACGGACCCGACCAACGAGATTTCAATTTCCCAGAAAATATCTTCAAACGAGAGTTAATAAGTAACACTTGACCACCAACGTTAAAAACCCGGTTTTTAATCTTTGAATCATGAAACTTTTTAGTCTTTTCCTTAAAAATTAATGAATTTTCATAAGATTTATCTCGTAATTCATCCAATTCATTAAGTTGTATTCTCCGGTGATCTCCCGCGGTCTTCAAGTCATAGTTGGCATGCTTTAGGGCCCAATATGCCTTGTATTCCAATTCAATAGGGAAGTGGCAATTCTTTCCACAAACCAACTTATAAGGAGTACAACCGTAGGTGTCTTATAAGCGGTGCGAAAGGCCCATAAAGCTTCATCGAGTTTGTAGGACCATGAAGCACGGTTTTCTCCAATCCACCTTTCAAAAATCCTCTTCAAAGCTCGGTTTCAAACCTAGACTTGCCCACTCGTTTGCGGGTGATAAGCCGTAGAAACACGATGTGTAACTCCATATTTCTTTAGAACCTTTTCGAATTGGTCATTACAAAAATGGGTTCCACGATCGCTTATAATAGCACGAGGGGTTCCAAACCGAGAGAACAGTTGCTTCAAAAACTTCACTACCACACGAGCATCATTTGCAGGCAAAGTCTTAGCTTCCACCCACTTAGATAGGTAGTCGACGACGACGAGGATATTCTTGTTACCATGAGACGATGGGAACGACCCCATAAAGTCAATGCCCCAAATGACAAAAATCTCACACACTTGTATTATATTTTGCGGCATTTCATCCTTTTGCGACGATTTTCCTTGACGTTTGCAAGAATCACACGACTTCACAAGTGCGTGTGCATCACGATAGATCGTAGGCCAAAAGAAGCCGGCATCGAACACTTTCTTAGCCGTGGGATTAGCACTGTGGTGACCACCTGTGGGTCCCTCGTGACAAGCTCTAAGGATGTTAGAAGTTTCGGTACCAAAGACACAACGTCGAACGAGTTTATCCGCACAAACCCGAAAGAGATGAGGGTCGTCCCAAAAATAGAACTTGACTTCACGAAAGAATTTCCGCTTTTGTTGTGTCGTCATACCCTTGATTATGAAGTTGCCTGCATGGTAATTTCCAGTGTCGGCAAACCATGGGGTGTCGTCCTTAGAATTCACTACACCGAGAGTCTCGAGAGTAAATGTTACGGTGATTTCCTTGTTCTCGAATACATCTTTGTGAGGATCTTCTAAACGAGGGAGATTATTGGTCGCTAGATTCTCGGCTCCTTTTTTGTCAAGTATGGTGACATCAAATTCTTGGTGGAGGAGGATCCAACGGATCAATATCGGCTTAGCATCAAGCTTAGATAAGAGGTACTTGATAGCCTAATGATCCGTATACACGATGCTTTTTGTCAAGACGAGATAAGGTCGGAATTTCTCGAATGCATACACCACGGAAAATAATTCTTTCTCCGTTATAGTGTATTTCATTTGAGCCTCAGTCATCGTCTTGCTAGCATAATGGATAGGTCAAAAGTGCTTTTCATGACGTTGCCCTAAGACGGCCCCAATTGCATAATCACTTGCATCGCACATGATTTCAAAGGGTAATTCCCAATTAGGAGCAACAAGAATGGGAGCTTCGGTAAGTTTCCTCTTAAGAGTTTCGAAAGCTCTAACAAAATCCTCATTGAAGTTAAAAGGAGAATCCTTCTCGAGAAGGTGTGTCATAGGTCGAGTAATTTTCGAAAAATCTTTGATGAAACGACGATAAAAGCCCGCGTGGACTAGAAAACTCCTAACTTCCTTAACGGTTTTGGGATGAGGTAATTATGCGATGACGTCTATCTTAGCTTTATCTACCTTAATCCCCACTTTCGAGACCTTGTGCCCTAAGACGATTCCTTGTTTACACATAAAATGACATTTTTCCCAATTAAGCACAAGGTTGGTTTCTTCACAACGTTTTAACATTTTCTCGAGATTGGATAAACACGACGTGAACAAATCACCAAATACCGAAAAGTCATCCATGAATACTTCCATCGACTTCTCGATCATATCATGAAAATAGCCATCATACACCGTTGAAACGTTCCCGGTGCATGGAAAAGTCCGAAAGGCATTCTACGATAAGCAAACGTTCCATATGGACACGTAAACGTAGTTTTCTCTTGATCACGAGGGTCGATAGGGATTTGAAAGTAACCGGAAAAAACATATAAAAAGGAATAGAAATCATTTCCCGCAATTCGCTCCAACATTTGATCCATGAAAGGCAAGGGAAAGTGGTCTTTACGAGTGGGGGTCATTTAACTTTCGGTAGTCAATACACACCCTCCAACCGGTCACAACACGAGTGGGAATTAACTCATTGTTTTCATTAGGCACAATGGTCATTCCCCCTTTCTTAGGGACACAAAGGATTGGGGCTCACCCATGGGCTATCGGAGATAGGATAAATCATTCCCGCGTCAAGAAGTTTTAAGACCTCTTTTTTAATGACATCGTGAATTTTGGGGTTTACCCTTCTTTGATTTTGAATTGCGTGTTTGTAGTCCTCCTCCATTAAAAACTTGTGAGTACAAAATTTTGGATCAATACCCTTAATGTCGGAAATTTTCCACGCAATTGCCCCTTTATGAGCTTTAAGAATTGTCAAAAGTACGGCTTTTTCATCATTGGAAAGATCATTCGCAATAATAACTGGCAACTTGTCATCACCTTCCAAGAATGCGTATTGAAGGTGAGATGGAAGATCTTTCAATTCAAGGATTGGTGGTTCCTCGATTGACGATTTTTGTTCAACATTCATAACTTTCATCGGCGGAAGAAATGGTGGAATTAGAGTATCATTACCAATAATCACCTCATTCTTATTGTCAATTTCATTTAAAATAAAATCGCCTCCTTGGAATGGAGTGAGATTTGGTGTAGAATTAGCAAGAATCAAATCCAAAATAGTGGGATTACCACTTGACGAACTATCGGAAAAACCTAACACTTCTTGTGAAAACTCATCGCAAACTACATCGACTAAGTCAATATGCTTGATGGTAGCAATTGCATAAACATGAGAAGGTGTAGAGTTTTGAGTAGCGTTTATAACAAGTTCCTATTCGTTAAATCTCAAAGTTATCTTTCTAGCATGAACATCGATAAGAGATCTTGAGGTGTCTAAAAATGGACGACCTAAATTAGAGGAACTTGAGGATCCGCGGGGATGTCCACTACGATAAAATCAACGGGATAGTAGAACTTCCCCACTTTCACGAAAACGTCTTCGGCTACTCCACATGCGAGAATTGTATAATGATTGGCCATCTCGATAGACATGTTCGATGGAGTAAGAGCCGGAAGCGATAGCGATTTCCACATGGAAAAAGGCATCAAATTAACGCTCGTGCCAAGATCGGCCAAGGTGAGGCATCCTTCAATTTCTTGAATATCACAAGGAATGAGAACTTCCCGGGGTCACCGACTTTTTCTGGTATTTGGTTAAGATAAAGTGAAGAACAATTAGATAGCTTTGAAAGCTTTTCCTTATCGTTCATCATACCCTTAAAAGTGGAAGCGAAACGAGGCATGTATAACAACGCGTCGGCTAAAATCACATTAAAATGCACTTGTTGAAACATTTTTATAAAAAGCTCAATTTGTTGTTTATTACGTTATTGCAATTTCTCTTTGTTTCGTCACGAGGGGTAAGGTAAGGGTGGTGTGGGTTGGGGCATAGGCATCGGCCTTGGAATCTCGGGTTCCACAATTGGTATTGGTTCAACCATAGGTGTGGTTTGAGCGGTATTTCGTGGGCTTGTAAAGTGCTCCTTTTCTACCATCGCCTCGGGTTCTTTCTCGATTTCCTTCTCCGTAGAAGTACTAGGACGAAAGATTGGTTCTTTGAAAGTTTTACCACCACGAGTAGTAATAACCTTCATTTCTCCCTTCGGGTTTGCAATGGTATCACTAGGAAGACCACCCGAGGAAGAGGGTTTACACATGGTATCTTCGAACATACTAGCCATTCGATCTTCAAATTTTGATTGCCTTTAATCCGCTTTTAACAACTCTTGCTTAATCTCATGTTGACCTTGTTCCAGCTTTTGTTGATTTTGTTAAAGACGTTGAACGTTTCCATCCATTTTATTAGCATGAGTTTTCAATTCATTATCAAGTTCGTTTTTAATCTCGTTTTTCAACTCGGAGCTTAGCATAATCCAAAAATTCTCCTCGCATGTTATCAAACTTAGCATCATTTGCTTTAGCATAATCCAAAAATTCTCCTTGAAGATTTTTAGTGTGAGCATTTTGAAAACCTTGTGTAGTATTTTGAAAATCACGGTTTTGGTTTTGATTTTGCACTTGCCCATTGTTCCCACTTTGGTAATTACCCTTTTTATAGTTACGTTGATTGCCTTGATAACCACCACTTTGATTATTGTTTCGATAGTTGGTAACATTTTGATTTTGGGGAGCTTGATTTGGGCGGGAAACTTGGACGTTTTGGTTGTAAGTTCCCGTTGCTACGTAAGCACTCGAAGTGTTACCACCGGCGGTAATGCACTCGGAAAAATCATGAGCTCCACCACAAGATATACAACTCTTTTCAACCGCTTTAACCGATGCGGAATTCAAAGCATCTAGTGCTTTCCAATGAGTCATAAGCGTCGAAAATCTATCAGAAAACCGATTCTCCTCATTTGCTTCATCATGTAAGGCATTCATGTTACGAGACGATGGCGATGAACCCATAGTGGCAACACTCGGTGTGTTACGAGGGTTATAAACCTTAGATCTATTCTCGATAATCTTTAAAGCTTCATCGGTCGTTTTGCACAAAAAATTACCACCCGCGGCGGCATTCAAATAATCTCGTTCATGATCGTTAAGCCCATTCTAAAAATATAAATTTGATGCAATTTCGAAAAATCATGGTGAGGACATTCATGTAACATTTCCTTAAATCGTTCTCATGCCATTGAAAAAATTTCATTAGATCATTGTGTAAACCTTGAAATCTCATTTTTCAAATGTGTCGTCTTAGATGGCGGAAAAAATTGGTTTACAAACTTAGAGACGAGATCACCCCATGTCAAAATCGAATTTGGCGGTTCTTTCTCGAGCCAAAATTTTACGGGTCCATCTAACGAGTATGGAAACAACATCATCTTAATGGCGTCATGTGGAACATCCTTAAACTTGCTTGTTGCGGTGAGAGGATTGAAATTCCGTATGTGATAATGTGGGTTGTCTTTCTCATGTCCGCGAAACTTGTTTGCTTGTAGCATCGACATTAAACCCGTATTGATCTTGAAATTCTCCGCAACGATAGCGGGAATCACAATAGCTTCTCCAAAACCCTCGGTGGGTTCTTGAAGCAACTCTATCATAGTACGATTAGCCATGGTGACTATTGGTTATACAACGGGTTCGACAATTAGAGGTTCTTATTCAATCAAAGGATCCTGATTTACTTCCTTTTGACGACGTTTACGAGCTCGTTTTGCTTGATTACGAGTTTGCATAAATGTGACGTAGAATGTGGAGTTGAGCAAAGAAGATTCTTTTGGATTTTTGTTGATTTTCAATTTTTTTTGTGTTTTTGATTGTTTTTATTTTTTTGGATTTTGTGTTTATTTGTAGACAACAATCTACCAAATCTCTCCTCGAATCAAAATCTTGATTAAAGGAGCCTCAACGAATAAAAACGATCATGTGGAGTGAACGCCTTCGATTGACTTTAGAACTTGGTGAAAACCAATTTGTTCAAGAGGGTTTAATCACAAAGAAACCAAGCAAATATATATGATACGTAATAATACTTTGGGCGGTAAAACCCTCGATTAGCCTTCAATATCAAATACCACAAGTGAACGGGGGAATGGGGTGGCGCGAAGCACTTAAGTAGTTAACTTCCCTTTAACGGCCTATTATAGCACGTTGCCTATCTATTCACCTTAAAGTTCGTATTTTCCAAAATCAAGCTAATAGAAAGTATTTATCCATTTTTTCCTTTTTCTTTTTGTTTGAGATTCGAATACAATAATTAGGAGATAAAATACCAATTAAGGTTGTGCTTTCACACTTTTGGAGATATTTTAGAATAATTGTGATACATATACAATATAGTAATAATATTTCACAAAGAAAAACGAAAAACCGATAATACGTGTTAATAGATTTCTATTTAACACAAATACTATTTATGGTTTACTTATTAAGAACAAAATTGTCCAAATTAATCACGAGACACCTGCCCGACAGCGGCACCAAAATGATTGTAGGTATTTTTACACTACCTTTGCTTTTAAAGGGAAAACAAAAGGCGTAAAAGAGCGGTAAGTATTAAACAAATGATTTAGGAAAATCAAGTGTTAATGACCCAAAGTAAAGTTCGTTTCCCAAGGAGGTTTATTGTGTGTGAATAACTTGTAATGATTTTGGATTAATATAGAAAGAAAAGATGATAAATTAGAATGACGGATACGAGAAAATTAAATTACGGCGATAAAACGTAAAACCGTAAAAAGTGACAAAATAAAAATTTAATCTAAAATATTCCCAAAAAAATACCAAAAATAACTAAAAATGTAATTAGGGTTAAAAATGATCAAAATTTTACCAAACCTTTTATTTATTAAATATTAATTTTTTAATGCTAATTAAAGCCCTAAATCAAATTAATTAATAAAAAGCCCAAATAAAGATTTTTAATTTGTAAAACTCTAAAATGACTTAATTAAACTAAAAAGTATTTTTGTAAAATTTAAAACCAATTAAAACTATTTAAAATGATTAGAAACTAAAATTAAATATTAAAATAATATTAAAAATTCCAAAATTATAATAATTTCTAAAAACTTGCAAACTAGTTTATTTTAACCTAAATAAACAGAAAATGAAAGTGAAATGAGCAAAATACCCCAATTGGGCCCCCAAATGGGTTAAAAACAAAAACAACAAGCTTAATGAGCTTTTTAGCCCAATAAAAATCCAAACACAACCAAATAAGCCCAAAATCACCAATCTTACTCAAAATTTAATTTAAAGCACAAAACCCTAAAGGCCCAACAGCTGAAAATGTGCTTATCACAACTTAATAAGCCAACAACTTATTCTTAATGGGCCAATAAGCCCATTAAGCTATAAGCTAATGCCATAAGATCTGCTTAAACACACAACATTCTATTGAGATTCTAAACCCTTTTGCAAAAAGAAATTTTGAAAAAGCTCAAGTAATAAGCCAGAATCTTGAAAAGAACTTTTTCACTAAAAGATAAAATAGCCGGGTTTGATTTCTAGAGGGTTTCAAAAGCTGATTCTTTTTGCAAAAGGTCACAAATAGCTTAACTAAGAATAATCAAAAAGTAAAATCACAAAAAGTCAAGTAGAATAAGCTGTAGAAGCAAATAAGCTGGCTGAAAAAGCCAAATAAGCTAGTTTCCTAGCAAAAGCTTAACCAAATGACCTGAAACTTCCCAAATATGATAATAAGCTAAGAAAAATGACACATATCACAAAAACAAACTTGTTACATGAACCAATAAGCTGAACTAAAAAATAAGCCAAATTATGCTTATTTGACCAAAAGTCTAAGTGTTCCAAACTTAACCAAATTGCCAGGGATTGTGTATGAGCTTGTTTTAAGCAACTTTTGTGAAAGAATCAAGGCTGAGTCCTTGTGAATCAAGAGGCCAGTTAGCCAAATGATGTTCAATTTTGGACAAAAATGGCCAATAAGCCAGTTGGCTTATAAGCACTCAAACAAGTAAACCAAATAGCCAAATAAGTTCACAAGCAGCAAAAAGCAAAACAGCAGGGCAAGCACTAGGTAACAAGATGCAAGGCACAAATGAGGTGGTCACTTTGCTGATGCAAATGACCACTTCAGCCAACTTCAATAAGCTCTAGCACACTCAAAAAGCCACCAAATTTAAAAGGCAGATATAGCACAGATAGCTTATCACTAAAACTCTTCCCAAACCAAAAATCAAACTCTAAATCCAAACAACAAATAATTAATCCTTGCTGATGTGTTTGACCATTTTCAAACCAATTTTGTCAGATTTTTCAAAAACTAGCAAACTCTTTTCCAGACCTTAAGTGACTTAACCAATGTTCAAAACAGGTGACAAATGACTTGTTTAGTGTGGAAAACCCCCAAGAACCAAGGGCACAAGGCCACAAGGCCTTTTGATCCCAAAATCCAAACAACCTTGTTTTAGTACCTTTTCAAACAAAGTTTTGATTTTAACTAATAACCTACTAATTTTATGATCCAAATACCTCAAATAGGTGACAAATAAGAAAAGTAAACCAAAAACTTGCAATCACAAACACAATAACACCAAATCACATAGCATCAATACATAACAGACTTAAACAAAATATTTTTAGGGGAAACTTTAAAGAAACCAATACCTATCCTCCACAACTTCCTAGGAGGATCAACAATGCTCCTTGGACCACTCTCAACAGCTAGAGAGTGACTAATACACGGCTTTTACACCAAGTATAAAATATTATCGTCCGAATCCTTTCGAATTGACTATTAGTTCAAAGTGCGACTCAATTGTTCTTGGTGGAAATGAAAATGGTTTGGTTGATTATCTATTTTAAACTAATAGCAAATAAATGTAAATGTCGTTGAGTAAAATAAAAGCTTAAAAGATTAAACTAAAAGGACGAGTTAAAAATAAATGCTTGAAAACTTAAAGAAAAGATTAGAAAAATACTAGAACACTTAATAAATCTAGAACTTGAAAACTATGTAAAAACACCAAATTAAGTCATCGGAAAGCAAAATGTAACTCTGATCGGAATATGTGGTCGGAAAGTAAGGTTGATCGGAATACACCTAAAAAGAGGAGTGATCGGAATGCTGGGAAAATAGGTCCAATCGGAATATTGCAAACAACTCTCGTCGGAATATTTGAAATCGAGACCAATCGGAATACTTGAAGACAATGCTAATCGGAATATGCCAAAACTCACAATCGGAATATCTTAAAACAGAACCAATCGGAATGATATAAACCCTATTCCGATTAGGTGATCGGAATGAGGCGGAGCAAATCGGAAAGCTGAAAACCCTTTTCCGATCTATATGATCGGAATGAGGGGGTGGTCGGAATGCTTGATCGGAAAGGGGTTTACCCTTTCCGATTACCTTTTTGATCCGAAAAATAAGCAAAGGCAATAAGCTATTTTGATAAGCTAATCACACTACTACAAAAAAGTCCATGGAGACTGGTCCAAAAAGGCAATAGAGACTGGTTTTGTAGGACGTCTCTATGTGGAGGATCTCCTTGCTCGAAACATAAAGAGACTGGTTTTGAAACCAGTCTCTATTAAAAGAATAGAAACTGGTTATCTTCATAAAAACAAGTCTCTTTAGAGATTGGTCTCCATACTAATCTCCAGAAAGCAGTCTTTTTAAGAGCATCTAACCAGTCTTTTTATGGAGTAAAAAAATGTGTTTTTTTAAAAAACCAGTCTCTTTTTACTTAGTTTTTTTAAAAAAAAAATTGGAATTTTTATTAAATTCCAAATTTTACAAATTTAACCCTCTACAATGGAATAATGTAAATACAAGAATTATATAAAAAAACTAAATTAAAGGACTTGAATTGTCATAAACAACGAATGTATGTAAATAAAGAGAACTTTATTAATTGGAAGGATTAAAATTGTCAAAAACATATTTCGAATCAAATTTGTTTTTATTAAACTTGTCGCCACAATGTAAACCAAGCTCCAACAATCGCGTTCAACTCTTTCTTATCCTTGTAGGCATTCTGTTACACAGAAGTATACAAAATATTTAGACTAACATAAAAACAACCTAACTGCAGCTAAAATAACCAAACATATATGTAAATAGCCAAACATCGAAAACAAGCAAACTACTCACTTACAGCCTAGCAAATAAGAGAAAATCATAACATTGCATTTAATTTTAATGAGACAAAGAAACATACCCCAAGCTTTTGTGCCTTCTGGTTAATGTAGACACCTTTTTGTGAGTGTGTATCTTCAAAAAGAACTTAAAAGCTAACTGGGCCACCTGTTTCCTTTCCTGCAACAAGTATTGTAACTGAGTTGATAATATAAACCATAAATAAAAAAAATGTTTAATTTTACATGTTTACCTTGTTTAACCTATGTTGAGTCATTGTTATTGACCCACATGTATGCTTCAGTTTTGAAAGTTTCTTTTCCATACTTTTCTGCAACAGAGAAATGAAAAGAGATGATATCAGCACACTCATCGGGAACTTAAATGAAAGGAAGTAAATAACTCATTAGCAGGATCTCGGTAGTCAATTCAGCTATCATAAAAAAAAATCAAATTCTGACAGTGTTCAATAACCTTCTCAATCTCTGCATACTGAATCTTCTTCTCCAGCCCACTGATCTTTCCAGAAGACAAATGTCATAGGAGGAAGCCTTTGGTCCTTCAAATACTGCACAAGACAAATAATCATAAAATCATGTTAACCAGCTGTAGTTACTAAACACAATAAGTGCAAGCTTATAACAGTAACAACAATATAATACCTTGATGCATTCTTTTCCTGTTTGATCATTATCAACAACTACAGCATCCATAAATCTGCCCATAGCAACGGTAACAGCAAGATTGTATTTCTTCTGTGTAGGTCTGCAAAGTTTAGTCATACGACCATGAACACCAGGAAAAAGACGTCTGAGAGCCTCAACTGCTTGTGACAACTTTCCATCCCTTTCATTTTCATGTTTGTCAGCCTTCAATTCACGTAACTGATTCTCCAATTCACTTATCTTTGTCCTCAACATCTCATATTTTTCTCTGCATAAGAACCACATGTGTCAAGACTCAGGACTACCAGAACTAATACATCTTTAATAAAAAAATGTCAAATCGCCTACTTGGAATCTCCAAGTTTCTTCCGGACATCATTTTGTTCCTTTCTGAGCTTTTTGAGCTCTTCATTATGTTTGCCGGTTGCCTCTACAATCTTCTTGAGCCTACTTTGCATTTGTTTCTGTTGTGACTCGAGTTCTTGATTTCTACTCTCCAACTGCTGGAGATTCTCTTCCAAATTCTTTTGAGCTTCCAGGTCAGCATGGTGTTCCCTATCTTGAACCTCTTTCTCGTCCTGTAACTTAGCAGTTTTCATACCAGCTTCCTCCTTACTACAGAAAGAAAGCTTTGAGAATTAACTAGCCATATCTTGAGATGGTTTTGCTCTTAAAATCATCAAGTGTAAAAAAAGGATGACAAAAAGACGTATGAAACCACTAACAGTTAGTAAATATAGTATGTCTACTTTGAACTTTTTGTTCTTTATAGGTCAACTCAACGAATAAAAACCATACAAGTTATAACTGAGACTATAGTAGTTACAAACATATTTTTGAGCTCCAAACTCACACATTCTATATCAAAGGCCTGTTTGCAATAACAGCAGATAGATAAGTACTTACATGCGATTATAAGCCTCCAACTGATCATCACCTAAATGAAGCTTCCCCCCTTCAGCTTGACTATTTGTTTGTAAGTTCTCATGCTACATATTTAACATATCAAGACTTGAGGTTCAAATAAGAAAAAACTTTACATATATTAAATATCTATCAATTATAATGTATGTTTGACTTCTCTTTTCAATCGACAATGGTTATGTTAAAAAATCAGATACAATTTGTATACAAATGTATCTCTTATGACAATGGTTAGCTTTGAGCTAGATAATGCGCGCATATTTATTTATGTAAATTTTATGGAGCATACAATTATTGAAGATTCATGGAGCTGATTTGGTTATACATGGAAATAAACAATTTGCCACTTGACATATAGATGCTTACAGCAAAGCTTCGAGTTTAGTATTCTACCAGTACCAACTATCAAGTGCCAGTAGATAGGAGGTCGATATAAAAAGTTATAGCTTCAAGTACCTTTGTATTCAGCTTGCGTCCTGTGACAAGCCCTCAGTCTATCCTTTATTAGTTTTCAAGGAAATGAACCTTCCACAATTTAGATCACAGCAAGTCGTGGCTCCTATGTGTGGGACTCAATTCCCTACAGTGACATCTGCTCTGCAACAAAGTCTCTAATGTGTTCAATACAGACGAGTTAGGTTATCGAATATAGGTCCCATAAACATATATAAAATCCTCACATACACACCTCTACTACACGCCCGTGTTCAGATATATGAGTAAACTGATCGTGATCATGACGACAACACAAGTACCTGTAATGACATAAATCACATTTACATCATCAAATATTTAAAGATACGGTTTTATGCAATGTATAAAGAGGGATACAGTTTTGATAAGAGTCATGCTATAAAAAATTGAATCCTTAGCCAAACCAGAACTGAATAAGGTAATAGCATAAGAAAGTTAAAATGTGTCTTAATCATCGGGAACACTCGAAATTCTCGGAACATTAACTAAAGATGGGCAGAAACTTACCAGGTTGGGCAACATGACATATAACCTCTAGTATTGTCAATAATTTCTCGCGGGAGTAAAGCCTGTGCACAAGTACATGAGTTAGCTCTCAAGAAAAAGAAAATTTTGTTATGTGGCAATACATTTGAATGAATTCTGCAGGCATGTCACGAAGCGGAGCCAAATTAGGAATAAGACCAATTACGTATAAATCATCACATATACACCAAAACACAAAGAGGTTCATCATTGTTTAGTGAGGATGCATACATAATTTTGTTAATCAAAGTTCAAAACACATACCTCTGAGCAAACGCCCACTTCAATAGCAATTTAGCAATCCTCCTGCTGATACATCGTCTAATCGAATCTCTTGTTCTAGAGTTATAAATCAAACCCTTTTGATTGACCCTGAAATAGTTACTGGCAGCAGAAAAGATAATTAGGGAGTACTACTGAAAGATAAAACATGACGACTAAAGCATATGTTGAGGAGTCTGATAAAATTAGTGTTGTGTCTTCTATATTTTCAGATTTTATTTGACCCTGTTGTTATTAACGTTTAGTTAGATAACAAACTGTTGTGTGTGCAACCAAAAAAAGGCCAAATGCACACAAAAAATGCTCGAACGCGACCTGAAACTGAATAGAACAGCACCTGCAAGTCCGCTACAAAAATGCCTGAAGTCAACCTAAAGTTGAATTAAAAATAAAAGTAAAGTGAAATAAGGACCTCGAGTGGGAAGTACCATGTCAAACATTACTGGAGGAGGTATTGAAAGCTTTGGTTGTGAGGATATCAAATGGTAAGGACGTGTCATAACCCACTGTAAATGGAACTCATCATGAGTTCCATCCAGTGGTAGAGTTGATGCTGCATGTATGTGTGTACTTATTACATCTTTTACATGCTTAAGATCCATTGTCTATTTCATTGATTTTGTTTTAGGCCCACATAAAAAATTGTGTGAACATAATAACCATGATGTAAATGGTTGGTTTTGTTGTCTGAGACACGAATAACAAACACATGATGAAGTGAATGGAGTTAATATTATGCATGATAAAGAACAGTTGTAGAATATACCTCCGATCCAATCGAGACTTGCGATCAAATTCGAATACGGTTACAAATACAATCGTTAAGATTTGATGCAGTTTGATTGAAACTAAAATCCGAACACAAACTAGAAGCCCGAACTGATGAAAGAATACTCTGATCGAATATGAACACGAACTCACACTTTTAAACCCTCTGATCTTGCAAACGACTTGGTCGTTTGAAAGTGTTAATGACAGCGTTTGTTATAATTTATGGCTTAGCTCGGGATAGTATTTATGAGTTGTTAATTAGTTGGTTAACATAAATATCAATAAGTCAATTATGGTTAAGATTTTAATTGAGTGAAACGTATATAACTCTTTTATATTTGACCAATTCATATACTTAAGTAGACACATAATATAATGCGTGTGTGTAACATATGAGTATGCATTAAAATTATGTTGATAATCTTTTCAAAAAAATATTATGTTGATAATCTAAGATATACTTTAGTTAGGCTAAACGATGATTGATCGAATCCAGTGGTAGATATCGTTCTACATTTCTAACATAATTCTAAAATCGACTATGGACAGATAATACCAGTTTCTTACGAAGGTCATCAGTTGAAGCATTATTTGATTCGAGCTACCCATTCTAGCAACACAGTGATAAAAATTTCTTCTACAAGTATACCTATACCGATCAAATGATCAAAATTACCTGGATTGATTTCGGGTCAAATGGAAGAGCGAATTTGCTATAATGGAAGTGGTCAAATGAATATCGTTGCATTGACCTCCATCATCGTGATCGAGATGATGATGGCAGTCGGAGGTGGTGGTGGACAGAGAGTGGTGTAAAATGGTGGTGGCGGGTCTGGTTTGTAAATGGTGTGGTGGTGGCGGTTCGTGGCTGGAGCAGCAGCCGTGATAGGGGTGGTGGCTCTTGGTCACGATGATGGAGGTAGATGGTTGTGATGGTGTACAGCGACTGTCGCCGATGGGTGGTGGCCGGATAACGGCGCCGGAAAAAGAAATCGATGGGGGAGAGAGTATATAAGTTGCTAGGGTTTGAGTGTGTGTTTTTTTTATGAAAATGAGAAAAAGAGTATAAATTTCTATTTATATTAAAACAAAAGTGTTAGGTTCGAAATAGTTTAGGGTTCAAATTGTAATTATTGATATAATCTTCGTCAATTAATGTTTCGAGTCTCGTTTATAATAGTTAACGGATGAATCAAAACACGAAGTTTTCGCCATTGCTTTAATGAAATAAAATATTAAATAATTTAATAAATTTTTTTATTAAATATCTCGTGAAAATATAAATTTAATTATTAACTGTGTCGAACACAGACTGTGCGTTTTTTTTTCTTCAAATTTTGCAAAATATGACCCGTTTTCAAACCCAATAAGTTTGGTATCGCTCAAAATGAATGAAATATAATTTATTATTATTTAAAGTATGAAAAATTCTCGGGTGTTACAAATTGCATGTGTTTATTTGATTTTTCAGTTTTGTCAAACGACTCGAACCGAGAAGTCGAGTCGAACCTTAATCAAACTGAATTTATTTGATTTCTCGGTTTTGTAAATTTTTCTAGTTTCGAGTCAAAACATTTTTTAGTGTTCGAATACAATTATTTTAACTGACCACAAGGCATCAGTATGATGTTTTTAAATGCAACTACAATGCCGACGTAGGTGCCAAAAATACCGATACCCTATCGACTCATAACGTGTACAACGATACCCGATCGACTCATATCAGGTGAAACGATACCCTATCGACTCATATCGTGTACAGCGATACCCTATTGCCTCATATCGTGTGAAACGATACCCTATCGACTCATACCGTGTACAATGATACCATATTGACTCATATCGTGTACAACGATACCCAATCGACTCATATCATGGGAAACGATACCCTATCGACTCATACCGTGTACAACGATATCCGATCGACTTATATCATGTGAAACGATACCCTATCGACTCATATCGTGTACAACGATACCCTATCGACTCATACCGTGTACAACGATACCATATTGACTCATATCGTGTACAACGATATCAATTGATTTATATGGTACACAACGATACCCGATCAACTCATATCGTGTGAAACGATACCCTATCGACTCATATGATGTACAACGATAACCGATCGACTCATATTGTGTGAAAGGATACCATATCGACTCAAATCGTGTACAACGATACCCCATCGACTCATATCATGGGAAACGATACCCTATCGACTCATACCGTGTACAATGATACCATATTGACTCATATCGTGTACAACGATACCCAATCGACTCATATCATGGGAAACGATACCCTATCGATTCATATCGTGTACAACGATACCCTATCGACTCATATCGTGTACAACGATAACCTATCGACTCATATAGTATACAACGATACCCTATCGACTCATATCATGTGAAACGATACCCTATCGGCTCATATCATGTGAAACGATACCCTACTGACTCATAATATACAACGATACCCTATCGACTCATATCATGTGAAACGATACCCTATCGACTCATATAATGTACAACGATACCCTATCGACTCATATCATGTGAAACGATACCCTATCGACTCATATCGTGTACCCTATTGACTCATATCGAACGCCTTTTGATGAGATGGCATTTATACATGATCTCATCGTTCTTTTCGGGCTTTAAATGCATAAAAATGTCATAAAATACCATATATATGCTTGTGTTTGTTTACTTGTGTATTTTAGGTATGGATATCGTGAAAAAGACAAAAGATCACAAGATACAAGGAAAAACGAACACGAGAAACGAAGCCGTACAATGAACCGGGCCCTAATCATGGAATTTTCATCAAATACCCTTGAAGACTTGAAGACAAAACAAGATTGATCCTTATTTAATGAAGAAATGACACTTAAAACCCTTGTATATTAATAATTACAAGTTTGGTCCCTTAAGTTTGTCAAAATTGCAAAAAGGTCCTTCAACTTTGAAGAAATGGCAAGAATAGTCCCTCAACAATTTCAAATTGCCAATAATGGTCCCTCATGAAGATTAAGATGCATTGAAGACCTTTGAAGATCAACAATGTTCAAAATCAGCCCTTGCAATATTCAAAAATGGCAAAATAAACCCTTGAAAACCCTTTTTGAAAGTTTGGTGCCAAAAATGTCAAGATGGGAAAGATATTAACAAAGCAAGTCGTGTTTTAGGGCTGGAAAACTTCATATGCCAAAAAAATCAAACCACAAGGACTGAAGTTGCACAAGTTGAAAGATTTAAAAAGAATTTGCGCCAAACACCCACTATTCCCCCAAAATCGGATCAAAGGGGTTTACTGTTCATCTTTTACCAGCCCAGTTTTCACCCAACTTAAACCTGGGTAAAAAAACCAATTCACTTGGCACACGTGTAACTCCCACACCCCAAAACCCTTCCCACACACAAACACCCAATCCCACGCGTGTGTTCCAAACCCCCAATTCCCTTTCACCCAATCAGCTTACACCTTGTCCTCCAAGGCATGTGACGTGTCCTACATCAACGATGGAGATTCATTGCTTACTCACAACGCAAAATTGAACAGTGGAGATCAAGAAAGGACAACTCACCTCAAAAACGTATAAGGGCATTTTGGGACTTTTCTATGTATTAGGGTTAACATTTTAGGGTTCTAGATTATTCAGTAGAGTAGTATAAAAGGGGTGTGAGCCTGTTCACAACCTCTTGTTCCAGTTTCTAGCAAACTTTATGTAATTCCTTTTTTATATTAATAAAAGTTGGTTTTTGTTTTAAAAACATTTTAATTCCTTTTTAGCAATTTAAAAAGTTGGTATTAAGTTGGTGCTAGATTCTGAGTTCCACAATTTTAACTTGGTTAACTAATTTTGATTTTCAAAATTGGTTAAGGTTTGAGAAATCTGAGATTTTTGGTAAAGGAATTTGTTTCAGTGTTTGATGTTAAGGAGGCAGTTTGTTTGGTGATTAATAGGTCATAGAAACGTGTTAAGAGTTTTGAAAAAGATTTTGGAAGTTTGTAAGAAAGAAGAAAAAGAAAACAGAAAAATATATATTGTTATATTGTTTGCTTTTTCTTTGATTTTGTTTTCAAGCAGGTGAAGAAGGTGGTTGATTTGTGTTCAGCACCAGCCCCAGCTGGTTTGGAGGTGGATTATACATCCACTAGGACCCTTGGATGTAAGGGTCCTAAGGTAAAACCCTTTTACCTTGTTGAAAGTTCAGAAAACTAAAGTATTGTGTGATCTTATTTGTTAAGTGTTGGTTTGTTGTTTAAATTGCTTGATTTGTGTTCTTTAAGTAGTGTTATGCATGTTAGAATAGCATAGGATCAGTTTTCATAGGTGTTAGAAGGTTTCTGATTTGATAAAATTGGTTTTCAAGAAATAAAGTAGTGTTTGGCTACAAGGATTAGCAGGGTAATAGTTCTTGATTTGGCAATTAAAAGGTTTTAGGTTACTTGAAACAGGTTGAAATAGTTTACATCTCAGTTGTTAAGTGAGTTTGCATAAGTTTTAAACAAGTTTGAGTGGTTAATAAGGAAAAGGAAGCTTAAAAATCTGCATTTTCAACTTTCTGCTTGTTTTTATAAATTTTTGGTGATTGAATCTTGATTGTCTGTGAGTGATAGGTTTATAAAAGGTTTGTTATTGATTGAGTAACATTTTGTGAGTTGGTATGCCAAATTTTGAGCCTTTGGGTGTCACTAGATTGCAAGTAGCAAGCTCTTAAGTCCACTGTCCTATTCTATCTGTCACAGAAACATTGCATAGGCTGTTGTGTGCTTTGGAGTTTGATTTGTGTGTTCTAGTTGATAGTTTCTTGACTGCCATTGACTCCTTGTGCTTAAATAAGCACAAGGGTGCCCCAATTGTTCCAAAATCAACATCAAATAAGCTCAAACCAAGCCCCTCTTGGTTCCAAGTGTACAAGTGTGCACTTGCCATTGTTCATCAGAAAAACAACCAACCTGGCACGTTTTTTATCTTGAACTTGCTTGAATTTTGGCTAAAAAGGGAGTTTGATTTGGATTATAAGCTTGTTTAGTGTCACTGATTGATTGGAAAAAGGAAAAAAATAAAAAAGAAAATAAAGTGCAAAAAGGGGGTTGCTAAGACTCGAACCCTGGTCACCACACTCACACACATAACACTTAACCGTTGCGCCCTGGGGACTTTGACTGGGAGTTTTGTTTTCAAAAGTTATTTAAGTAAGTTTTCTCTTTGTCAGCTTATTTAAAGCCGTGGCTTATTTCCCTTATTTTCAGCTTATTTGATAATCGTTTTAGCTTATTTTGAATTTTCCTAGGATAATATTAGCATTAGAGATTTTTCTAGCTTATTTTTATATTTTTCCTTTTATTTAATTATTTTCTAGGATTTATTTAATATACGTTTTTTATAAAGTCATTAAAAAATAGAAAAAATATTTTTAATTTTTAGGAAAAATAGTTTTTAGCTTTTTAATATATAACTTGAGGTTTACATCTTATTTTGGTTTTATAAACTTTAATTTTTAATTTTATATTATTTTAAGGTTTTTTATAAACTTTAAAGATTTTTATAAAATTATTAAAAAAGGTTTAGGAGCTCTAATTTGTGTTTTTCTCTTAGTTATAATATTTAGGATTTTTGAGAAATTTTTAGAATTAATTTGAGAACTTTTTATTTTTAGCATTATTTTATTATTATTTTATTATTAAAAAATCAAAATTTTATTTTTCTTTCTTTTTCATTTTTCTTAGGTTCTTCATCATTAATTAGGACTATTTCAATTTTTAGAATAATTTTCTAGCTTTTAGATTTAATTTTATAATTATTTTAAGTTTAGTTAGGTTTTAATCATTTTTAATCATTTTTAGAGTTTTAAAAATAGCTTTAATAGCTTTTAATTTTTGTAAAATTACTTTTTAGTCTTATAATAATATAAGTTAAGTGATTATTCAATAAATTCATATTTTAGACATTTGAATTAGTTATATTTAATTTTAGGGCTTTAATTAGCATTTAAAATTAAATATTTAATTAATAAAAGGTTTTAAAATATCTTTGTTGGATTTTTATCTTTGTTTATATTATTTAAGACTTGTTTTTATCCTTTTTGATATTTTGTTTTTGGTTTTAATAATTTTTAATTTGGGTAGTTTTTCACGGCTTTACGTTTTCGTCGTAGTTTAATTTTAACGTATCCGTCTTTCATCTTCTCATCCCCATTCTTCTCTTAATATTAATCTCAAATACATACAAGTTAATTCACAACACAAATACCTCCTTGGGAAACGAACTTTCTTCTCTCTTTTAAGTGATTGGGTCATTTGTGCACGGTTTTCCTAAACCGTCGTACTTAATACTTTCCGCTATTTACGCTCTTTTCCTAAAGAGTAGTAAAACACTACAATCATTTTGGCGCCGCTGCCGGGGAGGTGTGTTGTGCTTTAATTTGGAAGCTTTTGTTTTTGATATTATCCATAAATAGTATTGGTGTTAAGTGGAACTTCCTTAACACGTATTATCGGTTTTCTTGGTTTTTCTTGTACAAATATTATTAATATATTGTATTAAGTATCACAACCAAAATACAATATCTCCAAAAGTGTGTAAACACAACCTTAATTGGGATTTGATCTCCTAATTATTGTATTCGAATCTCAAACAAAAAAGGCAAAAAAATAGATAAATACTTTCGTGAAGCTCGATTTTGAAAAATACAAACTATAAGGTGGGTATAAGGCGGGTATTATAAAATATACCCTAAGGAAAAAGGCTCTTAAGTGCTTCGCGCCGCCTCGTTTCCCCGCTTGCTTGTGAGTATTTTGAGATTGAAGGCTAATCGAGGGTTTTGCCGCCCAAAGTATTAATACGTATACTATATTTTGCTTGGTTTTCTTTGTGATTAAACCCTCGTGAACAATTTGGTTTTCACCAAAGTTCTAAAGTCATTCGAAGGCGTTCACTCCACGTGATCGTTTTCATTACTTTGAGGCTTCTTTAATCAAGAGTTTGATTCGAGGAGAGATTTTGTAGATTGTTGTCTACGAAGATACACCAAAATCCAAAAAAATTAAATATCATCAAAAACACAAAAAATTGAAAATCCACAAAACAACCAAAAAGAATCTTCTTTGCTCACCTCCCATTCTTCGTGAAGTTTATGATCACTCGTAATCAAGCAAAACGAGCTCGTAAACGTCTCCAAAAGCAAGCAAATCAAGGATCGTTGATTGTTGAAGAACCTCCAATTGTTGAACCTATTATAGAACAAGAAGTCGTCATGGCTAATCGTACTATGATGGAGTTGCTACAAGCACCCACCGAGGGTTTTGGAGAGGCCATTGTTATTCCCGCCATCCTTGCGGAGAATTTCGAGATTAAGACGGGTTTAATGTCGATGTTGCAAGCAAACAAGTTTCGAGGACACGAGAAAGACAACCCGCATTACCATATTAGGAATTTCAACCGTCTCACCGCCACTAGCAAGTTTAAAGATGTTCCACATGACGCCATTAAGATGATGTTGTTTCCATACTCGTTGGATGGACCCGCAAAAATTTGGCTCGAGAAAGAACCGCCAAATTCGATTTTGACATGGGCCGATCTCGTTTCTAAGTTTGTGAACAAGTTTTTTCCGCCATCTAAAACAACACACTTAAAAAATGAGATTTCACGATTTGTGCAACGTAACAATGAAAGTTTTTCAATGGCATGGGAACGATTTAAAGAGATGTTACATGAATGTCCTCACCATGATTTTTCGGAATTGCATCAAATTGATACTTTTTATAATGGGCTTAATGATCATGAACGAGATTATTTGAATGCCGCCGCGGGGGGTAATTTTTTGTGCAAGACGACAAATGAGGCTTTACAAATCATTGAGAATCGATCTAAGGTTTATAGCCCTCGTAACACACCGAGTGTTGCCAATATGGGTTCGTCATCTTCGTCACAATCGTCTCGTAGCATTAACGCCTTACAAGATGAAGCTAATGAGGAAAATCGGTTTTTTGATAGATTTGCTAATCTAATGTCCCATTGGAAGGCTCAAGAAGCTTCCAATTCCGCTTCGGTTAAAGCGGTTGCTAAGAGTTGTTTATCGTGTGGAGGAGCTCATGATCTTTCCGAGTGCATTACCGCGGATGGTAACACTTCGAGTGCTTATGTAGCAACGGGAACTTACAACCAAAACGGCCAAGGTTCCCGCCAAAATCAAGCTCCACCAAATCAAAATGTTAATAATTATCGAAACAACAATCAAGGTAATTACCAAGGCAACACACGCAATTACAACAAAGGGAATTATCAAAGTGGGAATGGACAAATCTCTAATCAAAACCAAAACCGTGATTTTCAAAATACTACACAAGGTTTTCAAAATGTTCACACGAAAAATTTGCAAGGAGAATTTTTAGATTATGCAAAAGCAAATGATGCTAAATTTGATAATATGCAACGTGAGATGATTAGCTTAAGGTCCGAGTTGAAAAACGAGCTTAAAAATGAACTTGCTAATGAACTTAAAACTCATGCAAACAAAATGGAAGGAAATGTCCAACGTCTTCAACAAAACCAACAAAAGATGGAATTAGGACAACATGAGATTAAGCAAGAGTTACTAAAAGCGGATGCTAGGCAATCAAAATTTGAGGACCGAATGGCTAAGATGTTTGAAGCAATCATGTGTAAGCCCTCTTCCTCGGGTGGTCTTCCTAGTGATACCATTAACAACCCGAGGGGAGAATTGAAGGTTGTTGCTACACGAAGTGGTAAAACTTTCAAGGAACCAATCTCTCGTCCAAGTACTTCTACGGAGAAGGAAATCGAGAAAGAACCCGAGGTGATGGTCGAAAAGGAGCACATTACAATCCCACGAAGTACCGCTCATACCACACCTACGGTTGAACCAATACCAAATATGGAACCCGAGTTTCCAAGGCTGTTGCCTAATGACCAACCCACACCACCTTTACCCTACCCTTCGAGACGAAACAAAGAGAAAGCACAAGAACGGAACAATTATCAATTTGAGCTATATATGAAAATGTTTCGTGATTTGCATTTTAACATAAGTTTTGCCGATGCTTTAATCATGATGCCTCGATTCTCCGCAAACTTCAAAAGTATGCTTAACAACAAAGAGAAGTTACAACAATCGTCTAGTTGTTCATCGGTTTTTCTAAGCCGCATACCACAAAAAGTCGGTGATCCCGGTAAATTTTTGATTCCGTGTGCTATTCAAGATATGGAGGAATGCTACGCCTTGGCCGATCTTGGTGCTAGTATTAATTTGATGCCTCTCGAGATTTTCAAATCGCTTTCGCTTCCGGCTCTTACTCCTTCGAACATGTCCATCGAGATGGCCGATCATTCTACGATCATGGCATGTGGAGTAGCCGAGGACGTTTTCGTTAAAGTCGGAAAGTTTTACTATCCCGTTGACTTTATCGTTGTAGACATTCCCATCGATCGAAAAGTTCCTCTCATTTTGGGTCGTTCATTTTTGGATACATCAAGAGCACTTATCGATGTTCATGCTCGAAAAATCACCCTTCGTTTCAATGAAGAAGAACTTGTCATCAATGCAACACAAAACTCCAATCTTTCTCATGTATATTCTATTGCAACTTTAAACCATGGTGACTCGACCAATGTCATTTGCAAAGAATTTTCACCAAGAGTTTTAGGGAATGTCTCCAAAAACAATTTACCATTTCCTCCGCCGGTGGAGGTTATGAGTATGAAACCTACAAAGAAGAAACCATCAATACTTGAATCGAAAAATCCTTCGCCTCATCTCGAACATTCATTCTTGAAAAGTGTTGATAAGTTGCCGGTTTCTACAGAAGATCTTTCGGATGATGAATATGTTGGCCCCGATGGGGAGGTTTTCTTCGTCGATAAACGTTTTGAGAACTTGCCACCACCAAAACCAAAACGGTTTCAAAATGTGAGAATTTTTAGTGTAACTAACATCGTCTTAGAAACACCGAATATTTTCGACATAATCAAAAAGGGTTTTCATAAAGAGAGTTTAAAAGATAACAAAGAAAAAGATCTTAAATGTGATTTAATTGATTTTTCTACAAATCTAACTCCGTCATCACCGCGTGCTTTGAGTGCTACAAACTCGTCAACTCCTTTTGACGATGGTTTGTGTGGTTCTAGTATGGGGGAAGCCCCTTATGTTCCCTCATCCTTGTCCACCGAGGACGAGATATTCGATCCCGGAATTTCATGTAAAGGGAAATCTCGGTCTTCCACCGATGCAATAAATGGAAAAACTTTCTATTTGCTTGGTGCGAGTCTACCTCGAGTAGCTCAAACGTTTGTCTTACCAATTGTCTCACCCTTCTACTTCTCATCTATTTTCTTCAAACTCTTTGAGTTTATGGCACGTGATGAAGTGGCGTTGATTTGTTTTTCCAATGGAAACGAGAACGCCATTTTCGACCCCGGTATTTTGCATCATCTAAGGACTTAGTCCTTTATACCGGTTGCTTTTTGGGCCTTGTTAATCATGTAAGCCCCATCAAAAATTGACCACACCATTGATATCCCTAAATGTTCACATTTTAAAGGGGATCGAGTCGAGCTCATGACTCGGAAATCAAAAACGAGGTGCCTCGTGGGGGAGATCCCATGCTTATCTTTTATTATTCACTAATAAGGGGACTTGTACCCTTCCAACTCGTTGTCTCGTGGTTGTTTGTGATTGTGTTATCTAGATCATCATCATCGTCTACGATTGAAGACTCTCGTGTTCATTTACGTGAGCCTCCATCGTTCGTTTGAAGAAGTTTTTCACGATTCCATGACATATCCTTTATTGTTCTAACAATTATCTTTTAGCATAATTAATAAACGGCTTTAGATATATTGTTGATCACCCTTTCCATGCTAGATCCTAAGCATTCGATTCTTCGTCTCTAGTATGGGGGTGCTCCACCTTTAGACTCGAAACATTGAGGACAATGTTTACTTTTAGTATGGGGGGTGAATAGGTAATTGCTTTGCTACGCCCTCACGTTTTCCAACTTTCAATGTTTTGTTTTGCTAATAAGGCTAAAAATGGCCAAATTTTAAAATTTTTCTTAGTTTTCATAAGTGTTTTTAAGACACGAATGTATATTTTCCGATGGGTAGAATAAGAGTTAATTTTTGACTTGATGGGCATTTGGAGCCATTTACATTCCTTAACCCGCTCAATTCAAGTTTTGCTAGACTTTTATATAGGGAGCTTTAAAACGTGAAAGTCTTAATTCATTCGAGTTAAGAACAAGAACTTTTCGCAAGTTCCTATAATTGATTCTAGAAAGTCACTTATCAAGGGAACTTTAAAACGCATTCTCTAAACTTGAAAAAGTCCAAGAAAGTGCAAGATCCTATAGGTGGCTTGAAAACCCAAAACTTTGATTTGATATAGTCTTAATGAAAGCTAATCCAAATTTGGCTTAATTTTGACTTGCATGGCTAAGTATTCACGAGTCTCTTTAATTAGAGGTCTTTATATAGTGAAGAACAAGAAATGATAGAGTTAGACAAGTGATCATGCTAAACGTAGAACATGAAAGTGTTCTTTCAAAAACTCATATGTTTTTAATTGTGGCTTTTTCTTCCCATAAGATCAATGCATTAGGAATAAATCATAATTGCAATAAGTAAGGTCGTACGATTTGAAAAGTTACTTAGCCTCTAGCGCAAGATCGTTTAAAAGTTGCTCGGGGTTGAATAGAGTTCATAGCCAAGGCATAACTTATTGAAGCGGGACGCGAAGATTGGCGGTCATCCAAAAAGGCCCTAACAAGGCATGAGGAGCTCTATTTTTGCTAAAGATCCAAAAGATGATGTGAAGTATCATTATTCCAAAATCAATATGAAGGGTCGAGACACACGACGAGAAGCTATTACTCCCCTAAAGAATGGAGAAAGTCTATCCAAAAAGACCCTAACAAGGTATGAGGATGAATATATCCAAGTCCGAAAAGGAGGCGGATCGTTGTATATCAAAATCCAAAGTAAAGATTGAAGAAAAATGATGAAGTCGTGGTCCTATATGAAGAATCTCTCAAAAACGTCAAGTGAAGAAATTCCAAATATATGAAGAGAAGACCATAATTTCAAGAACGTCTTCCCAAGATTTGAAGTATGAAGTACATGCCAAATATCGGTCCGAGAAAGGTCTCAAATCGTGAAACGAGTTATGCCAAGATATGAACTTAAGGAGATACACGAGAAGCCGTTTTAAAAGATTTTGTCCTTCGGCTAACTATTGATCAAATCGTGCTACTTTGATTTCGGACTAATAACTACTCAAATAAGTCAATATGAATCACTTGTGATCCATGACAAATAGATAAAAAATGCTAGTAACCCATTTCCTTTTATAATAACTAGGATTGCGGGGAGAAAAAGTATTACACAATTTGGACGTATGAGTAGTGTTAGCATTGTGACTTGTACCAACAATGATCTTGTTTTTGCACTTAGCATGGAATGTATGACAATCAAGGATGACGAAATTTACTCTAAGAGACATTAACTTGTTTCTATTCTTTGACCCTAAAAGTCACATTTTGGTGATGAAAATCATACATTATGTCTTTACACATTCTCGTAGCATGTTGCAAGTCTTTTACTCTTCAATAAAGGTTAATAAAATTGAACTTTGGTGATGCTTAGATACTTTATTCTAGCATTGCGTGAGGGCACGGCAATGGCTTAGTATGGGGGAGTGATGAGATGGCATTTATACATGATCTCATCGTTCTTTTCGGGCTTTAAATGCATAAAAATGTCATAAAATACCATATATATGCTTGTGTTTGTTTACTTGTGTATTTTAGGTATGGATATCGTGAAAAAGACAAAAGATCACAAGATACAAGGAAAAACGAACACGAGAAACGAAGCCGTACAATGAACCGGGCCCTAATCATGGAATTTTCATCAAATACCCTTGAAGACTTGAAGACAAAACAAGATTGATCCTTATTTAATGAAGAAATGACACTTAAAACCCTTGTATATTAATAATTACAAGTTTGGTCCCTTAAGTTTGTCAAAATTGCAAAAAGGTCCTTCAACTTTGAAGAAATGGCAAGAATAGTCCCTCAACAATTTCAAATTGCCAATAATGGTCCCTCATGAAGATTAAGATGCATTGAAGACCTTTGAAGATCAACAATGTTCAAAATCAGCCCTTGCAATATTCAAAAATGGCAAAATAAACCCTTGAAAACCCTTTTTGAAAGTTTGGTGCCAAAAATGTCAAGATGGGAAAGATATTAACAAAGCAAGTCGTGTTTTAGGGCTGGAAAACTTCATATGCCAAAAAAATCAAACCACAAGGACTGAAGTTGCACAAGTTGAAAGATTTAAAAAGAATTTGCGCCAAACACCCACTATTCCCCCAAAATCGGATCAAAGGGGTTTACTGTTCATCTTTTACCAGCCCAGTTTTCACCCAACTTAAACCTGGGTAAAAAAACCAATTCACTTGGCACACGTGTAATTCCCACACCCCAAAACCCTTCCCACACACAAACACCCCAATCCCACGCGTGTGTTCCAAACCCCCAATTCCCTTTCACCCAATCAGCTTACACCTTGTCCTCCAAGGCATGTGACGTGTCCTACATCAACGATGGAGATTCATTGCTTACTCACAACGCAAAATTGAACAGTGGAGATCAAGAAAGGACAACTCACCTCAAAAACGTATAAGGGCATTTTGGGACTTTTCTATGTATTAGGGTTAGCATTTTAGGGTTCTAGATTATTCAGTAGAGTAGTATAAAAGGGGTGTGAGCCTGTTCACAACCTCTTGTTCCAGTTTCTAGCAAACTTTATGTAATTCCTTTTTTATATTAATAAAAGTTGGTTTTTGTTTTAAAAACATTTTAATTCCTTTTTAGCAATTTAAAAAGTTGGTATTAAGTTGGTGCTAGATTCTGAGTTCCACAATTTTAACTTGGTTAACTAATTTTGATTTTCAAAATTGGTTAAGGTTTGAGAAATCTGAGATTTTTGGTAAAGGAATTTGTTTCAGTGTTTGATGTTAAGAAGGCAGTTTGTTTGGTGATTAATAGGTCATAGAAACGTGTTAAGAGTTTTGAAAAAGATTTTGGAAGTTTGTAAGAAAGAAGAAAAAGAAAACAGAAAAATATATATTGTTATATTGTTTGCTTTTTCTTTGATTTTGTTTTCAAGCAGGTGAAGAAGGTGGTTGATTTGTGTTCAGCACCAGCCCCAGCTGGTTTGGAGGTGGATTATACATCCACTAGGACCCTTGGATGTAAGGGTCCTAAGGTAAAACCCTTTTACCTTGTTGAAAGTTCAGAAAACTAAAGTATTGTGTGATCTTATTTGTTAAGTGTTGGTTTGTTGTTTAAATTGCTTGATTTGTGTTCTTTAAGTAGTGTTATGCATGTTAGAATAGCATAGGATCAGTTTTCATAGGTGTTAGAAGGTTTCTGATTTGATAAAATTGGTTTTCAAGAAATAAAGTAGTGTTTGGCTACAAGGATTAGCAGGGTAATAGTTCTTGATTTGGCAATTAAAAGGTTTTAGGTTACTTGAAACAGGTTGAAATAGTTTACATCTCAGTTGTTAAGTGAGTTTGCATAAGTTTTAAACAAGTTTGAGTGGTTTATAAGGAAAAGGAAGCTTAAAAATCTGCATGTTCAACTTTCTGCTTGTTTTTATAAATTTTTGGTGATTGAATCTTGATTGTCTGTGAGTGATAGGTTTATAAAAGGTTTGTTATTGATTGAGTAACATTTTGTGAGTTGGTATGCCAAATTTTGAGCCTTTGGGTGTCACTAGATTGCAAGTAGCAAGCTCTTAAGTCCACTGTCCTATTCTATCTGTCACAGAAACATTGCATAGGCTGTTGTGTGCTTTGGAGTTTGATTTGTGTGTTCTAGTTGATAGTTTCTTGACTGCCATTGACTCCTTGTGCTTAAATATGCACAAGGGTGCCCCAATTGTTCCAAAATCACCATCAAATAAGCTCAAACCAAGCCCCTCTTGGTTCCAAGTGTACAAGTGTGCACTTGCCATTGTTCATCAGAAAAACAACCAACCTGGCACGTTTTTGATCTTGAACTTGCTTGAATTTTGGCTAAAAAGGGAGTTTGATTTGGATTATAAGCTTGTTTAGTGTCACTGATTGATTGGAAAAAGGAAAAAAATAAAAAAGAAAATAAAGTGCAAAAAGGGGGTTGCTAAGACTCGAACCCTGGTCACCACACTCACACACATAACACTTAACCGTTGCGCCCTGGGGACTTTGACTGGGAGTTTTGTTTTCAAAAGTTATTTAAGTAAGTTTTCTCTTTGTCAGCTTATTTAAAGCCGTGGCTTATTTCCCTTATTTTCAGCTTATTTGATAATCGTTTTAGCTTATTTTGAATTTTCCTAGGATAATATTAGCATTAGAGATTTTTCTAGCTTATTTTTATATTTTTCCTTTTATTTAATTATTTTCTAGGATTTATTTAATATACGTTTTTTATAAAGTCATTAAAAAATAGAAAAAATATTTTTAATTTTTAGGAAAAATAGTTTTTAGCTTTTTAATATATAACTTGAGGTTTACATCTTATTTTGGTTTTATAAACTTTAAATTTTAATTTTATATTATTTTAAGGTTTTTTATAAACTTTAAAGATTTTTATAAAATTATTAAAAAAGGTTTAGGAGCTCTAATTTGTGTTTTTCTCTTAGTTATAATATTTAGGATTTTTGAGAAATTTTTAGAATTAATTTGAGAACTTTTTATTTTTAGCATTATTTTATTATTATTTTATTATTAAAAAATCAAAATTTTATTTTTCTTTCTTTTTCATTTTTCTTAGGTTCTTCATCATTAATTAGGACTATTTCAATTTTTAGAATAATTTTCTAGCTTTTAGATTTAATTTTATAATTATTTTAAGTTAAGTTAGGTTTTAATCATTTTTAATCATTTTTAGAGTTTTAAAAATAGCTTTAATAGCTTTTAATTTTTGGAAAATTACTTTTTAGTCTTATAATAATATAAGTTAAGTGATTATTCAATAAATTCATATTTTAGACATTTGAATTAGTTATATTTAATTTTAGGGCTTTAATTAGCATTTAAAATTAAATATTTAATTAATAAAAGGTTTTAAAATATCTTTGTTGGATTTTTATCTTTGTTTATATTATTTAAGACTTGTTTTTATCCTTTTTGATATTTTGTTTTTGGTTTTAATAATTTTTAATTTGGGTAGTTTTTCACGGCTTTACGTTTTCGTCGTAGTTTAATTTTAACGTATCCGTCTTTCATCTTCTCATCCCCATTCTTCTCTTAATATTAATCTCAAATACATACAAGTTAATTCACAACACAAATACCTCCTTGGGAAACGAACTTTCTTCTCTCTTTTAAGTGATTGGGTCATTTGTGCACGGTTTTCCTAAACCGTCGTACTTAATACTTTCCGCTATTTACGCTCTTTTCCTAAAGAGTAGTAAAACACTACAATCACCTTTACAGG
The DNA here is from genome assembly GCA_025667525.1 of Glebionis coronaria. Taxonomy (NCBI): domain Eukaryota; kingdom Viridiplantae; phylum Streptophyta; class Magnoliopsida; order Asterales; family Asteraceae; genus Glebionis; species Glebionis coronaria. Next base: position 176,887,485 of record CM046881.1, on the reverse strand, counting down.
CGCTTTTATTTTTAATCTTCGATATAATTAAAACTCTTAACACCCTTTATATATAACCACACTAGCCTATAAACCCGTGATAAATTGATGCAGTAAAATCAGACACTTGATTTAGGAAAAACAAACACTAATAATGCGGGTAAGTATTAAGTATCACGTTTTGTGAAAAACGTGAATACTCGTCGTTGAGTTCGTTCTCGAGGAGGTATGGTGTTTGAGCCAAAATTATTATAGACGTTATTTAATCGAGTGATTACTCTTATGGAAATAGGGAAAGAAAAGAAAACGGAAACGAGTTACGCTAAAAACAACGTACGACGAAAAACGTAAAACGCAACGAAAATTCGACTAAATTAAAAAAATATTTTGAAAACTTAGTGAAGGTCTACGTAATTTATGGCCTATTCTATATCATTGATTTGGTGGATTTAGATGGTTGATTGATTGAAAATTAATGAAGAAATGAAGGAATTAGATGAAGGATTAGAGAGAGAAAGGAGAGAAGGGAGAGGATTGTAGAGAGAGAAAGTAAGATGAATAAATGATTAGGTGAAAATGTAATCCACAACCCCCTCCTAACATGCTAGGAGGGGTTATATATAGCCCACCCTACATGTGGGCTATATGGACCATACATAAAGTAAATAGATCACGAGCCCATTACATAATTATCATTGGAGCGACCGATCCTTCATAAATACGTAAAACGTATTTCCAACAATCTCCCCCTAAGGGAGGTCGCTCCAAGTTACAAAGTTCTAAATAGTCTATATCTCGTGATCTATGCTAACTAAGATGTGACCGAGACTTTATAGGGAAAACGTATTTCCAACAATCTCCCCCTAAGGGAGGTCACATCTTTTTACAAAATCTTAAACCTAGCATCTATGCTTGAGTCTTCGATCTTGTTCTTGTGAATATGCTTGATGTGATCTTTGACTTTAGTCTTGAGCATGTTTCCTTGCCTTGACCTTGTGCATTCTTCACTTGTGATATTTGCCTCTTTGTGACTTCATGTTCCACATACTTATACTTTTAAATTCTTGAAAGCTTCAGAGTTTGATACAGCGGAAGACTTGACCTTCAGGCTTTCTTGAATTTGTTGAAGTACTATTTGTATGTAGTACAAGCATGTGGTGACGACTTCTTCTGGATTGTACACCGCAATGCCACCTTCTTGTTACGCTGCATAAGACAGTTAGCAACAAAACAATATACACGGATGAAATGGCCTTGAACATTTCATTCTAATTCGGTAGCATTTTACCTCCGGTCGGTGAAGACCGTTGGACGATATTAAATATCGTACTTGTGGCAGGTAGTTTCAATAAAGAACCTCCTTGACAAGATTTCGCGGGTAAACCCGTTCTCTTTACTCGACCGTCCAAAGCAGACTGCGAACGTAAAGAGTGAATCATTTGGATAATATTATCCGCATGATTTGAAGCCGTCAATTCATGTTCCTGGAACAAGTGAAGTTCAATTAAGAACCGCACCATCGTTGCTTTCCAGTTGTCACTAGCTTGATTCATATAGAATCTTGCAAGTTACCTACCAAGTGCTGTTTGATGTTAACACTAGAAGGATTTCCACTCGTCACTGTGATCAATAAAGAGTCACTCTGAGTGTTCTGGCAAGATCATATGATAATGCGTAGAGGCCTGGAACGAGTTTAAATTCATTTAAGAATTAAACCACTGTTGCTTTCCAGTTATCACAAGTTTGATTCAGAAAGAATCGCACAAGTCACCTACCATGAGCTTTTTGATATTCGCTCAAGAAGGATTTCCATCTTCATTGTAAATACTTTCGTATTACTCGGATGTTCAGGCAAGATCATGAAGATTTTGCGTAGGACTCTTAAGATCTTTCTTACTTTTCACAGTGTGTGAAGAAGCAAGGAATAATGAAAGTGTGTCCTAATGAGATATATGATGATCTCAAATGGCTCTAGACTCGATCGTGCATTTTGGATTTTTAGTGATCGGAGGCTGGAGAGGAGTGCCACCTTTTCAATACCAATTTATTCGGAGTGAATAAATCAATAGATAATGTGTTGATCTCCGTGTGATTAAAACAAATACCTTTTGAGAGATATTTGAGTTAGCTGGGAAGGGTTGTGCATTGCATCACTGGGTCCATGACATCTTTCTTCAATATCGAGAATCATTAACAAAAATGATCTCAATAGCATATGTATTGACCCGGTTTCTGCCTAAAGTTGTAAGGAGGGCTTCTTTCTTTACACCCTTTATCTTTACATTTCTTTTTCATTCTTCAACCCCTTCAATGCTTACCAATACGTCATCACTAGCACCTTGTTGTGATTGTTCCAGTGCTAACTTAAGTACTTGGTCGGCATTCAGCTACGTTCACAATCTTTCTCCATCTTTCCTAAGGACTACTATTTCTAGCTATGGAATGTCCTTGGGAAGATTCCTCCGGTTCTAGAGAAATCATTGGACTTTATCCTATCCTACCATCCTTATGTCACCACAATCTTCACCGTCGTGAATAGAGATGTTTTGGGTAAGTGTATGTCACCATGAAATCCAATTTTTAAAGTGCAAATCCATTTTGCTCCCCCTTAACATATGCTACGATATTCGAAAACATTTCGCACATGTCGGGATGAGCTAACACGTTAAGTCAAACCATTTGTGATTGATCATTTCCCATATTAAATCACATTTTCTCCCCCATATTAAAGATATTAACCCAATCGATGTTTTTAATATCAATTGATTTAATAGCATTTTAAGAAAATTTGGGAAGAAAAATGCAAATCCAATTATCTTCATGAATTTAACAAGCTCCCCCTCAAATTAATGAGGGTGTACTTGAAACGTAAATTAAATACCTTTTAAACACAAGTGTAAGGTATTTATTACGTGCAAAGATCAGATATAATAGTGAATTCACAAGATTAGCAATGTACGAGGTTGGACCTGAATAATGGAGAACAGCATATGAAAGAAGCACATGGTTCTTGTTCACGAATGTTGGTCACCTCGTCACGTCCCCGAGAAAATTAATTCTCGTTGTAGAGTCAAAGCTTTCCGGTGAAATGCTTGACTTAATTATGAAAAGCGGGTTGCTATCTGAAATAATAGCAAACCATATGGAGCATGTTTTAAAACTTTTAAACTTCTGCTCGAACTTTATTTACAACCCCGTGTCATTATTGAATGACATTTCTAGGTTCGTAAATATTATCGATTCCAGAAGACATGCTCGTTTTATCAAAACGTTTTTGAACACACAATTTTGAAAGATTTAGAAAAACCTTTTGAGAAATTCTCGAAAAATTGTGTTCAAAGTTTTGAAAAACAATTACTTGAGCTTAAGATTTGGAATATCTTAGGAACGAGCTCAAGTCCGAGAAGTTGTAAACTTCTCGTTGTTAAGGATAAGTTTATCATCGGCGATAAACTTTCCTTTTATCTGAAGAACGAGTCTTAAGCTGACATTTACTTAGAAGTCGTTTTCATGAGCTTGAAAACTTTGACTGTTTTAACGGAAAGCTCATGACCGAGAAAGGTTAATTTCTCGTTATGAAGAAAAGTTCTCTTATTTAAAAGATACACTTTCCTTTCTGAGCTTAAAACTTCGAATGTTTTAATACAAGCTCATGACCGAGAAAGGTGAATTTCTCGTTAAGAGGATAAGTTATCATAAAAGATAAACTTTCCTTTATTTGAAGTTCGAGTTACAGTCTGACATTTAACTGTAAGTCATATACACGAGCTTAAAACCTTTGAATGGTTTTAATGTAAGCTCGTGTCCGAGAAAATTTAATTTCTCGTTGTAAGGATAAGTTTATCATCGGCGATAAACTTTCCTTTATTTGAAGAACGGGTTACCATCTGATATTTAATGATAAACCATATACACGAGCTTAAAACCTTTGAATGGTTTTAGGGTAAGCTCGTGTCCAAGAAAACTTAATTTCTTGTTAAGAGGGTAAGTCATCGTTGCGTGGATAAACTTCCCTGTCTCTGAAGTCCGGGTCGTCGTCTGTCATTTAACGAGGAGCCATTAATGCATGAGCTTAAAAACTTGGAATGTTTTTGATATAAGCTCATGCCCGAGAAAAATGAATTTCTCGTTGTTAGGATAAGTTTACCATCGGCGATAAACTTTCCTTTCTTTGAGGATCGAGTTATAGTCTGTGATGTGACTATAAGTCCTTGTTTGCAGCTTAACCATGAATCCCCTGAGACATTTGTTTCTCTGATATCTGCTTCTTCAGCAACCAAACTCTAAGAGTGTCCTTAGTTGAACGGTACACAACGATTGGACCGCTTCGTTCTTTTGGAACATCAACTTTGGTACCTGCAATCTCATTAGGAATTTGCATGCTTTGACGTGGGTTAGCAATATCAATTATAGAAGCACATGGGGGTTCACAGTTGGCTTTACTTGTTTCAGAGGCGACCTGAGTAGATGATTCACTAGTCTTAGTTGGCAACCGTTTCCTTTTATAGAAAATCTTAAGTTCAGGCTTAAGTGAAGTATCATCTTTATCAGTTTCCTCCCTTGTAGACTTAGTAGAATCGGAGACTATCCTAGTTAAAGGGCACTCGTTTCCTACAATAGTGAAAGTTCTACCAGTGGGGCGCCACATTTTACCAAAGGGTTTGATTTTAGCGACCCACTGGGATTTAAGTCTAGCACGGGAGTTCACCTCATTAAGCAATTTTTTGATACAAGCATCATGATTTGCCGTAAAGACACATTTTCTACATGTTTTACAAGTAGCATATTTAATGTCCGAGTAAGATCTAGAATCCCTAGACGATTGATTGATGCTCCTAGGATTGGACATGCTACGGTTAGCAGTGTTGGGTAAACTAGAAGGCATCTGACTAGGTTTGGAATTCCTATCTCTTACATGTGTCTTTTGCTTAGCTTCCCTAAGATCAGATTCATGGCAAACGTCATTTGAACTAGTTCTAGACGTGGTCTTGGTATTTTTAGGGAAACTAGAGGCAATCATATGATTTGGTCTTGCTAAAGCTGGAGTGATCACATTGGGCCTAGTTGCTGGAGTGACTGGTCTAATAAGATGAACCAAATCAACTTGGGAGGCAAACCGCGGTCTCGAGGATTGTGGTCGCTCGGATCTAAATGCAGTAGGTTGTCTGACAATCGGTTGTCTGACGAACTGATTTGTAGGCGGTTTCCCCAAGATTGATGGTTTTTCAAGCTTAGTGTCCACACTAGGTCCTTCACTTTTCCTTAACTCGTTTTTCAACGCAGCTATAGCAAAGACCTTTTCCTGTACTTGAGCCTTTAATGTTTCATTTTCTTTGAGCACGTAATCTTGGGATGCCAACTTAGATTCAAGCAGTTGAATTTGTTTCAAAAGATTATCCTTTTCAGCTTTAGAATCTAGAACAGTTTGATCCAATTTTCTTTCAAGAAAAACGTTTGACTTTTCAAGTTTTTCAAAATATGTTTCAAATTTGTCCGTTTTCTTAGAAAATTCAAGTTTGGCATCCTCAAGATCTTTTGATTGCCGAGCTACGATCGTTTCGAGCTCTTTAATCTTGGAATCAGAAGCAGTCAATGAATCAGTTATAGGATAATTATCATGATGTTTAGCATTCTGAACAATCTCTCCCCCATTATGACTTACATCGGATGAATCAGAAGTGGTATTGCTATCACCCGTTTCCATCCCATGTTTGTCATAATTAGGTTCAGAATCCTCAATATGCGGCATATCATTAGCATATACATCATAAACCACATTACATTGTACCATGTTTGCAGGCTCTGCGTCATAAATGGGTAAGGTGTCATCAAGAGAAATCTCGTGAACATTCCCTGACGTGCCACTGGCATCATGTTGTCCTCCTGATTCGGTGCTCGTGCCATCGTTAGGCTCCAAGTTGTCAACCGTATGACCATTCTCTTCTTGCATCTGTGTCATTGATTCTTGCTCTCCATTATTATATGCTTGCTGAAGTTGTGATCTTTGATATATCGAAGACGAGACCGATGACATGAGTTTCAAAATCGTATCACGGAAAACTCGAAGCTCGGTATGTGTATCTCGAAGAAACGATTGGCAAATCATTGAACTTTCAGGCTTTATGATATTAAATTGGAGGAAAGGCGTGAGGTGTGTCACAAGAGCCTTATATGCAAGTACGGATGCAGAGTGATTAAAGTTGTTATGGTTGAGTTGCTCGGCGAGTTGGGTCAAAGTGGTGAAAATTGAGTCGATGAATATATGACGATCTTGTCCAAAGATTGTCACAAATTCGCTCCCTCCTTGAATCCCCGAAAGAGTGACAAGATGAGACTGGAGCATTTGAAATGAAGTTATACCACTTTCTCTCGCGTTGGCTTGCACTTTATGTAATTCTCCCTTGTTCGATGTCGAATTCAAGAAATCCATTGAAAGTCGATGAATGACAACTCAATTGTCAGCTCAAGAAATTTTTGTCGACTCAACCGTTTGATAAAACAAATCGGAATCCAATACTCCCTTTAATTATGATGAAAAATGATCGTGATTATAGTTGTTTTCGGAATTTACCAAGTCGTGAAGGAACTTCGAAGGATCCGTAAAAAAACTTTTAAAAATCAACGATGGATGATATAAATCTTTTCCCGGTTCAAAAAGAATTGCTTTTTGCTCAAACGTTGATAAACCCGATCAAAAATTCCGTATTTGCTAAAAAAAATATATCCCGTCACGTTGCCTTGACCCGATTATAACGTAATAGTACAAAATTTTCAAAAGAAAATTTTAAAGAAGAATAAAAATCTCAATGAATTATTAAAAAGTGAAAAGATATCAAAAAAAATGAAAATTTTCTAAAATAAGAATGAATTCAATCTAAAAAAAAAAAAAAAAAACTTTCTAAAATTAAAAAAATAAAAAGATTTGATTTTGAAATTTTGAGAAAATTTTGTAAGACAAAACGTTTATAATCCCAAAATAAAATAAATATAACGAAATGTTAGAGATAAACGTGGCAGGAGAAAGAACCGTGCATTCTTTCTTTGGAAGCTCCGTCACACGTGGCCCAATTATCAAGCCTCCACCGCCCCACTCTTTTCCTAGTTATATCCACCTAGTATTTAAACCTAATTAAACTCTTTCTCTCTCTCACAGATAATATCTAATCTCTCTCTCCTCACTTTGTAACCTCCGCCTGTCACACAAATCTTCTCCAGTCAAACCAAAATAACCGTATATTAAACAAGGTCTTAAAACTGAAGATGTCTTCAAGATCTAGACAAGGTCTCGGGTAGGTTTTAAATTATGTTGCATGTTTGGTTATTTGAGATCAATCGAGTCTATCTTTCATCTGTGCGTCTTTCTTGTTTGTGTTTGTCAAAAGTGAGTCTGAGAGTTGTTTTATTGTTGGGTACGAGTCTTGGATCGATTGTTTGTCGAGGGAGAGTGGGGGGTGTGAAGTTGGTTTTGATTGGTTCTTGTGTGTAGTTGGGTCTGTTTAGGTTAAGGGTCGAGGGTGTGTGAGTGGTGGTGTTGGTGTGGAAGGTTTTGTGTTGGTTTGGGTCGAGGGTGTGTGAGGGGTGTCGAGGGTGGGGAGGTGTCGAGGGTTGAGTTGGTGAGACGAGGGTCTTGCAAGGGTGAGAGAGTTCGAGGGTCGTGAGAGTTTGTGGGAGGGTGTCTGTGTCTGTGTCAGTCGATAGGGAGAGGGTGGGGAGGTGTCTTGGTCGAGTCTTGATGGAATGGTGCGACGAGAGTGAGACGAGAGGTGTTGGTGTTTGAGTGAGACGAGAGGTCGAGTCGAGTGTTTGGAATGGTGCGAGGGGTGTCGAGGATGTGAGGGAGTGAGGGTCGAGTCAAGTGTGTCCGAGAGAGTTGAGTCGAGAGGGTGGGTCTGTCTGTTAATCGAGTCGAGGGTGAGTTTTGTGAGTCGAGAGGGAATGAGTCTTTTTGAAAAGACGATGATTTGCCCGTTTAATTTGAATGGGCTTCATTCGGAAGAGTTCCGAAACGGAACTTTGTTTCGTTCGGAACTTTGTTTCGTTCGGAACTTTGTTTCGTTCGGAACTTTGTTTCGTTCGGAACTTTGTTTCGTTCGGAACAGTTCCGAATCGGAAGATTTTGATTCGGAAGATTTTGATTCGGAAGACTTCCGAATCGGAAGTGTTTGGTTCGGAAGATTTTCAAAAAAATTGATTCGGAAGTTTTGTCTTAAAAAATTGATTCGGAAGTTTTGAATTGGATACGGAACTTGTGAATTTGAAACGGAACAGGACAAAAAAACTGCGTAACTGACTGAATGACTGAAGGACTGGTATTGGACAACTCAAATAAAAAATAAAAACAATTGGACAACTGGACAGACTCGAATCAAACGGGTATATAAAAACTTGTATATATAAAAAGTTTAACTTGATTATATAAAAATATATATAAAAAAAAACTGATTATAAAAAAAAACTTAAAGAAAACTAATAATGGAAAAAATTATAACTGATAACTGATGAAAACTGATAAAAAATAAAAATAAAAAATAAATAAAAAAAAATAAAAAAATAAAAATTGATAAAAATTTATATAAATTGATAAAATTTAGAAAACATACCAACTTTTTATATAAATTGATTAGTAAACTTGTGATAAAAAAACAATAAAAAAAATACAACCTTTTTATAAAAACACAAAATTAAAAAGAGAAAAACAAAAACTTTTATAAAAAAACACCAATTTTTTATAAAAAGTAAATAAATTTGAAGATTTGATATGATTTAACACAAAAAACACAAACTTTTTATAAAAAAAAAACACAACCTTTTTATGATTTAAGCATGATTAAATCAAAACCCACCAAAATCAAAAAAAATAAAACAAGAATAAACCAAACTAACCAAGGCTCTGATACCAATTGAAGGTCTACGTAATTTATGGCCTATTCTATATCATTGATTTGGTGGATTTAGATGGTTGATTGATTGAAAATTAATGAAGAAATGAAGGAATTAGATGAAGGATTAGAGAGAGAAAGGAGAGAAGGGAGAGGATTGTAGAGAGAGAAAGTAAGATGAATAAATGATTAGGTGAAAATGTAATCCACAACCCCCTCCTAACATGCTAGGAGGGGTTATATATAGCCCACCCTACATGTGGGCTATATGGACCATACATAAAGTAAATAGATCACGAGCCCATTACATAATTATCATTGGAGCGACCGATCCTTCATAAATACGTAAAACGTATTTCCAACACTTAGCTTAAAATAAACTAATTAAACTTAAAAAGAAAAATTAAAACTAGTTTAAAACTACAAACGGGCTAAAAAGTTCAAATAATGAAAGCACGAAATTAAGCAACGAAAGTAAAAACGCGACATAAATATTTTTTTATCAAATTTAAACTCCACAAAAGCAAATTTATTTTTCCTACATCCTAAATGACAAAATAAATTTTTTAGAAAAACAATTATATTTTTTTGACTTTTATATATTTTTTTACGAATTAAAAACCATTTAAACTAATTAAATGATTTAAAAATATTAAACGATTTTATAAAAAACCTAAAAAATTATAAAAAATGATAAACTCTATTTGAAACCAAGGAAAAATAAAAGGCCTAAAAATAAGCTAAGAATAAAGTACGAAATAAGCTATAAAAGCTGATAATATAAAAATAAGTTGAAATAAAAAAGGTATAAAGAAAACATAAAAGGAACAAGTAACCAAAAGTGACCACAGAGTAGATGGTTGGGGTGTTGGGCTGTTGAGCAGTAGGTCACGGGTTCAAGTCCCACTACTGACGCTTTTATTACTTTTTATTGTCAGCTAAAAAAAATAAAAATAAAAATAAAAGAGAGTATGAAAGAAAATATAAACAAAATGTAAAGAGAGCACAGATGGTGAAATGTGGTTCTTGTTGTGTCTTTCTGCTGTGCAGGGTCAAGGGTTCGAGACCAATAGTGGTCTCTTTTTGAACTTTATTTTTTCTATTAACAGCTTGTAAAAAACACAAAACGTACAAAAAGAAAATATAATGAGATGTAAACAAAAAGAGTCCACGGACCAGTTGGTTAATTCGTGGATGTTGAGTTTGATGTTTGTGTGCAGTTCTGGGGTTCTAGACCTGGTGTGTGCAAGTTTTTTTGTTAAAGTACGAAAAATTCTCGGGTGTTACATTAACCACAATCTATTAAAATAAAACAAGACTGGTTTTTTAAAAACCAATGTCTTAAAATGTGTAAAAACACTTATTTTTTTATAAAAAATGGTGTCCATAAAACAAACACATAGAGACATGTTGTTACGTAAAAACCAGTGTCTTTACTTTAAAAAAATGACTGGTTGCATCTTAAAAACCGGTTTCTTTAGAATTCACATTATGGAGACTGGTTTTTTTCAAGAAAACCAGTTTCCATGCATTCCCTTCCCACCAGTTTTGGTCATAGAGACATGTTTTTTTATAACCAGTCTTTTTAAGGGGGTCTCTTTAGCGTTTTGTGTAGTAGTGTCACCAAAACTAGAACGAATCTATAATGAAAAGGACTCAATAAGCACAAATAACAACCTATCCAAACTTAAAATAATCAATTTTTTAAATCAAACTATAAAAAGATAAACTTTTTAAGAAAACTTTTTAAAAAGTAAATAAGCTAAACATGTAAATAAGCCAATAAGCACAAAGATCTTAAAGCTTATTCGTATGAAAACTTAAGTAAGCATAAAAAGATTAACTTTTTAAGCACGAAATCATTAAGAACAACACGGATCAAATGAAATTCGCACCAAAATTAATCTAAAAATCAAAGAAAGGTAGAAAGAGATGAAAGATTAAAAGCTTAACTTGAACTTTGATTAATGAAATCAACAATACAAAAGGTTTAATCTTGAAAGATTAAAAGAAAGAAAGATGAAAACTTAGTGAGAGAAAGTTTAGAACTTTCTCGCTCTAAAAACTAGAAAGAAAAGAATGAAAAATGGAACTAACTACTAAAAACTAACCACCCTCCTAATGTGTATTAGGAGGGTATTTATAGGGAAAAATGGAAGGAGTGCATGTGTTGCATCTTCTTTCTTTCTTTCTTCACGTCTTCTCGACTCGATTTAATTCTTTGTCTTTTCTCGACGTCGTCTCGGGATTTGAACTTGTCTTGTTAATTTTCTTCTTTAATTTAGACTTGAGTTCTTCGACTTCATTAAACTTCCGTGTTTAGACTTTTTCTTCGATAAATCTTCATAATAGGCCTTGGACTTCTGTTCTTTTTGCACTCTTGATCTTTTGACTTCGTCTTTTCCCGTTTTCTTCGATAAAAGCCCGTGTAAGCCCGTGTTTTCTTCCTTTTTCACCTTTTGGTCCTAAAACACAATAAAAACACAAACCACGCATAATTCCGACTTTTACGATATAAATTACACGTTTTGGTCTTGTTATTATTGGAAATAAGTGGTAAAAGGATAAGTGTTTTCACACTTATTAAATCCCTTACACTTGACCATTGCAATGCCCTCATGCAATGCATTAATTTTAAAACACGGTTTACATTTTCCATCATAAATAACCCACCTTGGCCTTTATTAAATACTAAACATAAAAAAAATAGAAACAAGTAAAGAAATTAAATACTTACATTGGGTTTTGGTTGCCATGAACGTTTATCATCCCCAAGTTTCACGTTCCCCATACCAAGCTTAAAAACGAGATCATTGTTATTATAAGTTAGCAAACCAACACGAATTCATGTGGGCCAATTATTCACTTAGACTCCCTTATTCCTAGGTGTATCTCTTATATTTTATTTTTGTCTTGAATGATCACGAGGATGCATTGTTTGACTTATTTCGATAGTTATTTAGGCCGAAAATAAAGTGAACGATTTAATCAATAGTTAGCTAAAGGACAAAATCTTTTAAAACTGCTTCTCGGGACCTCATAAAGTTCATATCTTGGCATAACTCGCTTCGCGATTTGACACCTTTCTCGGACCGATATTTGGCAGCGACTTCATACTTCGAATCTTTGAGAGACGTTCTTGAAATAATGGTCTTCTCTTCATAATAGGAATTTCTTCACTTGAAGTTTTGAGATATTCTTCATATTTGGACCACGACTTCTTCATTTTTCTCCAATCTTTATTATGGACTTTGATATACAACGATCCGCCTCCTTTTAGGACTTGGATCTATTTATCCTCATACCTTGTTAGGGCCTTTTTGGATAGACTTCTCCATGATCTTTTGGGGAGTTTTTGCTTTTCTTCGTGTGTCTCGATCCTTTATATTGATTTTCGATAAATGATTCTTCACATCACTTTTGGATCTTTAGCAACAAACTGCAGCCCTCATGCCTTGTTAGGGCCTTTTCGGACTCGCCAATCTTTGCATCCCGCTTCAATAAGTTATGCCTTGGCTATGAACTCTAATACATACCGAGCAACTTTTAAACGATCTTGGGCTAGAAGCTAAGTAACTTTTCAAATCGTACAACCTTATTTATTGCAGATAAATTTATTAACAAGCGATGGGAGAATAGGCTCATAATTAACTCACATAAATTCATGAAAGAATACCGAACTTATAATTGGCTCTATCATCTCTCGTCCTCCACAGTTTAAAATCTCAAGGAATGAGACTCGTGGATGCTTAGCCTATTAAATCAAAGTTTTGGGTTTTCGAGTCATCTATAGGATCTTGCAAATTCTTAGACTTTTTCAAGTTTAGAAATCGCATTTTAAAGTTCCCTTCATAAAAAACTCTCTAGGATCAATTATATGAACTTGCGAAAAGTTCTTGTTCTTAACCCGCGAGAGTTAAGACTTTCGCGTTTTAAAGCTCCCTATATAAAAGCCTAGCAAAACTTGACTTAAACACGTTAAGGATACTAGCTAGAGTAAACTTAGATAAGTAAACTCGGGTTGAGTCAAAATATTTACGACTAAGAAAAATTTAAAACCACTTTATTTAAGAAAGGAAAGAAAATAACCATAACAAAGGAAAATACAACTATACAACTAGGCCAAAATAGATTAAAAATTTTGAAAAATGTCGAAAAATCAAATTTTCCGGTAAAAATGAGGACAAATGCAAGGAAAGACCACTTACTTCGATAGAAGTCCCCCCTACACGTGATATAAACATTGTCCTCAATGTTTAAGCATGTGGGAGTAAACTCCCCTACACTTAGGACATTGTGCACTTTGTTTAAATCTTGCTAAGGAAAGGACAACTATAGTGAGTTCAATGTGACCATATTAGATATGAAATATTGAATCACGACAGTTTAGGATAGAACCGGGAAGATGGGAACACGGTATCACGGTTCGGCAAAAGTCATCAAGATGCTCTTTGAAGCGTTAATCCTTGCACAACATAAGAAACAAGACAACAAACACATACGGGGCTCCCCCTACACTTATTATGAAAGCAGTAAAGGATAGATCACGGGTTGCCTCCCGAGAAGCGCTTGTTTTTGTTCACTGAGTCACGAGCCTGACTCGACCCAAATTTAGTTCATGGGAAACGTGGTGAGGGATGGAATCATCTCATGCGAGATGTCCTCACCAAAGTACAGCTTCAAACGCTGGCCATTCACCTTGAAATTAGGCCTATTTGGCTGAGAAAGCTCAATGATCCCATATGGAAAGACTTTGGCGACGGTGAATAGACCAGACCAGCGGCTCTTCAACTTGCCAGAGAAGATCTTCAACCGAGAGTTAAAGAGTAAGAATTGATCACCAACGTGGAACTCTTGGTTCTTGATTTTAGCATCGTGGATGATCTTGGTCTTCTCCTTGTAGATCAGCGATTTCTCATAAGCTTCATTCCTCAGTTCATTTAGCTCGTTGAGTTGAATCTTGCGATGATCACCGGCTTTGTTGATGTCGAAGTTAGCCCACTTCAAGGCCTATTACGCCTTGTGTTCCAGCTCGATAGAGAGGTGGCAAGCTTTCCCGTACACAAGACGATAAAGTGTACAACCGATCGGGGTCTTATAAGCAGTACGGAAAGCCCACAAAGCATCATCTAACTTATCGGCCCACGCGACACGATGCTCTCCCACAGTACGCTCTAGAATTCGCTTCAATCCACGGTTGGAAATATCGGCTTGACCATTGGTTTGGGGATGATAGGCGGTGGAAAGACGGTGATTGACACCATACTTAGCCATGACTCTTGAAAATTGATCATTGCAAAAATGAGTCCCGCGGTCACTGATTATAGCACGAGGAACGCCGAATCGAGCAAAGAGCTGCTTTAAAAAGTTCACAACCACCCTCGCATCGTTCGTAGGGAGAGCCTTAGCTTCAAACCATTTAGAAACATAGTCAACGGCTACGAGGATGTACTTGTTCCGTTTAGATGATGGAAATGGCCCCATAAAGTCGATGCCCCATACATCAAAGATTTCACATTCTTCTAAGAAATTTTGAGGCATCTCATCTTTATGTGTGATCTTGCCTTGGCGTTGGCAAGCATCACAATGTTTAACCATATCGTGAGCGTCACGATAAATGGTGGGCCAATAAAATCCAGAGTCGAATACTTTCTTTGCAGTGTAATTGGGACCAAAGCGACCATGGGTGGGTCCTTTATGGCAAGCATCAAGGATTTGTACCGCTGCCGGCCCATCAACACATCGACGAATAATAAGATCCGCACATTGTTTGAAAAGGTAAGGGTCGTCCCAGAAATAATGTTCAATATCTTTAAAGAACTTTTTCTTTTGTTGGGACGTGAGCCCTTCCCTGAGAATCCCACCCGCTAAGTAGTTTGCAATGTCCGCAAACCACGGGGTGTCATAGAGATTAGAATTGATATAAAAAGGCCTCAAGGGGAAAAGAGTCATTGATCTCTTTGTTCGGATGATCCCCTTGATAAGGATCCTCAATTCTACTGAGATGATCCGCGGCTAGGTTTTCAGCTCCCTTTTTGTCACGAATTTCAATGTTAAATTCTTGAAGGAGCAAAACCCAACGAAGAAGTCTTGGCTTAGAATCTTGCTTAGTTATCAAGTACTTCAACGCGGAATGATCGGTATACACGATGGTGGTAGAAATGACAAGATAGGGGCGAAATTTTTCAAAAGCATACACTACAGCTAAAAGCTCTTTTTCGGTAGTGGTATAATGCAACTGAGCCCCCGTCATTGTCTTGCTAGCGTAATGGATTGGTTGGAAGTGTTTGTTCACTCTTTGGCCCAAAACCGCTCCAATAGCAAAGTCGCTAGCATCACAGATCAACTCAAAAGGTAGCTCCCAATTGGGGGTAACCAAGACCGGTGCCTTAGTTAGCTTATCCTTGAGAAGAGTGAAGGCTTCAAGACACTCTTTGGAAAAGATGAAAGGAGTATCTTTTTCCAAGAGGTGGGTCATCGGGCGAGCGATTTTAGAAAAATCTTGGATGAATCGACGATAGAAGCCCGCATGACCGAGGAAACTTCTCACACCCTTCACAGTTGAAGGTAGAGGCAATTTAGCAATAACACCGACTTTAGCACGGTCCACTTCGAGACCGGCTTTGGAGATTTTGTGTCCTAGCACGATGCCCTCTTTTACCATGAAATAGCATTTTTCCCAATTTAGAACAAGGCGAGTGTCTTCACACCGCTTAAGCATACGTTCTAAATTGGCAAGGCAAGCAGAGAAAGAATCGCCATAAACCGAGAAATCATCCATGAAGACTTTCATAGTTTCTTCAACCATGTCATGGAAGATAGCCATCATACACCTTTGGAATGTCCCAGGAGCATTGCACAAGCCGAAAGGCATTCTTTTGTAGGAAAATGTTTCATAAGGACAAGTGAATGTGGTTTTCTGATGAGATGGAATTTATACATGATCTCATCGTTCTTTTCGGGCTTTTAATGCATAAAAATGTCAAAAATACCATATATATATGCTTGTGTTTGTTTACTTGTGTATTTTAGGTATGGATATCGTGAAAAAGACAAAAGATCACAAGATACAATGAAAAACGGACACGAGAAACGAAGCCGTACAAAGAACCGGGCCCTAAGTCATGGAATATTCAACAAATACCCTTGAAGACTTGAAGACATACAAGATTGATCCTCATTTATTGAAGAAATGACACTTAAAACCCTTGTATATTGATAATTACAAGTTTGGTCCCTTAAGTTTGTCAAAATTGCACAAATGGTCCTTCAACTTTGAAGAAATGGCAAGATTAGTCCCTCAACAATTTCAAATTGCCAACAATGGTCCCTCATGAAGCCAAAGATACATTGAAGACCTTTGAAGATCAACATTGTCCAAGATCAGCCCTTGAAATATCTCAAAATGGCAAAAATAATCCTTTGAAACCCTTTTCTAAAGTTCTGTGCCAAAATTGCCAAAGTCTGAAAGTTGACAACAAAGAAATTGGGCGCTGACACACTTTTAAACACAAATGAAAGAAAATAAAAAGAAGAAGGGCTAAAGTTGTGCACTCAAACATTCAAACACACAAACACGCGCTAAACATTTCTAATCCCCTAAAATCGGATCAAAAGTTACTACTGTTCACCCCAAGAACCCAGTAACTATCTTCATTAAAACAAAGGGTAAAATGAAATTACCCTTTCCCACACTTGATTCACACGCCTATAATCTCATCCCAACCTTAAAACACTCACTCCCACTCACCAAGAGGCCCCACCACCAAAACCGTTTCACCATCATGTGACAACTTCCTCACCAAGGCTTGCCACGTGTCAAGATCAACAACCCACATCATTTGCTTCATATCAAAGCTGCTTTAAACGGTTTGGATGCATTTGGACAGCTCATTCCATCAAATGATCTAGAAGACTCAAGGGTATTTTAGAGAAATCAGTGTTAGGGTTTGTGAATAGTGTTTAGCCAGGCATTTGCCTATAAAAGGAGACCTCAACATGTGAGAGTCCCTTTGTTCCAGTCTTTACCTTTTAAACTTGTAATTCCTTTTTAAAATTTATAAAAGTTGGTATTTTGAGAAAATTGTAATTCCTTTTTATGTTTTTGAAAGTTGGTATTGTTTAAAGGTGATTCTAAGTTCCATTGATTGTTATAAGTGTGCTTGAATCATTTGGTTCAAGGACGTTTATGTTTGGTAAGTTTTTCAAGTTTGAAAAAGCTTGAAAGAAGGTTTCTGATTTTGCTTGTTATTGTGTACTAATCCTTAACCATAAGCTATAAGCTCTTGCAAGCTTTTTGACACCAAGCTTGTGAAAGGATTAGAGCCCTTGGTTGAGTTGTTTGCTGCTTGTGTTGAAGAAATCAAGTCCTTGAGGTTCTACTTTGAACCATCAACCAAGGCAGTATTGCATCTCCTTTGTTGAAGTACCTTTGTCTTGTTCTAGTTGTTGAACAAGGTCCAAGGAGCATAGCTGGCCCTCCTAGGATGTTGTGGAGGGCAGGTATAACCTCTTGTTAAGATTCCACTCAAAAATTCATGTTACTGCCTGTTTTGGATTTTGAGCTTTGATTTTGTGTTCTTGTGTTTATGCTGGTGATTTTTGTGTTTGATTATGTTAGTTGGTGCTTAGTAAGTGTTTTTGATCATTAAAATCAATAGGTTGTGTTTGAAAATCAGAAGTTTGTTTGAAAAGTGGTTGATAAAGGATTGTTTGGGATTACTGGTTCATAAGGCCTTGTGGCCTTGAGCCCTTGGTTCTTAGGGTTTGGGAAGTCTAAACAAGTCTTAATATACAAGTTTTAGTCATTGGTTAAGTTTCTGCAAGTTTGGAAAAGGCATTTGAAGTTTTGCAAAAATCTGATAAAAGTGGTTTTAGAATTGGTCAAACACATCAGATCCAATAACTTCCTTGTTACTTGGATCTAAGGTCTAAAATCAGGTTTGGGAATAGTTTGGGTGATAAGCTATCTATTGGTTATCTGGTTGTTGAATTTGGTGGCTTATTGTGATTGTTATAGCTTATCAAAGTTTGCTGAAGTGGTCATTTGCATCAGCAAAGTGACCACCTCAATTTGTGCTTGCATTTGTTATCCTAGTGTATGCCTTGTGATTTTGCTGCTTGGAACTTGTTTATGTGCTGCTTGTGAGTGGATTTTGCTATTTGGTGTGCTTTGTATCTGGCTTATAAGCTAACTGGCTTATTAAGCCCTTATTGCCAAAATTTGCCATCAAAAGGTCAACTGACCTCTTGATTCACAAGGCCTCCTCTTTGAGTCCTTCCCAAAAATTGCTTATAACAAGCCTTTATACCATTCCTGATCATTTGGTGAACTTTGGAGTACTTTGACTTTTGGTCAAATAAGCACAAATTGGCTTATTTTTTAGAACTGCTTATTGGCACATGCAACAACTTGGCTTTGTAATAGAAATCATTTTTCTTAGCTTAATATCAAATCTGGAAGGTTACAAGTCTTTTGGTTAAGCTTTTGCTAGAAAACTAGCTTATTTGGCTTTTTCAGCCAGCTTATTTGCTCTTACAGCTTATTCTACTTGGCTTTTTGTGGTTTTCTTGATTGATTATTCTTAGTTAAGCTATTTGTGAGCTTTTGCAACAAACTAGAGCTTCTGAGGTGCCCTAAATCTCAAACCCGACTATTTTGTCGTTTTGTGGATTTTTACTTTGCTTATTTCTGGCTTATTGAGTGTGCTTTTTCAAAATTTATTTTTACAGATCTCATAAGCATCCCAAAAGAAGGTTGTGTGTCAAATTAGAGCTTATGGCATTGGCTTATTGCTTAATGGGCTGAAAAGCCCAATAAGAATAAGCTGGTTGCTTATTAAGCTGTGATAAGCTCATATTCAGCTTTTGGGCCTTTAGAGTTTTGTGTTTAGAATTAAATTTTAAGTCAGATAGGGCTTTTCCAAGTCAATTGGGCGAAGTTTGACTTTTTGGGCCCAAAAGCCCATTAAGGTTGACTGTTTTTGGTTTTGGCCCATTTGAGGGCCCAATAGGGGTATTCTGGTCATTTCACTTTGATTTTCTGATTATTTAGTTAAAATAAACTTGTTTGCAAGTTTTTAGAATTTTTTATAATTTTTGGATTTTTAATATTATTTTATTATTATTTTTCAAATTTCACATTTTCCAACTTTTTACATTTTTCTTAGCTTAAATACATTAAAATAGGAATTTAGCAACTTTTAGAATAATTTTATCACTTCTAGATTAATTTTTATAATTATTTTAAGTTTTAATAGTTTTTAAATCATTTTAAATAGTTTTTATTAGTTTAAAAATTTCTAAAAATATTTTTAATCTTTTTAGGTCATTTTAGAGGTTTACCAACTGAAAAATCTTTATTTGGGCTTTGTGATAATTTATTTGATTTTTAGGGCTTTAATTAGCATTTAAAAATTGAATATTTAATTATTTAAAAGATTTGAAAAAGTTTTGATCATTGGTAAACTCTTAGTTTATTTATTTTGATTTTTGGTGGTTTTTGGTAATTTTTAGAATTAATTTTTATTTTTGTAGTTTTACGGTTTTACGTTTTATCATTCTAGTAGTAATTTTCACGTCTTCGTCATCTTCTTTTCTCATTCCCTTCTAAACCAATCATTAATCACAAACATTTAACAAGTTTTTCACACACATATACCTCCTTGGGAAACGAACTTTCACACCATAAGGGTCATTAGTGCTTGATTTTCCTAAATCATCACTCGATACTTACCGCTCATTTACTCTCTTTTGTTTTCCTAAACAAGAGGTGTAATTTACCACAATCATTTTTGGCGCCGCTGCCGAGGAGGTGTGTCGTGATTAATTTACATTGTTGTTTTTAATATTAACCAAAAATAGTATTTGTATTAGTAGAACTCTACTCATACGTATTATCGGTTTTCTTGGTTTTTCTTGTAAAAATATTATTACTATATTGTATTAAGTATCACAGCAAATAAACAATATCTCCAAAAGTGTGAAAACACAACCTTAATTGGGATTTCATCACTCAATTATTGTATTCGAATCTCAAACAAAAAGAAAAAGGCAAAAATAGATAAATACTTTCGTGAAGCTCGATTTTGAAAAATACAAACTATAAGGTGGGTATAAGGCGGGTATTATAAAATATACCCTAAGGAAAAAGGCTCTTAAGTGCTTCGCGCCGCCTCGTTTCCCCGCTTGCTTGTGAGTATTTTGAAATTGAAGGCTAATCGAGGGTATTGCCGCCCAAAGTATTATTACGTATAATATATTTGCTTGGTTTCTTTGTGATTAAAACCTCTTGAACAATTTGGTTTTCACCAAAGTTCTAAAGTCATTCGAAGGCGTTCACTCCACGTGATCGTTTTCATTCCTTTGAGGCTTCTTTAATCAAGAGTTTGATTCGAGGAGAGATTTTGTAGATTGTTGTCTACGAAGATACACCAAAATCCAAAAAAAATTAAATACAATAAAAAACACAAAAAAATTGAAAATTCACAAAACACCCAAAAAGAATCTTCTTTGCTCACCTCCCATTCTTCGTGAAGTTTATGATCACTCGTAATCAAGCAAAACGAGCTCGTAAACGTCTTCAAAAGCAAGCCAATCAAGAGACGTTGATTGAAGAACAACCTCCAATTGTTGAACCTATTGTAGAACAAGAAGTCGTCATGGCTAATCGTACTATGATGGAGTTGCTACAAGCACCCACCGAGGATTTTGGAGAGGCCATTGTGATTCCCGCCATCCTTACGGAGAATTTCGAGATTAAGACGGGTTTAATGTCGATGTTGCAAGCAAATAAGTTTAGAGGTCATGAGAAAGACAACCCGCACTATCACATTAGGAATTTTAACCGTCTCACCGCTACTAGCAAGTTTAAGGATGTTCCACATGACGCCATTAAGATGATGTTGTTTCCATACTCTTTAGATGGACCCGCAAAAATTTGCTTGAGAAAGAACCGCCAAATTCGATTTTGACATGGGCCGATCTCGTTTCTAAGTTTGTGAACAAGTTTTTTCCACCATCTAAAACAACACATTTGAAAAATGAGATTTCACGATTTGTGCAAAGAAATAATGAAAGTTTTTCAATGGCATGGGAACGCTTTAAAGAAATGTTACATGAATGTCCACACCATGATTTTTCGGAATTGCATCAAATTGATACTTTTTATAATGGGCTTAATGATCATGAACGAGATTATTTGAATGCCGCCGCGGGTGGTAATTTTTTGTGCAAGACGACAAATGAGGCTTTAAAAATCAGCGAGAATAGATCTAAGGTTTATAGCCCTCGTAACACACCGAGTGTTGCCAATTTGGGTTCGTCATCGTCATCATCGTCTCGTAGCATTAATGCCTTACATGATAAAGCTAATGAGAAAAATCGGTTTTTTTGATAGATTTGCTAATCTTATGTCCCATTGGAAAGCTCAAGAAGCTTCAAATTCCGCTTCGGTTAAAGCGGTTGCTAAGAGTTGTTTGTCTTGTGGTGAAGCTCATGATCTTTCCGAGTGCATTACCGCGGATGGTAACACTTCGAGTGCTTATGTAGCAACGGGAACTTACAACCAAAACGGTCAAGGTTCCCGCCCAAATCAAGCTCCACCAAATCAAAATGCTAATAATTATCGAAACAACAACCAAGGTGGTAATTACCAAGGCAATTCACGTAACTACAACAAAGGGAATTATCAAAATGGGAATGGACATGTCACTAATCACAACCAAAACCGTGATTTTCAAAACACTACAAAAGGTTTTCAAAATGCTCACACTAAAAATCTTCAAGGAGAATTTTTGGATTATGCTAAAGCAAATGATGCTAATTTTGATAACATGTAACGTGAGATGATTAGCTTAAGATCCGAGTTGAAAAATGAGCTAAAAATGAACTTGCTAATGAACTTAAAACTCATGCAAACAAAATGGAAGGAAATGTCCAACGTCTTCAACAAAACCAACAAAAGATGGAATTAGGACAACATGAGATTAAGCAAGAATTTTTAAAAGCGGATGCTAGGCAATCAAAATTTGAGGACCGAATGGCTAAGATGTTTGAAGCAATCATGTGTAAACCCTCTTCCTCGGGTGGTCTTCCTAGTGATACCATTGCAAACCCGAAGGGAGAAATGAAGGTTACTACACGAAGTGGTAAAACTTTCAAGGAACCAATCTCTCGTCCAAGTACTTCTACGGAGAAGGAAATCGAGAAAGAACCCGAGGTGATGGTAGAAAAGGAGCACATTACAATCCCACGAAGTACCGCTCAAACCACACCTACGGTTGAACCAATACCAATTATGGAACCCGAGTTTCCAAGGCCGTTGCCTAATGACCAACCCACACCACCTTTACCCTACCCTTCGAGACGAAACAAAGAGAAATTGCAAGAACGTAACAAACAACAAATCGAGCTTCTTATAAAAATGTTTCAACAAGTGCATTTTGATGTGAGTTTAGCCGACGCGTTGTTGTATATGCCTCGTTTCGCATACACTTTTAAAAGTACGATGAGCGATAAGGAAAAGCTTTCAAAGCTTGCTAATTGTTCTTCAGTTTATCTTAACCGCATACCGAAAAATGTTGGTGACCGCGGAAAGTTTCTCATTCCTTGTGACATACAAGATATGAAAGAATGCCTCGCCTTGGCCGATCTTGGTGCGAGCATTAATTTGATGCCATTTTCCATTTGGAAATCGCTTTCGCTTCCGGCTCTTATTCCTTCGAACATGTCTATCGAGATGGCCGATCATTCTATGATTTTAGCATGTGGAGTAGCCGAAGATGTTTTCGTGAAAGTGGGGAAGTTCTACTATCCCGTTGATTTTATAGTAGTTGACATCCCCGCGGATCCTCAAGTTCCTCTAATTTTAGGTCGTTCATTTCTAGACACTTCGAGATCGCTTATCGATGTTCATGCAAGAACTATCACTTTGAGATTCAACGAAGAGGAACTTGTTATAAACGCTACTCAAAACTCGAAACCTTCTCATGTTTATGCAATCGCTACCATCAATCACATTGACATTGTTGATGTGGTTTGCGATGAGTTTTCACAAAAAGTGTTAGGTTTTTTCGATAGCTCGTCAAGTGGCAATCCCACTATTTTGGATCCGATTCTTGCTAATTCCACACCAAATCTCACTCCATTCCAAGGAGGCGATCTCACTTCAAATGAGATCGGCAATGAAGATGAGGTATTTATTAGTGATGATACTTCTATTCCACCATTTCTTCCGCCGATGGAAGTTATGAGTGTTGAACCAAAATCTTCAATCGAGGAACCACCTATCTTTGAATTGAAAGATCTTCCTTCTCACCTTGAATTCGCATTCTTGGAAGGTGATGACAAGTTGCCGGTTATTATTGCAAGAGGTCTTGCTAATGATGAAAAAACCGAGCTCTTGAAAGTTCTTAAGGCTCATAAAGGGGCAATTGCGTGGAAAATATCCGACATTAAGGGTATTGACACAAAATTTTGTACTCACAAGATTTTAATGGAGGAGGACTACAAACCCGCAATTCAAAGTCAAAGAAGGGTGAATCCCAAAATTCACGATGTCATTAAAAAGGAGGTCCTTAAACTCCTTGACGCGGGAATGATTTATCCTATATCCGATAGCCCATGGGTGAGCCTAATCCATTGTGTCCCTAAAAAGGGAGGAATGACCGTTGTGCCTAATGAAAACAACGAGTTAATTCCCACTCGTGTTGTGACCGGTTGGAGGGTGTGTATTGACTACCGAAAGTTAAATGACGCCACTCGTAAAGACCACTTTCCTTTGCCCTCATGGATCAAATGTTGGAGCGACTCGCTGGAAACGAATTCTATTGCTTTTTAGATGGTTTTTCCGGTTACTTTCAAATCCCTATCGACCCTCATGATCAAGAGAAGACTACTTTTACGTGTCCTTATGGAACGTTCGCTTATCGTAGGATGCCTTTCGGACATTGCAATGCACCGGGTACGTTTCAACGGTGTATGATGGCGATTTTTCACGATATGATCGAGAAGTCGATTGAAGTGTTTATGGATGACTTCTTGGTGTTTGGCAATTCGTTCACGTCGTGTTTATCTAATCTCGAGCAAATGTTAAAACGTTGTGAAGAAACCAATCTTGTGCTTAATGGGGAAAAATGTCATTTTATGTGTAAACAAGGAATCGTCTTAGGACATAAGGTGTCAAAAGCGGGGATTGAGGTTGATAAAGCTAAGGTAGACGTCATCGCCAAGTTACCTCATCCCAAAACCGTTAAGGGAGTTAGGAGTTTCCTAGGCCACGCGGGCTTTTATCGTCGTTTCATCAAGGACTTTTCGAAAATCTCTCGACCTATGACACACCTTCTCGAGAAGGATGCTCCTTTTAATTTCAATGAGGATTGTGTAAGAGCTTTCGAAACTCTCAAAAGGAAACTTACCGAAGCTCCCATTCTTGTTGCTCCTAATTGGGAATTACCCTTTGAAATCATGTGCGATGCAAGTGATTATGCTATAGGGCCGTCTTAGGGCAACGTTATGACAAGCATTTTCGTCCTATCCACTATGCTAGTAAGACGATGACCGAGGCTCAATTAAAGTACACCAAAACGGAAAAGGAATTCCTTGCCGTGGTCTATGCTTTTGAGAAATTCCGACCTTATCTCGTCTTGACTAAAAGCATCGTGTATAACGACCATTCGACTATCAAGTATCTCTTAGCTAAGCAAGATGCTAAGCCGAGATTGCTTCGTTGGATGCTCCTCCTTCATGAATTTGATGTCACCGTGCTTGACAAAAAAAGGAGCCGAGAATCTAGCGGCCGATCATCTCTCTCGTCTAGAAGATCCTCACAAAGATGTTTTCGAGAACAAGGAAATCACCGAAACATTTCCTCTCGAGACTCTCGGTGTAGTGAATTCTAAAGACACCACCCCATGGTTTGCCGACATTGCAAATTACCATGCGGGCAATTTCATAATCAAGGGTATGACGACACAACAAAAACGAAAATTCTTTCGTGACGTCAAGTTCTATTTTTGGGACGACCCTTATCTCTTTCGGGTTTGTGCGGATCAACTCGTTCGACGTTGTGTTTTTGGTGCCGAAGCTTCTAATATCCTTAGAGCTTGTCACGAGGGACCCACGGGTGGTCACCATGGTGCTAATCTCACGGCTAAGAAAGTGTTCGATGCTGGTTTCTTTTGGCCTTCTATCTATCGTGATGCACACGCACTTGTGAAGTTGTGTGATTCGTGCCAACGTCAAGGAAAATCATCTCAACGTGATGAAATACCTCAAAACATAATTCAAGTGTGTGAGATTTTCGACATATGGGGAATAGACTTTATGGGGCCGTTCCCATCATCTCATGGCAACAAATATATCCTCGTCGCGGTTGACTACCTTTCTAAGTGGGTGGAAGCTAAGGCTTTGCCTACTAATGATGCTCGTGTGGTAGTGAAGTTTTTGAAGAAACTATTCTCTCGGTTCGGAACCCCTCGTGCTATTATAAGCGATCGTGGAACCCATTTTTGTAATGACCAATTCGAAAAGGTTCTAAAGAAATATGGAGTTACTCATCGTCTTTCTACGGCTTATCACCCGCAAACGAGTGGGCAAGTCGAGGTTTCGAACCGAGCTTTGAAGAGGATTTTAGAGAGGTCAATCAGAGAAAACCGTGCTTCATGGTCCGACAAACTCGATGACGCTTTATGGGCCTTTAGGACCGCTTATAAGACACCTATCGGTTGCACTCCTTATAAGTTAGTCTATGGGAAGAATTTTCATTTGCCCATTGAGTTGGAGCACAAGGCATATTGGGCCCTTAAACATGCAAACTTTGACTTGAAGACCGCGGGAGATCACCGGAAAATATAATTGAATGAATTAGATGAATTAAGAGATAATGCTTATGAAAATTCATTAATTTATAAAGAAAGGACTAAGAAGTTTCATGATTCAGAGATTAAAAACCGGGTTTTTAACATTGGAGATCAAGTGTTACTTTTTAACTCTCGACTTAAGATATTTTCCGGAAAATTGAAATCTCGTTGGTCGGGTCCGTTCACCATTACACAAGTGTTTCCTTATGGGACCACCGAGCTAGCTCAAGATGATGGTCCTAATTTCAAGGTGAATGGAGATAGGCTTAAGCACTACTTTGGTGGGGAAATTCCTTCAATGGTTGCCCTCGACCAAGTCACCTTCCCCAATGATAATTAGCATTGAGGGGATCGAGTCGAGCTCATGACTCGGTAATCAAAAACGAGGTGCCTCGTGGGGGAGATCCCATGCTTATCTTTTATGCTTACTATTCACTAATAAGGGGACTTGTACCCTTTCAACTCGTTGTCTCGTGGTTGTTTGTGATTGTGTTATCTAGATCATCATCATCATCTACGATTGAAGACTCTCGTGTTCGTTTACATGAGCCTCCATCGTTTACTTGAAGAAGTTTTTCACGAATCAATGACATATCCTTTATTGTTCTAACAATTATCTTTTAGCATACTTAATAAACGGCTTTAGATATATTGTTGATCACCCTTTCCATGCTAGATCCTAAGCATTCGACTCTTCGTCTCTAGTATGGGGATGCTCCACCCTTAGACTAGAAACATTGAGGACAATGTTTACTTTTAGTATGGGGGGTGAATAGGTACTTGCTTTGCTACGCCCTCACGCTTTCCAACTTTCAATGTTTTGTTGTTAATAAGGCTAAAAATGGCCAAATTTTAAAATTTTTCTTAGTTTTCATAAGTGTTTTTAAGACACGAATGTATATTTTCCGTTGGGTAGAATAAGAGCTAATTTTTGACTTGATGGGCATTTGGAGCCATTTACATTCCTTAACCCGCTCAATTCAAGTTTTTCTAGACTTTTATATAGGGAGCTTTAAAACGTGAAAGTCTTAGCTCATTCGAGTTAAGAACAAGAACTTTTCGCAAGTTCCTATAATTGATCCTAGAAAGTCACTTATCAAGGGAACTATAAAATGCATTCTCTAAACTTGAAAAAGTCCAAGAAAGTGCAAGATCCTATAGGTGGCTTGAAAACCCAAAACTTTGATTTGATATAGTCTTAATGAAAGCTAATCCAAATTTGGCTTAATTTTGACTTACATGGCTAAGTATTCACGAGTCTCTTTAATTAGAGGTCTTTATATAGTGAAGAACGAGAAATGATAGAGTTAGACAAGTGATCATGCTAAACGTAGAACATGAAAATGTTCTTTCAAAAACTCATATGTTTTTAATTGTGGCTTTTTCTTCCCATAAGATCAATGCATTAGGAATAAATCATAATTGCAATAAGTAAGGTCGTACGATTTGAAAGGTTACTTAGCCTCTAGCGCAAGATCGTTTAAAAGTTGCTCGGGGTTGAATAGAGTTCATAGCCAAGGCATAACTTATTGAAGCGGGACGCGAAGATTGGCGATCATCCAAAAAGGCCCTAACAAGGCATGAGGAGCTCTATTTTTGCTAAAGATCCAAAGATGATGTGAAGTATCATTATTCCTAAATGAATATGAAGGATCGAGACACAAGACGAAAAGCAATTACTCCCCTAAAGATCATGGAGAAAGTCTATCCAAAAAGACCCTTACAAGGTATGAGGATAAATATATCCAAGTCCAAAAAGGAGGCGGATCGTTGTATATCAAAATCCAATGTAAAGATTGAAGAAAAATGATGAAGTCGTGGTCCAAGTATGAAGAATCTCTCAAAAACGTCAAGTGAAGAAATTCCAAATATATGAAGAGAAGACCATAATTTCAAGAACGTCTTCCCAAGATTTGAAGTATGAAGTACATGCCAAATATCGGTCCGAGAAAGGTCTCAAATCGTGAAACGAGTTATGCCAAGATATGAACTTAAGGAGATACACGAGAAGCCGTTTTAAAAGATTTTGTCCTTCGGCTAACTATCGATCAAATCGTGCTACTTTGCTTTCGGACTAATAACTACTCAAACAAGTCAATATGAATCACTTGTGATCCATGACAAATAGATAAAAAATGATAGTAACTCATTTTCCTTTTATAATAACTAGGATTGCGGGAGGAAAAAGTATTACACAATTTGGACGTATGAGTAGTGTTAGCATTGTGACTTGTACCAACAATGATCTCGTTTTTGCACTTAGCATGGAATGTATGACAATCAAGGATGACGAAGTTTACTCTAAGGAACATTAACTTGTTTCTATTCTTTGACCCTAAAAGTCACTTTCGTGATGAAAATCATACATTATGTCTTTACACATCTTCGTAGTATGTTGCAAGTCTTTTACTCTCCAATAAAGTTTAATAAAGTTGAACTTTGGTGATACTTATATACTTTAGCATTGCGTGAGGGCACGACAATGGCTTAGTATGGGGGAGTGATGAGATGGCATTTATACATGATCTCATCGTTCTTTTCGGGCTTTTAATGCATAAAAATGTCATAAATACCATATATATGCTTGTGTTTGTTTACTTGTGTATTTTAGGTATGGATATTGTGAAAAGGACAAAAGATCACAAGATACAAGGAAAAACGGACACGAGAAATGAAGCCGTACAAAGAACCGGGCCCTAAGTCATGGAATATTCAACAAATACCCTTGAAGACTTGAAGACATACAAGATTGATCCTCATTTATTGAAGAAATGACACTTAAAACCCTTGTATATTGATAATTACAAGTTTGGTCCCTTAAGTTTGTCAAAATTGCACAAATGGTCCTTCAACTTTGAAGAAATGGCAAGATTAGTCCCTCAACAATTTCAAATTGCCAACAATGGTCCCTCATGAAGCCAAAGATACATTAAAGACCTTTGAAGATCAACATTGTCCAAGATCAGCCCTTGAAATATCTCAAAATGGCAAAAATAATCCTTTGAAACCCTTTTCCAAAGTTTTGTGCCAAAATTGCCAAAGTCTGAAAGTTGACAACAAAGGAATTGGGCCCTGACACACTTTTAAACACAATTGAAAGAAAAGAAAAAGAAGAAGGGCTAAAGTTGTGCACTCAAACATTCAAACACACAAACACGCGCTAAACATTTCCAATCCCCTAAAATCGGATCAAAAGTTACTACTGTTCACCCCAAGAACCCAGTAACTATCTTCATTAAAACAAAGGGTAAAATGAAATTACCCTTTCCCACACTTGATTCACACGCCTATAATCTCATCCCAACCTTAAAACACTCACTCCCACTCACCAAGAGGCCCCACCACCAAAACCGTTTCACCATCATGTGACAACTTCCTCACCAAGGCTTGCCACGTGTCGAGATCAACAGCCCACATCATTTGCTTCATATCAAAGCTGCTTTAAACGGTTTGGATGCATTTGGACAGCTCATTCCATCAAATGATCTAGAAGACTCAAGGGCATTTTAGAGAAATCAGTGCTAGGGTTTGTGAATAGTGTTTAGCCAGGCATTTGCCTATAAAAGGAGACCTTAACATGTGAGAGTCCCTTTGTTCCAGTCTTTACCTTTTAAACTTGTAATTCCTTTTTAAAATTTATAAAAGTTGGTATTTTGAGAAAATTGTAATTCCTTTTTATCTTTTTGAAAGTTGGTATTGTTTAAAGGTGATTCTGAGTTCCATTGATTGTTATAAGTGTACTTGAATGATTTGGTTCAAGGACGTTTATGTTTGGTAAGTTTTTCAAGTTTGAAAACGCTTGAAAGAAGGTTTCTGATTTTGCTTGTTATTGTGTACTAATCCTTAACCATAAGGTATAAGCTCTTGCAAGCTTGTTGACACCAAGCTTGTGAAGGGATTAGAGCCATTGGTTGAGTTGTTTGCTGCTTGTGTTGAAGAAATCAAGTCCTTGAGGTTCTACTTTGAACCATCAACCAAGGCAGTCTTGCATCTCCTTTGTTGAAGTACCTTGGTCTTGTTCTAGTTGTTGAACAAGGTCCAAGGAGCATAGCTGGCCCTCCTAGGATGTTGTGGAGGGCAGGTATAACCTCTTGTTAAGATTCCACTCAAAAATTCATGTTACTGCCTGTTTTGGATTTTGAGCTTTGATTTTGTGTTCTTGTGTTTGTGCTGGTGATTTTTGTGTTTGATTATGTTAGTTGGTGCCTAGTAAGTGTTTTTGATCATTTAAATCAGTAGGTTGTGTTTGAAAATCAGAAGTTTGTTTGAAAAGTGGTTGATAAAGGATTGTTTGGGATTACTGGTTCATAAGGCCTTGTGGCCTTGAGCCCTTGGTTCTTAGGGTTTGGGAAGTCTAAACAAGTCTTAATATACAAGTTTTAGTCATTGGTTAAGTTTCTGCAAGTTTGGAAAAGGGATTTGAAGTTTTGCAAAAATATGATAAAAGTGGTTTTGGAATTGGTCAAACACATCAGATCCAATAACTTCCTTGTTACTTGGATCTAAGGTCTGAAATCAGGTTTGGGAATAGTTTGGGTGATAAGCTATCTATTGGTTATCTGGTTGTTGAATTTGGTGGCTTATTGTGATTGTTATAGCTTATCAAAGTTTGCTGAAGTGGTCATTTGCATCAGCAAAGTGACCACCTCAATTTGTGCTTGCATTTGTTATCCTAGTGTATGCCTTTTGATTTTGCTGCTTGTAACTTGTTTATGTGCTTCTTGTGAGTGGATTTTGCTATTTGGTGTGCTTTGTATCTGGCTGATAAGCTAACTGGCTTATTAAGCCCTTATTGCTAAAATTTGCCATCAAAAGGTCAACTGACCTCTTGATTCACAAGTCCTCCTCCTTGAGTCCTTCATAAAAAGTGCTTATAACAAGCCCATATACCATTCCTGATCATTTGGTGAACTTTGGAGTACTTTGACTTTTGGTCAAATAAGCACAAATTGGCTTATTTTTGAGAACTGCTTATTGGCACATGCAACAACTTGGCTTTTGTAATAGAAATCATTTTTCTTAACTTAATATCAAATCTAGAAGGTTACAAGTCTTTTGGTTAAGCTTTTGCTAGAAAACTAGCTTATTTGGCTTTTTCAGCCAACTTATTTGCTCTTACAGCTTATTCTACTTGGCTTTTTATGGTTTTCTTGATTGATTATTCTTAGTTAAGCTATTTGTGAGCTTTTGCAACAAACTAGAGCTTCTGAGGTGCCCTAAATCTCAAACCCGACTATTTTGTCGTTTTGTGGATTTTTACTTTGCTTATTTCTGGCTTATTGAGTGTGCTTTTTCAAATTTTCTTATTACAGATCTCATAAGCATCCCAAAAGAAGGTTTTGTGTCAAATTAGAGCTTATGGCATTGGCTTATTGCTTAATGGGCTGAAAAGCCCAATAAGAATAAGCTGGTTGCTTATTAAGCTGTGATAAGCTCACATTCAGCTTTTGGGCCTTTGGAGTTTTGTGTTTAGAATTAAATTTTAAGTCAGATAGGGCTTTTCCAAGTCAATTGGGCCAAGTTTGACTTTTTGGGCCCAAAAGCCTATTAAGGTTGACTATTTCTGTTTTGGCCCATTTGAGGGCCCAATAGGGGTATTCTGGTCATTTCACTTTGATTTTCTGATTATTTAGGTTAAAATAAACTAGTTTGCAAGTTTTTAGAATTTTTTAGAATTTTTGGATTTTTAATATTATTTTATTATTATTTTTCAAATTTCACATTTTCCAACTTTTTACATTTTTCTTAGCTTAAATACATTAAAATAGGAATTTAGCAACTTTTAGAATAATCTTATCACTTCTAGATTAATTTTTATAATTATTTTAAGTTTTAATAGTTTTTAAATCATTTTAAATAGTTTTTATTAGTTTAAAATTTTCTAAAAATAGTTTTTAATCTTTTTAGGTCATTTTAGAGGTTTACCAACTGAAAAATCTTTATTTGGGCTTTGTGATGATTTATTTGATTTTTAGGGCTTTAATTAGCATTTAAAAATTGAATATTTAATTATTTAAAAGGTTTGAAAAAGTTTTTATCATTGGTGAACTCTTAGTTTATTTATTTTGATTTTTGGTGAATTTTTGGTAATTTTTAGAATTAATTTTTATTTTTGTAGTTTTACGGTTTTACGTTTTATCATTCTAGTAGTAATTTTCACGTCTTCGTCATCTTCTTTTCTCATTCCCTTCTAAACCAATCATTAATCACAAACATTTAACAAGTTTTTCACACACATATACCTCCTTGAGAAACGAACTTTCACACCATAAGGGTCATTAGTGCTTGATTTTCCTAAATCATCACTCGATACTTACCGCTCATTTACTCTCTTTTGTTTTCCTAAACAAGAGGTGTAATTTACCACAATCATTTTCTCTTGGTCTTTGGGATCGATGGGAATTTGAAAATACCCTGAGAAACCGTCTAAAAAGCAGTAATAGTCATTACCCGCTAGACGTTCAAGCATTTGGTCCATGAAAGGAAGGGGAAAATGATCCTTTCTCGTAGCATCATTGAGTTTGCGGTAGTCTATACAAACTCTCCACCCTGTAACGAGACGAGTAGGAATCAACTCGTTGTTTTCATTGGGAATAACGGTGCTTCCGCCTTTCTTAGGCACACAATGGACGGGACTAACCCACGGTGAATCCGAGATAGGATAGATCATTCCCGCATCAAGAAGTTTGATAACCTCTTTTTTGATTACGTCATGGATCTTAGGATTCACCCTTCGTTGGCTTTGAATAGTGGGTTTAAAGTCGTCCTCCATGAATTTTGTGTGTGCGGAAGTGAGGATCAATTCCACGAATATCAGAGATCTTCCAAGCAATCGCTTTCTTGTGATTCTTCAGCACGGCGATAAGTCGGGATTTTTCTTCTTCTTTCAAGTCCTTAGCGATGATGACCGGTAACGTCTTGTTGTCTTCAAGGAAAACGTACTCGAGATGAGACGGGAGATCCTTAAGCTCTATAATGTAGAGATTTTGCTAGGTTGAAAGTTCGTTTTCTCGGTATCTCTTCGAATTGATTTCCGGTTAATTGCGTGAGATTAGTTGTTCTTGGTGAAACAAATATTTTCGGTTTTGGAAAATAAATGAGCAAGACTTAATAATGAATGACGAGAAATTAAAACAAGTTAAAATGTAAACGGTGCGATATTTAAAACTCTTAAAAGTAAATGACGAGAAATGAAACGACGTAAAATTAAAACTTAACAAAAAGTAAATAATACAAATAAAAACTTAAACTAAAAGAAACGTGAATAAAAATTTAAATAAATAAAGAGGCGGGAAAAATCAAACTTGAAATTAAAAGAGGAAAACTTAAAATTAAAAACAGAAAGAAGACTAACAGACCTTCATTCGGAACATCTAGACTTCCGAATGAAGGTTCCTTCATTCAGAACATTTAGACTTCCGGATGAAGGTTCCTTCATTCGGAACATCTAGACTTCCGGATGAAGGTTCCTTCATTCGGAACTTCTAGACTTCCGAATGAAGGTTCCTTCATTCGGAACTTCTAGACTTCCGAATGAAGGTTCCTTCATTCGGAACTTCTAGACTTCCGAATGAAGGTTCCTTCATTCGGAACTTCTCAAGTTCCGGATGAAGGTTGCCTGGGAATTAATAAAATACAGAAACTACCATCTGAAGAACAGGGGAACGTATAGTGAACACGATTTATTCTTTAAATCAACTAAAATCAAACGAAAGATTAAACCAAAACAACCAAATAGCATCTACTAACAATAATCAATCAAAACAAATCATAAAAACTAAAAAACATAACCAAATCAATCAAAACCCACTTGATCAAAATCATAAAAACTCAAGAACATGAGCAATGAAGAATAAGAACAAATCATACAAGAAAGGAAGAAGATGATGAATTAAAAGCTTAATTAAAAAGTATGGATTCAATAACAAAAGCTTAAACACAAATTAATCTAGAGAGAGAAAGTATATCTCTAGAGAGAGAAACTACCTACTCCTAATCTATCCTAAAAACTAACCAACCCTCTCACATGTTGTGAGGGTGGTATTTATAGGAGAGGGGAGTGGTTGGTGGCTTCCTCTTTCTTTCTATCTTGGTCCTCAGTCTTTCAGTCTTTCAGTCTTTTCAAATTCTTCGACTTCTAAGACTTCGTCTCGGGATTTCTTTGAACTCGTCTTGTAATTTCTTCATAATTTAAACCTGAGTTCTTCGGCTTTTTAGTAAACTTCCGTCTTTTGACTTTTTCTTCGATAAATCTTCAGAATTGGTCTTGGACTTCCGTTCTTTTTCCACTCTTGATCTTTCGACTTCGTCTTTTGTCTTTTACTTCAATAAAAGCCTGTGAAATCCGTGTTTTCTCCACTTTTCACCTTCTCGACCCTGAAACACAATAAAAACACAAACCACGCATAATTCCGCCATTTACGACATAAAATATACGTTTAGGTCCTGTTTTAATGTAATTAAGTGGTAGAAAAGATGGGTGTTTTCACACCTATCAAATCCCCTACACTTAACCATTGCAATGCCCTCATGCAATGCTTAGTGATAAAGCAAGGTTTACACTTTCCATCATAATCAACCTACCTTGGCCTTTATTAAACAACTAAGGAAAATCAAAAAGATAGAAAATAACAAGATGCAACAAGGAAGAAACATGTAAAGAAATCTAAGACTTACATTAGGGCTTGTGTGTCATGAATGTTTATCACCCTCAAGTTTCACGTTCCCCATGCCAAGCTTAAAAACAAGATCATTGTTAGTACAAGTTAGCATAACAAACATTTACTCATGCGGTTCAATTAATCACTTAAACTCCCTTATTCCTATGGGTATCTCTTATGTTTTATTGATGTCTTGAATGATCACGAGGATGCATTGTTGACTTATTTCGATAATTTATTTAAGCTGAAAGCAAAGTAGGACGATTTGATCAATAGTTAGCTAAAGGACAAAATCTCTTAAAACTGCTTCTCGGGATATCAAAAAGTTCATATCTTGGCATAACTTGGTTCACGATTTGAGACCTTTCTCGGGCCGATATTTGGCATGTACTTCATACTTCATATCTTCGAGAGACGTTCTTGAGATAATGGTCTTCTCATCATAATAGAGTTTCTTCACTTGGAGACTTTTGAGGGGTACTCCAACTTTGTTGACCACGACTTCATGATTATTTCTTCAATCTCTAATTGGGATTTTGAGATACAACGATCCGCCTCCTTTTCGGACTTGGATCTATTTATCCTCATACCTTGTTAGGGTCTTTTCGGATAGACTTCTCCATGATCTTTATGGGAGTTGATTGCTTTTCGTCGTGAGTCTTGATCCTTCATATTGACTTTAGGAATAATGCTTTTCACATCACTTTGGATCTTCAGCAATAAAATGGAATCCTCATGCCTTGTTAGGGCCTTTTCGGACTCGCCAATCTTCGCGCCCCGCTTCATAAGTTATGCCTTGGCTATGAACTCTTATCATTACCGAGCAACTTTTAAACGATCTTGGGCTAGAAGCTAAGTAACTTTTCAAATCGTACGACCTTACTTATTGCAAATAATTTAATAGCAAGTGATGGGAGAAAAAGATCATAATTAACTCACATAAATTAATGAGAGAATACCAAACTTGTAACCAACTCTATCATTTCTCGTTCTCCACAATTTAAAATCTCAAGGAATGAGACTCGTGGATACTTAGCCTAATAAACCAATTAAGGTCTACATGGTTAAGGATACTAGCTAGAGTGAACTTGGATAAGTAAACTCGGGTTGAGTCAAAAAATTCACAACGGGCCTAATATATCTAAGATAACTAAACTTGTTAAAACCATTTTATTAAAATAGGAGAAAAATAGCAAAAATAAAGGGGACTACAACTAGGCCAAAATAGATTAAAAATTTTGAAAAATGTCGAAAAATTGATTTTCCGGTTAAAATGAGGGCAAATACAAGGAAAAGACCACTTAACTTCGATAGAAGTCCCCCCTACACTTAATATAAACATTGTCCTCAATGTTTAAGCATGTGGGAGTAAACTCCCCTACACTTAGGACATTGTGCACTTTGTTTAAATCGCGTTAAGGAAAAGATAACTAAAGAGATTCCTATTTTAATATTGAGAAATATAAAATAGTGAATCGAAAAGAGTTTAGGATAGAACCGGGAAGAAGGGAACACGGAATCACGGTTCGTCAAAAGTCATCAAGAGTGTGTCTTTGAAGCTCTAATCCCTGCATATGATAAGAAAGAGAACAAGAAACACCAACGGGGCTCCCCCTACACTTATGGTGAAATAAGATAGATAATTGAGTTGCCTCCCAAAAAGCGCTTGTTTTTGTTGACCGAGTCACGAGCCTGACTCGTCCCCGAATTAAATGGTCCATGGGGAAACCTCGAATGTGATACCGGGATCAAAGACCTTGTCCTCGTTCCCGGTTGACATCAACAAAGGAGATGCGGGGGGATAAGTCTTGAAAGGGAGAAAGGTCCTTTCAACATACGTATAGTATGTGAAGTCAAGATCCACGGGAGGTGGGTTGGGTATAGTGAGCACATTGTCCTCCCCCAAAGACAATGGAAGTTGAGCAAACGGCAAAGCCGTATTGTTATCTTTCATAGCATAATCAATGTCACCTCCCGGATCAAAGCACTCATCCTCATTTCCTGGTGTAAAACGAGTAGAGTAAAAGTGATACATCACCCGCTTGGGTGTGCACGTGGGAGGATGAGGTGGCAATATAATATGAGAAGTATGAGAACAATTACCTTCCATCTGCGTCCCTTTTTCAGAAGATTCACATCTTTCCACCTCTGGGATAGAAGGTGTAGTGTCATCGTGTAATAAATCTTCTAGAAAAAGTATATCTCCTTCCACATCAGAATACCCGAATGTGTATTCCACGGGTGTATCAATAGCAAGAAACTCATCGATCTCAGGAATGTGAAAACTATCATCACTAAGGAGTGAAGTATTTTGCTTTAGAAATTCCTCCTCGTCGAAAATAACCTCAATATCATCATCACTCTCCTCATTATCTATAGGGCCAATAATATGCTCAGGGATATGAGTACTCGTCCGATCTCGCTGCTGTAAAAATGACTCCATACAAGTTCGCAGCGTGTGTAAAAGCTCTTTCGATTGCTCTTGAACAGCTGTAGCAAGATCGTTTCTTTGTTCTTGAAAGGCTGTAGCAAGATCGACAATTGGTTCTTGGTAACTCATCCCGTGACGAGGCTGATGATCGAGTGAGTGCGGTGGGGGCTCATAGTGTTGAAAACCTGAATTATAGCAAGGTTGTGGCTCATAGTTGTTCATCGGTTGGGAATAATTAGAAACCGGGTTTGGTTCATAATAATCCATTGGTGAAGAAAACTGAGGACACGGCTCATAATAATTTATTGGTTGACAATAATAGATATCGTGAGGACCCCCACAGTTGTTGCAAACCGGGTATGGAGAAAAATCAGGTGCGTCTTGTGGATAGCTATTATCATTGTCATAATTGTACCCCGGTTCTTGCCCGTGACCAGACGGGTATCGAACCGGGCACGAAACATGCCAATGAGAATCGCTTCCACAATAGATGCACGGGGGAACAGGAGGTAGGTTCAAAAAGTACGAATTAGTCGAGTTGCACAAAGGACAAAATCCGGATTGTGTGTAGTCGATATCGTTTCCGCACCGCTCACATGTACACCATTGACAAGAGTTGTTCCCAGATAATTGTTTCCCACACCGGACGCAATGGACATAAAAATCCATAAAGAAAGATAGATAAGCAAGAAGAATATTTTTGGTGCAAAACTTTGAAAAAGAAATGTTTTTTATGATTTTTTAAATGTTTTTGGATTTTTGAAAATTTTTGACAAGAAAAATAACGTTCACTAGTGAACGGATCCCAAAAGCCAACGCTTCACTCACAAAAAACCTTCGATCTTCACGAAAAGAGCCGGCAGCGGCGCCATTTTAATGTAGAGATTTTGCTAGGTTGAAAGTTCGTTTTCTCGGTATCTCTTCGAATTGATTTCCGGTTAATTGCGTGAGATTAGTTGTTCTTGGTGAAACAAATATTTTCGGTTTTGGAAAATAAATGAGCAAGACTTAATAATGAATGACGAGAAATTAAAACAAGTTAAAATGTAAACGGTGCGATATTTAAAACTCTTAAAAGTAAATGACGAGAAATGAAACGACGTAAAATTAAAACTTAACAAAAAGTAAATAATACAAATAAAAACTTAAACTAAAAGAAACGTGAATAAAAATTTAAATAAATAAAGAGGCGGGAAAAATCAAACTTGAAATTAAAAGAGGAAAACTTAAAATTAAAAACAGAAAGAAGACTGACAGACCTTCATTCGGAACATCTAGACTTCCGAATGAAGGTTCCTTCATTCGGAACATGTAGACTTCCGGATGAAGGTTCCTTCATTCGGAACATCTAGACTTCCGGATGAAGGTTACTTCATTCGGAACTTCTAGACTTCCGAATGAAGGTTCCTTCATTCGGAACTTCTAGACTTCCGAATGAAGGTTCCTTCATTCGGAACTTCTAGACTTCCGAATGAAGGTTCCTTCATTCGGAACTTCTCAAGTTCCGGATGAAGGTTGCCTGGGAATTAATAAAATACAGAAACTACCATCTGAAGAACAGGGGAACGTATAGTGAACACGATTTATTCTTTAAATCAACTAAAATCAAACGAAAGATTAAACCAAAACAACCAAATAGCATCTACTAACAATAATCAATCAAAACAAATCATAAAAACTAAAAAACATAACCAAATAAATCAAAACCCACTTGATCAAAATCATAAAAACTCAAGAACATGAGCAATGAAGAATAAGAACAAATCATACAAGAAAGGAAGAAGATGGTGAATTAAAAGCTTAATTAAAAAGTATGGATTCAATAACAAAAGCTTAAACACAAATTAATCTAGAGAGAGAAAGTATATCTCTAGAGAGAGAAACTACCTACTCCTAATCTATCCTAAAAACTAACCAACCCTCTCACATGTTGTGAGGGTGGTATTTATAGGAGAGGGGAGTGGTTGGTGGCTTCCTCTTTCTTTCTATCTTGGTCCTCAGTCTTTCAGTCTTTCAGTCTTTTCAAATTCTTCGACTTCTAAGACTTCGTCTCGGGATTTATTTGAACTCGTCTTGTAATTTCTTCATAATTTAAACCTGAGTTCTTCGGCTTTTTAGTAAACTTCCGTCTTTTGACTTTTTCTTCGATAAATCTTCAGAATTGGTCTTGGACTTCCGTTCTTTTTCCACTCTTGATCTTTCGACTTCGTCTTTTGTCTTTTACTTCAATAAAAGCCTGTGAAAGCCGTGTTTTCTCCACTTTTCACCTTCTCGACCCTGAAACACAATAAAAACACAAACCATGCATAATTCCGCCATTTACGACATAAAATATACGTTTAGGTCCTGTTTTAATGTAATTAAGTGGTAGAAAAGATGGGTGTTTTCACACCTATCACTCTATAACCGGAGGATTTTCGATGGACGGCGTAGTCAACTTCGGATCATCGGTAGAGATATCCTTAGGAGATGGGGGAGAAGTATGGTCCTCATTGAGAAGTTTCTCAATGATACGAATGTCTTCATCCCAATCGGTGGGAGAACCATCATACTTAAGATCGAGAGGACCCAAGCTAGCTTCAAAATCATCCAAGTCACTTTCTCCAAAAGGAGTCAATGACGGAGCAATAGAGGCAACGGTCTCAACAGTGAGTAGAGAAGAAGAACCACTTTTACAAGCGTCTTTGAAATGTTCTTCACAAGCCTCATCAAGAACATCAATGAAATTAACACTCTCGTTTTCCTTTGTCACAATCACCGGTGTAGGTGTAGGAAGCACGGGTTCCTTTAAACCTTTTCCACTGCGAGTGGTGATTGCTTTCATCTCCCCTCTTGGATTAGCAATGGTGTTACTTGGAAGAGAACCCGATCCAGAGGCTTTATTACTAGGGAAAAAACTAGCCGTCATATTCCTCAAGTCATTCGTTTGACTTGCCAAAGTGTTTCACATATCAGCTCGAAGATCATTCCCTTGCTTAACCATATCTGCTTTTATGTTGGCCATTTCTCGCTGGAGATTCTGCACGATCACATCATTAGTTCTCATGTAGGTTTCAACATCTTGGTGTAAGGTTGTTGGTTGGTTGAGAGGAGGAGCATGGTAGGCGGGTGGTTGATAAGCAGGTTGTTGGTAAACTTGGTTGTTTCTTTGAGGTGGATATGGGTTTCTTTGGTTTGGATATTGATTTGGAGCACGAGGTTGGTTTTGATTGTTGCGATTGAGGTCGTTTGGGTTTTGTGGGGGAAAACCGGGAGGTGAAAGAAAGTTGTTTGAGCGATAGCTGAGCAAGTTGCGGTCACCTTGAGGACGTGCTTGATAGCTTCCTGTAGCATAGGTACCGTTGGCGGCATACACATTTTCCGGATTGTCGTAAGTCGAAGGACAATCACATGATTGGCTCAAAACATTAGCTTGGGCATTGAATTGTTTGGCATTGTTGGCAGTTTGTAAAGCAAGCGATTCCACAAGCGAAGTAAGCTTATCAATTCGTTTGTCGGCATCACTAGTACTAGCACTTGCTACATTAGTTCTAACACTCTTGGTTTGAACTCTAGATTTGTTCTCAATGATATCCCAAGCAGCATTAGAAGACTTAACCAAAATATTACCCCCCGAGGCACTGTTTAGTGAATCTTGGTCATTCATGCTTAAACCATTGAAAAAAGTATTGATTTGATGTACTTTTGTTAAACCATGTTGTGGACACTTTATTAAAAGTTCCTTAAAACGGTCCCAAGATTCACTAAAAGACTCACCGTACTTTTGTTCAAAGGTAATAATTTCATTCCGCAAAGCGGTAGTACGTGAGGGTGGGAAAAAGTAGTTGATAAACTTGGTCTCTAAATCCGTCCACGTAAGAATACTTTGTGGTGGTTCCTTATCAAGCCAATTACGGGCTTGTCCCTCTAAAGAGAAAGGAAAAAGTTGCAAGCAAATCACTTCTTGTGATACCCCATTGTACTTAACCGTATTGGTAAGCTGAAGAAACCTTTTAATGTGGTCATGAGGATCATCAAGTGAGCGGCCCAAGAAGGGTTGAGCAGAGACCATTTGGATAAAGCCAGATTTGAGTTCAAAGTTGTTGGCTCCAATCTCAGGGATAACAATTGCATCGGTGTTGCCTTCTACGTGCGATTGCAAAAGCTCGATCATTGGTTGATTGTCCACGGTGACAATTGGTTGAGTAATGATTTCGGCTTGAGCTACTCTCTTCTTACGAGCACGAGTACGCATGCACACCTACAAAAGGATTAGAAAAATAGAAAGGAAATATTTTTGGTTTTTATGGTTTTTTTTTTGTATTTTTGAAGATTTTATATTTTTTAGGATTTTTGAAAATTTTAAAGCAAGGAAAATAACGTTCAAAGAAGAACGGATCCCAAAATCCAACGCGTGTCTCACTTAAAACCTTTAATCTTAACGAAAAGAGCCAGCAGCGGCACCATTTAATACACGGCTTTTACACCAAGTATAAAATATTATCGTCCGAATCCTTTCGAATTGACTATTGGTTCAAAGTGCGACTCAATTGTTCTTGGTGGAAATGAAAATGGTTTGGTTGATTCTCTATTTTAAACTAATAGCAAATAAATGTAAATGTCGTTGAGTAAAATAAAAGTTTAAAAGATTAAACTAAAAGGACGAGTTAAAAATAAATGCTTGAAAACTTAAAGAAAAGATTAAAAAATACTAGAACACTTAATAAATCTAGAACCTGAAAACTATGTAAAAACACGAAATTAAGTCATCGGAAAGCAAAATGTAACTCTGATCGGAATATGTGGTCGGAAAGTAAGGCTGATCGGAATACACCTAAAAAGAGGAGTGATCGGAATGCAGGGAAAATAGGTCCAATCGGAATATTGCAAACAACTCTCGTCGGAATACTTGAAATCGAGACCAATCGGAATACTTGAAGACAATACTAATCGGAATATGCCAAAACTCACAATCGGAATATCTTAAAACAGAACCAATAATGATATAAACCCTATTCCGATTAGGTGATCGGAATGAGGGGGAGCAAATCGGAAAGCTGAAAACCCTTTTCCGATCTATATGATCGGAATGAGGGGGTGGTCGGAATGCTTGATCGGAAAGGGGTTTACCCTTTTCCGATTACCTTTTTGATCCGAAAAATAAGCAAAGGAAATAAGCTATTTTGATAAGCTAATCACCAAAACTAGAACGAATCTATAATGTAAAGGACTCAATAAGCACAAATAACAACTTATCCAAACTTAAAATAATCAATCTTTTAAATCAAACTATAAAAAGATAAACTTTTTAAGAAAACTTTTTAAAAAGTAAATAAGCTAAACATGTAAATAAGCCAATAAGCACAAAGATCTTAAAGCTTATTCGTATGAAAACTTAAGTAAGCATAAAAAGATTAACTTTTTAAGCACGAAATCATTAAGAACAACACAGATCAAATGAAATTCGCACCAAAATTAATCTAAAAAATCAAAGAAAGGTAGAAAGAGATGAAAGATTAAAAGCTTAACTTGAACTTTGATTAATGAAATCAACAATACAAAAGGTTTAATCTTGAAAGATTAAAAGAAAGAAAGATGAAAACTTGATGAGAGAAAGTTTAGAACTTTCTCTCTCTAAAAACTAGAAAGAAAAGAATGAAAAATGGAACTAACTACTAAAAACTAACCACCCTCCTAATGTGTATTAGGAGGGTATTTATAGGGAAAAATGGAAGGAGTGCATGTGTTGCATCTTCTTTCTTTCTTTCTTCACGTCTTCTCGACTCGATTTAATTCTTTGTCTTTTCTCGACGTCGTCTCGGGATTTGAACTTGTCTTGTTAATTTTCTTCTTTAATTTAGACTTGAGTTCTTCGACTTCATTAAACTTCCGTCTTTAGACTTTTTCTTCGATAAATCTTCAGAATAGGCCTTGGACTTCCGTTCTTTTTGCACTCTTGATCTTTTGACTTCGTCTTTTCCCGTTTTCTTCGATAAAAGCCCATGTAAGCCCGTGTTTTCTTCCTTTTTCACCTTTTGGTCCTAAAACATTAATAAAAACATAAACCACGCATAATTCCGACTTTTACGATATAAATTACACGTTTTGGTCTTGTTATTATTGGAAATAAGTGGTAAAAGGATAAGTGTTTTCACACTTATTAGTGACTAAGGTCCTTGAACAAAGAAAGGAAGGTATGCGGATGGTTCAAAGCAGAATCAGACCTTGTATCAATGAATCTTCAACACAAAGCAGCAAACTGCCTATCCAAGGGCTTAAATCCCTTCACAAGCTTGGTGTCAACAAGCTTGCAAGAGCTTTAGGCTTTGGGTAGGGGTTAGTACAATAAAAAATAAGCATACATAACCAAGGATTAGAAAATTTTCAAACTATGAAAACCTTTTCAAACCTAAACATGCTTCAATCCAAAGATCAAAATACCTTTAAAACATAAAATGGAACTCAACTTCACTCTTAAA
The DNA here is from genome assembly GCA_025667525.1 of Glebionis coronaria. Lineage (NCBI taxonomy): Eukaryota > Viridiplantae > Streptophyta > Magnoliopsida > Asterales > Asteraceae > Glebionis > Glebionis coronaria. The sequence goes on along the minus strand of CM046881.1, from coordinate 176,844,219 downwards.
CAACACCAACTTTCAAAAACATAAAAAGGAATTACAATTTTTTCAAAATACCAAACTTTTATAAATTTCAAAAAGGAATTACAATGTTTAATAGAAAAACTGGAACCAGGGACTCTCACAGGCTGAGGTCTCCTTATATAGGCCTTAGAGGCTGAGATTACAATGCAAAACCCTAGCTACAAGTTCTCTAAAATGCCCTTGAGTCTTCTAGACGTTTTTTGTGTTGTGAGATGTCCCAAATGATCTTGATCGTTCCTTTTGTGCGTATGGAGCAAGCATGAGGTGTGGGCTGTTGATTGAGCCACGTGGCATTCCTTAGAGGCTAAGTCGTCTTCTCATTGGTTGAAGGCTGAATGGGTGGGGACCATGAGTGGAGTGGTGTGGGATTTCAAGTGTGGGATGCAAACGTGTGAGGGTGAATTAATTTTTGGTGAAGGTAATTTAGATTTACCCTTTGTCTAGTGAAACTAAGTTCTGGGTTCATACGTGTGAATAGTGGTAGTGTTTGATCCGAAAAAGTGGGGAATTATTTTTTGGCGCGTGTTTGAGTTATTCAAACTTTCATAAAGGCAAAAGTAGTCCTTGTGTTTTGGTGAAATGGTTAAACAAAGTCTTTTCAGCCCAAAAATGATTTTCCTTTGTTAAATAACTTTCAGTTTTCACACTTTGGCCACAAAATTTTGTGTCAAGGGTTTTAAGGACTTGTTTTGTCATTTTTGGATATTTCAAAGACTGATCTTGGACATCTTGGTCTTTGAAGGTCTTTATTGGATGTTTGACATATTGGAGGACCATTTTTGACAATTTTGAATCTGAGGGACTAAACTTGCCAAATCTTCAATGTTGAGGGACCATTTTGTCATTTTGACAAACTTGTAAATATGAATATACAAGGGTATTAAGTGTCACTTCTTCTTTGATGAGGGATCATTCTTGTACATCTTCAAATCTATAAGGTCTTTTCTTTAAGAAATCATAAACTAGGACCCGGTTCATGTGCGGCTTCGTTTCTCGTGTTCGTTTTCCTTGTTTCTTGTGATCTTTTGTCTTTTTCACGATATCCATACCTAAAATACACAAGTAAACAAACACAAGCATATATATGGTATATTTATGACATTTTATGCATTTAAAGCCCGAAAAGAAAGATGAGATAATGTATAAATGCCATCTTATCAACGAGCACGAGAACGAAGATCTAACATACTAGATTAGGACTTTGTAATTTGGAGTGACCACCCTTTGGGGGAGATTGTTGGAAATACGTTTTTCGGATTTAGAAAGTCTTGATCAGTTCAACAATATAGTTAAGGGATCGTAGTGTAGTTAATTATAGTTTATGTTAGCCCGACTCATGTGCATGTTCATAGGCCGGAGACCCAATTCTACTAAGGGACTTGGGTATATAAACCACTTTCCTCCATGGAAAGGGGTGTTGGTTATTTCATTTTACGCATAATACATTTCACATTTTCTCTCATCTCTCTCTCTACTTTCTCTCACAAGAAACATCAACCCTATCAAAGATTACCAAGCTTTTACAGTTTTGCAGGGGACGTATCGATGCAGCGTAGGTACTGTGTTTTGTTCTGTTTAAGTGAATGGTTGTGTGTGTGTGATATACCCTTTATCACATTTGGTACATCATGGAATGCATACGTGTGTACATTTGGGAGAACCATGCAACTATATATGATATATTTGTTAGGGCTATTCATGTATCATGTCTAGTTATTATGTGGGCTCGTGGGCATTCCTTTATGATTCTCATTATTTTTCTTATTGTTTCTCCATACATATTCTCTATCATGTTTTGTGCAGATTTTGGTGATTCGTTTCGATATTCCTTTTGTTTCATTTTTGTTACTATATTATATATGTTCACTAAGTGTTAGCCCAACCATGTTTTCTTTTCATACGACATGTACTAAGTGGGAATATAGGACATGAGAGATGTGTGTAAGAAGAGTTAGAAGACTTACCTTAGTTAACCTGTATCTTTGGATAATGTTTTTGAAGACCTTTATTATTTGACGATTTGCATTTAGGCCCATATGTTTGGGGAATCTTTCTCTTTTTGGAGAGTTGTTTGATTTTGGTTTGATATTTTAATATAAGAATTCTGATTGTATTTTATTTGTTCTGATATGACCCCATAATGTGATGCCTTGTCTCTTTATCGGAGCAGGTGTTACAGTATAGAACCCTCTCATAAAACACAAACCTTGCTTCACAAAACACAAACCTTACAACTACAACTAAAGATAAAGTTGTCAATAACCCGCCAGATGATGTAGAACTCTCTCAATTAGAGTATGAAGCAGAAGATGATTAGGAACATAAATAAGTGAACCCTCCATCCCTAGCACAATTTCCACATAAAGTTTCTGCCATTAAACCTCCAATTCTCACAAAAAAACTATGATACGTGGGCCATGAAAATGGAACATTACCTGAATCATACAGAGTACTCCTTATCGGAGGTTATACAAAAACTGATGCAAAAGTTAATGCGGTATCTGCTCCTAATGGAACAATTAAATTCCTGCCTCCCAAAAATGCTTATGAAATCTAAGCTAGAGAGAAGGAGAGGAAAGCCAGAACTATTCTGCTAATGGCCTAACCAAAAAGACCATTTAGCAAGCTTTCATAACTAAAATGATTCTAAGATCATGTGGAAAGAAAACAAGAAAAGATTTGGTAGAAACCCGTAATCTAAAAAGATAAAGAAGTTCATGTTGAAGCAACAGTTTGAAAGATTCTCTATAACTAGTTTAGAAGGAATCCACAAAGGTTATGATAGATTTCATAAAACTCTGACTCAACTGAAAAATCATGGTGCTGGTGTGTCAACTGAGGATGCAAACATGAAGTTTCTAAGATCCTTACCTGAATCTTGGAAACAAATATCTCTAATTATGCTGAACAAATATGATATTGATACCCTTTCTTTTGATGATTTGTACAACAATCTGATAGTGTTTGAAATTGACGTTAAGGGAGCTTCTAGACCATCATCAAGCACAAAAATGTAGCTTTATGTCTGAAAGCTCTAACGATACTAATAACTTTAGTATCACTAGTGGTTCTTCATTCTCTTTTGGTTCAAACTCTCATAGAAAGAAGTCATCATCATAAGATGATGAAGTTATATATTCTTTCTTTACTAACCAATCAAATGGACCATAAATGAATTGTGATGATCTGGACAAGATTGAAGATGCTGATTTGGAGGAGATGGATTTAAAATGGCAGGAAACCATGATATCTATTAGGTTGAATAGGCTGTATAAGAAGACAGGAAGACAGTTGTAGTCTGATTCAAATGAACCTCTTGGTTTTTATAAATCATGGTTAAATTTTTTAACTATCACAAGAATGGGCATTTTTCTAGGGAATGAATGTCTATGAAGGTTGAGAGTAAAAAGTAGTTCACTAGAAGTGTTGGGTACAAAAGGAATGAGAAGTTTGCAAAATAGGAGGACTCTAAGGCTTTGATGTCTTTGGATAGGAAAGCTTTTGATTGGACTGTAAAGTTAGACTTAGAGAATCATACTATGATGGTTATCACCTACAATGGCTATGAAACCGACAATGAGGTACAATCTTGTTATAAAACATGTTTGAAAAAATACAATAACCTTAAAAATCTATTTTGTATCAGAAACGGTATAGGGGGTAAATACGTTTCTAGTTAAGATTTAAAAACTTTTTCTTATAACCCATTGGTCAGGTTTGATAAACAAGGCCACGATTCGATATATATAAACAATTGTTGGTAAATTAAAGAACCGCCATCAGTGCACGAAAGCATTGTTACCTTTTAAACCTAAACAAACTTTTGTATCAAATTTCCGATTTAGCTTGACTTAATATGAGATGTGTTTGTTAAAGATAATGACCATGAGAATAATAACTAACAAGTAATGAATTACACAAACACATCAAATGATGAGTACAACAAATAATAGTCTAAACACTAAGTACACATGTACTAAGCCCTAGCTTTTCTACAACTAAGATGTTTACACTATGGTATGCACACTTTACAACAATCAACATAAAAAATATATTGTGCAACTATAAATGTAAAGACATAAATGTAAAGTGCATATTGTAAAATGGAATGCTCATCGACACGATGTGTTAGCCATATTTAAAGTGATGGTCATATAATATACCGTCACAAAACTCGTGGAAAATGCTATTCATTGGTGTTGAGAGTTCTAAGATTATGTTGTGTATGTAACGGGAATTAGTTCCGAACACAGAAATGAGAAAGGCCTCCCACTCATGTAAGCCTTAGTATAAAAGGCAAATCCTACCTCATTTGTGTGTGATTTTCCATTTTCATAGTTTTAGAAAGAGAAACTCCTTTGTGTTTTCTCTCACTAGGAAAATCACCATCTTTTGTTTTTCTTCTTTTCATCTCAATCTAATCTTTTATTTATTGTTTCAATCCTTGTTCTTCATCTCGTTTATTTTAGTTCTCATCATCTTCATCCTAAAGATCACCTAAACCCGCGTCATATATAGATCTAAGTATTTTAGTGTTTGGTTTTTCGTGTGTATTGGTCCAACAAGTGGTATCATTCGCCAAGGGATTCGTGGTCAGCGTGTCTTTCGTTTTTTAGTTTCATGTGTTTAAAAAATATTTTCTTGCAAAAACTGTGCCTCAAAACCCTATATATTGCAAAATCTGTGTTGTAATCGTTTTTATTGCGAGATCTGGTCTTTTTGAATAAACAGAAACCCTAGTTATTGCGAGATTAGCAATAACTAGGTTATTGCGAATTGGGAACTTGTCTTTATTGCGAAATTAGGAGTTTTCTGATTGTGAAATATGGCGGTTCTGATTATTGCGAGATTACGTTCATAATTTTATTGCGAGATTACTTCTTCTGATTATTGCAAGATTTTGTTCAAACATTGCGAGATTTTTTCAGTTATTGCGAGATTTCTTAGTTATTACGAGATTGTTCAGTTATTACGAGATTGCTTAGTTATTACGATATTGTTCAGTTATTGCGAGATTGCTCAGTTATTGCGAGATTACTCAGTTATTGCGAGATTGTCTAGTTATTGCGAGATTGTTCATTTATTGTGAGATCGCTCAGTTATTGCAAAATTATATTTATTGCGAGATTATGTTCAACAAAAGAATATTGCGAAATTACAACTTTAATTATTGCGAAATCTGAAGTTTAATTTTTGCGAGATTAGAGCTTCAATTATTGAGAAATCCGAAGTTTCTATATTGCGAGATTGGGTTTCGAATATTGCGAGATCAAAATCATAAACTTTGTGAAATTAGTTGTTCTTGATTGCGAATTTAGCAATATTCTGAAATAAGATTTGTCCGAGATCGTGTTTTGGTGTTTTGTCCGAGATAGTACTTGTGACTTAGAAAATTTTTAATCGTGAGTATTTTGGTCTAGGAGATTTCGGTTATTGTTGGGAAAATGAAAGTTTTAACTATGGCCCAGTCTAGATTTGTTTAAATTAGACTAAGTGTTACGAGTCGCTGTGAAGACCAACGACAGAGAGCAGACCAGCTAAAGGCAAAGCCTCAGCAGGCACACCAAGAACATTCATGTCAAAGACAACGTCAGAGAAATAGAAGACTATTTGAAGTCATACTGACAACAGTTATGGACACACTGGGATGTAAAAGGAATGTACTGGTGTTCAAGGATCTCTAAGATGATAATACTCATAGATCACTTACAACCCTATGAAGACTAAGCAAGCAGAGACTTGCCTTACCTTTTATAGTTTAGGCTGGAGAATCTCCAAAGTGTTTTGAGCGGGAAAAAATAGGAGATTTAAGATAAAGCCTAGTACGACCTAGTGGGACAAAGGTGAACAGTTGGCAGAACTGTTCACCTAAAGTTGTTTAAAGGCATGTCTTGATATAGACATGCATTTAATACGTTGTACTACTTCCACATAGAAGTTGACACGTATCAACTACTCTCACTAAGTAAGCAACCTTGTACCACTATAAATAGGAGGGAGAAAGAAGATAAATTCAACCCTTGTGCTTGGATAATTTATCTAAGTTTCTTTCTCCCATTAGAACCCTTGAGTCCTCAGATGTCTACCAGCGACTCTAAGGTTCTCTCGTAAACTTGAGTCTCGAATCAAGTTTACTTGTTCTATGGTTCATTTCTTATTGTAACTCAACGGGTGTATTCATAGCACTTTGTAATACTTTGTTTTTAAAAGATTAATAAAGCATTACACGTTTGAAAAGTATTTTGTATTGTGTTATCTTGTATACGAGACATTGTATCAACAATTGTTATATTTTGGGACTTTCAGTTGGTATCAGAGTGGTTTGATTTATAATACTTTTATAAACCGTTCTTGTTTTTAAAATCAAGATCCTAATATGACTGATACTATGCCTACTATACCACCACCCTTTGGTCAAACTAGTCAAGCTAATGCTTCGACCAACGCCCCGGCCACCACTATTGATCCTAAACTTAGATCGATTTAGCTTTATGTTATCAAGATTGAATCAAGTATAAAACGTAGAGAAACTTTGTGTATTCGACAATCTAAGTGTTATGCGGAATAACACTTAGAACAAAGAACAAAGAAAAACACAATGTATACCAAACTTTCACTTGTATTGATAATCGTTGAGGTACAATGAAAGTATTAAGAACGTATACCAATATCAAACCCTAAGACCTCCGTTTATAACTTAAGGAGTCTTGTACAATAATCTACTTATCAACTATTTTAGGAAGAGATAAATATAGAAAATACAATGCAGAACATATCTTTCCTAAATATACAAAACGTGTTGACTAAGTAATTGACAATAACTGGGATTTCCTTTGTCATCGCCTTGATAATTTTTGTCAGCGTCCAATCTGTCAGCGCTCCATTTACTCTTATCAGCGTCCAAAATCCCTTTGTCAGCGGCATAGTGACTTAGCTAATTTTATTCCCAACAATCCTCCCCTAAACTTGGTACTTATACTAATATTCAAGTTTTTGAATAAAAACAAAATACAAAGAGTATTCTTACAAATAAAACCTACTCCTTAATATGAGAATATATAAACCTCATAAAGTCTATGCTAACATCACTGGTGTAATAAACTTTAAGCTTGGTGCTGACCAACTTCCACAATAATTCTTGTGACCGTGGATACTTCTCATCTATCACCAAGTATTCTGCAAAATTTGTAGTACTAAGATGGAACACACCAGTAGCTGAATACAAATGCCACGTCATGCTACTCAAATCATTCAGATTCAACCATACTGGATCATCAACATCATGGGCAAACATTCTTCTAAATGTTGTCCAAATTTTTATTCCATTCAATGATGAAGGAGCCTCAGTCTCATAGACCTCCTTCATCAAACTCCAAAGAGTTTCCACATCCTCTCTATCTAAGCTAGCAAACAATGAAACCAGGGAAGAAAAAGTATGTACCTTACCACCAGCCCTGGTGATCACCTTGAATCCAACAGAATCTTCTTCATACTTAATGATTGGCTTGAAATCCAAAGATACAACAACAGCTAAATCAGATGCCATCAATGGAGAAAGCATCATGTTTCTCTTCACAACAACTTCATGTGGATTCAACTAATCAAGTATTGGAAATCTTAGCTTGAATCCCTTCTTCACTGGTTTAGGCCGCATGGCATATGCCTTCTTCAACTTCAACTCTTCCTTAATTTCTTCATGTCTCTCAACAGAAAGCAACCTATAAGTATTTGCCTCACACACATAATCTCATATTGGATAAGCAAAACATTCCAACTGCTCAAATGATAGCTTCCTTAACTTTGTATATGTCCAACCTGTTTGATGACATCTTAGAAGCATATAGTACAACTCTCTCCTTGCAGTTTTGTTTTCCCTTAAAACCCTATCTGCCCTATTCTTCAAAATGACTTGACAATCACTTTGAACTCTCATCTTTATTTCTATCCCCCAAACCTTGTCAGTTAGAGAGACGTTAGGGTTATCCAATACTTCTCTCTCATACCTAAAATATAGATCAACAATAGCAGACAATGTTGCAAAAATCGCGAATCACTAGCCGGATGGTCAACCACTTTGTAGCTTGTAATCGTTCTAGGCGGAATTAATCGGCGATTAATCGAATTGAAAATTTTTAGCAAATTTTTGGTATTTTCGGCAAGTTTTGGGTATTTATAACAACTTTCAGCTATTTTTGACAATATTCATCTTAAAATACAACTTATCATACATATAAATAGTTAATATAAGGATAAACACATGTTTATAGTGGGTTTTCAGTATTTTCGGCAAAAATTAAATATTTTCAACAAGTTTAACCTCCCTTGACCATTGTAGACCACAATTGACCATCATTAATTGGTTTTTATAAATCGGCAAGGTTGAGGACCTTGTAGTGATCAATCGCCTATTAATCGGCCTTGTAGACCTTGTTTTGCAACATGATAGCAGGTATATCAAAATCAACCTTCATCTTAAGCAACATGATCCTTTCCAAAGCTATATCATTCTATCCATACTCTAACTTTTCTGGTTATTCTTCCAAAACAACATTAGAACCATGATCACTATCCTCTTCTTCATCACCAAAACCATCATGTTCATCACTCTCAGATTCAGATGAAAGAATCTGAGCATCAATAGATCCTTTCCCAATCCCCTTCTTTTCTTGCTCATGAATCTGTTAAGCAAGCATAACATCAACCTTTTGTTGTTGTATCCTTGGTAATATCCTCTTCTACCAAAACAGCTTTACCCTTATCCAATGGATCAATAATGGGCAAAGTAGGTGTTACCTGAGTGGAAGGCTGCTTGATCATAAAAGGTGGTTAGGATATACCAGGAATCCTATCAGCGGCTGAAATAGATGTGTCAGCGTTCAAAGTGCCTTTATCAGCGGCTGAAAGTCCACTTGCTTGCAACATCATCTCTGTAAAAGATTGCTTCATAGGGGTAACCAAAAGAGTAGTAGCTTGTTCTTTCAACCCTTTAAGTGCCTTAGCAACCTCCTTTGTCCCATAAGAACATTCATGGGACCCCTTATCACTCACATTAAATGGTTCATTAGGTGTATCCTCCCCTTTGTAAGAATCATCTTCAGAGGACAACACCATAGATTTCCTTTTCCTGGAACCAGCAGCTTCTAAAATAACCAACCTCTCCCTCATCTGAGTGATTTCAAGGCCTTGGGCAGTGACTTTTTGTACAAGTTATGCATTAGACTTTTGCAAACCTATGTAGATAGCTGTCAATTCCAAAATTTTCAGTGGTTGTAGACTGCCCTCCTCCATTATTAGAATTTGACTCCTCAATATGGATTCATCAGGCAAAGTTCTCTTAGCTTCATGGCTAGGACCACTAAAGGAGAACACTCCAGTGGTCCTTTGTCTTTTCTCTAGTCTAAAATTAAAGGGTTCAGAGGATGAGGTGGATTGGTGAACATGTGTTTGGGGTGGGGAGGTGGCAGCGGGTGTAGGGGCTGTGTCAGCGGCTGAAACCCGAGTGTCAGCGGCTGATGGCTAGGTGTCAATGATCATTTGTTCAACATGGTGAGGTGAAGGTGTTGGTTGTTCTTGTTCAGGTTCAGGATGCGGTTGAGGGTTTTGGGGCTGCTTCAATGACAGCCAACATGGGAGGGGTCAAAGTTAGGGGTCTGAAAGGCTGAGTGTTCATGGACAGAAAAATCTTTGATTTTTGATTAGGGATATTATAAAAATTTTCATGATCCCTACTACAATAACCTTGTTGTTCAAAAACCATTTGTAAAAACCTAGGGTACGCAAGATTTATCTTGGTAACCTTGTTGTGCAAGATGCCCTCAAAAATCATATGAGAAAAATTATATTTTTCCCAGTGGCCGTACAAACAAGAATACAACCAAATGATCGATTGATCTAATTGAAGGATGTACACTTGGGACAAAGACATTGTAGGAGGACATGTATCAAGAACTTCCAAGCTGGGGGAAATTGTTGTTTTGAATACTTGTTAATTTTCCCTTCAGGGGAAAATCATACCCCTAGCCTCGAACTCCATCTTCTAACTGATCAATAGGAAGGGTAGTCACACCATCAAAATCATCAAGCTACAAAGCTTGATGAATAAGTGCTTTAGTGACCACCCATTTTGTCCCATGAACAGTCCCAGATAATGTAATCACTCCATCAATTGTTTCAGAACTGGCAGTGTTCCAAAACTACTTGATGTGTGTGATAGGAATGAGAGGAGCATGTGTCAAAGCATACTTTAAGTTGTAAGCCAAGAGATACTCAATCATTCGAGTATATTGGGGATGATGATCAAGATCAGCCTCAAGATAAGCAACCATGTTGTGTTGATCCCTGAATCCCAAAGTAGCACCAGCAGACTTAAACAATGGAGCCATGAAAACTGTTTGTGAAAGGTTAGGATGAATGAAAATGTAGAGGTATGGTTATGGAGAAAATATAAGACATATATGCAAGTTACCCTATGATAAAAATAATGAACCGTCTTTATAGGGTGAAAACTAGGCAACTATTGGTTGAAAAAAAGGTAAGTTATTCAAAAAGTAATGATGAAAATCTTAAAAAAAACAATAACTTATCTCTTTGCTTTCAAAGAAATTACCAAATCCCATAAAATTACGGCCTAAAATATCGCAAATGTAACAGCTAGGTGGGACCCTGTGTTCTTCAACAGTCAAAATATGAGTGTCAACTGGAACTGCTATATTTGTTAGCGTGTAAATTTTGCCATGTCAGCATTTGAAGATGTGCTTGTCAATGTCTAAACCACTTATGTGTCAACGGCCAAAAATAAAAAGTAATAAAATAAAAAGACCTTAACAAAGAGGTTTACCCTAATGAAGATAACTCATCCTCTAACACAGACTGAAATTAGCATTCTTTGTCCAATTATACACACTTGCATAAGCAAGATAGACATAAGTGTCCTCAAGTAAACCTTGCTAAAGTAAGTCCTTTAGAGTGAAGTTATCTCATATAAACTCTTTGTAACTCCCAGGTAAGCCTATTTTGTATTTACACCAAGTCTCCCAACCGACTAATTCCAATTCTAGGGCAAATAGTCTTGGTAACATGCACAGTATATCAACTTTGCATGCTACAGTGCCTCAAGAATTAGAGATTCCAACAATTCTTAAAAAGAAAAGCATTCATTATTCCTAACTCTTACTCACTAGTGGAAACAATCTAGAATTGTGATAAGAGCACTCTAAAAGTACCCAAAGACCTAAAGGTTTGCTAAACCTCCCCTTAAACTTACACAGGTTGCAAAAGAAACATATATGACAAATGTTTATTTCAAGATAGGAATGTAAACATTCCAACCATCATAAATAAATATTTGTCAAAGCGTTGAATTCCATAAGAAACTTTGTATCCTATTGCACAATGCTCAACCTGCCTGCATGATTAGATGAAAAACCACAAAAACTAACATAGACTGTCAGTGGCTACTTTCCACTTGTCAATGGATAGAATGCCTTTGTCAGCGTTAAAAAATATAGTGGAAAATCTAACACATTTACATGAAATAATAACAATGCATATCCTGTACATATTATACATTAAACTCAAAAACACATATTTTATGGATTGATTATTCTAATACTTGTTACCAAGTACTAGAATCTCCTAACATCAAAAGGTTTAGTCAAAAGATCAGCCACATTATCTTTTGTGTCTACTCTATCTGGATGTATTAAACCTTTTTCAAAACAATCCCTTATAAGATGATGCCTAATTTCTATGTGTTTAGTTTTAGAATAATGTACAGGATTTTTAATTATGCAAAGTGTATTGTTATTATCCACAAAAATCCTTGTATGCATAAAGTTGTATCCATAATCCAAAAGCTGATTTTGAATCAATAGCACTTACCCACATGATGTATGACTGCTTGGTTGAGATCTTTGGGGGAGGACCTAGACGCTACTCTGATTTTCTAAACTTATGTTTTATTTGGGATCGAAGGTTTTAGTCAACTGTTAAATTTATTTCCTTTTATATTTCAAACGTCTCATTTTGAGGTCGTTCAATGTATCTTGTGTGATGATGCTTGTGTTTAGCACCCAAATGTGTATTTCCGTTGCGCAGTATATTTGAGGGTCTTAAAGATTGATAATCAGAGCTACAAGTTATAGAGAACTAGGTCAATTTTGAAAAAGTCCTAATCTATAAATTTAGTGTCGAAATTATTTTACAAAAGCACGCAACTTCTCTGCAAGGCTCCGGTAAGATTACTTTTACTTTTTGTTGTTTTGTATTATAAATGTATCCCTCAAAACTGAAATGAATTCCCAAGTATTTATTAAGTAAATACTATGATAAAGTATTGATATTGTTGAAAGTGCGCCAAGTACTTATCATAATTTCTTTTGCAAGCATTGCATAAGCATCATATTGCATATATTGGCATACGTACTACATTTGCATTGTACGAGCATGCATTTATAATTTCGAATAATGACCTTATTTATGCTCAAATTTTCTGTGATTGCAGAAAATGGTCGAAGTACCACCAAACGGTAATAGAGATGAGTATGTTGTAGGAGCTAGAGGTGGATCATTTGCTCCAGATCCGCAAGGTCATAATGGATGGTTAGATGAGGTTGTGGAAAATAGGAGTGAGGGTGAAGTTAATAATTTTAGGGCTGAATTTGAGAGGTTTAAGCAGGAAAGAGCTAGGTTGTAAAGGTTGAGTGATTGGGAAGCTCATATTAGGCCATTTCTTAATCAAGTTTGGAAGTTTTGAAACAATGTAAGCTGTGCTAAGACTCATTATATGATGTATCCGCCGTGTAGGAGTGATTATTTGATCTTTGGGAGTGAGTTGCCACTATTCTATCATTCGACTTTGAGGTGTAAAGGGGAGGTGGACGAGGATGATGAAGCTGACAACAATGTTGAGGAGGATGAGGAGCCGTTACCTAAGAAGACACGTGGGTCGTCGCGTGATTAGTTTCTTTGTATTTTATCTTTATTTCCTGGTTGTAATCGAACTTATTTAGACTTGTGTTGTAGTATTGTGATGGAACTATTTATCTTTTAAGTTTGTTAGGTAGATTATTGTAGTGACATATCTTGTCACAAATTTTGCTTGAATCCTCAATGCAATCATATTTAACTTTCATGATCTTTGACGTGTCCTTATTAGTTACTTTGTGGTTTGATTGATGAATTTCGGTAGTTGGTGTTGTTTATAGATGTAGTATCCATGATATATCTTGATAAAGGAATTCTTCTTTTATTCTCTATGTGTATACTTATCATGTTTCTTTCATCTGTGATGACAGAGAAAGGAGAAAGTGCGATATTTTTTGTCATTTGTGGATCGCCACTTGACTAAGTTTCTTGAAATATGTCTCCAGAACTAACAACTGCTAGGGTGAACACTATGATTGAGGAAGCAATTGCTAGGGCTTTTGAAGTTGACTTTTCTCATCACGAGGATCCAAAGAGGTTTGAATATATTTTGCAAGAGGTCAGGATGCAAGGACTCATTTTAGGAGCAACACCGCCACCAATTTTGATGGTTCAGTTGAGAATGATGATACTGTTGTTCTGCAAGTTTGTAGGGGATGTTCGTATGTTAGTTTTATAAGGAGTAGTCCTGCTCAATCTCATGATACTGGTAGTGTTTTGGAGATGTGTAAATGGATGGATAAGATGGAGATGTTGGGAATAAAATGAGCCAAGACACTTAGACGCTGACAAGAGTCATTTGAACGTTGATAGGAAGAAATCAAGCGCTGATAGATCAAGCGTTGACAAGAAGTATTCAAGCGTTGATAAAAAGAAGTCCAAGCACTGATAGGAAAACTTAGTCAACACGTTTGTTATTTAGAAAAGATATACTCAAAATTGTATTTTCTATATTTATCTTTTCCTAATATAGTTGATAGGTTATCCATTATACACGAGTCCTTATGTTATAAAAGGAGTTCATAGGGTTTATAGAATATACACACATTTCATTGTAATCAAGTTTGTTTCATCAATCAAAAGTGAAAGTTTGTTTTACTTGTTTTGCTTGTTCTTCATTCAAGTATTAATTCCGCATAGTACTTAAATGTTTCATAAAACAAAGTTTCTCTAAGTGATTAACCTGATTTAATCTCGTTAACACAAAGCTAATCGATCTAAGTTTGGGATCAACAAGTGGTATCAGAGCTTGTTGAAGAACTTTGATCGAAAGAACACGAAACCCTAAAAACCCTAAATCGCCAAAAACCCTAATTTTTCAAGAAACCCTAAAAACCAGACAAGCTGTCTACTCCAGATATGACTTCCTCCTCAAGTCACAATCTAAAAATCCCCATTCTAGACCCTGACAACTTTGAGATATGGAAGTTCAATTTTGAACAGTGTCTTCAAATTCATGATCACACTCTCTGGGAAATTATTGAATATGGAAACACATTCGATAAGGCTGCTGTAAAATCCATGATTTTACCATGATAAAATGTAATAAAAGTCTACTCAATGATTCTAGATCATTTCTCAACCTAGTAATATTAATCGAGTTTCGAGAACGAAACTCAAGACGGCATGTGGATAGTGTAAAACCCGAGACTTTTCGTTCATTAAATAAAAATGTAATATACTTCAAAACCTATTTTGAAGGAATACAAAATTTATTGGAATTGAAAACAAGACAAAGGTCGCACAATCTTTGTACCGACAATGGAGTAATTTAATTACATAATTTATTGTCAAGGGATACTTGATAAAATGATTTATTAAATTATTTAATATTTCATTTTAATAATGTACGAAGAGAGTAAACGAGAAGTACTTCTATTAAAACGATACCTTTTCTTAGTAAAACGATATTCGACAAATAATCGTCATTTAAATGAACGCACACATTATTCGTATTTATAAGTCATGTAAATACTTCATTTTATCGGAGAGATCGTTTTAAGATTTATGACGCGGTTTTCGTAAGACGAGTCAACTTCTATAAATCACGAACGAGTCCCGAACCGTTTGTTAATAAACGCATGATAAAATGTTACACATTAAGCCCTTGTAAAATAATTGCAACCTTTAGCCCTAAACTATAAGGAACTTGGCAATTTGTTTTTACAACTTTGACATACTATATATATGTGCAATTAGGGTTTCATCTTCACATAACCCTAACCCTAGCCTCTATTTAAAACACACACATCTAAAGTGGCAGCCGCCACTTTTCCGACGAGTATTCCGGCCACCTATAGAATACTTTCGCCGCTACCTTTTATTTATAGATCAAGTAGATCTATGTATATGCTCACCATCCAAACCACCTTACCACCACATCCGTGGTGATCATCATGATACCCGTCACCATCAGCCGCCACCATGGCTGCAATCCATGCCACCGCTGCTGTCAACAGGCATCATCACCACCACCTAGGTCTAGCCGCCACTTTTTACTATTTTTGTGGCTCCTAGCCACCAGCCGCCACACATTTTCCATGACCCTGTCACCTCCACGGCTACATCATCATCATCACATACCCCATCCGCCAGCCACCACTGCTGTGCACCACTTTCGTGGCTAACAGTCACCATCCCATCTCTCCATCACCAGCAGCCATCTTGTTCGTGGCCCCTAGCCACTTTCGTGGCCATCACATCTACTTTTGTAGCCCTGCTGCCATCACCCCCTCCCTTCGCAGTCATCTTCGCAGCCATAGGCTGCTACTTTCCAACCGCCAGCCACCACCACGTCCAACCACTACCAGCCATCACCACTCCAACCATCCCGCCACCATATGCCACATCACCACCGTTATAGTGATGGTCTTGGCCACGAATCACCCTAGATCCACCATGCAACCACCAACAGTGTGGTGTTTGTTTCAGGTTTAGATTCAGCCAGGGGTGTTTGGATATGCTGTTTACAACAACATAAGGGGGTGTTTGGTTTTGGACGAAGAAACAAATAAGGGTGCGTTGGATTAGCCTAGACCCGTACGAATATGTCTAGATCTGATGTCGGGAGCGACATGCAGGGCGTTGTGTCCAAGATCTATAACCAATAGCTTCGGGGGTGTTTGGATTTGCTGATAAGAGGCTGTTTGGGACTGCATGCTTCTGTTAGAGGGCCGTTTGGGACTGCAGATTGGTCTAAGAGGCTGTTTGGGACTGTAGACTGAATTAAGAGTGTTAATGCAAGTGATTCCTAAAAACATTATTAGTGTTAACTAATCTTTCTTAGTTTTGATCACAACAAACCATACAACACATTTAGTGTAAAACACAAAATGAATTATTTAATTAACACTATCATCAAGGTAATAATCATATCACTAACCTTTCTTAATCATACTTAGTGATCACCAAAATGATTATCCTTAAAACTCACTTTTGTTAATATGACAAAAGACTTCTTAATAAACTTTCTTTTTTAGAAAACATTTTATTAAAATGGAAATGAAAATTTGAAAATAGCATATTCCAAATGCTGTTAGAATATCCTTTGAAGGTTTCAAATACCTCAGATATTCCCACCCCACCAAAAGACAAAAAACGGAGCGGATTCTAGTGGCGGAACCTTAAGACCTACGCGGTACCTTAGCGATATGGTACCGTGGGGTGAGATAAGGTACCGCGCACAGTAGCCGTTATAGATCCGTTATACTTTGTCTCCTTTAAATAGTGGGTCAAATCTCATTTTCCAGTAAGCCTCTTGGACGTTTTTCTCAGCCCTCTTTCTATTTTCTATAGCATAATCATTAGTAAATGATCACTTAAATTGTTAAGGGTGTTTACATATGATTATCCTCTTGATCCCCTCCTTTACCATGTCCAATAAGAAGATCACTCACTCACTAGTGTTGTGATAAAGATGAATCCATGAGTTAGTCATATTCATCATGATACCCTTTTTGTTTTAGGTCAATCCAATGTATTTATGAATACTTGGACTAGTTGTGTTCATCCAAGTTATTTGTGGATACTTAGATTTGTTGTGTACATCCATTGCATATGTGTTTGCTTTGATTTGTGCTGTGTAAATCCAAGCTACATGTGTGTACTTGGATAAGTCTAGTTGAGTTGTAATAGATTTGATTAGGAGTTCTCACTAAACTATAAAGTGATGTGGTTGTGTCTTGTGAGTTCTCACTAAACTTACAAAAGTGATTAGTAGTTGTGTTGTGTGAAGTTCTAACTTAGCTTCAAAGTGAAGAGTCGTGAAGATTGGTTCTAGCTTTCGATTAGAACTCGACATCTAACCTTGTGTCGTAAAATGGCGAAGTAGGCAACGTCGTGAAGATTGGTTCTACCTTAAGATTAGAACCCGACATCTAGCCTTGTGTCGTTAAATTGTGAAGTAGGCAACGTCGTGTAGATTGGTCCTAGCTAAAGATTAGGTCTCGACATTTAGCTTAGTGTCGGAAAATAATGTAAGCAACGATGTAAGGTTTTCTCCGCCGAGAAAGGAGCTTGTGGATATAGTGGAAATATCGAGTAGGTGTACTCGAGGAGTGGAGTAGAAACGAGGATAGAGCCTCGTTGTCGAACCACTATAAATCTTGGTGTCTTCCCACTAGGTTGTCTCTTTCCTTACTCTTTACTTATTTCATTATCATTATACTTACCTAATATCCTTGCTAGTGCATTTGAATTGAACCTAATCATTATGCAACTTAGTCTCAAGTAAAAGATAGTTTTGCTACAAACCAAATTGAAAGTAATTTTAATTTGGTCACCAATCGAAGAGAAACTATTCACCCCCCCCCCCCCCCCCCCTTCTAATTTCTACAATTGGTATCAGAGCGATGGTCACTCAAGATCTTTGAAGTATATTGTACTTTGAAACTTGGATCGATCCATTTTCTCCTCAAATTAGAAGGTCTAGTTGTACTAAAGTTTCTCTTTGGTCAAAACTATGTTTTCTTAGAAAATAGGTCTTTTAATTGATAATATTGCATTCCACTTAAGATTAGTAGCCTTTATGCATTTTAGATATACTCTTGAAATGTATCTACTAGTTTGCATCTTGCTTTGTGTAGGTACTCATGAAGATCAATCATTTAATTGGTTGTGGATTGAGTTACTTGCACTTGTAGAAGACTCATCTTCATTGATCTTCAACATCTTTGAATGATGATACCAAGATGATTGGGAATGATACTAGTCCTTGAAGACTTAGTACTCATCATAGTCATTTATTAGGCATAGCACTTATTCCTTCATGGATTGCTCTTTGTGGCCAAGGTACCGCGGGCAGTAACTTTTGTTAGAGCGCCAGTTTGAGTTTTTTTATTCTTTTTCAAACCAAACTCTCTCTCTCCCAAAAACACATAGCCGACGGATTTTACCTTTTCCACCATTGTTGAAGCTTCCAAAACCTTCAATCACTCAAATTAATTGATTCCAAGTTATGGGTTTCACTCATCCTTCATCTAACATCAATTAATTGTAAGTATTTTCTTTCAATTTCATCTATTTTGTTCTAGGGTTCATCCTTTCATAATTGGGGATTTGTAAAATTGAAATTGAATTAAAACCTTAATAGTAATGTGGGTTGACATGGTTATTTTACTATGATTCCTTAGGTTGATATTCATTAAGATTTCACTAAAACCCACTTGTAGAACAAATCCGAATTCAGGCTAAATGATTTTGGTTGAATGATGGATTTGAGATGAACCCATGAACAAGTAGGTAATGACATTGTTAATGCTTACCTAAAACCCTTGTTTTGAAAAACCAATGTTCTAATCCATTGTTGATCTAGCATAGATCATGTGTTCTTGGTTAATGATGGAATAGACACATTGTGAACATGAGAATGATATGGATTCAATCCTATGTTTGTCAAGAAATTGATATAACATATTCTTATATTTTTTATCTTTATTTTTTATTTTTCATATGAGTGATTGGAGAAATATTGTCTTGTGTTTGCATTTAGGTACTTAATCATGCCTTCTCAATATCAAAAAGATCATCAATTCACTAGAGATTATATGCCCTACATCTCTCAAACCTTTGTTTCCCTTACAACTCCAAAACGCTTTTCCATCCCTTTCCTCTCGTTGTTTCCATGAGGGTAGGATTGTAGATTCAAGAATAGCGGGAGATAATTATATCAACTCTATGTTCGAGCTTATTGGGTTTGATTGTTTGCTTTACATAGACGAGGTAATTTATCCCTTGTTTCTTCTTGAGTTCTTTAGTACTTACTCCATGCTTGAAATCAACGACCAAATCTTTATTCGTTTCTTGTTGAATGGTCAAATCATTCAATATTCCCTCGATGACTTTGGTGATATTCTTGGTTTGCCATTTGAAGGCACTTGTCGTTTCACGGATACGTGGAGACTAGATGCTCTCTTGGAGTCTAACGATAAACCTCCAAATGACACCATCGAAGTTGATCTAAATTTCATCCTTGAAATCATCACGAAAGAGCATAGTGGAAATGTTGTGAGAAGCCTTCATACAAATGTGCGAAATGTGAATAGGTATGAAGTGCTCTCAAGCGACCTTAAGGATTACATGCTCCAATGGGCAAACATCCTTAGGGAAAATGTGTTTTGTCTTGGTGGGAACCGAGATCATATCCCGGCTTGCATGGGGCATATGTTGTTTTGCCTGTTTACTTCCACCAAGTACAATCTTGCATATTACATCGCTCGACGTATTATTTATTCTCTTTCCAAACCCAAAACAAACGTCCCTTATGCTATGCTTCTTACTCGCCTCTTTAGAAGGGTTGGTCAAGATTTCCCTCAACTCGATCTTTCTCGCTTTCACCCGGTTCAACGGGTTATGATGCCTATTCAAGAGGCATATGAACGAAAGCCAAGAAGTGACCATGGTTCGAGAAAATCCGACCATCAAGAGCCGGATGAGGAGGACACCGATATGCCACCAAGTGATGGTGATGGCATCGGTCCTAGTTCTCATTTTGACTCTTCGAGTAACTCCCATCCATCCTCAAATCAATTCGAGGATGATTTTGAAGACTTAGCTCCTCCTCCTCACCCTTCTAGTGATGTTCCTGAAGATCTCAACATGGAGCATCTTTATCGTGAGAATCTTAGAACTCGGGGAGAATTACATGAACACCGAGTGGAGTCAAGAAAAGGATTCAAGTATTTGGGAAAGATGATCAAGGGTTTAGGAAAGAAAAGGAGGTGAAGACTTTGAAGTGGTGTCAAAGTTTGGATTTGATGGTTGAACATTTGGTTATTAACACTTTGGTTTAATTGTGTATTAACTTGTGATGCTTGTTTGGATTACCATTTATTTTGATCCTTAATGTTGCTTATGCAATAATGTTTGTGTTTTACATAGCATTGTGCATGCCTTATGATAGTTAGCTTATTAGATTATGATCTGTAGTTAACTTTGGCTTGTGAAACTTTTGGGAAAAAATCTGGGTTTATCAAAATCTGGGATGGGAACTCTTTGTAAACCCTCTGGTCGCGGTTCCATATCGACCCGCGGTTCCTTATCGATAAGGTACCGCCGGTCCTAGATAAGGAACCGCCGATCACTGTGCACGACAGCATCTTTGCTTTACACTGTTTTCTTAATTTTGTGTAAACCTTGCATGATTTTCAGTAATAAACTGCACATTTCCTAAACTAGGTTACCTAAATTCATTATTCACCTAAAATGATTTTAACCCATTACTAGTTTGGATCATCCCCTCACCCATTTAAACCCACCTTGTTTGCCATGTTCTTCACACATCAAACATACTTCCCTAAACCTTAAACCACCCTAATGAACCATGGTGTGTACCAAATCCTCAAACACTTCCAAGACCTCCACCCCAAGGAAAACACTCAAATTAAGGGTTAAGGTAGCTAAGCCTAACTTCCCACCTTTCCACACACCTAAGAATGAGATGGCTCCTATTCTCATTTCTTCATCACCTTCCCCACCTCTTGCACCATGCAAGACTTCATCCACCCATGGTACTAACCACTCCATTGGTTCTACCTCCTCTTCATTCAACTCAAGAATGAATGAGCTCTCTTCACCCTTCACTCCAAGTGCACCCTTGGAAGTGACCACACAACCCCAACCAATCCAAAGCATTCCTTTTGGGAATGACTTTGATGACACTTTGGTGACTTCACCATTTACCCCTCACAACTCACCCATTTCACCAACCTTAGAGAATTTACCTCCACACTCACCCATTTCCCCTCTAGGGAACATGCCTCCACTTTCAGCCACAACACCCTTGGAGAACTTGCCTCCTCCACCTCCACCCAACTCAAACATCCCAATTTCGGGTGTTCCATTTTCCCTCCTTTTGGGTGATCCTTACTATAGGTTTCAACAAACTCATGGTCCAAGTTGTCCATGTTGTCTCTACAACCACTACATCATCCATAACCTAAGGATGGATATGTATGGACTACATAGGAGGTTGCAAGAGTTCTTGCTTGCCTTGTTCTCCATGCCTCCTCCTAGGAGATGAATGATGGAGTTGTCTTAATAAGAGTTTTCAACAAAACCAAGCCTAAGAAAACTACTTATCTAGATTTTATGTTAAGCTAGCTATGTATTAGTTAGTTTTTTTATTTATCTTTGTACTTGCCTCCTTAATGAATGTTTCATGTTGTTGACTTATGGATTTAGCTTTGTGTGTTTCTATCCTTTTGTGCAGACTAATCAACTTTAATTTGAAATTAAAATTGAACCTAAATCTATCACAACCCCTAAACTTGACTAAAATTGGTTCAAAATGATATCTAAATTATTTTGTCACCCTTTGTCAAGACATTCTTTGTGAATGTGTTGCTTTATGCAACCCTAGCATATTTTGGTGCTAATAGAGGTAAAATTCCAAGATTTGCAACTTTTTGAAAAAGTCTTAGTTTTTCCCAAAACCCAGGAAAAACATGGTTTAAAGTCCACTGGACGCGGTTCCTTAAATTCTCGCGGTTCCTTAGCGATAAGGAACCGCTGGTCCCTATAAGGTACCGCGGCCAGTAAGTGGCTTTTGACGAATTTTTGGTCAAAACTTTTAAAACCCTATTCCCTGTCAAGATTCCTTGTTTACTCAAATTGACTAAACATTCCTTGACACTACACATTTTGTATTCAAATTCTTACCTTGATTACATTTTACTTATATCCCAACCTTGAGATTTCATTCTAACACCTTCCCAACCTTGAGAATTCATTCTCACATAACCTTGAGATATCATTCTCACACTCTCACAATGCCTAACTCCTACATTCCTAACCTTGACATTTCTTTGTCACAACCCCACTCACCCAAAGCTTCCTCATCCAAGCTTTCAAAGAAACCAAAAATCTCGGTTCGACCTATTTGGGTTAAGAAGAATGAACCATCTTCGTCCAAACCACCAAAAAACCCTACCTTCTCTCCAATCAAGTATTGGAATGAGACTTATACCATAAACCCCATCACCGGAGCTAAAGAAAATGTTCCACCACCACCACAATCCTTCCATACCCCTCAACTCAATGACCTTTCAACCTTCCCAAACCTCACAAGGCATTGTGAAAACATTCCCAAACCCATTACCCCACCACCACCAAACCCTAAGTTTGATGCCATACCCCCATCAAACGATTTTGTGTTGCATCATGGATCCTCGTGTGACTGTTGCCGATTTCAACAAATTAAACTTGTTCATGTGTATGAGAAGTTAAATTTTCTTGAATTCCTCCTCACTCGACCTCCTATTCAAGTTTTTGTTCCGATGGACAAAACTTCGAATGATGCATCGTCGTCTTTTTAGTTTTTTTTTCTTTTTTGCAATCTTGGAAAATATCACTATTAGACTAGCTTATGCTTAGTGGTTTCTTTTCCATATTTATTGCTTTTAGATACTCATATTAAGTGTATGACTATCTTCTTTGTTGTATCTTTTTTTTATGTAACCTTTGTGTTATTTGTGTACCATTTCATTAGTTCTATATTGAGTTGATCTTGGTTAATTTTTTACAATTGCTTATGGGTGATTCCATCAATTCTAAAGCTTTAACCCATTGACAAGCTTATCATCTTCATTGGATTGAAGTTTGATTTTGTTAATTACCTCTTTGGACATACTTAGCAAAATAATTGCTTCTAATTTGAGATTTCTTCTCTTTCTCCCTCTCAAGTTACTTAGTAGGTAGTGATCATATATACATTGGTGTTTCTTTCCTTTCTACTAACCTTTGTGTAGCATGTCACCTTAGCTCACAAACTTGGTGCCCCAAGCAAGGGGGAGCAACCACCAAGGGGGAGCTACTAGCAAAGTTCGATGTTCTTCAAAGACTTGTACTAACCTTTTTGCTACGACAAAGGGGGAGAAATGATAGTGATAAACTAGTTAATAATTCCATATTTTGTGTTTCTACGTAAATGAGTTTATCGTTTGTCGTAATCAAAAAGGAGAGATTGTTAATGCAAGTTATGCCTAAAAACATTATTAGTGTTAACTAATCTTTCTTAGTTTTGATCACAACAAACCATACAACACATTTAGTGTAAAACACAAAATGAATTATTTAATTAACACTATCATCAAGGTAATAATCATATCACTAACCTTTCTTAATCATACTTAGTGATCATCAAAATGATTATCCTTAAAACTCACTTTTGTTAATATGACAAAAGACTTCTTAATAAACTTTCTTTTTTAGAAAATGTTTTATTAAAAGGGAAAATGAAAATTTGAAAATAGCATATTCCAAATGCTGTTAGAATATCCTTTGAAGGTTTCAAATACCTCAGATATTCCCACCCCACTAAAAGACAAAAAACAGAGCGGAGTCTAGTGGCGGTACCTTAAGTACCTACGCGGTACCTTAGCGATATGGTACCGCGGGGTGAGATAAGGTACCGCGCACAGTAGCCGTTATAGATCCGTTATACTTTGTCTCCTTTAAATAGTGGGTCAAATCTCATTTTCCAGTAAGCCTCTTGGACGTTTTTCTCAGCCCTCTTTCTATTTTCTATAGCATAATCATTAGTAAATGATCACTTAAATTGTTAAGGATGTTTACATATGATTATCCTCTTGATCCCCTCCTTTACCATGTCCAATGAGAAGATCACTCTCTCACTAGTGTTGTGATAAAGATGAATCTATGAGCTAGTCATATTCATCATGATACCCTTTTTGTTTTAGGTCAATCCAATGTATTTATGAATACTTGGACTAGTTGTGTTCATCCAAGTTATTTGTGGATACTTGGATTTGTTGTGTACATCCATTGCATATGTGTTTGCTTGGATTTGTGTTGTGTAAATCCAAGCTACACGTGTGTACTTGGATAAGTCTAGTTGAGTTGTAATAGATTTGATTAGGAGTTCTCACTAAACTATAAAGTGATGTGGTTGTGTCTTGTGAGTTCTCACTAAACTTAAAAGTGATTAGTAGTTGTGTTGTGTGAAGTTCTCACTTAGCTTCAAAGTGAAGAGTCGTGAAGATTGGTTCTAGCTTTCGATTAGAACTCGACATCTAGCCTTGTGTCGTAAAATGGTGAAGTAGGCAACGTCGTGAAGATTGGTTCTACCTTAAGATTAGAACCC
The DNA here is from genome assembly GCA_025667525.1 of Glebionis coronaria. Taxonomy (NCBI): domain Eukaryota; kingdom Viridiplantae; phylum Streptophyta; class Magnoliopsida; order Asterales; family Asteraceae; genus Glebionis; species Glebionis coronaria. The sequence continues at coordinate 176,819,678 of CM046881.1, read as the reverse complement.
GACATCTAGCCTTGTGTCGTTAAATTGTGAAGTAGGCAACGTCGTGTAGATTGGTCCTAGCTAAAGATTAGGTCTCGACATTTAGCTTAGTGTCGGAAAATAATGTAAGCAACGATGTAAGGTTTTCTCCGCCGAAAAGGGAGCTTGTGGATATAGTGGAAATCTCGAGTAGGTGTACTCGAGGAGTGGAGTAGAAACGAGGATAGAGCCTCTGTAACACCCCCAAATTTATACAACACAGTACAGCGGAAGACTAGTTGGTGTTACGGGATAGCACATTACTCACATCATAGACAACGCATAAAATTCCGCGTCGTTTATTTATAAATCATTTACATTCATAATTATCAAAGTTACATCGGTCCCAAGTCATTACATTTCATACAAAGTTTTACAAAATATTTGAATGGAAAATATTGTTTAAGTGCGGGCCATGAATTCTTGTCTTCTTCCCGAGAATTACCTTCAAGTACCTGAGATAAAACATGTTAAAAGAAAAGGTCAACGATAACGCCGAGTGAATTCATAGAGTTTAATAAAATCCATCAATATAATATCAGTATAAAATTATTACTGAAAATCATTTTGTGCAAATCATTTTAATAGGCCATAAAATAGCCAAAGTCATTTTATACAAATCTTTATCGAAAATCATAATATAGGCATTTGCCTTAAAAATCGTTATACGAATCATTATCGTTAAAAACACCATACAATACGTTTTTGCAACGCTGTATAGATTAAATAAAACCATTATATTAATATGGTTATAAAAAGCCTTAAAAATCATTATACGAGCCAATGTCGTAAAAACGTCATACAATACGTCTTACGACGTTGTATGAAAATAAAACCGTTATATGAATATGGTTATGAAAACCAAAATACAAACATAATATCAATAGTATGACCCTGTATTGCTAGTCAGGCAATACATCGTAATTCGAAGCGTCTAATATTATTTTGTTAACTTTGGATTATTATAAGCCGCATGACATTGTTACCTTACTAAACCAAAACGGGTAGCTAACCCGATACCAATTTTGCCCATCTATAGTAGCGTGTCGTCACAAAGGTCACGCTATTAGAAATATTCTCATACATAAATTCGCTTACCAATCAATGTGGCACGACGGGGATCAACCGTCAAGGCGCGAACTGGGGTGATCGTCCCCAAATAGTACTATCAAATGCATAAGCGTCTACCAACTCCCGGTAGTTCACAATTCATGCTAATGGGACTTTTAGTGACATAACCTAACTTTAATAATCCATTTAATTTCATCTATCGGGTCCATTAATCATTTATCGGGTCATACAATCGGGTCATTCAATCATTCGGGTCCAAAATCAATAAACAAACAATCAGGACAAATGGTGTCCTAAGTTTATAAAAACTAACATGTTATCTCCCTCGCGGGTTTATAAAGCATTTATAAAACATTTAAAAGAGTGCGAGGCTATGAACTCACGTTGATGTGGGAAGGCGGGTTGTCGGCAATTTGGACGTACGGTACGTGCTTCAATAACGGAAACCTAGACAAATAATACTCGGTCTTAGACTCATGTCCAATGACTTTATAAAAATATCAATTATGTATACATATGATGATTATATATATATGATGATCAAGTGGGTTTACATATTCTCGTTTACTCATTTTAGTGTTATGTCGATAACTTTTATACTAGTTTTCCCGTCTTACCTATTTACGTGTTTTAGGTCCAACAAGCTTATTATAAGTTATTTAACTTATTTTAATCCATTTTGTACTTTTATTATCAGTACATACACTTTCAAGTTGGACCCAAATGGGTTAAGCCCAATAAGTTCTTTTTACAAGTTTTCATCTTATTTGTTCCAATTATTAGTCCAAGTATTAGTCCAATATGTTTACTTAGCTCGTTAATGTCCGTATGCCCTAAAGTTCGGGTTTTATCGGTTTTTACTTGTTATACATGTCTATATATCAGTATATAAGTTTTATAAAATTTTCATTAGACGGGTCCAACCATCTAAGTTTTATTTAACAAAAACGTTAATTTTACGGCAATAGCCGAAAAAGTCGTAAAAATCATATTTATAGTTTTTATTACTTATAAACATTATTTCACCACCATTTATATAATTTATCCATTTGATTAACCTTATATATATATTTATATAAATAAGTTTTATAAGTTAGTGGGTTTTTATTTTACATTTTATATATTAAAATGTGAGTGCTTATATAATAGTATTATTCTTTAATTTCCAAAAATCTGATTTTTAACTTCATCTTCACCAAAACTGCCATATCTTGAGTTCTACATGGAGATAGAAGCTCAAATTTTTATCACATAAACTAAATGATATGTGCTACATTTAACTCTTCTATAGCTACTGTTGAATCATTTTCTACATATTTTCTAAAAATCGTCCAAAACAGTAACTTCAGATTTATACCCTAAACTTGTTTTGATCATATCTCACTCATTATTTTGATTCCGTTGCATGGCCAACTCTCACATGTGTACAAGACCCATAGCTTACTGTAAATCCATCCTACTTCATCATTTTATCAGTTCATGACTTGGTTCTTTACTGTTTTATACAGCCATGTAAATTAATCAAGATTTTAACCTTGTTTCATATGGTTTTTCACCTTTTTATCCATGATTATCAACAACAAATCCCCACATAACATTTTTATCATCATATAATCATCATAAATATATACAATAGGAAATAAAATACATGTTTACATAATCAAAATAACAAGAAGATGAGGAGGACAATCTTTATACCACCAAGTTGATGTTGGTTGTGTTGAAAACATGGAATTTGATGGAGAAACTTGTGATGCACCAAGACCATCTTCATGACCACCATGCTTCATGAACTCCTTGTGGACAATCAGCCCCAAGACACCATGAATACTCCTCCTTGGATGTTATAAGCACCACCAATCAATAGGGTTTCAAGAGAGCTTCAACATATATGTAAATAACATAGGCTTTGTGGTTGAATCAAGATCAAAGGTGGTGTTTGATGGTGGAGTAGGGACGGCCAAAATGGGAGGAGAAGAGAGAGTTGTAGCTAGTTTGCATGAGTAAAATGAAAGCAAATGGTTTGCTTGGTGGTTTTGTGTGTTGGTTAGCTTAAGATGTAAGCTTGATGACATGTGTAAGGCTTTGTTAGCTACACTTGACACATCAAGTGTTAAGTTGCTAACTTAGGCCGGTTTTGGGAGTGGGGTGGGACAAGTGTCCCACTTGTCTCATCCCATTTATTTACGGGTACTCCTCGATTCTAGTTTCCTCGATTTGCGTGCCCTCGGGTCGTTTTACGAAAAACGTTTTTATAAATTATGAATCAACGTCACAAAACGAATCCAATAAAAATTGTTTCATCAAAAACGGAGTTCGAAAACGTAAATACGTAATCCTAAGGTTTCCGGTTTAGTCGTAAAGGACGTTAAAATAAAATCGTAAGTCCTAATCTCTTCTCGTAAATTTGTGAGTTTATGAACTAACACAAATCTAAAACTCCAAAATAATATTTACGGATAAATTTATTTTCTGAATTGTCGGACTGTCACCAAAGACGGTGTATGTAAACGTAAGCACGTAACGTAGAATCCTCCGGTTTAAACGTAGTCGATGCTATTTCAAGACGTAAATCCAAATTTCTTCCCAAAAATAAGTGAGTTCATATTGTATCATTAAAATAATATTTTCAAATAAATATTGAGAATAAAATATCAATCATAAATTGACGGATTGTCACAGCATTTACCCCTAAACAGGATCTTTGTCCTCAAAGATCATCTTACCTTACTACTCGCTTCTTATAGAGTTAAAGCCATGTGGGTATTTCCTCCACATTCGATCTTTTCTCACAAGTGTAATTCATTATAATACGCGAGTTTCATCAAACATAACTACGGGAATAAGATCAGGCTTAATGTTGACTTACTTTCTCTATCCATGATGTACACGGGTTTTTGATGAATGCAACTTTTCGCCGATCTAAGCTTTACTAAGAACTATCAGATTTTCACTTGATAGATATTCCATCAAGTTCGATTTACGAAACATAATTCACGCAGTCTTTGAAGTCCTAGGGTAGATCCAGCTTATATGCCTTTCAATCCCAACTTTTACATCCTCTCAATGGTCCCAAACAACGGGGACTTATATCCCATGATTTGTCAGATCATGAATTCATTTTTCCAAGTTTAAAATTTTGTGGCATAACTTCGCTACCCATTTGGCACTTCAAGGTCTATATTTCACATTCACATAACCTCTTGCCCACTATCGGCAGTTAATAATCAAATCCTAATTTCAACAATCATTTCAGATTTCGCGGGTCGGGTATTCTGCAAGGATAGGTTCGCCATCATAGGAAACCTTAAACCTAAAAGACATGTCCAACTCACAATGGGTGTATGTCGGATGTCTTCATCTCAACTCCTGCTTACAAATGCTCTAAGATTCAGATCCTAACAAGATTCGATCTCGATCCTAATACGATAATTATTATTGATAATCTCTCCAAAGGAAAACGATTATACGGTCTATAACCAAAGGTCAATCATTCAAACATAGAACAGTGCTTATAGTATTTTGTATCGTTACTTTACCTCGTCCCTTCGATTGGGGTGGTACATAGTACTCTCATCAAGGTTCGTTCTCAATAATTTCTGAGCAAATCTCTAGAAATTCGATGCGAAGCGAGGATCTTGATATATAGATGATCGATACAGGCACACTATGTTTATATAACTTCCTTTAAATAAAAGAGTCTATTTCTTTATCAAGATTCTATCATTAACGAGAATGATATTAGCAGATTTGGTCAGTCTGTCGACGATGACCCAAATCGAATCAAATTCAGATGATGACCTTTGCAATAGCTAAACGTTTACTAATGTATGAGGCGATTTCTGCCTTCATAATTGCCATCAGTACAACTTCTTCAGAAAAAGATACTTTTAGTCATAAATGACATAAATAGAATACTTATACTTACACGATTCCAATATAACTACATCTCATAATTCTTCATATTTAGACAATCACATGTGGTCTTTAAAACATTTAACGCTATTGGTTTCTCTATTTTAATGGTTCACACTAGACGCGAACCTCTTTTTATTATCTATATTATCTCTTTTTACAATCATCGGCTATATTTTAAATTGTTCGGCAATTTTATTTTGCACCTCCATTATTATGGAACATGTTTTAATTGGTCCTTTATCTTTTCTACATAATGCGTCGGCATCTATATGCACCTCTCATGATGATATAATTATCATGTCCATAATTTACTCAGATATTCTTTCTATATTATGCGTCAGTAATTACGTTCACTTTCTCCTGATGAAATAAATATCATAACTGTATTTATTCAAAATTCTTTCTTCATATCTTCTATGTTTTAGTTTCGTCTCATCTATCATTTTTTATCAGTTTCTCTTATTCCGACGTCTAAAGCGTCGATAATTATTACAACTTATTAAATAAATATTTAATTTTTATGAAACGTAACCACAAAAAGTTTTTAAATTTTCTCAGTTTGTCCAATTATATAAAGGTGTTCAAAATAAAATTTGAATTTAATTAACACGATTTTTGTTGATTTATCGAAAATAATTAGTAGGATTCATAAATGTTCGAAAAATCTTTGTTTATATCTTGGTCAAAATTTTCTTAGTTTGAAAAGCAAAAATTGTCGTTTTAAGTTTTCAGGTTATGGTATAAATTGTTATACTCAATCCTTCTTAAGTTATCTTGAGGTATACACAAATATTTACCCCTAAACAGAAGTTTAGTTAAATGGTTTGTGTATAAGGGAATAGTCCCTTATAAATCCTTTGTTAAAATATTCGTCAAAACATATTTCCATTTCTTTTTGATAAAATCCAAAGTCTTAAAAGGGCTCTTAGTTTTTATAGAGTCAATTTATATTCCATTATCCTTTTAGTCACATAGTCAAATCATGTAAAGGTTCAAGTCTTTAATCACGTGTTAATTATTCAAGGTTCAGGTTTACACTGTTCGGCCAATTCAGGGCAATCTATAAATGATTATTAACTCATTCTTATACTTACAAACAAACAAATGGTCCTTAATGATCACGAGCATGAATTTATCAAATTACAGCCTACACACGAGATTCACCAAATTTATGAATACTACATGTGCATTAGTCAATCCAAACGACATCACGTGAAACTCATAATGTTCATTACAAGTACCGGATGTAGTGATTGGAATACATAATCTCTTTCGCAGATGCGAAGTTGATGATAACCATGCTATGGATCAAATTTGCTAGAACCTTGTAAATGATCGAACAATTCTTCCATTTCGAGTTATGGATATCGTTTTCGATTGTCAATTTACTCAGTCACAGTAATCTATAAATATAAGGAAAGATAACACCATAGCTCTTCAGGATGACAGGCTTGGTATAATAAAATCTTTCTCCGACAACTTTCTCAGTTGTACGGTAATTCCTTTAATTCAGATGGTGCTGACGTACAGTGCACAAGCCACAGGTGCAGCACCGGGAATATAATCAATACCAATTTCAACTTGCCTTAATGGCGAAAGTCTAGGTAATTCACCAACAAATACCTCCTAAAGTTTCAGATAAGATAAACATCTTTTAATAAATTCATATTATGTTCTTTCTAGATTATAATATCTATGACTAATTCACAACCAATCACAATATAATTTCAAGTCTAAATACAGGATATGGTCATCCATCAAGAATTATTTAGTTCACTTTTGATAATCAACATCTTATCTTTTAGGGGAATTCAATTCTAGTTCCCGTCAATTAAGACAATGTCGTCATGTCATAATCAATCAATCCATTCTACTGGCATTTCCAACTTTCCAGTTTTATTGCCGTCGATAAGATGTGAACTTCTCAAAAGACTAATAATAACTCATAATCCTTCACAAATTCAAGGATATATGGAGACACAACTACCATTAAAAGAGTAAGGTCAACTCGTAATTTAAGCGAGAGAATTTCAAATCAGGTACAGATGAAAACATTTAACGAATATAAATATATCCCATGTTTTCATAATTTGAGTACGCATTCGAAAGCTCCTCAGATCGTTACCCAGGTCATTCAAATGATATCAAATCATAAGAAATGATAAGAACGTCAATACATCCAGTCGGGTATCAACACTCGGTAATGAAATACTTTCCCTAAGAATCTCACTACGGGAGAACTGGACAAGTAAGAATTGTCAATTGTCAAATAAGACAATTTCCACAGATGAGTAAATTCGGCTCAGAAGAATAGATGCTACAGGCACATATGTAGGTGTCCCTAACATTATGTCCTTATTTTTCACTTCTTGCAGATCTCATTAAAATTTAATCTTTCACAATCCTCAAAGAAAATGTAGTGTTTATTCATTAGTTTTATGGTGACTACTAATCAGTCTTGCATAGTCCATTCCAAATTGTATGTAGGCGCGCAACTATATACAATTTCAAGATCAACGATGCAATACTCAGTTCGTCAAAATTTTATCATCGTGTATATAATAAAAACATTTTCATGCTTAATTCTTAAATAAGAATCAAGTATAAATTTACAAAGATTTTCCATGTTATGAAAACAATTAAGTTTTCCAAAGCGTTTCATAAACAACTTCCTTTTAATATCAATCACTTATAGATCTCACTTTAAATAATCCTTATTGTGATGAAAATTAAATTTTCTCAAAGGATACCGTTTTGACTTATAAAAACAATGAGTGATCTGCACAAGAGTGATGAAAGCTTGTTCACCAAGAATTAACTACGATATGATAGGAAATGAGCTTAGCCAAATAATCATGAGGTTCATGACTTCGATGGCACTCAGGAATACAAAGAGATTAATCCACAACGTAACTCAAATCAAGATGAGTACTTGTTCAATGGTTGCATCACTAATGCGAACATTAGGATGAAGCAATAGAAGATAGATAACATCGATACGTGTAGAATTTAGCAATCAAAGGTAGTCTTTTCATTAATCACAAACAAGTTTAAATTGTACCGTAACACATTACGCGTCACTATGTCATACAATTCTCAGGACTCATCCTACCAACTGATATCTCAGTTAAGTTAGGGATTTTTAAAAGATACCACAATGAATACTAATCTACAAGAGTCATTAGGTGTTCCACATGTCCCAGAAGATCCATCGGTCTCAATTCAGAAGAAGATTTCTTCAATTTATTTCTTGGACACTGGGCATCCTCGTCAGTGGACAATGGCCTAGGAACAGCCCTTAACACAAACTAACAATCAATTAAAACCTTATAATTCAATCACAAAACTTAACGATTTCCTCTTATCAATCTCATATTCCATTCAAGTTAAATTTTTCTTTATTCAAGTTTCAATCAACTTATACTCAATGTGATATTCTACCTCATTCTCCAACACTTACAACCTTATTCTTCGGCCTTGTAAAGGCAATACAATCTCAATATGAATCAACACTTAATTTCCAATCCTATTAGCTCTTACAACAACAATTATCAAATGAGTCATTAATATAAAATGACTTGATCATTCAACTAGACTTCTCGGAAAGGTATTAGTGGCATGAGGCTTTTGGGTAATGGTTCCAATAACAGCCTCAAGTGCAACATTCACCCTTTCGATTTCAAATTTAAGAATTGGATGACAACGAATCAGATGACATCTTTCTAGGTGGTAACGTTTTGTCAAACTCCACTCTATAAGGAAAGATCGTCATGACATTGATATCAGATTTAATATCGCCAATTCTTCTTTAATATCACGATCAACTACTATCTACATTTCTACGAATATCAACCATTTGTTGGGATCATAAATATCCACAACTTGGTTTAGATCTAGGATAGCTAGAATTCCTACGAGAATAGCTTCGATTAATTTACTAGGGGATTTAGGGTTTCTTGTGACAATCGACGTCGTATAAATACCTCGTATAAAAATCAAAATAATCATCAAACAATCATGTAATAAAATTACATCATATATATATATATATATATAATCCAAGTTATATATATATTAAAATAACACTTCTCAGTCTGGCCTTGTCGGTAACTCGGGAATTCTTCGGCACCGTTATAGTCAAAAGATTTTTAGACATTTTTAGAAAAATGTTTATAGTTAAAAGATTTTGAAAAGTTTTATTCAAAACCTTAGTTTTAAAAATCTTTCGTTCTCTATAACGAGAGCTCTGGTACCAAACTGTAACACCCCCAAATTTATACAACACAGTACAGCGGAAGACTAGTTGGTGTTACGGGATAGCACATTACTCACATCATAGAAAACGCATAAAATTTCGCGTCGTTTATTTATAAATCATTTCCATTCATAGTAATCAAAGTTACATTGGTCCCAAGTCATTACATTTCATACAAAGTTTTACAAAATATTTGAATGGAAAATATTGTTTAAGTGCGGGCCATGAATTCTTGTCGTCTTCCCGAGAATTACCTTCAAGTACCTGAGATAAAACATGTTAAAAGAAAAGGTCAGCCATAACGCCGAGTGAATTCATAGAGTTTAATAAAATCCATCAATATAATATCAGTATAAAATTATTACTGAAAATCATTTTGTGCAAATCATTTTAATAGGCCATAAAATAGCCAAAGTCATTTTATACAAATCTTTATCGAAAATCATAATATAGGCATTTGCCTTAAAAATCGTTATACGAATCATTATCGTTAAAAACACCATACAATACGTTTTTGCAACGTTGTATAGATTAAATAAAACCATTATATTAATATGGTTATAAAAAGCCTTAAAAATCATTATACGAGCCAATGTCGTAAAAACGTCATACAATACGTCTTACGACGTTGTATGAAAATAAAACCGTTATATGAGTATGGTTATGAAAACCAAAATACAAACATAATATCAATAGTATGACCCTGTATTGCTAGTCAGGCAATACATCGTAATTCGAAGCGTCTAATATTATTTTGTTAACTTTGGATTATTATAAGCCGCATGACATTGTTACCTTACTAAACCAAAACGGGTAGCTAACCCGATACCAATTTTGCCCATCTATAGTAGCGTGTCGTCACAAAGGTCACGCTATTGGAAATCTTCTCATACATAAATTCGCTTACCAATCAATGTGGCACGACGGGGATCAACCGTCAAGGCGCGAACTGGGGTGATCGTCCCCAAATAGTACTATCAAATGCATAAGCGTCTACCAACTCCCGGTAGTTCACAATTCATGCTAATGGGACTTTTAGTGACATAACCTAACTTTAATAATCCATTTAATTTCATCTATCGGGTCCATTAATCATTTATCGGGTCATACAATCGGGTCATTCAATCATTCGGGTCCAAAATCAATAAACAAACAATCAGGACAAATGGTGTCCTAAGTTTATAAAAACTAACATTTTATCTCCCTCGCGGGTTTATAAAGCATTTATAAAACATTTAAAAGAGTGCGAGGCTATGAACTCACGTTGATGTGGGAAGGCGGGTTGTCGGCAATTTGGACGTACGGTACGTGCTTCAATCACGGAAACCTAGACAAATAATACTCGGTCTTAGACTCATGTCCAATGACTTTATAAAAATATCAATTATGTATACATATGATGATTATATATATATGATGATCAAGTGGGTTTACATATTCTCATTTACTCATTTTAGTGTTATGTCGATAACTTTTATACTAGTTTTCCCGTCTTACCTATTTACGTGTTTTAGGTCCAACAAGCTTATTATAAGTTATTTAACTTATTTTAATCCATTTTGTACTTTTATTATCAGTACATACACTTTCAAGTTGGGCCCAAATGGGTTAAGCCCAATAATTTCTTTTTACAAGTTTTCATCTTATTTATTCCAATTATTAGTCCAAGTATTAGTCCAATATGTTTACTTAGCTCGTTAATGTCCGTATGCCCTAAAGTTCGGGTTTTATCGGTTTTTACTTGTTATACATGTCTATATATCAGTATATAAGTTTTATAAAGTTTTCATTAGACGGGTCCAACCATCTAAGTTTTATTTAACAAAAACGTTAATTTTACGGCAATACCCGAAAAAGTCGTAAAAATCATATTTATAGTTTTTATCACTTATAAACATTATTTCACCACCATTTATATAATTTATCCATTTGATTAACCTTATATATATATATTTATATAAATAAGTTTTATAAGTTAGTGGGTTTTTATTTTACATTTTATATATTAAAATGTGAGTGCTTATATAATAGTATTATTCTTTAATTTCCAAAAATCTGATTTTTAACTTCATCTTCACCAAAACTGCCATATCTTGAGTTCTACATGGAGATAGAAGCTCAAATTTTTATCACATAAACTACATGATATGTGATACATTTAACTCTCTTATAGCTACTGTTGAATCATCTTCTAAATATTTTCTAAAAATCGTCCAAAACAGTAACTTCAGATTTATACCCTAAACTTGTTTTGATCATATCTCACTCATTATTTTGATTCCATTGCATGGCCAACTCTCACATGTGTACAAGACCCATAGCTTAATGTAAATCCATCCTAATTCATCATTTTATCAGTTCATAACTTGGTTCTTTACTGTTTTATACAGCCATGTAAATTAATCAAGATTTTAACCTTGTTTCATATGGTTTTTCACCTTTTTATCCATGATTATCAACAACAAATCCCCACATAACATTTTTATTAGCATATAATCATCATAAATATATACAATAGGAAATAAAATACATGTTTACATAATCAAAATAACAAGAAGATGAGGAGGACAATCTTTATACCACCAAGTTGATGTTGGTTGTGTTGAAAACATGGAATTTGATGGAGAAACTTGTGATGCACCAAGACCATCTTCATGACCACCATGCTTCATGAACTCCTTGTGGATAATCAGCCCCAAGACACCATGAATACTCCTCCTTGGATGTTATAAGCACCACCAATCAATAGAGTTTCAAGAGAGCTTCAACATATATGTAAATAACATAGGCTTTGTGGTTGAATCAAGATCAAAGGTGGTGTTTGATGGTGGAGTAGGGACGGCCAAAATGGGAGGAGAAGAGAGAGTTGTAGCTAGTTTGCATGAGTAAAATGAAAGCAAATGGTTTGCTTGGTGGTTTTGTGTGTTGGTTAGCTTAAGATGTAAGCTTGATGACATGTGTAAGGCTTTGTTAGCTACACTTGACACATCAAGTGTTAAGTTGCTAACTTAGGCCGGTTTTGGGAGTGGGGTGGGACAAGTGTCCCACTTGTCTCATCCCATTTATTTACGGGTACTCATCGATTCTAGTTTCCTCGATTTGCGTGCCCTCGGGTCGTTTTACGAAAAACGTTTTTATAAATTATGAATCAACGTCACAAAACGAATCCAATAAAAATTGTTTCATCAAAAACGGAGTTCGAAAACGTAAATACGTAATCCTAAGGTTTCCGGTTTAGTCGTAAAGGACGTTAAAATAAAATCGTAAGTCCTAATCTCTTCTCGTAAATTTGTGAGTTTATGAACTAACACAAATTTAAAACTCCAAAATAATATTTACGGATAAATTTATTTTCTGAATTGTCGGACTGTCACCAAAGACGGTGTATGTAAACGTAAGCACGTAACGTAGAATCCTCCGGTTTAAACGTAGTCGATGCTATTTCAAGACGTAAATCCAAATTTCTTCCCAAAAATAAGTGAGTTCATATTGTATCATTAAAATAATATTTTCAAATAAATATTGAGAATAAAATATCAATCATAAATTGACGGATTGTCACAGCCTCGTTGTCGAAACACTATAAATCTTGGTGTCTTCCTACTAGGTTGTCTCTTTCCTTACTCTTTACTTATTTCATTATCATTATACTTACCTAATATCCTTGCTAGTGCATTTGAATTGAACCTAATCATTATGCAACTTAGTCTTAAGTAAAAGATAGTTTTGATACAAACCAAATTGAAAGTAATTTTAATTTGGTCACCAATCGACGAGAAACTATTCAACCCCCCCCCCCCCCCTTCTAGTTTCTACAAAGAGGGTGTTTGGGACTGCTGATAACGACAAAGATGTGTTAGCATGCGGGTTATAGCTTAGGGTAATATTTCCACCGATAGTGTAATATTTCCACCGTTAGTTGTAATATTACCACTGACCATTTATAACTTGCCACCGTTAGTGTTAAACTACAAACTTACCACTGCCAGTTGTTGTATTAACAAAGTTACCACTGTTAGCTTAACAGTTCCTATTGTTAGCTATACAATTACCACTGGCAGCCTAATCTAGCCACTGTTTCCATATTGTACCCACTGTTTTTACACGAATGACTATCTTAATAGCTTCGGATTAAAAATATTATATTTTTACTAAGGGAAACATGTTTTAAACCAGGATTAATTAATAATAAATTTCTTATTAATTATTTTTGGAATCTAACAAATTATTTAATAAACTTAATAATTTATTTACAAAGACTACAATATAGTATAGGTTTATAAACATCGGGGGGTACGTGGAAACATGAATGGACAACATGCACACTTAACCATCATCATAACAGTATTAATTAAATATATTGTGATAACAAAAATAAGCATACGACCAATTAAACTGCATGCATTTATTATTTATGCATATACTGAGACGTACTTAATTACTTAGGTATTCGATGTACTATGTGCTTTGTGATTGTATACTTGATCATCCTCGAGCTGTATTATACAGGTGAGTTCATAGCCTCGCATTTTAAATCTTTTTATGATTTTTCAAACCCGCGAGGGGGAGACATGCTATTAAATAACTGTAACATGTTTGACAAATATGATTATAATTTAATTCATAGAATACTAATTGAACTGTAACCTGTTTAACAATATGACTATAATTTATTTATAGAATGTAAGTTGAACTGTGGCCTGTTTTGACAGTATGATTGATGGATATTTAGTTTATAGAACGTAAATTGAACTGTAATCTGTTTAAACAATAGGATAGATATTTATTCTATAGAACGCAAATTGAATGGTACTCTTAATTACGATTGCCTATTGTAGAAACTTTTATATTATGGGAAATTGCCCGAATGTTATAAATAGATCTATTTGGGATTGACCATCCCCATCTGGGTGAGTCATGCTCACCGTGCCTTGGCCGGGCCAACAGATGTATACCAGGTTGGAACTAGGTTTGGGTGTCTTTTTGTAGGACACTACGTTCTCATCTGTTGAGAACTATGGAAGGTTAAGCTTCAGTTTCAAGTAATAGAAAATGTAATTATCTTTTGTATAAATGCTTTGTGCATTGCTACTATCTATAAGGTTTGCGTTACTAAACTTAATCATATACTACTTAGCAAATACTGTAATGGAAATATTGGAAATATTAAACCTTATTATTTTACACTGCTTAGTAAAATACTGTAATGGAAGTATTAGATATACTAAACTTGATTATTTTACACTGTTTAGTAAAATACTGTAATGGAAGTATTAGATATACTAAAATTGATTATTTTACACTGTTTAGTAAAATATTGTTATGGAAGTATTAGATATACTAAACATTATTATTTTACACTACTTAGTAAAATACTGTAATGGAAATATTGGATATGCTAAACTTGCTTATTTTACACTGCTTAGTAAAATCCTGAAATGGAAATATAGGAAATACTAAACCTAATCTTGCACTGCCTAATGAAACTTACTGAACTTGATTTTATACTGCTTAGTACATTAAGGAATGGAATAATTGGAAACTTTAAATTTGACTTTCATATCAAATACTGAACAACACCATGTAAGACAACTTATAATCCTAAACTATGATTTTACAAAACTCTATGAATTCACGAACCTTATGTTGACTGTTTTAAGCATATTTTTCCCAGGTTATAATGCAAGATTAATTGAGCATGGATTGAGCATCATTTAGGAGCATAAAAATGACGGGGGATTTATCTTTTACTGGGATATTTATAACAAACGATATTCAACGATTTGAACGATTGTACCAAGATAATGTTTACATCAATTGTATTTCAAAAATCATGTAATTATGATCTGAGCTTTGTAAGCTATTTGCTCATCGGTTCGCCACTGTGATACCCGCTTTATGGGGGTGTTACATAGAATGGTATCAGAGCTTCAGTTATAGCGAACCAGATAAATTTTTAAATAAAATAAGAATAAAAATATTTTTCTTTTATTTAAAAGCTGGACTATAACTTTACAAAAATCTTTTGGGGATTTTGTTTGGGACATACTTAGAAAGCATATATCATAGAGAGCATGCATAACTATATGATTCAAGTGCACATTCATTATTCTATGCATTTATATTTGTAGATGGTATTAGATGATAACTCTGTACGTATTTACGTATTATGACTATTTAATATTTATTATAGAAATATTAAAATACTCAAGTTATTTAAATGGAACAAATGAACATGTCATGTTAAGTAGGGAGCTTTACTAAAGATGTCTCATCTCGATATTACGTTTTGACTGAGTAGTTGGGTTTCTCGATTTAAAGTGCCCTCGCTCCTCAAACGTTTATAGAATGGCTTCTGAAGTATGATGGCCCGAACAATGCATCATAACCACGAACAATCTAATACATAACGAAACCTTGGAATTATTTAAATGAAAATTTAAATAAACTTTGGAAACATTTGGAAACCTAACAGAATCTCTAGAACTCATTAGAAAATCTAAGAAGATTTTTTTTAAGTCTCTAAAAATCTAAATAGATCTATTTGTTTTATTAAATCTGTGGAAAAATCTAAATTGATTTTTTATAAAAATCTAACTGAATATTATTCGTCTTGCAAAATCTTAGGGGGGAATCTAAACTAGATTTTTTATAAATCTTTGGTAAACTTAATTAGTTATAAATATTGAAAAATCTAATAAAATGTTGGGGAAAATCTAAAATTAGATTTTATAAATTTTTCTTTGGAGATATAGACTTAATCTTTAAGAACCAGTAATAAGCTTGTAAGGTTCCATAAACTTCACACCTAGATAAATGGTTAAGTATTATTAACGGACTAGTTAAGCCCATGCAATAATATCCCAAAACTTGAATAAGCCCAATACAATATAGCTGAACCATTAACTAAGCCCATTAGGCTATCTAATGCCTAGTAAGCCCACTTAGCAAACCTTGAATTATTAATGGACTAAAATATGCTTAGGCCCATTAGGAAGCCCATTAGGCCCATTTATTGTCTTATGGACCTATGTAGTAAAACTCGTAACATTGATGGATCTAAAGATGTAATTAGGCCCATTAAGAAGTCCTTAGCTTAAAAATTGTTAATGGATGACGTAAGCTCAGTAAGGGTTTGGGAAGCCCATTAGCTCTTTTAGTACACTTAATTAGCTCACTTAGTGATGTTATACTTGAATAAAGTTTTTATACCAGAAA
The DNA here is from genome assembly GCA_025667525.1 of Glebionis coronaria. Taxonomy (NCBI): domain Eukaryota; kingdom Viridiplantae; phylum Streptophyta; class Magnoliopsida; order Asterales; family Asteraceae; genus Glebionis; species Glebionis coronaria. The sequence goes on along the minus strand of CM046881.1, from coordinate 176,803,198 downwards.
TAAATTATAAAAACTTTTAGACTAATAACGTTAGTTTATAAGACTTATGGATTAAAACCGTGACACTTGAAACTTGTCTTGATAAAACAGAAATTACAAGGACTAATATTGTAAATATTTGAAAGTCTAGGGATTATTAAGTGCCATTCGTGACTTATTATACCTTAGGGACCACTTTTGTAAATTCTTGGAAGTTAAGTTGTCATTTTATGACTCTAAGGACTAATGATGTAATCAGCCGAAACATTTAGGAGCTCTAGGGATTATTCTCGCCACTAAATGAATGATATAAAACCTAGTTTTAACTAGAGGGACTATTTTTCACCGTATCCTGAAAATACTAGAAGCCCTAAGGACTAAAACTGTTTAAGAACCGGAAAGTATACATTTGGTAAAATATAGAGGGACTTGTTTTGCCAATAACCGAACACTTAAGCAAACCCTAGAACCCTTATTTCATTTAATGTATTAAAACTTGAGCGAATCCTAAACTAAATGGACTAGAACCGTCAATTTCTTTTTGAAACTTGTAAACAAAGGGTTATTATTTAACTTGCGAAAACTTTGGGGACATTAGATTAAAAGTAATAGAGTGTTATTATATTTATAAACAGTTCATATAATTTATATATGAAACTTAATGTACCTAGTTTATAAAAGTAAAATACTATAATTATAAGTAAATTACCTTTACTTAAACGATATTATTAATAACAAATTTAAATGGAAGTTATTAATACTTGTACAACGATGTATTTAACTAAAATACAGTAACGTAAATGAACTGCCTAAAAACGAGTGGATATCATAATGAAATCCAAATAAATCCTAAAAATCTTATACTAAGATTTTTAAAATCCTACACGATCGATGGCAAATCAGTTTAAGCTTATATGCTGATTAATTTATTATTATTAATTGATAACTATTATAATATAGCCTTATTATAAGTCCCTGATTGAACCGTTTTGGTTTTATAAACCATTGTACACAATGACTCTAGAACATAATTATTACAACCTTCGTATAATCTCACGAAGTGTTATTTTCCTACTTGAGCATACTATCTTTACATAGTTATTCGGTGACTAGGAACCGGTTAGTCTATTTTGACTACTAGGATAACTGATAGGCCACTTAATGAAAACGGATTGACAACAACAGTACATGTTGGATCATTTAAAAACAGACTAGGGAGCATTATCTCGTGTGCTACATTTTATTAAATGTTTTAACTTGTTGTTATGTGTATATATATACCTTATTAGAAGGAATTATATGATACAATACCTATGCTTATGATTGTAATATATTATTATATTATATTATATATGAACTCCTTGTTTGATGCGTACTCTTGCGCACGTTACCGCGTGTCAACATGTATTTTCTCTCGCTTATGATTTTGTACGTATATCTACGGAACAAGACTTATTAACGACTCATATACGTTTGCTTTTAATAATATCATATGGTATTATTTGGATAGGTTTGCATCTTTAAATGATGCGGTGGAACCCAAAATCAAGGTACTGATGATCCTATATTTTACATATGGGACCTGAGTTTCTTGATCCTAAGTTAATTATGATTTCGTCTCAAGACGGTATGGGACGTCTAAAGGTGAAATCATAAGTCACCGGACCATAAGTTTATTTATAATTTCGTATTAAGATGTTATGGGACGTCTGAAGACGAGGGATTATAAATAAACGGACTGTAAAGTATCTTAATAATATCTATTACCTTAGACGTTATAATTATCCTAAATAATAAGCCTTGTCGGGAATATTTAGGTAAGGTGGGCTATGAAATCCATATTGAAACGAGTAAGGACGCTTGTTCGTTTGAATAAAGAAATCATAGGTCACTGAATGGAGTTATAAATTTCACCTTAGATGGATGAGGACGCTTATCGATGTAAATAGAAATTTATAATCACATGGGCTTAAATGTATTCGACATGACTCATTATTGATATTATTTTATGTATCCGACTATGTAGCATATCTCTTTTTGACTCGCGATTTCCTCCAGTAGTATCTTATCATTAAGATAACTGATAGTTGATGTTATTACATCACCATCTAGAAACCTAAGGAAGATTAATATTCATCTCTTTTGGATCATAGCATTTTGCTCTTGATTTTTGGCTTACCCTTAACCCAAATATAACTTTCGCTGCAGTTGACCCCGTTAGGAGTGTCCATTTCCGCTGCATTTGAACCTTTAGAGGGTGTCTACTTTCCGCTGCATCTGACCCCTTTCTGGAAGTATTCTTTTCTGCTGCATTTAACCCTTTTGGGGGAGTTCTTTTCCGCTGCATTATGAACCCTTTTTGGGAGTGCTCACTTCTGTTTCATTTGACCCCTTTGGGATGTCATAGAAAATAAAGCTGGTTCATCCGCTATGAGGAAATGAAACCTCGATCATTCTAGGAGACGATAACTCAGACTTTATCGATACTAGACTTAGTGTCATATCCTGTACCAAAGACCAGAAATACTTGGTAAAAGGATGCCCAATCTTCTAAGCTCGCATTTCTCAAATCGACGAGGAAGACAAACCAAGCATAAAAGACATACCCAACTCTCAATGGGTGTATTTTGTAGGGTTATGTTTGTCATCACCCAAAAAGCGATATAGCTGGAATAACTCAGAAATAGAGTGGCGCCTAGCCGTTGAGAGCGTCTGTTGTCTTTGTAGAGGAACAGTACGATCTTGGACTGGAGTCGGCGTGGCGTAAAGTGAATATTGGGGGATTAGAGAAAAATTCCTTTCTGGAGATGTCCAATACTTTTGGACAATCTTCCTCCACTTCGGATCCAATTAGTTCGACAATACCATTGTCCAACAAGCCTTGAAATGAATGACTTCCCCCTTTTAGAAGTCGAAAATTGTGCAATTTTTGGAACCACCAACAGTAGATGCATGACCTTTTCAGCATCTCCCAGAGAAGCACACTGCTTTATTCTTGGTACCTGATATGAGCTTAAACTCATATCCTTTTATCAACAAATAACCCTAAAACATGAAGCAAAATACCCATTTATCTTGTAAAAAGCAGTATTATGTGGTATGTTTGTGTTTGTGTGATCTTATGTAGGTAAAAGGATACAATTTCAAGCAAACAAGGAAAAACCAAGCTCAAATGGATGAAAAAGACAAAAGAGGATCAAAAGTGACAAGACTTTGAAGTTCAAGGACCTATCTTGACAATTTGTGAAAGTTGAAGGACTTAAAGTGCAAATTATGGAAAGTCAAGATTAAAGTCAAATCTGGTCAAACTATCAAGTCAACTCAGTCAAAGGGTCATTTTATACAAGTTTTGGAAGTTGAAGGGCCAAAAATGTCAAAGGAATAAAGATAATAGCTTGAAATGGGAATCTGCCAAGTACAAGGGCTTATTTTGCCAAGTTTGGAAAGTTATGCCATGTTTAATCCAAGTGAAAAGGGAAAGGACCAATCAGAAGCAAGAATACACTTCACACGGATCAAACAATTAATGTCCACTTACAGCCGTCACAATTAATGCAAGATCACAACAGTGCAATCCGCAACACTCTCTCTCTACCAATAAAAAGGCGCCACGTGTCCTTCTCTTTCAACAAAAATATTTACCAGGAACGGGTTTGAGATTTAAGCCGTTTCAAGAGATGATCAAAACACCAAAGTTGCTTAATTTTGGAAGACGAATCCAATGGTGCAATCTAATTAACATATCATCCATTGAATCAAAAACCCCCAATTCAAGTTCATCACCTTCAAAGTGGATTTGCAGAATTCCTCCACGTGTCAAGCCATGATTGGCCCGAACACGTCACAAACTCCAACAGAATCTCCTATCTTGCCTATAAATACCCAGCTTGTACTTCATTTGTGATTAGTAGCTTAAATTTTGTAAACACCTAGTTCTTAAATTCTCTTTTCCCTTTTTCCCTCCTTTTCACCTAACTACTCAAGAGTCTGACAAACTCTTGAGTCAGTTAGTTAGTTAGAAGCTTGTAACTACCATTTGTAACTGAATTCTTCAATAAAATTTCAAATTCAAGTTTTCCCGCCAAATTCTGTTCTTCAATTCCTGCTACTTACCTGCTGTTGTGTGATTCCATTGTTGCTTATTGATGTTTGTTATGATCATACATTGATCATAATTGACATTGGTGAAGAATTGTTGCTGTTTAATCAGAATTCAAGTTCTTTCCATTGTTCTTGAAGATTTCATGGAAGTTTGATGATTTGTAGCTGTTTGATTGTTGATTTGAGTTGATTACTAGTGATAGGTGGTGGTATCACTAGGGCAAGAGAGCTCAGCGCTCCTCTTCTTCCCAAAGGACCTCTACAATAGGTTTCATAGCTTCTGTTTTAAGTTCCTCTAAACAAGTCCTTGCATGTTAAATTCTCTAGTGTAATGTTGATGGCTGCCTGATTCTACTTGTTAAGAAGTTGTTGATTGATTGATTCTAGTGTTTTACAGTTTGATCTTGTGCATTTGTGTTAAGCTTTCTAGTTTCTAGCTGATTTTCAGTAACTTTTAGCCTCATAGCTACTTACTGCCCTAGCCTTTGATATTGCTTGTTCTTAGATTGTATTCACTTCATTTTGTCCATTGAAACAAGTCTGCTATAGCTCTTTAATCAGTTTAAATCAAAACTCATTTAGTCTTTGAAAAAGTTTGATAAAAACCTTTTAAGGAGTGTTTGGGAATAGTTGTAAATCAGTTTTCAAGTGTAGGTAATTGGTGTTTAAGTGATCATTTTCAGCCATTAGGTGTTAATAATTGTTTCTAAGTCTTTCACAAGTCAATTCAACAGTCAAAAAGGCAATTGGTATAAAAATAGTTTGGGTCATACTTGTTTTCAGCTTTGGTTTAGAAACTTGTCAATTTCATTTGCCTAGTTCTCTTTAATTACTTGATGAAATTTGTTCAAATTTGTTTCCAGACTTAGTTTACATCATAAAGATTCAGTCTCTAAAAGGAAAATATACAGTTTCAAGTAATAAGCTAGAAAACAGCTTTTTAGCTCATGGCTGAGCAAATGTCATTCTCTGATGTGAAAGGCTTACTGTTTTACTAGTTCTCATTATCCTCTTCATAAAACTTGTAATTTTCTTTCACAAATCCATTAAGATAGTATTGAATATGAAGTTTTGAAATTTTGAGCTTTTTCATAAAAGTGGTCAACGTTTGGTCAACATAAGCTCATTTGAGCTTATTTTCAGATATCTAGCTTATTACTGGATGAAATTTGTTCTAATTTGATTTCCCCTTCCTTAAATCAAGTGCTTAATCAGTTTTGATAATAAAATCAAGTTGTGGATGTTTGGATTAGGCTGTAGCTTATTTTGAGCTTATTGATAAGCACTCAATTGCTTATTTTGGATTTTTAGCTTATTTCCTTGAACACACGTTTCTTGAATTGGAATTGAAGGTGTTTGCAAGTTGTTTCAGCTTATTTGGTTGAGAAATAAGCTCAAACGAGCTTAATCTTTCTTTGTGCCCGTTTTTAGTTGAAACTTTGGTTTTATTGCATTATAGTCCCTAGAATTTTAATCAGTTTCAATACTTGGCTAATCTTGCTAGATTTTAGGGTTTGCAAAAGTTCAGTCCCTGGACTTTGTTAGTTTGTTAAATTTCAGTTTTAAAGTTTGTTAGTTTGTTAAAATTTGGTTAGTTTGTTAAAGTTTTTACAAGTTTAGTCCTTTTAGTTAACTGTTTTGCATTTATAGTCCTTATAACTTTTAGAATTTACATTTCAAGCATTTACATTTTATAGAAATTACATTTTCAGTCCTTATAGTTTTAAATTTTGCATTTTTATATTTTACTTGAATAAAATTTGGAATTTGCAACTTGTTTTACGTATAAGTAGGTTTATATTTTTCATTTTTAGATAGTTTTGTTTGAACTAGCAATAGATTACCAAGCAAGCTTGAACAACCAAAAACAATTATAAATTTGATATTGATTAGACTTTCTATTAGTTAAGAACTGAGAAAACGAACTTGCATTATACACATTTCAAATGGCGCCGCTGCCGGTTCTTTGACTACACGAGAGACTATCGATTGACGGTTTTCATTGGCTTTTGGGATCCGTTCATTTGGTGAACGTTATTTTTACGTATCATAAATCAAAAACAAATAAAAAATCAAAAATATAAAAATATATAAAAACTAAAAAATTAACAAAACAATTCTTTTCCTAAAGAATTGACCAAAAAAAAATTAAAAAATCCAAAAAGCAATCTTTTTTCTAAGAGATTGCACCCAAAAATATATATTATTGGATTCTCTCGGTTTTTATGTACATATAGTATTTTCCAATAAAAACTCATAACTACAAAAATATTTTCCATATTATTATTATAAGTAAATACGTATACGTATAAGAACAATCAATCTACATATCTTCCATAAGTATTGCCGAGGCAATACACCGTGTTGAGGGGCGCTCCGGTCCTTGACACGCGTATCGATCAAACAAAATAAAGCAAGAATAGATAAATACTCTCAATAAGCAATAATTCGAAGAATACGAACATTTAAGTGAATAGAAAGGCGATGTGCTATAAAATGCCATCTAAGGGTCAATAGGTACTTAAGTGCTTCGCGCCACCTAACCCCCCGTTCACTTGGGAGTATTCTAAGAAGGAAAGCTTCATTGAGGGTCTTGCACCCAAAGTAGTATTACATATATTGTTATTTTCTTGTGGATATTTAATATCGAAACTCGAAGAGGATAATCTTATTCTTTTCAAAGTCACACGAGAGCTTCTCTCTCATTCCTCGTATTGAGTTGCATGCTCACTCGCGGGCGTGCACAAATACCGATTGGTGTACAACCTCTTCCTCCGAAAAGGAAGAAAAAGAGAAAGAGTAAGACCACCACCGTCCACCAAGCCGATCACGAGAATCGTGCTTTGTCACCACCACAAGGAGCCATGGCTGTTGATAACCGTACTTTGTATGAACGTATGCAATCCAACGTTCATGGATATGTTAGTGCCATTAAGATTCCCGACTTTCCCGCTAACACATTTGAGCTACATACATCTATGATCAATATGGTTGCTGCATCACCTTTCTTTGGAAAACAAAATGAGGACCCCCATGCTCACCTTAAGAGATTCCTTTCACTTTGCAACACCATTAAGCATAATGGGGTTCCACATGAGGTCATTAGATTGATGTTAGTGTCATTTTCATTAGATGGGAGTGCTAAGCATTGGTTAGACACCCAACCACCCGATAGTATCACCACATGGGATGATTTTACCACTAAGTTTTTGAACAAATTCTTTCCTCCACAAAAGACTATGGCTTTGAGAAATTTGATTATGGGCTTTACACAAAAACCTAGTCAATCCTTTGGTGATGCTTGGGAAGAGTATAGTGAGTTGTTGAGGCGATGCCCTAATCATGGAATGGATGATCTAACCCAAATCAATACCTTCTATATTGGCCTTAAACCTCACCACCAAGATTCACTAAATGCTTCCGCGGGAGGGAGTATTCATTTCAAGACATACCATGAGGCTTTGACCATTATTGAGACTAAGGCAATGGTTCAAACCAATGATCCATTTGAGGAAAGAGTTCATGTTATCCAAAACACTTCTCAAATCCCTTTTGACAACCAACTCCTCAAGTTTCAAGAAGCTATTTTTCAAAGGATGGATAGAGAAAGTGAGAGGCATTTGCAAGCACAACAAGACATGCTTCAAACTTTTAAGAGCATGACATTGAACAATTCCTCAAACAATGTGAATGCCATCACCATTTCTTGTGTTACTTGTGGAGGTCCTCACTCTTATGAACAATGTGACAAGGTGCAAGGGTATCAAGGGGAATGCTATGCTTATCAAGAGGAACACCGTGAACACTTCAAGCCTAACATCAATCCAAATAACCTTTCTTACAAATCCCAAAATTACCTTACTCCACCCGGCTTCCCACCCCAACCACCCACCCAAATTCCACAAAATACTCCTCAAATTTTAGCAAGGAATCAAGGGCAAAAACAACCATACCAAGGCAATAATTACAAAGCACCCAATCAATTTCAACCTCAAGCTAATACCTTTTATCCACCACAACAAGGATTTAATCAACCACTTCCATTTATTCCAAATCAAGCATATGCTCCAATACCAACTCAAGCTTACCCTCAAAATCAAACTCAAGGATATGGGATGCAAGAGACTCAAGAGTATGTTGACAAGAAAATGCGTGACATTGAGAAGAGAATGAATGACCAAGTGAAACGTACAATAGAGGAACAAATCAATAGGGTTTTAGTGGCGGTAACTCAAAGACCACAAGGGGCTTTACCTTCCAACACACAAACAAATCCTAGGGCCAATGTCAATGCCATTACAACAAGAAGTGGTACAACAACAAAGGATTCTTCACCTCCTAAACCTACTATTGTTCAACCCACTTGTATTCCTACTTGTGATAAGCCTTCTACTTCTACTCCACCTCCTCAAAGTGCTCCTATTCACTCAAACACACCTTCTCAACCACCTCATACTTCTCCTTCACCTTCCACACTTCCCAATGACGAGGCTAACAAAGACAAATCTTCCACCACAACACCTATTCCACCTACACCCAAACCTACTCTTCCATACCCTTCAAGGTTGAAAAAGGACAAGTTAAAGAACAAAGATGACATACAAGTCTCTAATTTCTTAAGGATGTTCAAGCAACTCAATATCAACATATCCTTTGCGGAAGCTCTTGCTTATATGCCAAAGTTTGCTAAGATGTTCAAGGATTTGCTCTTAAACAAAGAAAAATTGGTTGATTTGCCCAACACATCACTTAATGAAAATTGTTCCGCGGTGTTACTTAAAACCTTACCAACAAAACTTGGAGATCCGGGGCGCTTCTTGATACCTTGTAATTTTCCCGGTGTTGAAAATTGCATGGCTTTGGCGGATTTAGGGGCAAGCATAAATCTCATGCCTTTATCGGTTTGGAAACAACTCTCTCTTCCCGAGCTCACCCCCACTAGGATGACTCTTGAACTAGCCAACCGAACCATAGCTCACCCCGTAGGTATAGCGGAAGATGTGTTTGTAGGTGTGGATAAGTTTACCTTTCCGGCCGACTTTGTAGTGGTCGATTATTACATGGATCCTAGAGTGCCTTTGATTGTTGGTAGACCATTTTTGAGAACGGGTCGTACCTTGATAGATGTGGCGGAAGGAGAATTAATTATGAGAGTAGAGGATGAGAAAGTGGTGTTTAAGTTAGGGAAAGTTTGTGATAGAAAAGAGGTTAAGGAGTCTAGACCTTGTGAAACGATTAACATTGTGGATGTGCTAGATGAAGTGTGTAATGAACACTTTCATGATGCTTGTAAGAATGCTAGTGATGAGATTCCACATGTTGACACCGTGGCCTCCATTGCTCCCTCTTTAACACCTTTTGGAGAGAGTGATTTCCTCTTGGAGGAATTTGAGTCCAACTTTCTTGGTGATGATGATTCTCCCATTAATTGGGAAGAAGATATTCTTACAATCCAAAAGTTGCTCAATGAGGACCCTATTCCTTCCCCTATTCCACAAGAGATTACCATTGAGGAACCTTCCATAGTAAAACCTTCCATAGAGAGTCCACCTCCCATTGAACTTAAGGAACTTCCATCCCACTTAGAATATGCTTTCTTAGAAGGAAAAGACCAATTACCGGTGATTATTGCTAAGGAATTGAAAGAGGATGAGAAGGAGCAACTCATTGAAGTCCTTAAGAAACATAAGAAAGCTTTAGCATGGAAAATATCCGACATAAGGGGAATTGATCCACATTTTTGTACTCACAAAATCCTTATGGAGGATGATTATAAACCCGCCATTCAAAACCAAAGGAGAGTTAACCCAAAAATTCATGAGGTTATTAAGAAGGAAGTGATTAAACTCTTAGATGCGGGTATGATTTACCCCATTTCCGACTCTCCATGGGTTAGCCCGGTTCATTGTGTTCCAAAGAAGGGTGGAATCACCGTGGTGCCTAATGAGAACAATGAGCTTATTCCCACGAGACTTGTAACCGGTTGGAGAGTTTGCATTGATTATAGAAAACTCAATGAGGCAACTAGGAAAGACCATTTCCCGCTTCCCTTTATGGATCAAATGCTTGAACGCTTAGCGGGAAATGAGTACTATTGTTTTCTTGATGGCTTTTCGGGTTATTTCCAAATACCCATTGACCCTAAGGATCAAGAAAAGACCACATTCACTTGTCCATACGGTACATTTGCTTACAAGAGGATGCCTTTTGGCCTATGTAATGCACCGGGGACGTTTCAAAGGTGCATGATGGCGATTTTCCATGACATGATAGAGCAAACCATGGAGGTTTTTATGGATGACTTTTCCGTATTTGGGAACTCCTTTAGCTCTTGTCTCACCAATCTTGAGAGAATGCTTAAGCGTTGTGAGGAAACACGTTTGGTGCTTAATTGGGAGAAATGTCACTTTATGGTGAAAGAGGGAATTGTTTTAGGACATAAGATATCCAATAAGGGATTAGAAGTTGATCGAGCCAAAATTGATGTGATTGCTAAGCTTCCCCCACCCACCTCGGTTAAAGGTGTGAGGAGTTTCTTAGGTCATGCGGGTTTTTATAGGCGCTTTATACAAGATTTTTCTAAGATAGCTAGACCAATGACTCATCTCTTGGAGAAAGAGGCTCCTTTCATTTTTGACCAAGCTTGTTTAGAATCTTTTGAGACACTTAAGGAAAAATTGACAAAGGCTCCCGTTTTGGTTTCTCCAAATTGGGAATTACCTTTTGAGCTTATGTGTGATGCTAGTGATTATGCGGTGGGGGCCGTCTTAGGACAACGAGTTAATAAGCATTTCCAACCTATACACTATGCGAGTAAAACCATGACCGGTGCACAACTTCATTACACTACTACGGAAAAAGAGTTGCTTGCTATAGTATATGCTTTTGAGAAGTTTAGACCATACCTTGTGCTTTCTAAGACCATAGTGTATACGGATCATTCCGCTCTCAAGTATCTTATGACAAAACAAGATGCTAAGCCTAGGCTTTTGAGATGGGTTTTGTTGCTTCAAGAATTTAAGATCGAGATTCGTGATAAAAAAGGGCCCGAGAATTTAGCGGCGGATCATTTGAGTAGACTTGAGCATCCTTTTCAAGGAGATTTCCCACATCAAGATATCAATGAATCTTTTCCATTAGAGGAGCTCATGTCTATCTCTTCCCAAGAGGATGCCACACCTTGGTTTGCGGATATTGCAAACTATCTTGTGGGCAATGTGCTTATTGAGGGTCTTACTTACCAACAAAAGAAAAAGTTTCTTAAGGAAGTTAAGTATTACTTTTGGGATGATCCATATCTTTTTAGGCAATGTGCGGACCAAATCATTAGACGGTGTGTAGATGGGCCCGAGGCATTTAAAATCTTAGAGGCATGTCATAAAGGACCTACGGGTGGACATTTTGGGCCTAACTACACCGCCAAGAAAGTCTTTGATTCGGGTTACTATTGGCCTTCCATTTACAAGGACGCTCAAGAGATGGTGAAATTTTGTGATGTTTGTCAAAGACAAGGAAAAATTACACAACGTGATGAGATGCCACAAAATTTTATCCAAGAGTGTGAGATATTTGATGTATGGGGAATAGATTTCATGGGACCTTTTCCATCCTCTAAGGGAAACAAGTATATACTTGTGGCGGTGGATTATGTGTCCAAGTGGGTGGAGGCTAAAGCCTTACCTACTAATGATGCTAGAGTGGTTGTAAAGTTCTTGAAACAATTGTTTGCTAGATTTGGTGTACCTCGGGCCATCATAAGTGATCGTGGTACGCACTTTTGTAATGATCAATTCACGAGAGTTATGAAGAAATATGGAGTGAATCATAGACTTTCTACCGCGTATCACCCTCAAACAAATGGCCAAACCGAGGTCACAAATCGTGGTTTAAAGAGGATTTTAGAGAGAACGGTGGGAGAGCATAGAGCTTCTTGGTCGGATAAGCTTGATGATGCTTTGTGGGCGTTTAGGACGGCTTTTAAGACACCAATTGGTTGTACTCCTTATAGGCTTGTCTATGGAAAAGCGTGCCACCTCCCATTTGAGTTAGAACATAAGGCATCTTGGGCTCTCAAGTGGGCTAACTTTGATTTAAACCAAGCCGGTTCACATAGGAAAGATCAAATCAATGAGATGGATGAGTTGAGAGCCAATGCCTATGAGAATTCTTTGCTATATAAGGAAAAGACTAAGAAATTGCATGATGCTAAGATCAAGAATCGTGAGTTCAAAGTTGGAGAGCCGGTTCTCCTCTTTAACTCAAGATTGAAGCTTTTTGCGGGCAAGCTTAAGTCGAGATGGTCCGGTCCATTCACTATTGCTCAAGTGTTTCCATATGGAACTCTTGAGTTGTCCCAACCCAATGGTCCAAATTTTAAAGTGAATGGTCACCGTGTTAAGCACTACTTTGGGGAGGACATTTCCGTTGAAATGGTCCAAGAGGTCCCCATTTTCCCCATGAATTAATTCATTGAGGGACGAGTCGAGCTAGAGACTCATTAACTCAAGCATCGTATAACTAGGTTAGAGTGTTGTAGGTTAGAAATAAAGGCATAGATTTGGAGATAAGTGTAGGGGAGACCTTCTTTTGTCTTCATGCTTGTTTGTAGGGTTGCTCACTCATTTCATGCTTTGGAGCTTATGGAGGAGGCCCTTGTATCCGGTTCACTTCGTTACTTTAGTGATTTTTCATTGACACCTTGTGCTTAAACTTGATTTCACTAATATTAGTCCTTTCCTTAACTTGGGTTAAGCAAAGTCTATTCATTGTCATAAGTGTAGGGGAAGTTTTTATACTTCCATGCTCTTAAACATTGAGGACAATGTTTAGCTTAAGTGTAGGGGGGTCTTCTATCGAAGTGACCTTACCTAGAATTTGTCATTGTCTTGCATGATAACATGGAAAATTGAATTTTCAACATTTTTCAAATTTTTGATCTACTTTGGCCAACAAAAATATGCATTCGTAATTTTTGCATCAATCATTTTTCATTTGCATAACACATTTGCATTGTATATATTTCTTCTCTTATTTTTCATCAAAAATATATAAAAAGGAAAAATATAATAAAACATGGTTTTAACAAGTTTAGACTTCTTTGACATATTAGGCCCGCCATGGATATTTTGACTCAACCCGAGTTTGCTTATTTTAGCACTCTCTAGCTAGTATCCTTAACCATGTAGTCCTTCATTGGTCTATTAGGCTAAGCTTCCACCAATTTCATTCTTTGAAATTTTAAATTTGTGGAGAATGGGAAATGATAGAGTTGAAGCAAGTGTAAAAGGGCTAGATAGACTTCATGGCAATTACTTGTGGCTAAACCCTTCTCTTCTTTACCTCTACTTTCTTCGCATGTATATAATTGTTAATAAATAATCAAGTACGGTTTTAATTGGTTCGTAATCTCTTATGCATTTTTGGCTAATCATTCATGGTTGATATGAGTACGTCTTAAGATTCTAAGTTAGCACGTTTTATGTGTACTAGACTTGTGTCATGCTCCATATTTAGCGGGTGTTTTTCCTTTTCTTCTTTGCAAATTTCTTGGTGAGGAATAAAGAAAAATAAGAGCGGCTTATGAAAAAAAAAATGAGTGGCTAGAAAAAAAAAAAAAAAAAGAGAAAAAGAAAAAAAAATAATGCAAGACTCCCAAGAGGGGCAGTGTGGTGTTAATTATAGTGACTATTGAGTTCCAATATTACCTTGACGGGTTGCGGGGATTCAATAGATTGCTCCAATCCAATATTACCTTGACGGGTTGCGGGGTTGAAGATCCAAAATCTCAAAAAGATGAGGATGTAAATTATTGCGTGAGTTTTATTTTTCTTTCCTTAGCGAGTGTGTAGTTACTTATGAAAGCATGGCATGAGGATTTTACACATAAGGCGAATGACTTATTACTCTTAATACGGACTTGTGTTAATTGTGAGCGGTTTTTCAAGTAATGGATGAGAAGATTACTTAGGATTAAAACCGTGCTTCCTTATTTTTGGATTTTACACTTCTTATATTTCACGCTTGAATAATGACAAATTTGCCCACAAGCAATTTGCTCAATTAATAACCGGTTCCACATTTAATTGTCATGAATAAGTTGATGCACTTTTTACTTGTGAATGCAATGATCTCATTTACTAGCTTGGTATGGGGAAAGTGAAACTTGAGGGTGATAAGTGTCCATGGTACCCAAGCCCTAATTCAAGTCATTGATTTCTTTATGAGTTATTTCCATCAAGACCATTTCAAGAAAAATCAAAAAGAAATAGATAGAATTGTATTTTGATTCATTGCATTATTAAAAATCAAAATCATGCATCATCTAGTTTAGAGTAGTGTAGATGCATTTCATATGGCCAAGGTGGATTAATTATGAGGGAAATGTAATTTTTTAAGCCTTGAAATATAATATTGCATGAGGACATGGCAATGCTCAAGTGTAGGGGAATTTGATATGAGCTTAAACTCATATCCTTTTATCAACAAATAACCCTAAAACATGAAGCAAAATACCCATTTATCTTGTAAAAAGCAGTATTATGTGGTATGTTTGTGTTTGTGTGATCTTATGTAGGTAAAAGGATACAATTTCAAGCAAACAAGGAAAAACCAAGCTCAAATGGATGAAAAAGACAAAAGAGGATCAAAAGTGACAAGACTTTGAAGTTCAAGGACCTATCTTGACAATTTGTGAAAGTTGAAGGACTTAAAGTGCAAATTATGGAAAGTCAAGATTAAAGTCAAATCTGGTCAAACTATCAAGTCAACTCAGTCAAAGGGTCATTTTATACAAGTTTTGGAAGTTGAAGGGCCAAAAATGTCAAAGGAATAAAGATAATAGCTTGAAATGGGAATCTGCCAAGTACAAGGGCTTATTTTGCCAAGTTTGGAAAGTTATGCCATGTTTAATCCAAGTGAAAAGGGAAAGGACCAATCAGAAGCAAGAATACACTTCACACGGATCAAACAATTAATGTCCACTTACAGCCGTCACAATTAATGCAAGATCACAACAGTGCAATCCGCAACACTCTCTCTCTACCAATAAAAAGGCGCCACGTGTCCTTCTCTTTCAACAAAAATATTTACCAGGAACGGGTTTGAGATTTAAGCCGTTTCAAGAGATGATCAAAACACCAGAGTTGCTTAATTTTGGAAGACGAATCCAATGGTGCAATCTAATTAACATATCATCCATTGAATCAAAAACCCCCAATTCAAGTTCATCACCTTCAAAGTGGATTTGCAGAATTCCTCCACGTGTCAAGCCATGATTGGCCCGAACACGTCACAAACTCCAACAGAATCTCCTATCTTGCCTATAAATACCCAGCTTGTACTTCATTTGTGATTAGTAGCTTAAATTTTGTAAACACCTAGTTCTTAAATTCTCTTTTCCCTTTTTCCCTCCTTTTCACCTAACTACTCAAGAGTCTGACAAACTCTTGAGTCAGTTAGTTAGTTAGAAGCTTGTAACTACCATTTGTAACTGAATTCTTCAATAAAATTTCAAATTCAAGTTTTCCCGCCAAATTCTGTTCTTCAATTCCTGCTACTTACCTGCTGTTGTGTGATTCCATTGTTGCTTATTGATGTTTGTTATGATCATACATTGATCATAATTGACATTGGTGAAGAATTGTTGCTGTTTAATCAGAATTCAAGTTCTTTCCATTGTTCTTGAAGATTTCATGGAAGTTTGATGATTTGTAGCTGTTTGATTGTTGATTTGAGTTGATTACTAGTGATAGGTGGTGGTATCACTAGGGCAAGAGAGCTCAGCGCTCCTCTTCTTCCCAAAGGACCTCTACAATAGGTTTCATAGCTTCTGTTTTAAGTTCCTCTAAACAAGTCCTTGCATGTTAAATTCTCTAGTGTAATGTTGATGGCTGCCTGATTCTACTTGTTAAGAAGTTGTTGATTGATTGATTCTAGTGTTTTACAGTTTGATCTTGTGCATTTGTGTTAAGCTTTCTAGTTTCTAGCTGATTTTCAGTGACTTTTAGCCTCATAGCTACTTACTGCCCTAGCCTTTGATATTGCTTGTTCTTAGATTGTATTCACTTCATTTTGTCCATTGAAACAAGTCTGCTATAGCTCTTTAATCAGTTTAAATCATAACTCATTTAGTCTTTGAAAAAGTTTGATAAAAACCTTTTAAGGAGTGTTTGGGAATAGTTGTAAATCAGTTTTCAAGTGTAGGTAATTGGTGTTTAAGTGATCATTTTCAGCCATTAGGTGTTAATAATTGTTTCTAAGTCTTTCACAAGTCAATTCAACAGTCAAAAAGGCAATTGGTATAAAAATAGTTTGGGTCATACTTGTTTTCAGCTTTGGTTTAGAAACTTGTCAATTTCATTTGCCTAGTTCTCTTTAATTACTTGATGAAATTTGTTCAAATTTGTTTCCAGACTTAGTTTACATCATAAAGATTCAGTCTCTAAAAGGAAAATATACAGTTTCAAGTAATAAGCTAGAAAACAGCTTTTTAGCTCATGGCTGAGCAAATGTCATTCTCTGATGTGAAAGGCTTACTGTTTTACTAGTTCTCATTATCCTCTTCATAAAACTTGTAATTTTCTTTCACAAATCCATTAAGATAGTATTGAATATGAAGTTTTGAAATTTTGAGCTTTTTCATAAAAGTGGTCAACGTTTGGTCAACATAAGCTCATTTGAGCTTATTTTCAGATATCTAGCTTATTACTGGATGAAATTTGTTCTAATTTGATTTCCCCTTCCTTAAATCAAGTGCTTAATCAGTTTTGATAATAAAATCAAGTTGTGGATGTTTGGATTAGGCTGTAGCTTATTTTGAGCTTATTGATAAGCACTCAATTGCTTATTTTGGATTTTTAGCTTATTTCCTTGAACACACGTTTCTTGAATTGGAATTGAAGGTGTTTGCAAGTTGTTTCAGCTTATTTGGTTGAGAAATAAGCTCAAACGAGCTTAATCTTTCTTTGTGCCCGTTTTTAGTTGAAACTTTGGTTTTATTGCATTATAGTCCCTAGAATTTTAATCAGTTTCAATACTTGGCTAATCTTGCTAGATTTTAGGGTTTGCAAAAGTTCAGTCCCTGGACTTTGTTAGTTTGTTAAATTTCAGTTTTAAAGTTTGTTAGTTTGTTAAAATTTGGTTAGTTTGTTAAAGTTTTTACAAGTTTAGTCCTTTTAGTTAACTGTTTTGCATTTATAGTCCTTATAACTTTTAGAATTTACATTTCAAGCATTTACATTTTATAGAAATTACATTTTCAGTCCTTATAGTTTTAAATTTTGCATTTTTATATTTTACTTGAATAAAATTTGGAATTTGCAACTTGTTTTACGTATAAGTAGGTTTATATTTTTCATTTTTAGATAGTTTTGTTTGAACTAGCAATAGATTACCAAGCAAGCTTGAACAACCAAAAACAATTATAAATTTGATATTGATTGGACTTTCTATTAGTTAAGAACTGAGAAAACGAACTTGCATTATACACATTTCAGTACCTTCTTTGATCTCCATCATCTGAAGTACTTCTTTTCTATGCAACTTATGCCCCAGCTCAACTACAAATGAAGTAGATTCTTTGCAACTTCCTACCCAAGCAACATCCACAATAATCTTAGCCATTTCGTTGAGTAAAGCTTTGGTGTCAAACTAATGTTTGCATTCCACAGGCTTGAAATATATCGGAAAGCCCTTCGCGTAAAGATTGTTGACGCAAGAGCGGTACCAGCCAAAACTATATTTCTAACTCGACATCACATAAAGCTTAATAGACATAAAAATCTATTGAAGAACTAGTAGAAACATTAATGAACTGTTATCTATGCTCATCAAGACACATTGGGGCCCCGGAGGCACATCTAAGTAAAACCAAGACTTAAGACGAGTTGTTCTAGCCAACCCAACCTCTTAAACTTAGAACTCGAGTTCACAAGATTACACACTCAAGAAAAAGTGCCCTCACTTGTTCCCTGAACAAGTAACTTCATCTTTAGCTTTGAGAACGAAACTAAAATAACGGGGTGGTGTAAAACCCCTAAAATTTGGGTTTTTACACACGTCACCGGTTTCATTGTTATTATCATTCACCATAACATATTTTAACGAACCACCGTTACAATGTATCATCACAAGACTTATTGTGTCTTTGGCGAATGATTTTCTTAAACTCCATATGACTCGTGAATTGTGCATGATAGCTGGAATACAACCCAGAAAGCGTACCATGGTGAACAAAAGACCTGGTACATCTACTCAAATCTTGCCTAGCAGGTCTCCTGAATGAGGCTGGTACCGGTAGGGCTGGTAAGGTTGCAGGTGCCGACAGGGTACTCTGTAATGCATGTATAAGCCAATCAGGACTCCTTAAGCAAACAGAGTACAATCAGCAACTGGGACCGTAGTCTGCCAACGACTCCTTGAAGGTAGGCGGTCTTTGTTGTCACTCTATCGTGACGAACAACTGCAAGATCAAAGAAGGTGGACAAGGACTGCCCATGTGCATTAAGAGAAGTGTGGGTCTTATGCTGAAGGCCCCCTCCAAGGTGTGAATATGCTGATGGGCCTCCAACAACCACTGTAAGGCCTCGTCGGTCGTGGACCAAAAACTACGTGCTATCTGGGCATCTGCCCATAGGGTCCAAGAGAGAGAGAGAGAGTTTATGCGCTCATGCATGGCAGTATACCCCACCTGGCATGCTATCAACAGGCTGTGGACGTCCGTCATCTCCTGCTCCTGGCTCATGGCCAGAGCAGCAATCCGAACTTGAACAGGATCAGTGTAAAACCCGCATGCTTTTACCATGAATAGTACCCTTTAGATCGTACGTACAAGATTAGAACTTTCCTTTTATAGCACGCTACGTTTCACGTATAAGAATCTCAAGTATTACTTACGTGTTAGAACACGATAAGTATTTATTACATATGAACACACGATAATTATTCAAATAATAATTATAATCACCAACATGCGATCATGAAATCATGAACGTAATTTAATCACGAGCTAATATTATTTACGTATATATATTTATTACGAACACGAATAAATATATTAAATCACGATCAATAATTAATTCATACACGTAAAACACGAACACGATAGAACAAGAGAGCACACTATAATAAATAGACACGAGAAAAGGTACGGGTTACCCCAAGTGGGGCCCCTACCCGCGGCATAAACAAGAAAACATGGGCTTGGCCCATGCAAAATTTACTAACTAGGAGGTTAAGGTAAAAGCTTGTTTCATTTACACAAAATCAAGAAAAAAGTTAAAACCCTAAAAGTTTTCCTCCTTCTTCCTTTTCTCTTTGGCCGCCGGATTCAAGGACACCAAAAGGGGTGATCGGGTTGATTTTGATCTTGGATATTTTGCAAGGATTCGTGTGTGTTCATCCTCATTTGTTTCACGTAATCTGTATAACCTTTTTAATATTTTCTTTTATGTTTTGATTTAATGAATCACATAAACTCATTTTAAAAAAAAACTAATTAAAAACAGTTATTCTAAACATGTTAATGATCATGGGTAAATCAAACAAGGGTTTTAGGGGTGTTTTGTTTTGGCCGACGCCTAACCGAACCCCATGGGGGTCTCGGCTTGGCTTATTTAACACCACCGAGACCATATGGTCTCGGTATGGTGGTGATGGTGTCACGGCAGCAGCAAGGGGCAAGGGTAAACCCGACCTTGGTCGGGTATGGTGTTAGTTACGGGTCCGGTTCATGGTTTTTGGTCACGGGTCCGGTTCTTAAATCATTTTTTTCAAGGTTTATGATTTTTATGTTTAGACTTAAATTAAATTAATAAAAACATGACATGATTAATTTAATGTACACGACTTAGGTTATAAATCTAATTATTAGTTCATGAATTTTAACCTAAGTATTTATATTTAATTAGACTTTATAATTAATTAATTATTTAAAACCATGACTATAATTAATTAATTAACATGACTTGGGTTAAATTATTAATAGTTAATAATACATGTTTTAACCTAAGTTTTTTACCTTTATTTAATTAAAATCATGATATATTTAATTAAATACTTTTAACCTATAGTTTATTTAATTTACATGTAATAATTAATAAACTATACTTTATAACTACATGACTTAGAAAAATAATCAGAAAACATTTAAGCTTATATAATTAGCTTATTTAACCAGCTTATATCTATTTATGGAAACTTTCTATTTTTAGAAACTTATTTAGTTAAAGAAGCTAATCTATTTATGGAAACTTTCTATTTTTAGAAACTTATCTGTTTTAAGCAGTAATTCTATTTTTGGAAACTTCCTATTTTTGGAAAATTTCTATTTTTGGAAACTTTCTATTTTTAGAAACTTTCTATTTTTGGAAACTTTCTATTTTTTTGTAACTTTCTATTTTTGGAAACTTTCTATTTTAGGAAACCTGCTATTTTTAGAAAGTTACTTATTATTACACAACAAGTATAATCATACATGAAATACGAGTAATACTTAATCAGAATAGACAGAAAATAAGATAAACACAGTATAAAGCTTAAAACAGTAGAACATGACATGAACATATAAAACAAGCTCAGACATGATATAAAACCAGTTACGTATTTCGTAATCAGATACTTATACACGTATGTATTTATGTAGCATTAGTGATACTGAAGTAGGACTCTCTTCCGTTCGTCTTCTTCGTTCTCTAGACATAAGGTACGGATTCCCGTCCTTTCAGTATGGACATTCTTTCCTTATTAGGATTCCCCGTATGCAGCCAACTGTTTTCCCATAGTATAAGTTTATATGTTTGATTGCTTATGTTCAATTTAGAATACCTGAAGCCATATACATGCATGATCAGTTTCACCTAGTTATAGAGGTACCATAACCATAACACTAGAGGCCCTGGTGTTATGACTTCCCCACGGCGGAGTGATTGCTCGTGGCGTCCCTTCAGCTTTTGGCCATATTAATATATTTATCATGTGGGACGTATGGGTGCATCCTAGTTACATGTTTTTTAGCAGATTACTCAGTGTGAATGTGGTGTGTGCCTTGCATCCTTCACAAGGAGCTGATCCCTCCTACCCAAAAACCAGTATATTAAATTAGAGGCAGCCCCTCTAATTCGCATGACGAGGTCACCCCTCCAAGTATTCATGTACGTTGATTTTCAAGACCTATATTGGCGAATGGTAAAATATGTTAAACAGTTTTTATAAGATAAACATAAGGCTTTTCAAACTATAAAACCAGTTTTACTAAGACTTAACCGGGTACTCAGGGATATGCTTATATGCTTATATTATTCATGCTTTATTTTACATCCATGCACTGAGCGTATTGCTCAGCCGTTTTCCTTTTCATGTTCCCAAAACAGCAGGTACTCAGGGATGCTCGTAGACTTTAAGCGTACGTGCATATGGACTGGAAGCTTTCTAGCCTTTCTTTACTTTATGCATTATCTATACTTTGATACTCTTTCCGTGGATATTGTTTAGTCCTTTCATTTACAGTACTTATGTTTGTGTGTGATGAGCTTTACTTTTGGACTACCGATGTTTGATTCCGGTATTTCCTTTTTATGGTCATGTAATGTTTTAGACATTTATCCTTGTATGCTTTGATGACACGCCATAATCACGCGTGACATTCCATTTATCAAAATGCGGTGTTACAATTATGGTATCAGAGCCAAGGCTTCGACCTGTAGGCTCTCAAAACATGACCTGTGATTAGTGGGTAGTCACTATGGTCTTCCTAGAACTGACAGTCGGTTTTCATGCATTCATCATTTTCATGCATACATATATATGTCATTGTCGCAGGTTTATGACTAAGTAATGGTGGTACAGGACTGGCCCTATTTAGTCGCATGTGTTTTATCGAAACTTTTAAATTTGGGACCGACCCATAGGCGTCCCCTCGCCATGTCTTTTATTTTGGGTGAACTGACCATAGGCGTTCACTCTCGAGCATACAAAATTTTCATAAAACTGCATCATGCACTCGTGTATAAATTTTCTTGCATAAAATTTTTCTCTTGATTTATTGGTATAATTTTTTTTTCATGTATATGTATTATATGTTTTGATAATTTTAATCATGTATTTTATGTTATACTGTCAGATGATTCTCACACGCGAGCAGGAACAACTCAATGCAGCAATCCAAGCTGCAATGCAAGCTTTGCTTCCTCAACTGAGGAATGACATCAGGGTTGAGGTTCAGGCTGCCAACAATCAGCAGCAAAACCAAGCACCTCCTCCTCCTCCTCCTCTAGTGACATTGGAAATATGGCTGGAGAGATTCAACAAGCTTCGTCCTCGAGCTTTCGAGAGAATAGATAGCCCCAGTGAAGCTGAAAGCTGGTTGGCTCACATCGAGAAGATCTTCGATGCTATGGGTTGTGACCCCGTGTTCAAGGCGAGGTTGGCATGTTACCGATTCGAAGGTGATGTGTTAAATTGGTGGTTAGCATTGAAGTAGTCTGAGGGAGGTGATAATTGGGTTGCTGGTTTGACATGGGCTCAGTTCAGAGATAGAGTGATGGAGCAGTTCTTTCCCAAGGCTGAGCAAGACAAGCTTAAGAGGGAGTACCATGGGATCCGACAGAGATCTGGGGAGAATAGCAACGAGTTCATGCAACGCTTTCTCCGCTTAGCTGGTTTCCTTGGTGCAGCGGCAGGTACTCCTAAAGAGCAGGCACACCACTTTAGGTGGGCTCTTCGCACATCGGTCGCAAACAATCTGGTGTGTGCTACGTTCAACACGGTAGCACAAGTGGCCGATGCAGCACGTAAGCTGGAGATGCTGCATGAGAGAGATGATTTCGGGGAAGCAAAGAAACCCGATAAGAGGTAAACATTCGTAATCAAGCGGTGACCAATCCGTATTCTTTCATTATATGTCAATATTTCATCTCTTAAATTGTATCTTCCTGGCAGAAGACTGGAGACCGGTCTCAGCCGGCTACTCAGCAACAGCCTAATCAGCCCAAGGGAAACGGTCAAACTAACGACATTTCTGCTACGGATAGGCGTGGTGGTAATGATAATTACCGTAACAACGCTGGACACTCCAACGGTAGCAGATCCTAATACTTACGCATTTTCTTATGATTTCATATTATAACTCATAATTCTGACACTTTAGCAAATCTTCTACCAGGAACCATGGAAACGGTAGGGACCAGAACCAGAGAGGTTCACAGCCTAGCTGTCCAGCTATCACTGGTATTCAATCTTACGATTATCCGCATTGTCCTTAGTACCCTATTGTCATGTCTCATGTATAATGTTTTATCAGGTTCTCAGCCAGCCAGAGCACCTGCTGGAGGATATACTCATCCTCTTTGCTATACTTGCCACCGTAGGCACCCAGGGCTATGTCGTCGTGACACTGACGCATGCTTCAAGTGTGGTCTTCCTGGCCATCACATGAAGGACTGCCGTAAGGGCGAGAGGGAGGGCACATCAGGACATGTTGATACCAAGCCGCCTCCTACCACTGGACGCGTCTACACGACATCTCGAGATCAGGCCAACAAGTCTACAGGTACCATCACTGGAATCTTGTATATGTATGGTCAAGCTGCGTGTGTTCTATTTGATACGGGTGCTACTCACTCGGTAATTTCTATTGCTTATGCCAAGAACATTAGGACACTCCCCATGCCACTAGATAATAGACTCAGTATTTCCACGCCTTTGAGGGACTCTATATTAATAACCCATGTATACAAGAGTCTTCCCCTAGAGTTTGATGATAAGGTTCGTCCTGTTGACGCACTTCCGTTGGACATGAATGACTTTGACATGATTTTGGGCATGGATTGGCTATCCAAG
Source organism: Glebionis coronaria (assembly GCA_025667525.1). Lineage (NCBI taxonomy): Eukaryota > Viridiplantae > Streptophyta > Magnoliopsida > Asterales > Asteraceae > Glebionis > Glebionis coronaria. The sequence goes on along the minus strand of CM046881.1, from coordinate 176,779,285 downwards.
CATCATGCTATCATAGACTGCCATTCATATCGGGTCATCTTCAGTGATGTTAACGCACCAGAGTACATTCACAACGGGTTCGTACCAGGAAGGTCTGTACAAATCATATCTACCCTGCAAGCACGTGCATTACTGTCACATGGCTGCGAGGGTTATCTAGCTACGGTTCATGACATGGATGATGTATCCCCATCAATTCAGGATCAGCCGATAGTGTCATAATTCCAAGATGTATTACCAGAAGAACTTTCGGGCATACCACCTGCACGAGAAGTGGAATTCAATATCGAGCTCATCCCTGGAGCTGAGCCGATTTCCAAGGCTCCTTATCGCATGGCTCACATAGAGTTGAAGGAGCTGAAGGATCAACTGCAAGAACTTCTAGAACGAGGTTTCATTCGACCGAGCGCATCTCCATGGGGCGCATCGGTCTTATTTGTTAAGAAGAAGGACGACAGTATACGTCTTTGTATAGACTATCGCGAGCTCAACAAGATTACTATCATGAATAGGTATCCACTGCCACGTATAGATGATCTGTTTGACCAACTCCAAGGGGCCAAACACTTCTCCAAGATTGATCTTAGGTCAGGCTATCATCAACTACGGGTTAAGGAGCAGGACATCGCCAAGACTGCTTTCCGTACACGCTATGGCCACTACGAATTGGTAGTCATGCCATGCGGCCTGACCAATACTCCAACAGTGTTCATGGATTTGATGAACAGAATCTTCCATGAATTTCTGGACAATTTTGTCATTGTTTTCATCGATGACATCCTGATTTTCTCAAAGTCCAAGGAGGAACACGAAGACCATCTTCGTACAGTACTACAGATTCTTCGCCAGAAGCAGCTGTATGCTAAATTCTCCAAGTGTGAGTTTTGGTTAGACAAGGTGACATTCTTAGGTCACATTGTATCAGCAGAAGGAATCACTATGGATCCAGCGAAGGTTGAGGCTATTACTAAGTGGCCAAGGCCGACATCCGCGACTGAAGTCCGCAGTTTCTTAGGCTTAGCTGGCTATTACCGTAGGTTCATGGAGAACTTTTCCCGCCTAGCACTACCATTGACCAAACTGATGCGGAAAGGGGAGAAATTCGTCTGGACCGAAGAACGAAAGAAGAGCTTTGAAGACCTGAAGCAGAAGCTAGTATCTGCACCTATTCTTACTCTCCCATCTGGTACAGGTGGATTTCAAATCTACAGTGATGCATCAGGGAAGGGACTTGGATGTGTTCTCATGCAACATGGGAAAGTGATCGTGTACGCTTCACATCAGCTTAAGCCTTATGAAGAAAATTACCCTACGCATGACTTGGAACTTGCCGCAATCGTGTTTGCATTGAAGATATGGAGGCACTACTTATATGGAGAATCATGTGACATTTTCACGGACCACAAGAGCTTGAAGTATATCTTCACCCAACGTGAATTGAACATGAGGCAGAGGAGATGGTTGGAGCTGTTGAAGGATTATGACATTAATCTGCAGTATCATCCCGGCAAGGCGAATGTAGTAGCAGATGCACTTAGCAGGAAGTCCGGAATGATCAACGGCATTAAGATTAAGGAGGAAATCATAAGAGACTTGGAGCGACTAGACATAGAGATCATGGTACGTGGACAACACGGTTACTGGGCTAATCTTAGAGTAGAACCCGAGTTACTCTCTAAGATCAAGGAAGCTCAGAAAGATAATGGAGAAATATGGGCGATAGTTCCGAATTTGGAGAAGCATACGGAATTCAGAGTAGATGCAGATGGTATCGTATGGCAGGGCACGAGACTTTGTGTTCCTGATGATCAAGAACTCCGGGAAGCCTTGTTAGCTGAAGTTCATAGCTCCTCATTCTCTATACATCCTGGTTCGACTAAGATGTACCATGACATCAAGTAGTACTTTTGGTGGAGTGGTATGAAACAGGATGTTGCCACTTTCGTCTCCAAATGTCTTACCTGCCAACAGGTTAAGATCGAGCATCAGCGATCTGGCGATCTCCTTCAACCGTTAGATATTCCAGAGTGGAAGTGGGACAAAATCACCATGGATTTTGTTACTGGTCTTCCGCCAACAAAGAGGAAGCACAATGCAATTTGGGTTATCGTAGATCGACTTACCAAATCAGCTCATTTCTTACCGATTCGCAAGGAAGATTCGGTAAGTAAACTCGCTGATACGTATAGAAGAGAGATCATGAGACTCCATGGTGCTTCATCCAGCATCGTCTCAGACAGAGATCCTCGTTTCACTTCGCGATTTTGGAAGAGTCTGCAGAAATCTTGGGGTACACAACTTAAGCTTAGCACGGCTTTTCATCCTCAAACAAACGGGCAGTCGGAGCGAACGATTCAGACATTGGAAGACATGTTGAGGTCATGTGCGTTGGAATGGACGGGTGATTGGGATGATTATATCTGTTTGGTGGAGTTTGCATACAACAACAGTTAGCACACAAGTATCAAGTGTGCTCCTTTCGAGATGTTGTATGGCAGGAAGTGTCGCGCCCCAATCTGCTGGGATCAAGTTGGTGAGCGAACACTTGAAGGACCACAGATTATAGAAATAACTAATGAGAGGGTCGCAATAGCTAAGTAGAAACTTCAAGAAGCACGGTCATGGTAGAAGATCTACGCAGACAAGCATCGTAGGGACATACATTTTAACGTAGGAGATCACGTCTTTCTTAAGGTTTCGCTGGCACATGGTGTTAGACGCTTCGGGGTTAAAGGGAAGCTCAGTCCTTGTTTCATCGGACCGTTTGATATCATTGAACGAGTCGGTGAAGTATCTTACCGTTAGCGTTACCTCCGCAGCTTTCGCATGTACACAATGTGTTTCATGTGTCCTTACTCAGAGGGTACCAATATCATCCCCTTCACATGGTTCAGTATCCACTAGAACAGATACGTGAAGATCTCACTTTTATAGAAGAACCCGAACGAGTTCTTGACAGACAAGAACGAGTCATGAGAAGGAAGACGATTCCATTCGTCAAAATCCTTTGGAGGGATCATACCGAGTGGGAAGCCACTTGGGAAACAGAGGAATCTATCTGGGCTTCTTACCCTCATTTCATATTTTGAATTCGGGTATGTTCTTCTTTTCCAGTTTACTTTATCTATAATTCGGGGAAGAATTATTCTTTTTAGGGGGGAAGAGTTGTAAAACCCGCATGCTTTTATCATGAATAGTACCCTTTAGATCGTACGTACAAGATTAGAACTTTCCTTTTATAGCACGCTACGTTTCACGTATAAGAATTTCAAGTATTACGTACGTGTTAGAACACGATAAGTATTTATTACGTATGAACACACGATAATTATTCAAATAATAATTATAATCAGGAACATGCGATCATGAAATCATGAACGTAATTTAATCACGAGCTAATATTATTTACGTATATATATTTATTACGAACACGAATAAATATATTAAGTCACGATCAATAATTAATTAAAACACGTAAAACACGAACACGATAAAACACGAGAACACACTATAATATTTAGACACGAGAAAAGGTATGGGTTACCCCAAGTGGGGCCCCTACCCGCGGCATAAACAAGAAAACATGGGCTTGGCCCATGCAAAATTTACTAACTAGGGGGTTAAGGTAAAAACTTGTTTCATTTACACAAAATCAAGAAAATAGTTAAAACCCTAAAAGTTTTCCTCCTTCTTCCTTTTCTCTTTGGCTGCCGGATTCAAGGACACCAAAAGGGGTGTTCGGGTTGATTTTGATCTTGGATATTTTGCAAGGATTCGTGTGTGTTCATCCTCATTTGTTTCACGTAATCGGTATAACCTTTTTAACCTTTTCTTTTATGTTTTGATTTAATGAATCACATAAACTCGTGATGTTTTCAAAAAAAACTAATTAAAAACAATTATTCTAAACATGTTAATGATCATGGGGTAAATCAAACAAGAGTTTTAGGGGTGTTTTGTTCAGGCCGACGCCTAACCGAACCCCATGGGGGTCTCGGCTTGGCTTATTTAACACCACCGAGACCATATGGTCTCGGTATGGTGGTGATGGTGTCACAGCAGCAGCAAGGGGCAAGGGTAAACCCGACCTTGGTCGGGTATGGTGTTAGTTACGGGTCCGGTTCATGGTTTTTAGTCACGGGTCCAGTTGTTAAATCATTTTTTCACGGTTTATGATTTTTATGTTTAGACTTAAATTAAAACATGACATGATTAATTTAATGTACATGACTTAGGTTATAAATCTAATTATTAGTTCATGAATTTTAACCTAAGTATTTATATTTAATTAGACTTTATAATTAATTAATTATTTAAAACCATGACTATAATTAATTAATTAACATGACTTAGGTTATATTATTAATAGTTAATAATACATGTTTTAACCTAAGTATTTTACCTTTATTTAATTAAAATCATGATATATTAAATTAAATACTTTTAACCTATAGTTTATTTAATTTACATGTAATAATTAATAAACTATACTTCATAACTACATGACTTAGAAAAATAATCAGAAAACACTTAAGCTTATATAATTAGCTTATTTAACAAGCTTATATCTATTTATGGAAACTTTTTATTATTAGAAACTTATTTAATTAAGGCAGCTAATCTATTTATGGAAACTTTCTATTTTTAGAAACTTAACTATTTTAAGCAGTAATTCTATTTTTAGAAACTTTCTTATTTTGGAAACTTTCTATTTTTGGAAACTTTCTATTTTTGGAAACTTTCTATTTTTGAAAACTTTCTATTTTTGGAAACTTTCTATTTTAGGAAACCTGCAATTTTTAGTAAGTTACTTATTATTACGCAACAAGTATAATCATACATGAAATACAAGTAATACTTATTCAGAATAGATAGAATATATAAGATAAACACATTATAAAGCTTAAAACAGTAGAACATGACATGAACATATAAAACAAGCTAAGACATGATATAAAACCAGTTACGTATTTCGTAATCAGATACTTATACACGTATATATTTATGTAGCATTAGTGATACCGAAGTAGGACTCTCTTCCGTTCGTCTTCTTTGTTCACTGGACATAAGGTACGGATTCCCGTCCTTTTAGTATGGACATTCTTTCCTTATTAGGATTCCCCGCATGCAGCCAACTGTTTTCCCATAGTATAAGTTTATATGTTTGATTGCTTATGTTTAATTTAGAATACCTGAAGCCATATACATGCATGACCAGTTTCACCTAGTTATGGAGGTACCATAACCATAACACTAGAGGCACTGGTGTAATGACTTCCCCATGGCGGAGTGATTGCTCCTGGCGTCAGTTACATGTTTTTCAGCAGATTACTCAGTGTGAATGTGGTGTGTGCCTTGCATCCTTCACAAGGAGCTGATCCCTCCTACCCAAAAACCAGTATATTAAATTAGAGGCAGTCCCTCTAATTCGCATGACGAGGTCACCCCTCCAAGTATTCATGTATGTTGATTTTCATGACCTATATTGGCTAATGGTAAAATATGTTAAACAGTTTTTATAAGATAAACATAAGGCTTTTCAAACTATAAAACCAGTTTTACTAAGAGTTAACCGGATTATCCAGGACTTAATTTCTTCCACTGTTATATGCTTATATGCTTATATTATTCATGCTTTATTGTACATCCGTGCACTGAGCGTATTGCTCAGCAGTTTTCCTTTTCATGTTCCCGAAACGGCAGGTACTCAGGGACGCTCGTAGACTTTAAGCGTACGTGCATATGGACTGGAAGCTTTCTAGCCTTTCTTTACTTTATGCATTATCTATACTTTGATACTCTTTCCATGGACATTGTTTAGTCCTTTCATTTACAGTACTTATGTTTGTGTGTGATGAGCTTTACTTTTTGGACTACCGATGTAAAACCCGGATGCTTTTACCATGAATAGTACCCTTTAGATCGTATGTACAAGATTAAAACTTTCCTTTTATAGCATGTTTACGTTCACGTATAAGAATTTTAAGTATTACGTACGTGTTAGAACACGATAAGTATTTATTACGTATGAACACACGATAATTATTCAAATAATAATTATAGTCACGAACATGCGATCATGAAATCATGAACGTAATTTAATCACGAGAAAAAATATTATTTACGTATATATATTTATTACGAACACGAATAAATATATTAAGTCACGACCAATAATTAATTAGAACACATAAAACACGAACACGATAAAACACGAACACACACTATAATTTTTAGACTCGAGAAAGGTACGGGTTACCCCATGTGGGGCCCCCTACCCGCGGCTACACTAAGGAGAATGGGCCAAGCCCATTTTATCTAAAACAATGGAATTAGGAAAACATGTTTTATTATTTACAAAACAAGAAAAATAGTTAAAACCCTAAAATCTTTTCCTTCTTCCTTCTATCCCTTGGCCGCCGGATATAAAACACCACAAGGGTGTTTGGGGTTGATTTTTGATCTTGGAATTGTGCAAGCATTCGTGGGTGTTCATTCTTAATTGATCCACGTAATCGGTATAACCTTTTTAACCCTTTTCTTTTATGTTTTGATTTAATAAATCACATAAAATCATGATGTTTTTAAAAACTAATTAAAAACAATGATGTAAACATGTTAAGGATCATGGGTAAATCAAAACAAGGGTTTTGGGGTGTTGTGTTTGTAGCTGACGCCTAACCGAGCCCCAAAGGGGGTCTCAGCTTGGCTTATTAACCACCACCGAGACCATATGGTCTCGGTATGGTGATGGTGGTCCCACGGCAGCAGCAAACAAGGGGAACCCCGACCTTGGTTCAGGGTATGGGGTTGATTTCGGGTCCGGTTCATGGTTTCTAGTCACGGGTCCGGTTCATAGACTATTTTAAGGTTTATGATTTTAATAATTAGTGTTAAAAAAATTAAATTAATAAAACATGACATGATTAATTTAATTAACATGACTTAGGTTATAAATTTAATTATTAGATCATGAATTTTAACCTAAGTATTTATATTTAACTAGACTTTATAATTAATTAATTATTAAAAACCATGACTATAATTAATTAATTAACATGACTTAGGTTATATTATTAATAATTAATAATACATGTTTTAACCTAAGTATTTTACCTTATTTAATTAAAATCATGATATATTTAATTAAATACTTTTAACCTATAGTTTATTTAATTTACATGTAATAATTAATAAACTATACTTTATAACTACATGACTTAGAATAATAATCAGAAAACACTTAAGCTTATATAATTAGCTTATTTAACCAGCTTATATCTATTTATGGAAACTTTCTATTTTTAGAAACTTATTTAATTAAGGCAGCTAATCTATTTATGGAAACTTTCTATTTTTAGAAACTTATCTATTTTAAGCAGTAATTCTATTTTTGGGAACTTTCTATTTTTGGAAACTTTCTATTTTTGGAAACTTTCTATTTTTGGAAACTTTCTATTTTGGGTAACTTTCTATTTTTGGAAACTTTCTATTTTAGGAAACCTGTTATTTTTTAGAAAGTTACTTATTATTACACAGCAAGTATAATAATACATGAAATACAAGTAATACTTAATCGAAATAGACAGAATATAAGATAAACACAGTATAAAGCTTAAAACAGTAAAACATGACATGGACGTACAAAATAAGCTAAGACATGCCATAAAACCAGTTACGTACTCAGTAATCAGATACTTATACACGTATGAATTTATGTAGCATTAGTGATACCGAAGTAGGACTCTCTTCCGTTCGTCTTCTTCGTTCACTGGACATAAGGTACGGATTCCCGTCCTTTCAGTATGGACATTCTTTCCTTATTAGGATTCCCCGTATGCAGCCAACTGTTTTCCCATAGTATAAGTTTATATGTTTGATTGCTTATGTTTAATTAGAATACCTAAATCCATATACATGCATGACCAGTTTCACCTAGTTATGGAGGTACCATAACCATAACACTAGAGGCACTGGTGTTATGACTTCCCCACGGCGGAGTGATTGCTCGTGGCGTCCCTTCAGCTTTTGGCCATATTATTATATTTATCATGTGGGGCGTATGGGTGCATCCTAGTTACATGTTTTTCAGCAGATTACTCAGTGTGAATGTGGTGTGTGCCTTCCATCCTTTACAAGGAGTTGATCCCTCCTACCCAAAACCAGTATATTAAATTAGAGGCAGCCCCTCTAATTTGCATGATGAGGTCACCCCTCCAAGTATTCATGCACGGTGGATTTTCATGACCTATATTGGCTAACGGTAAAGTATGTTAAACAGTTTTTACAAGATAAACATAAGGCTTTTCAAACTATAAAACTAGTTTTACTAAGACTTAACCGGGTTATTCGGGACTTAAGTTTCTTTCGTTGTTATATGCTTATATGCTTATATTATTCATGCTTTATTGTACATCCGTGCACTGAGTGTATTGCTCAGTCGTGTTCCTTTTCATGTTCCCAAAATGGCAGGTACTCTGAGACGCTCGTAGACTTTAAGCATACGTGCATATGGACTGGAAGCTTTCTAGCCTTTCTTTACTTTATGCATTATCTATACTTTGAAACTCTTTCCATGGACATTGTTTAGTCCTTTCATTTACAGTACTTATGTTTGTGTGTGATGAGCTTTACTTTTGAACTACCGATGTTTGATTCCGGTATTTCCTTTTATGGTCATGTAATGTTTTAGACATTTATCCTTGTATGCTTTGATGACACGCCATAATTACGCGTGACATTCCATTTATCAAAATAGGGTGTTACAACCGATGTTTGATTCCGGTATTTCCTTTTATGGTCATGTAATGTTTTAGTCATTTATCCTTGTATGCTTTGATGACACACCATAATCACGCGTGACATTCTATTTATAAAAATGGGGTGTTACAATCAGCATATCCAGTTCTGAAATCCTCTCCGACCTCAAATCTTGGCTTGTAGGTTTTCCAAATGAACATCTATCGTCGTGAGCTTAACCAACTAAGCGTAGTTAACCCTATATCGACTTTTCCTAGTTGACAACCTCCTAGAGTCTCCTCTCTAAATTGTCATTAATTGTTCTACGAACATCTACCGCTTTGTCAGATTGACGGCTAAACTTTCGGATAGTTCTGTCCATCCGTAATTGACAACAACATCCAAATACTGCTCAATCGGATGTATAGAACGACCGGATAAAGATCTCCTTGCATTGCTTTATGTTCATCCGTAATGGTAGCAGCACCTAAATACTGCTCAACCGAACTTATAGAGCGATCCAGATAACTATCTCTTTACATTATTGGCACCATTCGTTTACGAGCTTTTCTAGAACGAACCTTTAGACCTATGACATCTATACCCTAACAGATGACAAAGTTTTTAATAAGCTTCGAGGACGAAGCTAAAATAACAGGGTGGTGCTGTAAAATCCATGATTTTACCATGATAAAATGTAATAAAAGTCTACTCAATGATTCTAGATCATTTCTCAACCTAGTAATATTAATCGAGTTTCGAGAACGAAAATCAAGACGGCATGTGGATGGTGTAAAACCCGAGACTTTTCGTTCATTAAATAAAAAAGTAGTATACTTCAAAACCTATTTTGAAGGAATACAAAAGTTATTGGAATTGAAAACAAGACAAAGGTCGCACAATCTTCGTACCGACAATGGAGTAATTAAATTACATAATTTATTGTCGAGGGATACTTGATAAAATGATTTATTAAATTATTTAAAATTTATTTTAATAATGTACGAAGAGAGTAAACGAGAAGTACTTCTATTAAAACGATACCTTTTCTTAGTAAACGATATTCGACAAATAATCGTCATTTAAATGAAGCACACATTATTCGTATTTATAAGTCATTTAAATACTTCATTTTATCGGAGAGATCGTTTTAAGATTAATGACGCAGTTTTCGTAAGACGAGTCAACTTCTATTAATCACGAGCGAGTCCCGAACCGTTTGTTAATAAATGCATGATAAAATGTTACACATTAAGCCCTTGTAAAATAATTGCAACCTTTAGCCCTAAACTATAAGGAACTTGGCAATTTGTTTTTACAACTTTGACATACTATATATATGTGCAATTAGGGTTTCATCTTCACATAACCCTAACCCTAGCCTCCATTTAAAACATACACATCTAAAGTGGCAGCCGCCACTTTTCCGGCGAGTATTCCGACCACCTATAGAATACTTCCGCCGCCACCTTTTATTTATAGATCAAGTAGATCTATGTATATGCTCACCATACAAACCGCCTTACCACCAAATCCGTGGTGATCATCATGATACCCGTCACCATCAGCCGCCACCATGGTTGCTATCCATGCCACCGCCTCTTTCAACAGGCATCATCACCACCACCTAGGTCTAGCCGCCACTGTTTACTAATTTCATGGCTCCTAGACACTAGCCGCCACCCATTTTCTGTGACCCCGTCACCTCCACGGATACATCATCATCATCACATACCCCAGCCGCCAGCCACCACTGTTGTGCACCACTTTCGTGGCTAACAACCACCATCCCATCTCTCCACCACCAGCAGCCATCTTGTTCGTGGCCCCTAGCCACTTTCGTGGCCATCACAGTCACTTTCGCAGCCCTGCTGCCATCACCACCTCTCTTCATAGCCTCCTGCTATCGTCACCACCAACAGATCCGAGGACCATCGCAGCCCCTGATGCCAGTCATCTTCGCAGCCATAGGCTGCTGCCTTCCACCCGCCAACAACCACCACGTCCAACCACCAGCAGCCATCACCACTCCAGCCATCCCGCCACCATCTTCCACATCACCACCGTTATAGTGATGGTCTCGGCCACGAATCACCCTAGATCCACCATGCAACCACCAACAAAGTAGTGTTTGTTTCGGGTTTGGATTCAGCCAGGGGTGTTTGGATATGCTGTTTACAACAGCATAAGGGGGTGTTTGGTTTTAGACGAAGAAACAAATAAGGGTGCGTTGGATTAGCCTAGATCCGTATGAATATGTCTAGATCTGATGTCGGGAGCGACATGCAGGGCGTTGGGTCCAAGATCTACAACCAATAGCTTCGGGGGTGTTTGGATTTGCTGATAAGAGGCTGTTTGGGACTGCATGTTGCTGTTAGAGGGCCGTTTGGGACTGCAGATTAGTCTAAGAGGTTGTTTGGGACTGCATACTGAATTAAGAGGGTGTTTGGGACTGCTGATGACGACAAGGATGCGTTAGCATGCGGGTTATAGCTTAGGGGTATGCCTATGTTATAATGTAATCTTACATGTAGTATATTCCCACCGACAGTGTAATATTTCCACCGTTAGTTGTAACATTACCACTGACCATTTATAACTTGCCACCGTTAGTGTTAAACTACAAACTTACCACTGCCAGTTTTTGTATTAACAAAGTTACCACTGTTAGCTTAAAAGTTCCCACTGTTAGCTATACAGTTACCACTGGCAGCCTAATCTAGCCACTGTTTCCATATTGTACCCACTGTTTTTACACGAATAACTATCTTAATAGCTTCGGATTAAAAATATTATATTTTTACTACGGGAAACATGTTTTAAACTAGGATTAATTAATAATACATTTCTTATTATTTATTTTTGGAATCTAATAAATAATTTAATAAACTTAATAATTTATTTACAAAGACTACAATATCGTACAAGTTTATAAACATTGGGGGGTACGTGGAAACATGAATGGACAACATGCACACTTAACCATCATCATAACAGTATTAATTAAATATACTGTGATAACAAAAATAAGCATACGACCAGTTAAACCGCATGCATTTATTATTTATGCATATACTGAGACGTACTTAATTACTTAGGTATTCGATGTACTATGTGCTTTGTGATTGTATACTTGATCATCCTCGAGCTGTATTATACAGGTGAGTTCATAGCCTCGCATTTTAAATCTTTTTATGATTTTTCAAACCCGTGAGGGGGAGACATGCTATTAAATAACTGTAACCTGTTTGACAAATATGATTATAATTTAATTCATAGAATACTAACTGAACTGTAACATGTTTAACAATATGACTATAATTTATTTATAGAATGTAAGTTGAACTGTGACCTGCTTTGACAGTATGATTGATGGATATTTAGTTTATAGAACGTAAATTGAATTGTAATCTGTTTAAACAATAGGATAGATATTTATTCTATAGAACGCAAATTGAATGGTACTCTTAATTACGATTGCCTATTGTAGAAACTTTTAAATTGTGGGAAATTGCCCGAATGTTATAAATAGATCTATTTGGGATTAACCATCCCCATCTGGGTGAGTCATGCTCACTGTTCCTTGGCCGGGCCAACAGATGTATATCATGTTGGAACTAGGTTTGGGTGTCTTTTTGTAGGACACTACGTTCTCATCTGTTGAGAACTATGGACGGTTAAGCTTCAGTTTCGAGTAATAGAAAATGTAATTATCTTTTGTATAAATGCTTTGTGCATTGCTACTATCTATAAGGTTTGTGTTACTAAACTTAATCATATACTACTTAGCAAATACTGTAATGGAAATATTGGAAATATTAAACCTGATTATTTTACGTTGTTTAGTAAAATACTGTAATGGAAGTATTAGATATACTAAACTTGATTAATTTACACTATTTAGTAAAATACTGTAATGGAAGTATTAGATATACTAAACTTGATTATTTTACACTGTTTAGTAAAATACTGTAATGGAAGTATTAGATATACTAAACTTGATTATTTTACACTACTTAGTAAAATACTGTAATGGAAATATTGGATATGCTAAACTTGATTATTTTACACTGCTTAGTAAAATACTGAAATGGAAATATAGGAAATACTAAACCTAATCTTGCACTGCCTAATGAAACTTAATGAACTTGATTTTATACTTATTAGTACATTAAGGAATGGAATAATTGGAAACTTTAAATTTGACTTTCATATCAAATACTGAACAACACCATGTAAGACAACTTAAAATCCTAAACTATGATTTTACAAAACTCTATGAATTCACCAACTTTATGTTGACTGTTTTAAGCATGTTTTTCCCAGGTTATTAAGCAAGATTAATTGAGCATGGATTGAGCATCATTTAGGAGCATAAAAATGACGGGGGATTTATCTTTTACTGGGATATTTATAACAAACGATATTCAACGATTTGAACGATTGTACCAAGATAATGTTTACATCAATTGTATTTCAAAAATCATGTAATAATGATCTGTGCTTTGTAAGCTATTTGCTCATCGATCCACCACTGTGATACCCGCTTTATGGGGGTGTTACAACTGCTAAGATTGCTACTGCTATTGCTTCAAGATTAGTTGAGGGCTCAACTGAAGAGGATCGAAAAGAAAGACCTTCGGATGGGAGAGCTGTCTCAACTGAGGATATTGCAAAGAGAAGTAATGACCTGAAAACTTTAAGCATTCTCAAACTTTCTTTGGGACCAAGCAATCAGCAAAAGTATAGAGGTTTTGAGTCTGCCAAAGAACTTTGGGAAGCTTTTCAAGTCAACTATGGTGGTAATGATGATACTGCCTCAGAAAAGAAGAAGAAACTCTTGCATGAGTATGATGTGTTCAAGGCTCTTCCCAATGAGAAGCTAAGTGGGGTGAGAAGCAGCGCTTGATTTTCTTGTCAGCACTTAGATATTTCTTGTCAATGCTTGATCTGTCAGCGCTTGATTTCTTCCTATCAGTGTCCAATTAACTCTTGTCAGCGTCAAAGTTTCTTGGCTCATTTTATTCCCAACAATCCTCCCCTGAACTTGATATCTACTATAGTAATCAAGTTTCTGAATAAAAACTAAGTACAAGGAGGATTCTTACAAATACAAATCACTTTTTAATTAGATAATAACCTAATTAAATCTTTGCCAACATCACTAGTACAATCCATTTCCAGCTGTGTAGACACCATTTTCTTCAAAACTTCCTTGGACATAGGATATTCAGCATCTACAAGAAGATATTCTAAAAACTTTGTAGTGCTCAAATGGTAAACACCAGCTGCTGAATGTAGACGCTATTGTAGTCCACTGATATCATCCAAATCCAACCATATTGGATCTGCTTCATCTGGTTCAATCATCCTTTTGAAGGATGTCCAGATCTTTATTCCATTGACTGAAGTAGGTGCTTCAGCCTCATACTTGGCCTTCATCAATATCCAAAGATCTACCAAGTCTTCTCTATCAAGGCTTGCAAACAATGAGATCAAAGAAGTAAAAGTATGTACCTTCTTGCCATATCTAGTAATCATCCAAAACCCACTTACATCTTCTTCATAGTGAACTATGGGGTTTCTGTAATCTAAAGGTAATACCTCTTCAACATGTGAAGCTTCCAATGATGAGAGCTTAATGCTCTTTCTGATAACTGCTTTGCTAGGATCCACTCTATCAAGAGCTGGGAACTCAATAGGAAGTCCTTTCTTCACTGGTCTTGGTGCAATTGAAGCCCTTTAGATTCGCAAATTTTCTTCAATCTCTTCTCTCCTTTCATCTGAGAGAAGCCTCATAGTATTTTCTTCACAAACTCTTAATTAAATTGGATAAGCACGATGTTCTAATTCTGCAAAGGTGAGTCTTCTCAACCTATCAAAGGTCCATCCACCTTGATGACACCTGAGAAACATGTAGTACAACTCTCTCCTATCTCTCTTAAGCTTAGAAAATACCTTTCTAGCCTTGTGCTTTAAAACTACTTTATAGTCTTCCTGCACTCTCAGCAAGATCTCCAATCCCTATATTTGTCCAGTGATGGACATCTCTGGATGCTCTATTGTCTTGTTCTCCCATGCAAAGTACATGTCCCTAACTTCAGGAATATCAAAATCAACTTTTTCTTTTAACTCTCTTAGCCTCTCCTTGGCTAAATCATCCTCACCATATTCTAACCTTTCTGGATCCTGTATTATCATCACACTAGATCCAAAACTCTCATCATCATCACTACCATCCTTTTCCTTCTCTATGGTAGCCCAATCTTGCTCTTGTAGTTGTGCAGCCAAAGCTTGATCAAATTGTATTTGGGCTACATTCTTCTTTGACTTCTCAACTTCCACTAAAACTACTTTACCCTTGTCTTTTGCTCTAACAGCTTGTAAAGTAGTTGGTGTTACCTGTGTTGTAACATCCCTAATAATAACTGGTGGTTGGGATACACCAATCATACCTGTGGGTCTGTCAACGCCTTCTTTACTCTTGTCAGCGCTCAAATTATGAACATCAGCGGCTGACTTGGTAACCTCTTCCAGCATCTCCACAAATGATAACTTCTTTGGAGTGATCAAGGAGACATCAATAACTGGTTTCTCCTTCAAACTTGCCAAAGCCTCAGCAATTTCCACATGTTTTGTACTAAAAGAACCACCTTCTTCATCCTGTGATCCCTTGTCACTCAAGTTGAACGGTTCTGTCGGTGTATCTTCCTCCCCTTTGTAAGAATCCTCCCTTGATGAAAGTACTCTTGCTTGCCTCCTCCTAGCTTGGGCAGTCTCCAAAACAACTAGTCTATCCCTCAATTGCTTGAGCTCAAGACCCTGACCTATGACAATTTGTACAAGGTCTGCATTTTGCTTTTGCAAGTTAATGAAGACTACCGCCAATTCAAAAATGGTGTAAGGTTCCAATATTCCCTCCTCTAGAATGGGAATTTGACCTCCCAAAGTAGATTCACGGGGCATGGATGGGGTCTTAATGATGTTAAGAATGTCTTGGCCGGCATCTAAGCTCGAACCGATAATCCCAGCCCCACCCATGTCACCAACCACACTTGTGGTGGCAGTTCTCTCTGCTACATGGCTAGGACCACCAGAGGAGAACACTCCAGCAGTCCTTTAGTGTTTTTCCAACCTATAGTCTGGGGGTGTAGAAGAGGAAGTGGATTGAAGGTTTGTTTGGAGGTTAAGGGGTGTTTGGGTTTGTGGGAAAAAGTTGTCAGCGTCTGGATTAGTAGTGTCAATGCCAACATTTTGAGTGTCAGTGTCGAATGGTTCTGGGTCAATTTCCATATGCTGGGGTGTTGGAAATACGTTTTACATATTAGAAAGGATCGGTCACTCCAACAATAGTCTAAGAAGTAACTCGTAGTTTAGTTATATCAAGATTATTCAAACAAGGCCATGCCAAGCCTACAACTTGTGTAGGTCGGCGACCCAATGTAAGCCCAAGCCCATCTCATGGGCTTGGGCATATAAACCCTATCCTTAGTTGGAGAGGGTGTTGGTTTATTCATAATATACATAGTGAAAAGTGTGTTTTCTACACTTTCTCTCTAAGTTTGTGTGTGTTCTTACCATCTCTCTATCTCTTTCTCTCTCTAAACATAAGCAAGATTTACAATATCCTACAAATGGTATCAATAGCCATGTTATGATTGTATTGTTTATGTGTTTGTGTTCTTGATTTTTTTGCCTATTTTGATCTATTTCATTCGTACCAAATTTTTTTTGTGTTTTTATGGTTTAATCTTGATACAAATCATCTACATACTTGTGGTAGTGATTTGGTATTCTTTCTTTGGTTAAAAACACAATAATTTTGGGTGTTTTATTCATTTTTCGCTAAAAATCTCAACTTAATTGTATACTGTCCGAGAAAAAGTGGTACTTGTGCTCACGTATTCCGATCAAAAAAACCTAAGGGTTTCTACATTGCGATCACATATTACGATCAACATTGCGATCACATATTGCGATCAACATTGTGATCACATATTGCGATCAACATTGCGATCACATATTGCGATCAACATTGCGATCACATTGCGATCACATATTGCGATCAGCATTGCGATCAACATTGCGATCACTATTGCGATCACATTGCGATCAGTATTGCGATCACATTGCGATCAGTATTGCGATCACATTGTGATAAATATTGCGATAACATTGCGATCAGTATTACGATCACATTGACACAAGGTCATTCCGATCACATTCCGACGGGATTAAAGTTTGGCATTGTGATACAGTGACAAGTATTCCAAGAGTTTTCAAAAACATGTTTTTGAAAATTTTTAACCGTGTGTAATTTGGTCTTGGAATTTTTGGTTTATCGAGAATAATTATTAGGGGATTTCAACATTATTTCTCCAATTTAACACACAACAACAAACACATTTACTTTCTCTCATTGTTCGATCAATGTTTGTAAATCTTAACTTATCGAAATGGAATACATATCTCTTACGGATAAGTCCATCCTCTCGGGTACGGATAATCGCCAACCAATGTTGGAGAAAACCATGTACGAGGATTGGGCTTCCCGAATGGAACTTTATATGTTGAACAAAGAGAATGGACATCTCATTTGGGCATCGGTGCTCAATGGACTATTGGTATATGGTACTGTGACGGAAGGTGCCGTTACTCATCCTCGCATAACGGGTGAGTTAACTGGAGATGCTAAGATTCAAGACAAGTGTGATAAACAAGCAACTAATATCATTCTTCAAGCCCTTCCTGCAGATGTCAACAAACTTGTGGGTAAACATAAAGTTTCCAAAGAGTTATAGGATATAATTCGTGTTTTGATGCAAGGTACCTCGTTAACTAAACAAGAACGAGAGTGTAAGCTATATGATACGTTTGATAAGTTTGCCTATGTCCCCGGGGAGACTCTCAATGATTACTATATGAGATTCACTCTTTTGATGAATGAGCTTAACATCTATGGCCTGGAAATTCCTACTTTTCAGTTAAACACCAAGTATTTGAACACTCTCCCTTCTGAATGGAGCAAGTACGTGACGGCTGTTAAATTAGCTAAGGATTTGCATCAAACCAACGTGGATCAACTTCAAGCTTTTCTTCAACAACACGAATGCCATGTGATCGAGGCTCGGTTTTCTACACCATAAGTTCGTGATCCACTTGCCATGTATGCTTCTCAACAAATGACTCCCCAAAAAAACATGGCTTACACTCATCAACAACCATCATACTTGCAGCAGTCACCACCACACACCTATCAGCAACCACATCAACCACATCAACCATCTTATCAACCAATAATGATGCCATAACAAGCATTTCAACAAAGTGTTCTTCAACAGCCTTCATCACAAGCTATCAATTCTCCAATGGGCTATAATCTTCAGCAAGGATATTTTCCAATTGAATCACCACAAACACAAGCCTTCTACTCCAATTAACTTCCACCAATTCAAACACCGGTCTTTACTCCAAATGATACACCTACTGATGTCTTAAACCATCTCACTGCCTACTTGTCAAAACTTGTTGCAATAGAGGTTATCCATCAACGAACAATCAGCTCCCACTTCTTCAAATCCTCGACAACAAGCCACTATTCAAGATGGTCAAGTGACGATGTAAACCATTCAGGGAAGGCAAAATTCATATGGACCTCCTACAAGGACCGTGATCGCTCAAGCTGTGAATTCTCAAGCTAGTGGTAATGGAAGCACTATTGGTCCTCAAAAGGTTGACTTGCTACAATTTCCGAGGACAAGGTCATATGGCTAGGGAATGCACTCAACCAAAAAGGAGAAGGGATGCAACGTGGTTTCGTGAGAAGATGTATTTGGTCGATGCTCACTCAAAGGAAAGATCTTGGATTTAGAGGAATTAGCATTTCTTGCAGACCCAGGGGCAGAAGATAATGAAGGCATTACAGTCGTCTCTACTTCTAATGCAGCATATCAAGCAGATGATCTTGATGCATATGATTCGGATTGTGATGACATTCACTCAGCCCAAGCTGCATTCGTTGCTAATCTCTCTTACTACGGTTCTGATGTCGTCAGTGAGGTACCAACCACATCTAATAATGTTCATGATAATCCACATCATGTTGAGCATGAAAATGACAACCTCGAACAGCATTCGGGAACTAGTAACTTAAATGATGCGGTATCCAATCCAACACATTTGAGTGAACCTCAACCAAATGCTATGACGGGTATGGAATCTTATGATCAACGTGATCTGGTAATGGTGCCTAAACATATTATTGATAACATGAATGTGGCTGTTCGACAAACCGTAGATATGAATGCCAACCAAACCGCTGAGCTTGCGTTGTATAAGGAAAAGGTCAAAACTTTTGAAATAGTCCCTCAAGCGGAAAAAATAACTAGTTCTGAATTTGACCAATTCGTTTTAAAAAGATTGAACACTTAAAAGAAATAGAATCATTAAAAGCTAATACTTCCAATGAATTAAAATAAAAAGAGTCGGTTGTCAATGATTTTCAGAAACTTAAAATGGTTTTCGAAACTCTCGAGTCTAAAAAGTTTGAATCGGAAATTAATGCTACCAAACTTCTTAAATTCAAAGAACAACAACTTTTAAAACAATATGCTTCCACAGAAAAGGTTCATCTTTTAACTAAATCGTTTAAAGAATTTGAACTTAAGCGTCTTCAAGATTTACCACCTAATCCCAGTTATGCAAAACAAGCTCAGGAATATATTCCTTGTCTTTGTGATGTGACCCTAATTGGAAAATCGAAAGAAGCACCTTATGTTCGTAGTACTGAGGAGACACAGTCACTTGCGGAATAAACTCAATCTAAAATGCTTTCAAAATTCCATAAGCTTGATTATGTTCAGTGATGAGACTGCTTTTATACATAGTCTCATCGTCCAAATAGGGCTTAAAATGCATTAAATATCATCAAAATACCCAAATATATGCTTGTGTTTGTTGCTTGTGTATTTTAGGTACGGATATTGAGAAAATGACAAAAGATCACAAGAATCAATCAAAAACGAACACGGGAAACGAAGCCGCACAATGAACCAAGCCCTAATGAAGAATTTTCCAAAGAAAACCCTTGAAGATTTGAAGAATTATGAAGATTGGTCCTCCAAGTTTGAAGAATTGACACTTTATACCCTTGTATCTTCATAATTACAAGTTTGGTCCCTAAAGTTTGTCAAAATTACAAAAAGGACCCTTAACTTTGAAGAATTGGCAAATTTAGTCCCTCAACAAAACTAAATTGTCAATATTGGTCCTCCAAGAAGTCAACAATCAAGTCAAACCTTGAAGAATGAAGAAAATGCCAAAATCAGTCCTTCAAATATGAAGAAATTACATTTTAAGTCCTTGTTTCAAGTTTGGAAGTATTTGTGCCAAAAATGACAACTGACCTAAAGTTGTTACTTGTTATTTAGGCGTTGAGGGCTGTTAATACAACATGAACAAAGAGTGAAACTATGGGGACCCAAACTGCCAAACACCTCAATTCATCCCAGCCAATCAGTTTGCCACCTCACCCACCTCCACCAATCACACCTCTCCACATCACTCTCCCCTCCCATGTCCGATTTCCACCCAACTTAAATAATCAAATCTGATTATTTTATCCCTTCCCTCCCAAACACATTTTTAAACTAACCTTTTTCCCAAAATAGATTAAAACGTCCCTAATCCACCTTTAAACCCTAATATTTTCCCAGTATGAACATCAATCAAAACAAAGGGAAAATGATTAATTGCCTCCAGATCACTAATTACACTCACTCTCATCACAACCCACCTCCCAAAAACATCACCATCTCACCCCATGTGACAAACCCCTCCTCCCCTGCCCCACTATTCACTCCCAAACAAAAAGGAGCAGAAAATCAACGTTCAGAAAGTGCTATCTTGCTCCCAAAGGCAAGATGAAAGGTTGAGATCACTTTAAAACAGATGTATACCTCACATGATTCCAGCAGGCTCACAAGATACCAAATTTTGACCAAGGTTCAAAATCGTCCAAGGGCATTTCAGGGTTTTTCTACATTAGGGTTTTATCAGTTCTAGAATGTTGTAAGCCTATTATATAAAGGCCCTATAGGACTTTCATTTAGCTGTTCTGAATTTTTCTCCTTTTTTCACAGCTTTGTAAATCCAGTTTTAATGAATGAAAATGGTTTAAGTGTTGTTGATGAGAAAGATTGAGTCCCTTTTATGTTTCATGTTGTGTTTGGTTTGAAAGATTTCTTTTAAAAAGGCATTTCAAGTTTTTGATTTCAAGTTTTCTCTTTAAGTTATTAAATCTGTTTTCTTTTTAGTTGAGCTAGAAAGGTTGTTAAACCACATAAGCTTCTTATATTCAAGCTTGTGTATGACCATATCACCCTGATATCTTGAAGATATCAAGGTGTAGTGGGTATAAAGGTTTGGATAAAAAGGCAAAGTGAGGTGAAAAAAAATCTTTTTGCTTGTTTTTAACATCACTGTTTCATTTTAAAAGCTAATAGCCATAAGGAGACTTGTCTATAAGTCATTCTTATAGCTCATTGGCTCTCATACCAGGTCACTCTTGTTGTATTGGTTTGTTCTTAGCAGGTTCAAAACAAGAGCCATCTCTATCCATTATTTGTTAAAGAAATCCTTCATAATCATCTTACCAAAAGTCTGCACAAGCCCGGGCTTGTTTGGAGGTGACTATTCAGTCACTGTTGGGCCTGGATGTAGGCCCCACAAGGTAGCTCACTTGACCCTTTTTCAGTTTTCTAAGATTTTTAAGATTTATGAGACTTTGCATGATTTTTTTTGTAAAACTGCTTGATTGTGTGTCTAATCTGCTAGAATAGGTCTTTTACTGAGTAATATGCATGTTAGAAGCATTGTTAGTCAGTTAGAATAGGATTTATTAAGATTTGCTTTGAAATATTGATTTTCAGATTTTTAAAGGAGTGTTTGGATTAGCTGTATATTTGAGATTTGTGACCAAGTTTTTGAGTTAAAACCTGATTTACTCACTTCTTTGGATGCTAGTAAGTGAAACATGTACTTAGGTTTCTATTTGATAGAGTTTTGAATAAATTTGCATGCTAAAAAAAATGAAAACATAGCCTAAATCAGAAGACTGCTTGTGTGCTTGATTTTCTTTGAATTTTGCCTTCAAATTTTGTTGACTGCTAGATATTAGGTTTAGATAGGACTTACTATTGCTTGCATGTCACTTGGGTAGCTTTTGTGGAAAATTTGGCTTATTGAAATTCATTATTGTGCTAACTGAATCAGCAAACTTACTCAGACTTGTGCAAGGCATATCAGTAACTTGTTTTTGTGAATCTTTGAGTAAATTTGGCTTAGACTTGTGTGTTTCTTGTTGTTATTGACTTCCCACAACCCTACTGGTTGTGGGAGTGCCCCATTGTCCATTAAACATCATCAAAACTCACACAATCAAGTCCTCTTGATTGTCTTCACTTGTGAAGATTTCCATTTGTTCATCAGAAACTCAACCCTAACCTGAGCACGTTTTTGGTCCTAGATAGCTTAAATCTTAGCTAATTTGATTTGTGTTTGTGTTTTTGGTGATTAAAAGAGTATAAGTTTTGAGTTTTTAAAGTTTAAAAAGAAAAAAAAATAAATACCAAAAAGGACGTGGCCAGGACTCGAACCTGCGCCACTCCTCTCACACACAAACGTCTTAACCATTGCGCCCTAGGGACTTTGACTGATAGGTTTCATTTCATTACTTATTTAAGGGCTTTTGGTTTGTAGCTTATTTTAATTAGCAGCTTATAAATAAGCTATTTCTAGCTTATTTCTTTGAGGATTTGACTGTTTAGCATTTTTCTTAGGTTTGTATTAGGTTTTAGGACTTTTCTGTTTAAAAAGTTTAATTTTCCCTTTATTAATTAATTTTCTAGGATTATTTTAAGTTTTAATTTTAGAAAGTCATTAAAAATAGAAAAAGGTTATTTAAAAATCTGAAAGAATAGTTTTTAGGTTTTGAATTATATTTTTGAGGTTTTCAGCTAAAAAAGTTTTCAATTTAGCTTATTTTTTTATTTTATTGGATTTTAGGGTTTTTATCCAACTTTAAAATTCAATATAAAATTATTAAATAGGTTTCAGAAAATTTTGATTGCATTTTTGTCTTAGTTACATTATTTAAGATTTTTTGTGATTTTTTAGAATTTTTTAGTAGACTTTGAATTTTTTTGATTATTTTAATATTATTTTTTTATTAAAAATTGAAGTTTTATTTTTTTTAGTTCTTACATTTTTCCTAGGTTAAGGACACTTAATTAGGAGTTTTGTCACTTTCCAAATATTTTTAAGACTTTTCAATTAATTTCTAGAATTAGTTTAAGATTTAAGTGATTTTAATAGTTTTTAAGTGTTTAAAAATAGTTTAATTTGGTTTTAAAATTTTTAAAAATAGTTTTTAGCTTAATTAGGATATTTTTGAGGTTTAAAAACAATAAGATCTTGTTTAAGGCTTTTTAATAATTAAAAGTGATTTTTAGGGCTTTAATTAGCATTAAAAAGTCATTATCTAATTAATTAAAAGGTTTTAGCAAGTTTGGATTTTTTGTAAACTCTTAGAATATTATTGGGGATTTTTAGAAATTTTTAGGAATTTTTAGGTTAAAATTTTAATTTTTGTACTATTTACGGTTTTACGTGTTCGCCTTTTTCGTCGTAGTTTAATTCGTTTTCGTAACCGTCTTTCTCTTCTAATCCCATTTCTTTCTCAATCATATAATCACAAATCAATATCAATTCAACACACAACGCACTAGCCTCCTCGAGAACGAACTCACTTCTAGGGTCATTCACACACGGTTTTCCTAAACCGTCGTGCACACTTGCCCTATTTATTGCTCTTTTCCTAAAGAGTGGTAAAAACTCCAACATCATTTTGGCGCCGCTGCCAGGGAGGCGTGTTGTGTTTTGGTTGGACAATTGTTGTTTTTATATATAGCCATAAAAGTAATTGTATTAGTAGCACTCTACTAATACGTATTATCGGTTTTTCGTTTTTTGTGAATATTATTACTATACTGTATACGTAGAACAATAAATTTACAAGTACTCCAAATACGTGAGAAATCACAACCTTGACTTGGGAGGTCATTACCCAATCATTGTATTCGAATCTCAAACCAAAGAAAAAGGCAAAAATAGATAAATACTTTCGTGAAGCTCGATTTTGAAAAATACAAACTATAAGGTGGGTATAAGGCGGTTGTATTTCACGACCTAAAGGAAAAAGGCTCTTAAGTGCTTCGCGCCGCCTCGTTTCCTCCGCTTGCTTGTGCGTATTTTGATTTTGAGAGCTAATCGAGGGTTTTGCCGCCCAAAGTATTACTTAAGTATCATATATATTTTCTTGGTTTCATTTGATTAAACCCTCTTGAACGATTTGGTGTTCCACCATCGTTCTAAAGTCATCGAAGGCGTTCACTTCACGTGATCGTTTTCATTCCTTGAGGCTTCTTTAATCGAGAGATTTGATTAAAGAGGAGATTTGTAAATTTGTGTCTACCTAATACATTCCAAAAATCCAAAAAAAGTAAAAACAATCAAAAACAACAAAAAATTTGAAAAAGTAAAAACACCAAAAAGAATCTTCTTTGCTCTCCTTCTCATTGTACGTGACGTTTATGCAAACTCGCTCTAAAGCAAGACGTGCTCGTAAACGAAGAAATAAATCAATCACTCCTACTAGTGAGGAGTCTCCTATTGACGAACCCATTATAGTGAAAGAAGCACCCATGGCTAATCGAACTATGATGGAGTTGCTTCAAGCACCCACCGAGGGTTATGGAGAAGCGATTGTGATTCCCGCTATCCTTGCGTAGAATTTTGAGGTTAAGACGGGTTTGTTGTCCATGATTCAAAACAACAAGTTTCGAGGTGACGAAAAGGACAACCCTCATAACCACATTCGCCAATTTAATCGTCTCACCGCCACTTGCAAGTTTAAGGACGTCTCAAACGACTCGATTAAGATGATGCTTTTTCAGTATTCCTTAGCGGGGCCCGCAAAAATTTGGTTAGAGAAAGAGCCACCCAATTCTATATTGACGTGGAAGGATCTCGTCTCAAAATTCGTGAACCAATTTTTTCCGCCCTCTAAGACTACGCACTTGAAAAACGAGATTTCAAAGTTTTCACAAGAGTATAATGAGAGTTTTTCAACGGCTTGGAATAGGTTTAAGGAAATGTTGCACGAATGTCCTCATCATGGTTTTTCCGACTTGCATCAAATTGACACGTTTTACAATGGCTTGAACGATCATGAGCGTGATTATCTTAATGCCGCCGCGGGTGGTAATTTTTTGTGTAAGACGGTCGAGGAAGCATTGTTAATCATTGAGAATAGGTCTAAGGTCTATAGTCCTCGTAGCACGTCGAGTGTTCGTAACACACCATTGATGCTTGCCAAATCGAGGCTAATTTGGAGAACAAAATTTATGATAAGTTGAAAGGATTGTTAATTGAGTTTAAAGTTGGTGAACAACCCACTCCCGCTACGATTAAAGCGGTTGAGGTTTCTTGTATGTATTGTGGTGGAGCTCACGATTATTCCGAGTGCATTACCAACGGTGGTAACACTTCGAGTGCCTTCGCGGCCGCGGGAACTTATAACCAAAACGGTCAAGTTCCTCGCACTAATCAATTGACTCCACCGGGTTTTCCACCAAATCAAAATGCTAACAATTATCGAAACAATCAAGTTGGTTACCAAAGCAATCAAAGGAACAATTTCAAGGGTAATAACAACTATGGGAATCAAGGAACTAGTAGCCAATTGCAAAATCAAAATCAAAACCGTAATTTTCAAAACACAAGTCAAGGTCTTCAAAATGTTTACACTAAAGAACTTCCAATGGACTTTTTGAATTACGCTACGGCAAATGATAAGATTTTGGAAAACATTCAAGAGCAATTGGCTAGTCAAGCTAGGGACACGGCTAAAAACACCAAGGAGTTGGCTAATTTTGTGAAAGAAAATCTTAACATGAGAAATGAGTTGAAAAATGATTTTGCCAATCAAATTAGAGGTCAAAACAATAAGATTGAACAAAGTCATGCTAGGCTTGAACAAAGAATTGACCAAAAAGCCGTTAGTCAAGATTTGAAGTTTAATAGTCAAGATGCTAAGCTTAATGCCATTTTAGAAGCCGTCATGGGAAACAAAGCCTCTACTTCGAGTGGTCTTCCTAGTAACACCGTTTCAAACCCGAAGGGAGAGATGAAAGTGATTACCACACGAAGTGGTAAGACACTTAAAGAACCGACTCCTCAACCAATTACTCCAACGGTGGAGGAAATTGAGGAAGAACCCGAGGTGGTGGTCGAAAAGGAGCATATCTCAAGCCCACAAAGTACCGCTCATGCCACACCTACGGTCGACCCTTTACCAACATTGGAACCTGATATTCCAAAGGCTATGCCTATGCCCCAACCCACACCACCCTTGCCTTACCCATCGAGACTTAGGAAGGAGAAACGACAAGAGCGCGACAACTACCAATTTTAGCTTTTTATGAAAATGTTTCGTGAGTTGCACCTTAATGTGAGTTTCTCCGATGCTTTGGTCATGATGCCTCGATTTGCCGCTAACTTTAAGAGTATGTTGAACAACAAGGAGAAATTGCACCAATTGTGTAGTTGTTCGTCGGTTTATCTTAATCGCATACCTCAAAAAGTCGGTGATCCCGGTAAATTTTTGATCCCTTGTGCAATTCAAGATATGGAAGAATGCTATGCCTTGGCCGATCTTGGTGCTAGCATTAACTTGATGCCACTTGCAATCTTCAAGTCGCTCAATCTTCCTAATCTTACTCCTTCACGAATGTCTATTGAGTTGGCCGACCATTCCACGATTCTCGCATGTGGTTTGGCGGAATACGTTTTTGTAAAAGTGGGGAAGTTCTACTATCCCGTAGACTTTATCGTTGTTGATATCCCCACGGATCCTCAAGTTCCTCTTATTTTAGGTCGTTCGCTTTTAGATACGTCTATGGCTTTAATTGATGTGCATGCTAGAAAGATCACCTTACGTTTCAACGACGAGGAACTTGTTATAAACGCAACTCAAAATTCTCAACTTTCTCATGTTTATTCTGTTGCTACCATAAACCTCGTTGATATGATCGACGTGGTTTGCGAGGAATTTTCACAAGAAGTTTTAGGGTTTGGTGATGAAGAAACTAGTGGCAATCCCACTATGTTAGATCCAATTCTTGATAATTCGACACCAACCTTCACTCCTTTTGAAGGTGGTGGTTTTACGTTGGAAGAATGTAATGTTCCACGTACTTGTGACGAAGACCTCGACAACGATGAGGACTTCTCGATTATCAAGGATTTTCTCAACGATTTCCCATTTCCTCCACCCGAGGAGGTTATGAGTATCGAGCCCAAATCTTCACTTGAGGAACCACCTATCCTCGAGTTGAAAGATTTACCTCCTCACCTCGAATATGTCTATTTGGAGGAGGACGACAAGTTGCCGGTTATTATTACGAAGGATCTTTCGAATGATGAAAAAATCGCACTTGTCGATGTTCTAAAGGATCACAAAGGGGCGATTACGTGGAAGTTATCCGACATTAAGGGAATTGATCCCAAGTTTTGTACTCACAAAATCTTAATGGAGGAGGATTTCAAGCCCACAATCCAAAGTCAAAGGAGGGTGAACCCCAAAATTCACGACGTCATCAAAAAGGAGGTCCTTAAACTCCTTGACGCGGGAATGATTTACCCTATTTCTGATAGCCCTTGGGTGAGTCCTATTCATTGTGTCCCTAAAAAGGGAGGAATGACCGTTGTGCCAAACGATGCCAACGAGTTGATTCCCACTAGACTCGTGACCGGATGTAGGGTGTGCATTGACTATCGTAAGTTGAATGAAGCCACTCGAAAAGACCATTTTCCCTTGCCCTTCATGGACCAAATGTTGGAGCGTCTTGCGGGAAACGATTTCTATTGATTTCTAGATGGTTTTTCCGGTTACTTCCAAATTCCCATCGATCCTCGTGATCAAGAAAAAACTACGTTTACGTGTCCATATGGAATGTTTGCCTATCGTATAATGCCATTCGGACTTTGCAATGCACCGGGAACTTTTCAACGATGCATGATGGCTATTTTTCATGATATGATCGAGAAGACGATGGAAGTCTTCATGGATGACTTTTCCGTGTTTGGTGATTCTTTCACTTCGTGTTTGTCGAACCTAGAGAGAATGTTAAAACGTTGTGAGGAAACAAACCTTGTGCTCAATTGGGAAAAATGCCATTTTATGGTTAAGAGTGGAATCGTCTTAGGGCACAAGGTCTCGAAAGCGGGGATTGAGGTAGATCAAGCTAAGGTAGACGTCATCGCCAAATTACCTCATCCCAAAACTGTCAAGGGAGTTAGGAGTTTCCTAGGCCACGCGGGCTTTTATCGTCGATTCATCAAGGATTTTTCAAAGATTTCTCGACCCATTACACATCTTCTTGAAAAAGAGGCACGTTTTGTCTTTGACGAAGATTGTGTACGATCCTTTGAAATCCTTAAGAGGAAACTTACCGAAGCTCCCATTCTTGTTGCTCCCAATTGGAACCTCCCCTTCGAACTTATGTGTGATGCAAGTGATTACGCTATAGGGGCCGTTTTGGGGCAACGTCATGATAAGCACTTCTTGCCTATTCACTATGCTAGCAAGACGATGACCGAGGCTCAACTTAAATACACTACAACGGAAAAGGAGTTCCTTGCCGTGGTGTATGCATTTGAGAAATTTCGACCTTATCTCGTCTTGACGAAATGCATAGTGTATACGGACCATTCGGCTATTAAGTATCTCATGGCAAAGCAAGATGCTAAGCCGAGATTACTTCGTTGGATTCTCCTCCTTCAAGAATTTGATCACAAAATCGTTGACAAAAAAGGATCCGAGAATCTAGCGGCCGATCATCTCTCTCGTTTGGAAGATCCTCACCAAAGTGTTTATGAGCCTAAGGAAATCACCGAAACATTTCCGCTCGAGACACTTGGTGTAGTGACTTCTAAGCTTGATTCTTCTATCCCATGGTTTGCGGATTTTGCAAATTACCATGCGGGTAACTTCATCGTTAAGGGTATGACGACTCAAGAAAAACGAAAATTCTTTCGTGACGTCAAGTTCTACTTTTGGAACGACCCTTACTTGTTTCGAACTTGTGTGAATCAAATCATCCGACGTTGTGTATTTGGCACCGAAGCTTCTAACATCCTTAGAGCTTGCCATAAGGGACCCATGGGTGGTCACCACGGTGATAATCTCACGGCTAAAAAGGTGTTTGATGTCGGCTTCTTTTGGCCTACTATTTACCGAGATGCACAAGATCTTGTGAAGTCGTTTGATGCATGCCAACGACAAGGAAAAGCCTCACAAAAAGATGAAAGGCCACCAAATATCATTCAAATATGTGAGATCTTTGACGTTTGGGGCATAGACTTTATGGGGCCGTTCCCATCATCTCGTGGTAATAAGTACATCCTTGTTGCGGTTGACTACCTTTCTAAGTGGGTGGAGGCCAAGGCCTTGCCCACCAATGATGCTCGTGTGGTAGTCAAGTTTTTGAAGCAATTGTTTTCTCGGTTTGGAACCCCTCGTGCTATCATAAGCGATCGTGGAACCCATTTTTGTAATGACCAATTTGAAAGGGTTCTAAGGAAATATGGGGTTACACATCGGCTTTCTACGGCTTATCACCCACAAACGAGTGGGCAAGTCGAGGTTTCAAACCGAGCGTTGAAGAGGATCTTGGAGAGATCCGTTGGGGAAAACCGACAATCTTGGTCGGATAAGTTAGACGCTGCTTTATGGGCCTTTAGGACCGCTCAAAAGACGCCCATTGGGTGCACTCCCTATAAGCTTGTGTATGGAAAGAATTGTCATTTGCCTATCGAGTTAGAACACAAGGCTTATTGGTCCCTAAAGCATTGTAATGATGATATGGAGACCGCGGGAAAACACCGGAAAATGCAATTAAATGAATTGGATGAATTAAGGGATATTGCTTATGAAAATTCATTGATTTATAAAGAGAAAACTAAAAAGTTGCATGATTCTAAAATTAAAAACCGGGTTTTTAACATTGGGGATCAAGTTTTGCTTTTTAATTCAAGATTGAAAATCTTTTCCGGTAAGTTGAAATCCCGTTGGTCCGGTCCATTCACCGTGACTCAAGTGTTTCCGTATGGGACCATCGAGCTAGCTCCAGATGATGGTCCTAACTTCAAGGTGAATGGACATAGGTTGAAACACTACTTTGGCGGGGAAGTTCCATCCTTGAACTACCTCGACCAAGTAACCTTCCCCAATGATAATTAGTATTGAGGGGATTGAGTCGAGCTCATGACTCGGTAATCAAAAACGAGGTGCCTCGTGGGGGAGTCCCATGCTTATCCTATGTACATATTATCGCTTTCTAATATAGCTTACGTGTGGGGATTTGTGCCCTTCCAACCTTTGTTCCGTGGTTGTTTGTGAATTGTGGTTTTTAGATCATGATCTTCACGATTGGAGCCTCTCGTGTTCGTTTTATGGGAGCACTCGATCGTTTGCTTTGGAGACATTTCTCAATATCCATGATATATCCTTTGATGTTCTAACCTTAGGTTTTTAGCACACTTCATAAACGGCTATTAATTTAATGGTTACACCCTTTCCATGCTAGATTAGGCATTCGACTACGTCTCTAGTATGGGGGTGTATGCACCCCTAGACTCGAAACATTGAGGACAATGTTTAACTTTAGTATGGGGGGGTGAATAGATACTTTCCTTGCCAAACCTTCACGCTTTCCAAAGTTTATCTTTTTGTTATCGTTTTGTTGCAAAATAAGGCTAAAAATGGCCAAATTTTAAAAATTTTCTCATGTTTCATAAGTGTTTGAAGACACGAATGTAGATTTTCCGATGGCGAGAATAAGAGTAATTTTTGACTCGACCGTGCGTGTTGAGCACTTAGCTTTGATTCCTTAACTACACATTAGGCTAAGTCTCTTAAATGAGGACGAGAAATGATAGAGTTAATTATAAGTTACTATGCTAAACGTAGAGTACTCGTATTCTTTCAAAAACTCATGTGTTCTCGTTGTTTGCTTATTCTCCCTTCGCTTGTAAATATTTTTTGCTTAATAAATATTGACTTAGCGGTTTAGTTAGGATTGTTGGGTTTCTAGTCTTTTCTAGTAGCTTCCGTGTAATTAAATTGGGAAGACATTAAGGTATCGCCAGCGTCACGGTTTTGAAGTATTGGCACCCGAATAATCGAAAGCTTCACCCAATAATAAGATTTCAAGTGCTCACCTAAATCTAGCAAACAATTTGAAGCCCCACAAGGCCTAAAATATATGCAAAAATTGAAAGTGAATCAAGCCTTAATCTTCGAAGCTTTAAAGATCCAAAATTCGCTTTAGCGTGAGGATATACGTCTTTGGCTAATAAAACCACCGATGATGGCGGATAATAAAAGGCAAGGAAAGACCGAAGTCATAATAAAAGCTTCATGGCGAAGTTGAATAAAAGATGGAGGTAAACCAAAGATAATAAGGCCCTTCCGTTAGGGGGCGTATAAAAGTCTTGGTAATAAGTCTCATGTTCAAAACCGTTATAAAACCGTGTTTATCGATTCTTCTTGTCAACTTAATTTTTTTAACATCGTTGTCTATTAGGAGGGGTTATTGATTTGATGGTCTTAGTTACACCGTTAGGACTCTATTTTTAGACCTAAATCTCTATTATCGCATAAGTCAACAATGTATCCTCGTGAAACATTCAAGACAAAAATAAAATATAAGAGATACAACTTAGGAATAATGGGAGGATAAGTACGTGATTAGGGCATATGAGTAGTGTTAGCATTACTAACTTATAATGACAATGATCTCGTTGCACGCTTAGCATGGAATTAGAGTGAAAATCGAGGACGATGAAATTATTTCTAACGAAGCATTCACGTTTTCTTATTCTATGAACCTAAATGTCCCATTTTGCGATGAAAATCATACATTATGTCTAAAACACAAGTAGTAGTAATAGTAGTAGTGTAGCTAGTTTATCATTTCAATAAAGGAAATAAAAATGAATTTTGGAGATGCTATGATACTTTATTCTAGCATTGCGTGAGGGCACGGCAATGGTTTAGTATGGGGGAGTGATGAGACTGCTTTTATACATAGTCTCATCGTCCAAATAGGGCTTAAAATGCATTAAATATCATCAAAATACCCAAATATATGCTTGTGTTTGTTGCTTGTGTATTTTAGGTACGGATATTGAGAAAATGACAAAAGATCACAAGAATCAATAAAAAACAAACACGGGAAACGAAGCCGCATAATGAACCAAGCCCTAATGAAGAATTTTCCAAAGAAAACCCTTGAATATTTGAAGAATTATGAAGATTGGTCCTCCAAGTTTGAAGAACTGACACTTTATACCCTTGTATCTTCATAATTACAAGTTTGGTCCCTAAAGTTTGTCAAAATTAAAAAAAGGACCCTTAACTTTGAAGAATTGGCAAATTTAGTCCCTCAACAAAACTAAATTGTCAATATTGGTCCTCCAAGAAGTCAACAATCAAGTCAAACCTTGAAGAATGAAGAAAATGCCAAAATCAGTCCTACAAATATGAAGAAATTGCATTTTAAGTCCTTGTTTCAAGTTTGGAAGTATTTGTGCCAAAAATGACAACTGCCCTAAAGTTGTTACTTGTTATTTAGGCGTTGAGGGCTGTTAATACAACATGAACAAAGAGTGAAACTATGGGGACCCAAACTGCCAAACACCTCAACTCATCCCAGCCAATCAGTTTGCCACCTCACCCACCTCCACCAATCACACCTCGCCACATCACTCTCCCCTCCCATGTCAGATTTCCACCCAACTTAAATAATCAAATCTGATTATTTTATCCCTTCCCTCCCAAACACATTTTTAAACAAACCTTTTTCCCAAAATAGATTAAAACGTCCCTAATCCACCTTTAAACCCTAATATTTTCCCAGTATGAACATCAATCAAAACAAAGGGAAAATGATTAATTGCCTCCAGATCACTAATTACACTTACTCTCATCACAACCCACCTCCCAAAAACATCACCATCTCACCCCATGTGACAAACCCCTCCTCCCCTGCCCCACTATTCACTCCCAAACAAAAAGGAGCAGAAAATCAACGTTCAGAAAGTGCTATCTTGCTCCTAAAGGCAAGATGAAGGGCTGAGATCACTTTAAAACAGCTGTATACCTCACATGATTCCAGCAGGCTCACAAGATACCAAATTTTAACCAAGGTTCAAAATCGTCCAAGGGCATTTCAGGGTTTTTCTACATTAGGGTTTTATCAGTTCTAGAATGTTGTAAGCCTATTATATAAAGGCCCTATAGGACTTTCATTTAGCTGTTCTGAATTTTTCTCCTTTTTTCACAGCTTTGTAAATCCAGTTTTTAATGAATGAAAATGGTTTAAGTGTTGTTGATGAGAAAGATTGAGTCCCTTTTATGTTTCATGTTGTGTTTGGTTTGAAAGATTTCTTTTAAAAAGGCATTTCAAGTTTCTGATTTCAAGTTTTCTTTTTAAGTTATTAAATCTGTTTTCTTTTTAGTTGAGCTAGAAAGGTTGTTAAACCACATAAGCTTCTTATATTCAAGCTTGTGTATGACCATATCACCCTGATATCTTGAAGATATCAAGGTGTAGTGGGTATAAAGGTTTGGATAAAAAGGCAAAGTGAGGTGAAAAAAAATCTTTTTGCTTATTTTTAACATCACTGTTTCATTTTAAAAGCTAATAGCCATAAGGAGACTTGTCTATAAGTCATTCTTATAGCTCATTGGCTCTCATACCAGGTCACTCTTGTTGTATTGGTTTGTTCTTAGCAGGTTCAAAACAAGAGCCATCTCTATCCATTCTTTGTTAAAGAAATCCTTCATAATCATCTTACCAAAAGTCTGCACAAGCCCGGGCTTGTATGGAGGTGACTATTCAGTCACTGTTGGGCCTGGATGTAGGCCCAACAAGGTAGCTCACTTGACCCTTTTTCAGTTTTCTAAGATTTTTAAGATTTATGAGACTTTGCATGATTTTTTTTTGTAAAACTGCTTGATTGTGTGTCTAATCTGTTAAAATAGATCTTTTACTGAGTAATATGCATGTTAGAAGCATTGTTAGTCAGTTAGAATAGGATTTATTAAGATTTGCTTTGAAATATTGATTTTCAGATTTTTAAAGGAGTGTTTGGATTAGCTGTATATTTGAGATTTGTGACCAAGTTTTTGAGTTAAAACATGATTTACTCACTTCTTTGGATGCTAGTAAGTGAAACATGTACTTAGGTTTCTATTTGATAGAGTTTTGAATAAATTTGCATGCTAAAAAAATGAAAACATAGCCTAAATCAGAAGACTGCTTGTGTGCTTGATTTTCTTTGAATTTTGCCTTCAAATTTTGTTGACTGCTAGATATTAGGTTTAGATAGGACTTGCTATTGCTTACATGTCACTTGGGTAGCTTTTGTGGAAAATTTGGCTTATTGAAATTCATTATTGTGCTAACCGAATCAGCAAACTTACTCAGACTTGTGCAAGGCATATCAGTAACTTGTTTTGGTGAATCTTTGAGTAAATTTGGCTTAGACTTGTGTGTTTCTTGTTGTTATTGACTTCCCACAACCCTACTGGTTGTGGGAGTGCCCCATTGTCCATTAAACATCATCAAAACTCACACAATCAAGTCCTCTTGATTGTCTTCACTTGTGAAGTCCATTTGTTCATCAGAAACTCAACCCTAACCTGAGTACGTTTTTGGTCCTAGATAGCTTAAATCTTAGCTAATTTGATTTCTGTTTGTGTTTTTAGTGATTAAAAGAGTATAAGTTTTGAGTTTTTAAAGTTTAAAAAGAAAAAAAAAATACCAAAAAGGATGTGGCCAGGACTCGAACCTGCGCCACTCCTCTCACACACAAACGTCTTAACCATTGAGCCCTAGGGACTTTGACTGATAGGTTTCATTTCATTACTTATTTAAGGGCTTTTGGTTTGTAGCTTATTTTAATTAGCAGCTTATAAATAAGCTTTTTCTAGCTTATTTCTTTGAGGATTTGACTGTTTAGCATTTTTCTTAGGTTTGTATTAGGTTTTAGGACTTTTCTTTTTAAAAAGTTTAATTTTCCCTTTATTAATTAATTTTCTAGGATTATTTTAAGTTTTAATTTTAGAAAGTCATTAAAAAATAGAAAAAGGTTATTTAAAAATCTGAAAAAATAGTTTTTAGGTTTTGAATTATATTTTTGAGGTTTTCAGCTAAAAAAGTTTTCAATTTAGCTTATTTTTGATTTTATTGGATTTTAGGGTTTTTATCCCACTTTAAAATTCAATATAAAATTATTAAATAGGTTTCAGAAAATTTTGATTGCATTTTTGTCTTAGTTACATTATTTAAGATTTTTGGTAATTTTTAGTAGACTTTGAATTTTTTGATTATTTTAATATTATTTTATTATTAAAAATTGAAGTTTTATTTTTTTTAGTTCTTACATTTTTCCTAGGTTAAGGACACTTAATTAGGAGTTTTGTCACTTTCCAAATATTTTTAAGACTTTTCAATTAATTTCTAGAATTAATTTAAGATTTAAGTGATTTTAATAGTTTTTAAGTGTTTAAAAATAGTTTAATTTGGTTTTAAAATTTTTAAAAATATTTTTTAGCTTAATTAGGATATTTTTGAGGTTTACAAACTATAAGATCTTGTTTAAGGTTTTTTAATAATTAAAAGTGATTTTTAGGGCTTTAATTAGCATTAAAAAGTCATTATCTAATTAATTAAAAGGTTTAGCAAGTTTGGATTTTTTGTAAACTCTTAAAATATTATTGGGGATTTTTAGAAATTTTTAGGAATTTTTAGGTTAAAATTTTAATTTTTGTACTATTTACGGTTTTACGTGTTCGCCTTTTCGTCGTAGTTTAATTCGTTTGCGTAACCGTCTTTCTCTTATAATCCCATTTCTTTCTCAATCATATAATCACAAATCAATATCAATTCAACACACAACGCACTAGCCTCCTCGAGAACGAACTCACTTCTAGGGTCATTCACACACGGTTTTCCTAAACCGTCGTGCACACTTGCCCTATTTATTGCTCTTTTCCTAAAGAGTGGTAAAAACTCCAACATCATTCAGCATAATAAAGATCAATTTAATAAAAAGACACGTATTCGATTACAAACGGAATTAGCTCAATTATTAGTTGTTGTGCCCCAAAGTTTGTCAAATGAAAACCTTCCTAGTACGTCTCCTACACTTGTCAAAAAGGATTTAACTAAGTGAATTCCACCGGTAAGTAATGTGTCAGCTAGCTTAAATGTGGTGCACCAACACTTTGCCGATTTTGACAAGGTCATTACGGAATGTATGATGGCTACGGCCATAACGGAAGGTGCATGGATATTTGAGCACACTAGAGCTGCGTTTCGAGACGAAATTGTTCCGTTTGTAAACAATGTTAAAGCTTGTCTTAGCAATATTGATCAAGATATGCTTTTGGAAATAGAAGAAGTTAGACGTGTTTTCAATGAAATGGATGATGCTTATGAAAACAGTTTACTTGAAATAGAACGAGTTTCACGCCAAAATGATCAGCTTCTGAAGCAAGTGATATCTCATGATATTGTTTCCGTCTATGTGAATAAAATTGTTGATAATGATTCTATTGTGCATAATGTTGAATCTGTGGATAATGTGGTAGATAGTACTTGTCACAAATCTGACACTGAATTTTTAAAGCTTCAAGATTCTTATTCTACGCTTTCAAAACGTTTTGATGAGATTCAAAAACATTGTATTTCACTTGAATGTACACAACAATTTCTTCAAGAGCTTTTTGAAACGTCATTCGAAGGTGTTAATATAGATGATTCAAATTTTAAAAAGAATTTTCGATTGAATTTAAAATCAAAATAGCGTCAGCAAAGTGACAAGGTTACTAAATAATTGCCAACAGACATAGAGAAATCTAAGGAGATTAACTGTGTGAACGTACTTAATAACTGATTTTACTTAGTTATAAAAGTTCGTTAAACCGATCTTTTCGAATTGATTACTAGTTAAGAGTGCGACTCAGTTGTTCTTGGTGGAAAAATAAATGGTTTGGTTATCTATTTTAAACTAAAAGCAAATAAGAAAATGTCGTTGAGTAAAATAAAACCTTTAAAAATTAAACTAAGAATTACTAGAAAAACACTTGGTAAAAACAGAGATTTCGGGAAGCGTGTAATTTTTAGAAATTAAAACGTAATGAATTTAAAACTTAAAACTTTGTAAAACTTAAAAACTTAAACCATCGGAATGTACAAAGTGAATTCTGTCGGAATGTAGTGAAAACAAAACCATCGGAATAAATGAAATCTATCGGAATAATGTTGTCTGAATAACCATCGGAATAAATGTAAATTAATTCTATCGGAATGTAACTTCTATCTGAATGTCTAGTACGGGAATCCAAAAGCATCGGAATAAATCTATCTAAATGTCAATCTGTCGGAATACAAGTCTATCGGAATCCAAGGTTTTCTGTCGGAATGTTGCTAACAAAAATTTGGCAGAGTTTCGTCTTAATATAACCTTAAGACCCGTCGTAATATACGATCGCAATGAGCTCGCAATCACGATCGGAATAAGGGATCTGAATACACTTGATCGCAAAGTAAAACCCTAAGGGTTATTGCGATCACGAAGAACCGTCGGAATGTAGCGTCGCAATATAGAAACCCTATGATTGCGATGGAGATGATAATATTCGGATGAAAGCAAATAAGCTAAAACCAATAAGCATTAATAAGCAAATACGACTAAGCACTTGTTCAAACCTTAACCAAATCGAAACAAGCATAAAATTTAAAACTTTTCTTTTAAAACACGAAATAAACAAACTTTTATAAATCAAACTTTAAAAAGACTAAATTTTTAAGAAAACTTAAAAGACAATAAGCTATATATACGAAATAAGCCAATAAGCACAACAAGCTTAAAGCTTAAACCGTATAAAAACTTAGTAAGGAATAAAAAGATAAGCTTTTTAGTCACATAAACATCAAAATCAAACACGAATCAAGAACATTTCGGATCAAATATGAATCAAAATCAAGAAAGGTAGAAGAAGATTAAAAATTAAAAGCTTAAACATGAACTTTTAATTAATGAATTCCAAATACAAGGATGAAATAAAGATTAAACTTGAAAGAAAAGATGAAGAAGAGATGAAAACTTAGTGAGAGAAAGTTAAAACTTTCTCTCTCTAAAAACTAAAGAAAGGAAAAATGAAAATGCTAAAAATTAACTAACTAACACCCTCCTAATGTGTCATTAGGAGGGTATTTATAGGAGATGGGGAGGTGCATGTGCTTCCTTCTTTCTTTCTTTCTTCTCGACTCGATTTTAATTCTTTGTCTTTCTCGTCGTCGTCTCGGGATTTGTCGATGTAAATTGAACTCGTCTTCTAATTTTCTTATATATTTAGACTTGAGTTCTTCGACTTCATTAAACTTCCGTCTTTAGACTTTTTCCTCGATAAATCTTCAGAATAGGCCTTGGACTTCCGTTCTTTTTGCACTCCTGATCTTTTGACTTCGTCTTTTCTTGTTTTCTTCGATAAAAGCCCGTGATAGCCCATGTTTTCTTCCTTTTTCATCTTTTGGTCCTAAAACACAATAAAAACACAAACCACGCATAATTCCGACTTTTACGACATAAAATATACGTTTTGGTCTTGTTATTATTGGAAATAAGTGGTAAAAGGATAAGTGTTTTCACACTTATTAAATCCTCTACACTTGACCATTGCAATGCCCTCATGCAATGCATTAATTACAAAGCACAGTTTACATTTCTCATCATAGATAACCCACCTTGCCCTTTATTAAATACTAAACTTTAAGGAGATTAAAAAATAGAAATATGTTCAAAATAAGTAAAGAAATCAAAGACTTACATTGGGGTTTTGGAAGTCATGAATGTTCATCATCCTCAAGTTTCACGTTCCCCAAACCAAGCTTAAAAACAAGATCATTGCTATTATAAGTTAGCAAACTAACACGAACTCATGTGGCCCAATTATTCACTTAGACTCCTTTATTCGTAGGTGTATCTCTTATATTTTAATTTTGTCTTGAAGGATCACGAGGATGCATTATTTGACTTATTTCGATAGTTATTTAGGCTGAAAAATAAAGTGGGACGATTTAATCCATAGTTAGCTAAAGGACAAAATCTTTTAAAACTACTTCTCGGGACCTCTTAAAGTTCATATCTTGGCATAACTCGCTTCACGATTTGAGACCTTTCTCGGACCGATATTTGGCAGCGACTTCATACTTCGAATCTTGAGAGACGTTCTTGAAATTATGGTCTTCTCTTCATAATAGGAATTTCTTCACTTGAAGTTTTTGAGAGATTCTTCAAATTTGGACCACGACTTCTTCATTTTTCTCTAATCTTTATTTTGGACTTTGATATACAACGATCCGCCTCCTTTTAGGACTTGGATCTATTTATCCTCATACCTTGTTAGGGGCTTTTTGGATAGACTTCTCCATGATCTTTTGGGGAGTATTTGCTTTTCGTCGTGTGTCTCGATCCTTCATATTGATTTTCGATAAATGATTCTTCACATCACTTTTGGATCTTTAGCAACAAAATGTAGCCCTCATGCCTTGTTAGGGCCTTTTCGGACTCGCCAATCTTCGCATCCCGCTTCAATAAGTTATGCCTTGGCTATGAACTCTAATTAATACCGAGCAACTTTTAAACGATCTTGGGCTAGAAGCTAAGTAACTTTTCAAATCGTACAAACTTATTTATTGCAGATAAATTTATTAGCAAGCGATGGGAGAAAAAGCTTATAATCAACTCACATAAATTCATGAAAGAATACCAAACTTATAATTGACTCTATCATCTCTCGTTCTCCACAATTTAAAATCTCAAAAAATGAGACTCGTGGATGCTTAGCCTATTAAATCAAAGTTTTGGGTTTTCGAGTCATCTATAGGATCTTGCAAACTCTTACACTTTTTCAAGTTTAAAATTTGCATTTTAAAGTTCCCTTGATAAACGACTCTCTAGGATCATTTATAAGAACTTGTGCAAAGTTCTTGTTCTTAACCCGTGAGAGTTAAGACTTTCGCGTTTTAAAGTTCCCTATATAAAATCCTAGCAAAATTTGACTTAAACACGTTAAGGTTACTAGCTAGAGTAAACTTAGAAAGTAAACTCGGGTTGAGTCAAAAGATTCACAACGTTGAAAAACGAAAACCACTTTATTAAATATTTATTTTAGCAAAGAAAGTAAATAACGATAACAAAGGAAAATACTACTATACTACTAGGCCAAAATAGATTAAAATTTTTGAAAAATGTTGAAAAATCAAATTTTCCGGTTAAAATGAGGACAATAATGGAAAAGCCCACTTACTTCGATAGAAGTCCCCCTAACACTTGATGTAAACATTGTCCTCAATGTTTAAGCATGTGGTAGTAAACTCCCCTACACTTAGGACATTGTGCACTTTGTTTAAATCTTGCTAAGGAAAGGACAACTATAGTGATTTCAATGTGAACATATATGATATGAAATATTGAATCACGATAGTTTAGGATAGAACCAGGAAGACGGGTACACAGGATCACGGTTCGTCAAATGTCATCAAAAGTGCTCTTTGAAGCTTTAATCCCTGCACATTATAAGAAACAAGACAACAAACACATACGGGGCTCCCCCTACACTTATTATGAAAACGGTAAAGGATGGATCAACGGGTTGCCTCCCGAGAAGCGCTTGTTTTTGTTAACCGAGTCGCGAGCCTGACTCGACCTAGAACTAAATCAAGAGAAACATGGTGAGGGATGGAATCATCTCATGAGAGATGTCCTCACCAAAGTACAACTTCACGCGCTGGCCATTCACTTTGAAATTGGGACCATTTGGCTGAGAAATCTCAATGGTGCCATAGGGGAAGACTTTGGCGACGGTGAATAGACCAGACCAACGGCTCTTCAGCTTGCCCGAGAAGATCTTCAACCGAGAGTTAAAGAGTAGAACTTGATCACCAACTTGAAACTCTCGGTTCTTAATCCTTGCATCATGGATGATCTTCGTTTTTTTCTTTGTAGATCAATGAGTTCTCATAAGCTTCATTCCTCAGTTCATTTAGCTCGTTGAGTTGAATCTTCCAAAGATCACCGGCTTTGTTGATGTCAAAATTGGCCCACTTCAAGGCCCAGTACGCCTAATTTTCCAGCTCAATAGGGAGGTGGCATGCCTTCCCGTACACAAGGCGATATGGAGTACAACCAATACGTGTCTTATATGCGGTACGTAAAGCCCACAAAGCATCATCTAACTTATCGGACCACGAGGCACGATGCTCTCCCATAGTACGCTCAAGAATTCGCTTCAATCCACGGTTAGATATCTCGGCTTGACCATTAGTTTGAGGATGATAAGCGGTGGAAAGACGGTGATTGGCACCGTACTTAGCCATGACTCGAGCAAATTGATCATTGCAAAAATGAGTCCCGCGGTCACTGATAATAGCACGAGGAACACCGAATCGAGCAAAAAGCTGCTTCAAAAATTTCACAATCACCCTCGCATCATTCGTAGGGAGAGCCTTGGCTTCAACCCATTTAGAAACGTAGTCAACGGCTACGAGGATGTACTTGTTCCCTTTAGATGATGGAAATGGCCCATAAAGTCGATGCCCCATACATCAAAGATTTCACATTCTTGTATGAAATTTTGAGGCATCTCATCTTTATGTGTGATCTTGCCTTGGCGTTGGCAAGCATCACAATGTTTAACCATTTCATGAGCGTCATGATAAATGATGGGCCAATAATCCAGAGTCGAATACTTTCTTCGCGGTGTAATTGTGGCCAAAGTGACCACCGGTGGGTCCTTTATGGCAAGCTTCAAGGATCAATAACGCTGTCGGCCCATCAACACATCGACGAATGACAAGATCCGTACATTGTTTGAAAAGGTAAGGGTCGTCCCAAAAATAGTGTTCAATGTCTTTAAAGAACTTTTTCTTTTGTTGGGACGTTAACCCTTCCTTGAGAATTCCACCCGCTAAGTAGTTTGCAATATCTGCAAACCACGGGGTGTCATCAAAATTGGAATTGATAGACATTAATGCCTCAAGGGGAAAAGAGTCGTTGATCTCTTGATTCAGATGATCCCCTTGATAAGGATCCTTGAGTCTACTTAGATGATCCGCAGCTAGGTTTTCGGCTCCTTTCTTGTCACGAATTTCCATTTTAAATTTTCGAAGGGAAAAACCCAACGAAGAAGTCTTGGCTTGGAATCTTTTTTAGTTAACAAGTACTTCAACGCGGAATGATCGGTGTACACGATTGTGGTGGAAAGAACAAGATAGGGTCCGAATTTCTCAAAGGCATACACTACAGCTAAAAGCTCTTTTTCGGTAGTGGTATAATGCAATTGAGCCCCCGTCATTGTCTTGCTAGCATAATGGATTGGTTGGAAGTGTTTGTTCACTCTTTGGCCTAAAACCGCTCCAATGGCAAAGTCGCTAGCATCGCACATCAATTCAAAAGGTAGCTCCCAATTAGAGGTAACCAAGACCGGTGCCTTAGTTAGCTTGTCCTTAAGAAGATTGAAGGATTCAAGACACTCTTTAGAAAAGATAAAAGGAGTATCTTTTTCCAAGAGGTGGGTCATCGGGCGAGAGATTTTAGAAAAATCTTGAACGAATCGACGATAGAAGCCCGCATGACCAAGGAAACTTCTCACACCCTTCACGGTTGAAGGTGGAGGTAATTTTGCTATGACATCAACTTTAGCATGGTCCACTTCAAGACCGGCTTTTGAGACGAAAGGCATTCTTTTGTAAGCAAATGTTCCATAAGGACAAGTGAATGTTGTTTTCTCTTGATCTTGGGGATCGATGGGAATTTGAAAATACCCGGAGAAACCGTCTAAGAAGCAGTAATAGTCATTACCCGCTAGACGTTCAAGCATTTGGTCCATGAAAGGAAGGGGAAAATGATCCTTTCTCGTAGCATCATTGATTT
Source organism: Glebionis coronaria (assembly GCA_025667525.1). Taxonomy (NCBI): domain Eukaryota; kingdom Viridiplantae; phylum Streptophyta; class Magnoliopsida; order Asterales; family Asteraceae; genus Glebionis; species Glebionis coronaria. Next base: position 176,736,418 of record CM046881.1, on the reverse strand, counting down.
TGCGATAATCTATACAAACTCTCCACCCTGTAACGAGACGAGTAGGGATCAACTCGTTGTTTTCATTGGGCACAACGGTGATTCCGCCTTTCTTAGGCACACAATGGACCGGACTAACCCATGGTGAATCCGAGATAGGGTAGATCATTCCCGCATCAAGAAGTTTGATAACCTCTTTTTTGATAACGTCATGGATCTTGGGATTCACCCTTCTTTGGTTTTGAATAGTGGATTTAAATTCGTCCTCCATGAAAATTTTATGTGTGCAAAAGTGAGGATTAATTCCACGAATATCGGAGATTTTCCAAGCAATCGCTTTCTTATGATTCTTCAGCACGGCGATAAGTCGAGATTTTTCGTCTTCTTTCAAATCCTTTGCGATGATGACGGGTAACTTCTTATTGTCTTCAAGGAAAACGTACTCGAGATGAGACGGTGGGTCCTTAAGCTCTAAATCCGGAGGATTTTCGATGGACGACGTAGTCAAAGTCGGATCATCGATAGAGATGTACTTAGGAGATGGTGGAGAAATATGGTCCTCACTGAGAAGTTTCTGAATGGTACGAATGTCTTCATTCCAATCGGAGGGAGAATCGTCATATTTTAAGTCCACATCTCCCAAAGTTGCTTCAAATTCTTTGAAAAGGAAATCACGTTCTCCAAACGGATTTAGTGATGGAGCAATAGAGGCAACTGTCTCAACAATGGGTAGAGAAGAAGAACCACTATTACAAGCGTCTTTGAAATTTTCTTCACAAGCCTCATCAAGAACGTCAATGAAATTAACACTCTCGTTGTCAGAAGGCTGCTTAGAAAGTTTACCCATGTTGAAAACAATTTATCATCACCAACTCTCATGATTAATTCGCTCGCGGCTACATCGATGAGAGTGCGACCGGTCCTCAAGAATGGACGTCCAACGATTAATGGAACACGGGGGTCCATCTCGTAGTCAACGACAACAAAATCCGCCGGAAAGGTGAATTTGTCGACACCAACAAAGACGTCTTCGACTATCCCCATCGGATAAACAACCGTACGGTTAGCTAATTCCAATGTCATTCGTGTGGGGACTAGCTCGGGTAGAGATAATTGTTTCCGAACACTTAATGGCATTAAGTTTATACTAGCACCTAGATCGGCTAGGGCCATACAATTCTCTACCCCGGGGAAGTTGCAAGGAATGAGAAAACGACCCGGATCACCAAGTTTGGTTGGTAATTTCCTTAAGAGCACTGCGGAGCAATTCTCGGTAAGTTGGGTCTGAGTGATATCAAGAAGTTTCTCCTTATCACTGAGAAGATCTTTAAACATTTTAGCATCTTTCGGCATGTGAGCGAGAGCCTCAACAAAGGAGATATTGAAATTCAGTTGTTTAAACATTTTAAGAAAGTTAGAAACCTGAATATCATCCTTGTTCTTCAACTTCTCTTTCCTCAACCTTGAGGGATAAGGTATATTAGGTTGAGATGAAGGCTTTGGAATGGAATTCTCACTCACATCCTTGGGTGGTGGAGGGGTGGAAGTAAAAAGTGGAGGAATTGGAGAAATAGAAGGTGGAGGAATTAGAGAAGTAGAAGGAATTGGAGAAGGGGACTCGTTTTCCTTTGTCACAATCACCGGTGTAGGTGTATGAAGCTCGGGTTCCTTTAAACCTTTTCCACTTCGAGTGGTGATTTCTTTCATCTCCCCTCTTGGATTAGCAACGGTGTTACTCGGAAGAGAGCCCGAACCAGAGGCTTGATTACTTTGGAAGAAACTAGCCATCATATCCCTTAAGTCATTCGTTTGACTTCTCAAAGAGTTTCGCATATTGGCTCGAAGATCATTCCCTTGTTTCACCATATCTCCTTTCAAGTTGGCCATTTACCGTTGAAGATTCTGCACTATCGCATCATTAGTCCTCATGTAAGTTTCAACATCGTGATTAAATGCGGTGGGTTGGTTGGGAGGAAGAGCATGGTAGGCAGGTGGTTGATAAGCGGGTTGTTGGTAAACTTGGTTGTTTCCTTGAGGTGGATATGGGTTTCTTTGGGTTTGATATTGATTTGGAGTTCGAGGTTGGTTTTGATTGTTGCGATTGAGTTTGTTTGGGTTTTGAGGTGGAAATCCGGGTGGTGAAAGGAATTTGTTTGAACGATAACTCAGCAAATTGCGGTCACCTTGAGGACGTGCTTGATAGCCTCTCGTGGAATAGTTACCGTTGGCGGCATACACATTTTCCGGATTGTCATGAGTCGAAGGACAATCAGTGTATGAATGAGATCCCCGCATATTTCACATGACTGAATCAAAGCATTAACTTGTGCATTGATGGTTTTGGTATTGTTAGCGGTTTGTAGAGCAATTGATTCAACAAGAGAAGTAAGCTTATCAATTCTCTTGTCGCTCTCACTAGTACTAGCACTAGCCAAATTAGTCCGAACACTCTTGGTTTGCACCTAGACTTATTCTCAATAATATCCCATGCGACATTAGAAGACTTAACCAAAATATTACCCCCGAGGCACTATTTAGTGAATCTTGATCATTCATGCTTAAACCATTGTAAAAAGTATTAATTTGATGTACTTTTGTGAAACCATGTTGTGGACACTTTCTTAAAAGTTCCTTAAAACGGTCCCAAGATTCACTAAATGTCTCACCGTACTTTTGTTCAAAGGTAATGATTTCATTCCGTAAAGCGGTAGTACGTGAGGGTGGGAAAAAGTAGTTGATGAATTTAGTCTCTAAATCCGTCCACGTAAGAATACTTTGTGGCGGTTCCTTATCAAGCCAATGTCAGGCTTGTCCCTCTAAGGAGAAAGAAAAAAGTTGTAAGCGAATCACCTCTTGTGAAACCCCATTATACTTAACCGTATTAGTGAGTTGAAGAAATCTTTTTATATGGTCATGAGGATCATCAAGTGTGCGCCCCAAGAATGGTTGAGCAGAGACCATTTGAATGAAGCCGGATTTGAGCTCAAAGTTGTTGGCTCCAATCTCGGGTATTAAAATAGCATCGGTGTTACCCTCTACGTGCGATTGTAAAAGCTCGATCATTGGTTGATTGTCCATGGTGACAATAGGTGGAGTAATGACTTCGGCTTGAGTTGCTTTCTTCTTATGAGCACGGGTACGCATACACACCTACAAAAGGAAAAGAAATATAGACAAGAAATATTTTTGGTTTTTTATGATTTTCTATTTTTTTTTTAATTTTTGAAAATTTTTAATTTTATGGATTTTTGAAAATTTTTAAGCAAGGAAAATAACGTTCAAAAAGTGAATGGATCCCAAAATCCAACGCATCTCTCACAAAAAACCGTTAATCTTAACGAAAAGAGCCGGCAGCGGTGCCATTTAATAACTAGATTTTACTTAGTTATGAAAGTTCGTTAAACCGATCTTTTCAAATTGATTATTAGTTAAGAGTGCGACTCAGTCGTTCTTGGTGGAAAAATAAATGGTTTGGTTATCTATTTTAAACTAAAAGCAAATAAAAAATGTAACACCCCCAAATTTACACAATTCAATACATCGGAAGACTCGTTGGTGTTACGGGATAGCACATTACTCACATCAAAGACAAGACATAAAAATCGCGTCGTTTATTAATAAAGCATTTCCATTCATAAATATCAAATTACATAGGTCCCAAGTCATATTATTCCATACAGGTTTTACAAAGCATTTGAATGTAAATTATTATTTAAGTGCGGGCCATGAATTCTTGATGTCTTCCCGAGAATTACCTTCAAGTACCTGAGATAAAACATGTTAAAAGAAAAGGTCAGCGATAACGCCGAGTGAATTCATAGATTTTAATAAAACCATCAATATATCATCGGTATATAATTATTACCGAAAACCATTTTGTACAAATCTTTGTAATAGGCCATAAAATAGCCAAAGTCATTTTATACAAATCTTCATCAAAAATCATAATATAGGCGTTTGCCTTCAAAATCATTATACGAACCATTGTCGTAAAAACATCATATAATACGTTTTATAACGTTGTATAAAGTTAAATAAAATCCGTTACATGAATATGGTTATTTAAAACCAAAACACGATCATAAATTCAATAATAAGACCCTGTATTGCTAGTCAGACAATATATCGTTATTCAATGCGTATAGCAGTATTTCGTTAATTGGATTATTATAAGCCGCATGACATTGTTACCTTACTAAACCAAACAACGGGTAGCTAGCCCGAAACTCAATTTGCCCATATAAATTAGCGTGTTGTCACAATAATCACGCTTGTGTAAATCTTCTCATACATAAATTCGCTTACCAATCAATGTGGCACGACGGGGATCAACCGTCAAGGCGCGAACTGGGGTGATCGTACCCAAATAGTACTATTATATGCATAAGCGTCTACCAAATCCTGGTAGTTCACAATTCACGCTAATGGGACTTTTAGTGACATAACCTAACTTTAATAATCCATTTCGTTTCATCTATCGGGTCATTTAATCATTCATCGGGTCATACAATCATTCGGGTCCAAATCAATAAACAAACAATTGGGACAACTAGTGTCCTATTTCATAAAAACTAACATGTTATCTCCCTCGTGGGTTTATAAAACATTTCATAAAAACATTTAAAAGAGTACGAGGCTATGAACTCACGTTGATGTGGGAAAGCGGGTTATCGGCAATTCGGATGTACGGTACGTGCTTCAATCACGGAAACCTATATAAATAATAATCGGTCTTAGACTTTTGTCCAATGACTTTATAAAAATAACAATTATGTATACACATATGATGATTTTATATATATGATGATCAAGTGGGTTTACATATTCTCATTTACTCATTTTATTGTTATGTGTTGATAACTTTGATACTAGTTTACTAGTTTTACCTATTTACATATTTTTAGTCCAATAAACTTATTATAAGTTCTTTATCTTGTATTAATCCATTTTATACTTGTATTATCAGTATTTACACTTTAAATGTTGGGCCCAAATGGGTTAAGCCCAATAAGTACTTTTTATAAGTGTTTTAGCCCATTTTGTTGTATTATTAGTCCAATATGCTAACTTAGCTCGTTAATGTCCGTATGTCCTATAGTTCGGGTTTTATCGATTTTTACTTGTATTAGATACTTATATATCAGTATATTACTTATAAAAACTTTACATTAGACGGGTTTGATCGTCTAAGTTTTAATTGGCGAAAAACGTTAATTTTACGGTAATAGCCGAAAAAGTCGTAAAAATCATGTTTATAGTTTTTATAACTTATAAATCTTATTCAACTACCATTTTTATAAAGTGTCCATTTATTTAACCTTATACATAATTATATAAATGAAATTTTTAAGTTAGTGGGTTTTAATTCACATTTTATACTATATTAGTTTGAGTGCTTATATAATACTATTAAACATTAATTCTTCAAAATCTGATTTTTAGTTTCATCATCACCATTTTTATCATATCTTGCGTTCTATAAGGAGATAGAAGCTCATTTTTGGACACCAAAAACTACATGATATGTGCTACAATTAACTTATATTTAGCTACTGCTCAATCTAACTCTAAATATCCCTAACAGTCCGTCCAAAACTGACTATTCAGATTCGTACTTCAATTTTGTTTTAATCATATCTCACTCATTATAATGATTCCATTGTATGGTCAACTATCACATGTGTAAAAGACCTAATATTTACTGTATATTGATTCCACTTTGCCATTTTATCAGTTTAATATGTGTTTAGTTACTGTTTTTATACAGCCAACTTATTAAGCAAGATTTTAACCTTTTTACATATGGTTTTCCATCTTTTTAACAATGTTTATCAACACCAAATCCCCACACAATATTTTTATCATCATATATTCATCATATACATATACAATAGGAAAGAAAATAGAAGATTACATAATCAAAATAACTTGAGGATGGGCAAAACAATCTCTATACCACCAAAGTGATGAAAAGATGAGGTTGATGATGAACAAGACTTGGTTTTTGGTAACCAATCTTATGAGATATCAACATCACTTCTAGGATCACCAAGTATTTGTAGATTCCTCCAAAAATCAGCCCTTGATCTTCATGAAAACTCCTTGAGAAATCATCCCTTGGACATCACCAAATCTTCTCCTTGGATGTTAAAATCACCACCAATCAATAGAGCTTGAAAAGGGCTTTATCATATGTGTGAATAACATATGATTTCATGGTTAAATTTGATCAAATGAGGGTGTTTAGGGGTGGTTCTTGGACGAATTTTAGAGAGAGAGGGAGGAGAGTTGTGTGAGATTTGCATGAAGTTGAATAAATGAAGTTGTTAGTTTGTGTTGAGTGGTTTTGTTGTGCATGTAGTTTGTGTAAGTAGCTAGGAAAAGTGTCCTAGCTTACTTAGTAAGCTTTGACACATCTTAGATGTGTTGGTGAAGTTTTGGCCTCCCATTTGTGGGGTGAGGCAAGTGTAAACTTGTCTCATCCCACTAATTTACGGGTACTCCTCGATTCTAGTTTCCTCGATTTGCGTGCCCTCGGGTCGTTTTACGAAAAACGTTTTTATAAATTATGAATCAACGGCACAAAAGGTTTCTAATAAAAATTGTCTCATGAAAAACAGAGTTCGAAAACGTAAATACGTAATCCTAAGGTTTCCGGTTTAGTCGTAAAGGACGTTAAATTATAATCGTAAGTCCTAATCTCTTCTCGTAAATATGTGAGTTTATGAACCAACACAAATTTAAAACTCCAAAATAATATTCACGGATAAATTTATTTCCTGAAATGTCGGACTGTCACCAAAGACGGTGTATGTAAACGTAAGCACGTAACGTAGAATCCTCTGGTTTAGACGTAGTCGATGCTACTTCAAGACGTAAATCCAAATTACTTCCCAAAAATAAGTGAGTTCATAATATAACATTAAAATAATGTTTTTAAATAATACTTGAGAATAAAATATCAACCATAAATTGACGGATTGTCACGGCATTTACCCCTAAACATGATCTTTGTCCTCAAAGATCATCTTATCTTACTACTCGCTTCTTATAGAGTTAAAGCCATGTGGGTATTTCCTCCACATTCGGTCTTTTCTCACAAGTGTAATTCATTACAATACGCGAGTTTCATCAAACATAACTACGGGAATAAGATCAGGCTTAATGTTGACTTACTTTCTCTATCCATGATGTTCACGGGTTTTTGATGAATGCAACTTTTCGCTGATCTAAACTTTATCAAGAAGAAATCAGATTTTCACTGGATAGACATTTCATCAAGTTAGATATACGAATCATAATTTACGCAGCCCTTGAAGTCCTAGGGTAGATCCAGCTTATATGCCTTTCAAACCAGCTTTTACACCCTCTCAATGGTCCCATACAATGGGGACTTATTTCCCATGATCTTTCAGATCATCTATTCATTTTTCCATGGTTAAAATTTTGGGCATAACTTCGCTACCCATCTGGCACTTGATACAAGGTTTTTGACACCCCGATAAAAATTAAGTTCGTTTAAGTATGTCTCTTCGAATTGAAAACTGTGTTTAATGTGACTCAGCTGTCTTTGGTGGAACAAAAGTTGTGTCGTTGTAGTATTTGAAATAGAAGTGCAAAAACAATTAAAGTAAAAGCACAGTAATGTAAATCTAGGTCTAATTAAAATAAAAGGCAAGTACTTTAAATCTAAATCTAACTTAAAGAAAATGGTGCAAGTATTTAAAAGCGTGACTAAAAATAAAGGGCACTAAAAGTAAATAACGCAAATTTAAATCTAACTAAGGCAAACTTAAAACGCAACTAAAACTAAATCTTAAACTAAGGCAAGACTAAAATAATTCTAAGGCAAATAAACTTAAAGTGCAACTAAGTAAAAGGGCGGGAAAAATAAAGCTAGAAATTAAAAGGGCAGAAACTTAAAAACTAAATGGAAGAAACTGAAAATTACCCCTATCCGGAATAAACCTTATTCAGAATATTAGGCCTTCTCGGAATATATCACCTATCCTGAATAATACCCTCTATTCGGAACAACCAAGCCTATTCGGAATAATGGCAACTCGGAATAAAACAAAATAAAGGCTATGCGGAATAAAATTCCCTCCTCGGAATAACTAGCCTACCCGGAATGTAAACCCTATTCGGAATAATCAATTCTATTCGGAATACTATTCGGAATAAAGTGCCTGTGCTGAATAAAGTTCGCTATGCGGAATCTCTAGGACCATTCGGAATATAACACTTATGCGGAATAGTGGCCTTATGCGGAACAATACCCCTGTGCAGAATATTGTCCTATGCGGAATACCTTCTTATGCGGAATATCAAATATTCCGCATGGACCACCTAAGAAATGCTCCGTTCGGAATACCTCAATATTCCGAATAGTCAACCTGTCAAGTCCTTATACGGAATGTTGTTGGGCTTGTTTTCCTGGGAAAGACAGTAACAATAATACCGAAGAACAAGGAAAGAAATATAGCACGAATTAAATCAAAACAAAGCTAAATCAATCACAAGGATAAGTCGAACTATCAAATAAGCATCTATTAAGCATAAACAATTTATCTAAAACAATAAAACTCACAAAACTAATCAAAATAAACAAAACCCACTTGATCGAAATAAGAAAAATAAGAACAAGAACATGAACATAAACAATAAGAATCAAAGATTAAGAAAGGTAGAATGAGATTAACAAGATAAAGATAAAGATTAACAAGAATTAAAAGGAAACTTACTTGAAATTAAAGGAATTTAAGGTGCAAGACAAATATTTAAATTTGACATGTAATTAAATGACAAGGTAATTAAAAGTGGAAGAACTAATTGTCACTATTAGCCAACAAAATGAAAGTAATTAAGATCTAATCTATATATAGGGGAGGATTAGGAAGCTTCCTCCCCTCCTTCATTTCTTCTTAATTGCGTCCTTAGGTCCTTAAGCCTTTAATCTTCATTAATTGCACCATTAGTCCTTTTTCCTTCTAATCTTCTTTAAACTTGGACTCTAATGACTTGTGGCTCGGGATTTATTTTGAACTCGTCTTTTAATTCTTCAATAAAATAGACTTGAGTTCCTCGGCTTTTGATAAACTTCCGTCTTTTGACTTTTTCTTCGATAAATCTTCAGAATTGGTCTTGGACTTCCGTTCTTTTTGCACTCTTGACTTTTTGACTTCGTCTTTTCATCTATTTCTTCAATGAAAGCCCGTGAATGCCCGTGTTTTCTCCACTTTTCACCTTTTCGTCCTAAATCACAACAAAAACACAAATCACGCATAATTCCGACATAAAAGACATAAAATACACGTTTTGGCTCGGTTATTATTGTAATTAAGTGGTAAAAAGGATGGGTGTTTACACACCTATCAAATACCCTACACTTGACCATTGCAATATCCTCATGCAATGCATTAGTTACAAAGCACGTTTACATTTTTCATCATAGTCAATCCATAGTGGCCTTTATTAAAGAGATAGAAAACTATAAACATTAAAAGTAAAGAAATCAAAAGCATACCTTGGGTTTTGAAAATGTCATGAATAATCATCATCGTCAAGTTTTCACTTTCTCCAAACCAAGCTTAAAAACGAGATCATTGTTATTATAAGTTAGCAAACCAACACGAACTCATGTGGGCCAATTATTCACTTAGACTCCCTTATTCCTAGGGGTATCTCTTATATTTTTATTATTGTCTTGAATGATCACGAGGATGCATTGTTGACTTATTTCGATAGTTATTTAGTCCGAAAATAAAGTGAATGATTTAATCAATAGTTAGCTAAAGGACAAAATCTTTTAAAACTGCTTCTCGGGACCTCATAAAGTTCATATCTTGGCATAACTCGCTTCGCGATTTGAGACCTTTCTCGGACCGATATTTGGCAGCGACTTCATACTTCAAACCTTGAGAGACGTTCATGAAATTATGGTCTTCTCTTCATAATGGAATTTCTTCACTTGAAATTTGAGAGATTCATACTTGGACCACGACTTCTTCATTTTTCTCCAATCTTTATTTTGGACTTTGATATACAACGATTCGCCTCCTTTTATGACTTGGATCTATTTATCCTCATACCTTGTTATGGTCTTTTCGGATACACTTCTCCATGACTTTTGGGGAGTTTTTGCTTTTCGTCGTGTGTCTCGATCCTTCATATTGATTTTTGATAAATGATTCTTCACATCACTTTGGATCTTTAGCAACAAAATAAAGCCCTCATGCCTTGTTAGGGCCTTTTCGGACTCACCAATCTTCGCATCCCGCTTCAATAAGTTATGCCTTGGCTATGAACTCTAATCCATACCGAGCAACTTTTAAACGATCTTGGGCTAGAAGCTAAGTAACTTTTCAAATCGTTCAACCTTATTTATTAGCAGATAAATTATTTAGCAAGCGATGGGAGAATAGGCTCATAATTAACTCACATAAATTCACGTAAGAATACCGGACTTATAATTGGCTCTATCATCTCTCGTTCTCCACAGTTTAAAATCTCAAGTAATGAGACTCGTGGATGCTTAGCCTATTAAATCAAAGTTTTGGGTTTTCGAGTCGCCTATAGGATCTTGTAAATTCTTAGACTTTTTCAAGTTTTAGAAATCGCATTTTAAAGTTCCCTTGATAAACGACTCTCTAGGATCAATTATAGGAACTTGCGAAAAGTTCTTGTTCTTAACCCGTGAGAGTTAAGACTTTCGCGTTTTATAGCTCCCTATATAAAAGCCTAGCAAAACTTGACTTAAACACGTTAAGGATACTAGCTAGAGTAAACTAAGATAAGTAAACTCGGGTTGAGTCAAAAGATTCACAACGTTTGAAAACTAAAACCACTTTATTAAATATTTATTCTAGCAAAGAAAGAAAATAACTATACAAAGGTAAAGACTAATAGGCCAAAATAGATCAAAAATTTTGAAAAATGTCGAAAAATTGATTTTCCGGTTAAAAGGAGGACAAATACAAGGAAAGGAGCCACTTAACTTCGATAGAAGTCCCCCCTACACTTATGATAAACATTGTCCTCAATGTTTAAGCATGTGGGAGTAAACTCCCCTACACTTAGGACATTGTGCACGTTGTTTAAATCTCGCTAAGGAAGAGACAACTAAAGAGATTCCTATTTTAATATTGAGAAAATATAAAATAGTAAATCGAAAAGAGTTTGGGATAGAACCGGGAAGAAGTGGACACGAAATCACGGGTTGTCAAGAATCATCAAGAGTGGATCATTGAAGCTCGAATCCCTGATTATAAGAAGAGAGGAAAGAGCAAATACCAACGGGTCTCCCCTACACTTATGATAAAGAAAGCGAAAAGATAGATGCATGGGTTGCCTCCCAAGAAGCGCTTGATTTTTGTTAACCGAGTCGTGAGCCTGACTCGACCTTGATTATCAACGGAAGAAGCATGAAATATATCCAACAGGATCAAAGACATAGTTTTCGTCCATCAAATAGCAGAAGCTTAAGGCAAACAAGGCAAGCCAAAGAAGAATAGGCAAGGTTCCCTTAAGCAGTGATGGAGCACGGTGGAAGCAAGGGTGAAGTGGTGCAAGCAGATTTGCATAAGTTCCAAAGATATTTCCTTTTATTTCATCAGGTGGATACTGAGATGGCTGCAGAATTTCGATACCGGGGTCGAACACCTTTTCCTTTAAGGGAAAATAGCACTCAGGCTCAGCAGAATGGGAAGAAGATCCGCGAAGAAGCACAACCTCGTCCTCAGAAGTGGGACAAAGAGGTGTTAACTCATACGTGTTGCGGATATTGGTGTCGACCGGTTTCTTCTCCTTAGAAAGAATGTGCTTCAAATCCAAAGTAGGATCAAGACGATAATCTTCAAAATCATAAGGAGGAGCATCACTCTCATGAGGGAAGTAAGTGTTGAGAAATTCAGAGAAGTCTTCCTCAAATGAGTAATCGTCCAAAGTAGGATCGAGTGATGGCGGAGGATCTTCATCATGTGAAGAATCGGTCGAAAGAGTATCGGCCTCATCAAAATCATCGTATGTGGGCAGATCGGGATACTCAGAAGTAAGGTCATCATAATCATCCGAGTCTGAGCTAGAATCATCATCATAAGCATCAAAGACCGGTGGAGAATCATAAATGGGAGAGGCTTCCAAAGTGGAGCGAGAATCATCCACATCATCTTGAAAAAGTGGATTATCAATGCACGAATCAAAGAGAGGATTGTCGTAGACGACAAAATCATCGAGCACATTAATCATATTCACTGATTCTCGTCCATAGGATTTACCTGTAAGCTTCCCCATTTTAAAAACTTTTGAATCATTCCCGACTCTTAAGATTAACTCGCCTTCGGCCACATCAACTAAAGCTCGTCCGGTTCTCAAGAATAGGCGACCAAGTATTAAAGGAATACGAGGGTCCATTTCATAATCAACAACGACAAAATCGACCGGGAAAGTAAATGTGGCAACTTTAATGAACACATCTTCGGCTATACCAACGGGGTAAGCGAGAGTGCGATTTGCAAGTTCAAGAGTCATCTTCGTTGGAGTGAGGTCGGGCAATGATAGTGTTTTCCAAACACTCAATGGCATCAAATTAATACTGGCCCCGAGATCAGCAAGGGCAGTAAATTCTTCAGTTTTGTTGAACACGCAAGGCAACACAAAACGACCGGGATCTCCAAGCTTTTCCGGAAGTTCTTTAAAAATTACTGCAGAGCAGTTTTCATTTAAGCGTGTGTTGGCGAGCTCAATCAATTTCTCCTTCTTGCTAAGCAATTCCTTGAATGCTTTGACAAATTTCGGCATGTGGACAAGTGCTTCAACAAGGCTAATGTTGATGTTCATTTGAGATAGCATCTTCACATAGCTCGACACTTGACAGTCATTCTTGGTTAGCTCGTTGGTCTTGCCTAAGCGAGAAGGGTATGGGATATTGGGTTTATAGGTGGAAGGTGTAGCAGAAGATTGAGATGTTGAAGGGTTCTTCCTAGGAACATCGTCATGACGAGGCGAAGACGGTAATGGTGCACTAATACTAGGTGTAGGAGGAGTAGGGATAAATGGTGGTGGAGGAGGTGTAGATGATGGGGGTGGGATTGGTGGATCGACAATGGTAATCCCACTACGAGTAGTAATAGCACTCACATTAGCTCGCGGATTGGTGACGGTGTTTGAAGGTAGAGAACTCGAAGTAGAAGGTTGAGCTAGGGGCAAGAAACTAGCAAGCATATTCTTCAAATCATGCGTTTGAGTGCTGAAGGAGGATTGAATATTATCTCGAAGCTCGGATCTTATCTCATTTCCTTGCTTGGTAATATCTCCTTTAAGATTGATAATTTGGCTCTGAAGATTCTTGATTTGCTCACCTTGGGTTCTCATGATGGCTTCAACATCGGGATTAATGGGTGGTGTTTGTTGGGCGGGTGGGTGATAAGGATTAGAAGCTCTTGGTGGGATTTGGTTGCTTCTATTGTAGTTGTTGGCGGGGTTTTGGTTTTGAGGAGAAAAACCGGGTGAAAGGTAGTTGTTAGATCGGTAACTCAGCAAATTTCTATCCCCTTGAGGTCGAGCTTGGTAATTTTCTGGTGAATAATTACCATAAGCTGCATACACATTTTCCGTATTTCCTTGAGTTGAAGGACAATCGGTGTATGAGTGAGTACCGCCGCATGTTTCACAAGGATTAGCAACCGCTTTAACTTGTTGTTGTTGTTGGTTTGAAGCGAGAAGCGTAATACTTTTGCTCATTTCAGTCATCATGCGGGTGAGTTCGGTCATATCAGGGTTTGCTGAGGTGGAGGAAACATTGACTCTCGGGTTGTTCCTTGAAGAAGCGGAGGAATCCCAGTTTTTGTGGTGAGTATTCATGTTCTCAATAAGTTCTCTCCACTCCTCGGGTCTCCTTTTCATGAATGTGCCACCGGCGGCTGCATTAATCGTATCACGATCTCGAAAAGTCAAACCGTTGTAGAAAGTATCAATTAAGGTCACAGGGAGCATGTTGTGGTTTGGACAACAATCAATCAAGACATTGTATCTTTCCCAAGCATCAAACAGAGATTCATCGGGGTCTTGCATGAAACCGCTGATTTGATTGCGAAGGCTCGTGACCATGGATGGTGGAAAGTAGCGCGACAAAAAGCGTTGAGTCATGTCATCCCAAGTGTGAATTGAATTCTTCGGGAGACGATCAAACCATTTCTCGGCATGATGTGATAAAGTATGTGGAAAGAGTTGTAGGCGTAGAACATCCATTGTGGCACCAGGAAACTTCATGCTTTGGGTGATTGTAATGAACTTGTCGAGGTGTTTGTTGGCATCATCATCAGGCAATCCACGGAATGGGTTAGTTTGCACTTGCTGAATCATGTGGTGCTTCAACGAAAACTCAGGAGCGTTGATTTGCATCGGCGCAATCGGTCCTCCTCGTCCAAACATGGTAGGTTGACAAAGCTCCTCCATTGTCTGAAGATCGGGCTGTGGAAGAACATTGTTGTTATTATTGAGGTGCGGTGGAATATTGTTGTTAACACCTGACATACTTAAATCTTCTTGAGTCTCGGGCTCTTGATAAGTAGAAGATCTAATACGCATACACCTGAAAATGCAAAATAAAACAATACAAAACACAAAGACAATATATATAGATAAAATCTTTTTGGATTTTTGAAATTTTTTATTTTTATGGATTTTTTACAATTTTTAATTTTTATGGATTTTTGAATTTTTTATGCAAGAAAAATAACGCTCACAAGTGAACGGATCCCAAAAAGCAATGCGTCTCTCACAGAAAACCGTTAATCTTTACGAAAAGAGCCGGCAGCGGCGCCATTTGATACAAGGTTTTTGACACCCCCGTATAAAAATTAAGTTCGTTTAAGTATGTCTCTTCGAATTGAAAACTGTGTTTATTGTGACTCAGCTGTCTTTGGTGGAACAAAAGTTGTGTCGTTGTAGTATTTGAAATAGAAGTGCAAAAACAATTAAAGTAAAAGCACAGTAATGTAAATTTAGGTCTAATTAAAATAAAAGGCAAGTACTTTAAATCTAAATCTAACTTAAAGAAAATGGTGCAAGTATTTAAAAGCGTGACTAAAAATAAAGGGCACTAAAAGTAAATAACGCAAATTTAAATCTAACTAAGGCAAACTTAAAACGCAACTAAAACTAAATCTTAAACTAAGGCAAGACTAAAATAATTCTAAGGTAAATAAACTTAAAGTGCAACTAAGTAAAAGGGCGGGAAAAATAAAGCTAGAAATTAAAAGGGCAGAAACTTAAAAACTAAATGGAAGAAACTGCAAATTACCCCTATCAGGAATAAACCTTATTCGGAATATTAGGCCTTCTCGGAATATGTCACCTATCCTGAATAATACCCTCTATTCGGAACAACCAAGCCTATTCGGAACAACCAAGCCTATTCGGAACAATGGCAACTCGGAATAAAACAAAATAAAGGCTATGCGGAATAAAATTCCCTCCTCGGAATAACTAGCCTACCCGGAATGTAAACCCTATTCGGAATAATCAATTCTATTCGGAATAAAGTGTCTGTGCTGAACAAAAGTTCACTATGCGGAATCTCCAGGACCATTCGGAATATAACACTTATGCGGAATAGTGGCCTTATGCGGAACAATACCCCTGTGCGGAATATTGTCCTATGCGGAATACCTTCTTATGCGGAATATCAAATATTCCGCATGGACCACCTAAGAAATGCTCCGTTCGGAATACCTCAATATTCTGAATAGTCAACCTGTCAAGTCCTTATACGGAATGTTGCTGGGCTTGTTTTCCTGGGAAAGACAGTAACAATAATACTGAAGAACAAGGAAAGAAATATAGCACGAATTAAATCAAAACAAAGCTAAATCAATCACAAGGATAAGTCGAACTATCAAATAAGCATCTATTAAGCATAAACAATTTATCTAAAACAATAAAACTCACAAAACTAATCAAAATAAACAAAACCCACTTGATCAAAATAAGAAAAATAAGAACAAGAACATGAACATAAACAATAAGAATCAAAGATTAAGAAAGGTAGAATGAGATTAACAAGATAAAGATAAAGATTAACAAGAATTAAAAGGGAACTTACTTGAAATTAAAGGAATTTAAGGTGCAAGACAAGTATTTAAATTTGACAAGTAATTAAATGACAAGGTAATTAAAAGTGGAAGAACTAATTGTCACTATTAGCCAACAAAATGAAAGTAATTAAGATCTAATCTATATATAGGGGAGGATTAGGAAGCTTCCTCCCCTCCTTCATTTCTTCTTAATTGCGTCCTTAGGTCCTTAAGCCTTTAATCTTCATTAATTGCACCATTAGTCCTTTTTCCTTCTAATCTTCTTTAAACTTGGACTCTAATGACTTGTGGCTCGGGATTTCTTTTGAACTCGTCTTTTAATTCTTCAATAAAATAGACTTGAGTTCCTCGGCTTTTGATAAACTTCCGTCTTTTGACTTTTTCTTCGATAAATCTTCAGAATTGGTCTTGGACTTCCGTTCTTTTTGCACTCTTGACTTTTTGACTTCGTCTTTTCATCTATTTCTTCAATGAAAGCCCGTGAATGCCCGTGTTTTCTCCACTTTTCACCTTTTCGTCCTAAATCACAACAAAAACACAAACCACGCATAATTCTGACATAAAAGACATAAAATACACGTTTTGGCTCGCTTATTATTGTAATTAAGTGGTAAAAAGGATGGGTGTTTACACACCTATCAGCACTTCAAGATCTATATTTCATATTCACATAACCTCCTGCCCACTACCGGCAGTCAATAATCAGATCCTAATTTCAACAATCATTTCAGGTCTCGCGGGTCGAGTATTTTGTAAGGTTAGGTTCGCCATCATAGGAAACCTTAAACCTAAAAGATATGTCCAACTCACGGTGGGTGTATGTCGGATGTCTTCATCCCAACTCCTGATTACAGATGCTCTCATATAGATCCTAACAAGATTCGATCTCGATCCTAATACGATGATTATCAATGATAATCTCTCCAAAGGAAAGCGATTATATGATTTATTACCAAAGGTCAATCATTCAAAATTAAAACAGCACTTCTAGTATTTTGTATCGTTACTTTACCTCGTCCCTTCGATTGGGGTGGTACACAGTACTCTCATCAAGATTAGTTCTCAATGACTTCTGAGCAAATCTGTAGAAATTCGATGTGAAGCGAGGATCTTGATAGAGATGATCGATACAGGCACACCATGTTTACACAACTCCTTTAAAAACAAAAGAGTCAATTTCTTCATCGAGAATTTATCATTAACTGGAATGATATTAGTAGATTTGGTCAGTCTGTCGACGATGACCCAAATCGAATCAAATTCAGATGATGACCTTTGCAATAGTTAGACGTTTACTAATGTATGAGGCGATGCCTGCCTTCATAATTTTCCATCAGTACAACTTCTTCAGAATAAAATACACTAAATCATAAATAGCATGAATAGAATACTTAATCTTATGAGATTTCAACATGACTAAATCTCTAAATCTCCATATCTAGGTAACCACAAACGGTCTTTAAAACATTTAACGCCATCGGCTTCTCAATTTTAATAGTTCACATTAGCCGCGAACCCCTTTTTATTATCTATATTATCCTTTTTACAAACATCGTTTATTTTAATTTGTTCAACGATTTATTTTGCACAGTCATTATTAAGGAACACACCCTAATTGATTCTTCATCCTTTCAATATGATGTGTCAGTATCTATATTCACCTTTCCTGGTGAAATAATTATCATAACCAAAATTCACTCAGAATTTCTTTCTTTCTTCGTATTTTCTAAGTCTTAATTTTGTCTCATCTATCATTTTTATCAGTTTTACTCAATCCGGCGTCTAAAGCGTCGATGATTATTACAAGTAATTAAATAATAAATATTTAATTTTTATGAAATGTAAACGTAAAAGTTTTTAAAAAAAAATTTCAGTTCGTCTAATTATTAAAAAAATGTTCAAAATAAATTTGAATTTAATTAACATGATTTTTGCTGATTTATCGAAAATAATTAATAAGATTCTTAAATGTTTGAAAAATCTTTGGTTATACTTTGGTCAAAATTTTCTTAGTTGAAAAGCAAAAAGTATCGTTTCAAATTTCAAGTCATAAATTATATAGTTTCCTCAATTCTTCTTAAGATGTCTAGAAGTATACACAAACATTTACCCCTAAACAGGAGTTTAGTTAAATGATTTGTGTATAAGGGAATAATCCCTTAAAAATTATTTGTTAAAACATTTGTCATAACATACTTGCACTTTCTTTTTAGTATAACTCAAAGTCTTAAATGGCTCTAATTTTTGAAAAGTCATTATAGATTCCATTATCTTGTTAATCACACGGTCAAATAGTGTAAAGGATTTAGTCTTAAATCTCATGTTAAATATTCAAGGTACAAATTTTCACTACTCGGCCGACTCAGGGCATTCTACAAATAATTATTAACTCATTCTTATTCTTATAAACAAACAGATGGTTCTTAATGATCACGATTATCAAATTACAGCCTACACACGTGATTCACCAAATTTATGGATGCTACATGTGTAGTGGTCAATCCAAAAGACATCACGTGAAACTCATAATGTTTATTACAAGTACCGGATGTAGTGATTGGAATAGATAATCTTCTTCGTGGACGCGAAGTTGATAATAACCATGTCGTGGATCAAATTCCTGAATATACGCTAGAACCTTGTAAATGATCGAACAAATCTTCCTTTTCGAGTTATGGATATCGTTTTCGATTGTCAATTTACTCAGTTCACAGTAATCTATAAATATAAGGAATGATAACACCATAACTCTTCATGATGACGAACTTGGTAGAATAAAAGTCTTCTCCTACAACTCTCTCAGTTGTAGCGTAATTCTTTTAATTCAGATGGTGCTGACGTACAGTGCACATGACACAGGTGCAACACCAGGAATATAATCAATTCCAAATTCAACTTGCCTTAATGGCGAAAGTCTATGTAATTCACCAGCAAATACCTCCTAAAGTTTCAGATAACAGAAACATCTTTTAGTAAATTCACTTTTAAGTTCTTCTAGATTATAATATCAATGACTAATTCACAACCATTCACGGTATAATTTCAAGTCTAAATGCAGGATATGGTCATCCATCAAGAACTATTTAGATCACTTTTGATAATCAACATCTTATCATTTAGGGGAATTTTATTCGAGTTCCCATCAATTAAGACAATGTCGTCATGTCATAATCAATCAATCCATTCTACTGGCACTATCAACTTTCCAGTTTTATTACCGTCGATAAGATGTGAACTTCTCAAAAGACTAATAATAATTCATAATCCTTAACAAATTTAAGGATATCAGGAGACATAACTAACCTTAAAAGAGTAAGGTCAATGCATGATCTATGTGAGAGAATTTCAAATCAGATACAGACGAAAACATTTAATGAGTATGAATATATCCCATGTTTTCATAATTTGAGTACGCATTCAAAAGCTCCTCGGATCGTTACCCAGGTCATTCAAATGAAATCTAATCAAAAGAAATGATAGGAACGTCAATACATCCAGTCGGGTATCAACACTCGGTAATCAGATACTTTTCCTAAGAATCTCACTACGGGAGAATTGGACAAGAAGGGAATATCAATTGTCAATTAAGACAATATCCACCGATGAGTAAATTCGACTCAGAAGAATAGATGCTACAGGCACATATGTAGGTGTCCCTAACACTATGTCCCTATTTTTCACTTCTTGCAGATCTCATAAAATTTAATCTTTCACAATCTTCAAAGAAAATGTAGTGTTTATTAATCAGTTTTATGGTGACTACTAATCAGCCTTGCATGGTCCATTCCAAATTGTATGTAGGCCCGTAACTATATACAATTTCAAGATTAACGATGCAATACTCAGTTCGTCAAAATTTTATCATCATGTTTATAATAAAAACATTTTCATGCTTAATTCTTAAATAAGAATCAAAAACAAATTTACAAAGATTTTCTTTGTTATGAAAACAATTAGGTTTTCCAAGATGTTTTATAAACAACTTCATTTCGATAACAATCACTTATAAATCTCACTTTGAATAATCCTTTTAGTGATGAAAATTCAATTTTTCTCAAGGAATACTATTTTATCTTTATAAAAACAATGAGTGATCAGCAAAAGAGTGATGAAGAGTTGTTCACCAAGAACTAACTACAATATAATAGGAAATGAGCTTAGCCAAATAATCATGAGGTTCATGACCTTGATGGCACTCAAAAAGAATAATCCACAACGTAACTCAAATCGAGATGAGTACTTGTTCAATGGTTGCATCACTAATGCGAACATTAGGATGAAGTAATAAAAGATAGATAACATCGATACATGTAGGATATAGGAATCAAAGGTAGTCTTTTTCATTAATCACAAACAAGTCAAAATTGTACCGTAACACATTACGTGTCACTATGTCATACAATTCTCATCCTACCAACTGATGTCTCAGTTAAGTTAGGGATTTTTTAAAAGATACCACAATGAATACTAATCTACAAGAGTCATTAGGTGTCCCACCTGTCCCGGAAGATCCATCGGTCCCAATTTAGAAGAGGATTTCTTCAATTTATTTCTTGGACACTGGCATCCTCGTTAGTGGACACTGGCCTAGGAACAACCCTTAACACGAACTAACAATCAATTAAAACCTTATAATTCAATCACATAACTTAACGACTTCCTCTTAATAATCTCATATTCCATACGGGTTAAATTTTACTTTATTCAAGTTTCAACCAACTCATACTCAATTCGATATCCTACCTCATTCTCCAATACTTTTAACCTTATTCTTAGACCTTAATAGGGCAATAAAAGCTCGATATGAACAACACTTAATTTCCAATCCTATAGCTCTTACAACAATAGTTATCAAATGAGTCACTAGTATGAAATGACTCATACATTCAATTAGACTTCTCGAAAAGGTACTAGTGGCATGAGGCTTTTGGGTAATGGTTCCAATGACAGCCTCAAGTGCAACATTCACCCTTTCGATTTCAAATTTAAGAATTGGGTGACAACGAATCAGATGACACCTTTCCAGGTGGTAACGTTTTTTCAAACTCCACTCTATAAGGAAAGACCGTCATAACATCGATATCAGTTTTAATCTCGCCAATTCTTCTTTAATATCACAATCAACTAATATCAACATTTCTACGAATATTAACCATTTGTTGGGATCATAAATATCCACACCTTGGTTTAGATCTAGGATAGCTAGAATTCCTACGAGAGTAGCTTCGATTAATTTACTAGGGGATTTAGGGTTCCTTGTGACAATCTACGTCGTATAAATACCTCGTATAAATATCAAAATAATCATCAAACAATAATGTAATACAATTACATCATATATATAATCCAAGTTATATATATATTAAAATAACACTTCTCAGTCTGGCCTTGTCGGTAACTCGGGAATTCTTCGGCACCGTTATAGTCAAAAGATTTTTAGACATTTTGTGAAAAAAGTTTATAGTTAAAAGATTTTGAAATGTTTTATTCAAAACCTTGGTTTTAAAAATCTTTTGTTCTCTATAACGAGAGCTCTGGTACCAAACTGTAACACCCCCAAATTTACACAATTCAATACAGCGGAAGACTCGTTGGTGTTACGGGATAGCACATTACTCACATCATAGACAATGCATACATCACGTCGTTTATTAATAAAGCATTTCCATTCATAAATATCAAATTACATAGGTCCCAAGTCATATTATTCCATACAGGTTTTACAAAGGATTTGAATGGAAATTATTATTTAAGTGCGGGCCATGAATTCTTGATGTCTTTCCGAGAATTACCTTCAAGTACCTGAGATAAAACATGTTAAAAGAAAAGGTCAGCGATAACGCCGAGTGAATTCATAGAGTTTAATAAAACCATCAATATATCATCGGTATATAATTATTACCGAAAACCATTTTGTACAAATCTTTGTAATAGGCCATAAAATAGCCAAAGTCATTTTATACAAATCTTCATCAAAAATCATAATATAGGCGTTTGCCTTCAAAATCGTTATACGAACCATTGTCGTAAAAACATCATACAATACGTTTTATAACGTTGTATAAAGTTAAATAAAATCCGTTATATGAATATGGTTATTTAAAACCAAAACACGATCATAAATTCAATAATAAGACCCTTTATTGCTAGTCAGACAATATATCGTTATTCAATGCGTATAGTAGTATTTCGTTAATTGGATTATTATAAGTCGCATGACATTGTTACCTTACTAAACCAAACAACGGGTAGCTAGCCCGAAACTCAATTTGCCCATCTAAATTAGCGTGTCGTCACAATAATCACGCTTGTGTAAATCTTCTCATACATAAATTCGCTTACCAATCAATGTGGCACGACGGGGATCAACCGTCAAGGCGCGAACTGGGGTGATCGTCCCCAAATAGTACTATTATATGCATAAGCGTCTACCAAATCCTGGTAGTTCACAATTCATGCTAATGGGACTTTTAGTGACATAACCTAAACTTTATAATCCATTTCGTTTCATCTATCGGGTCATTTAATCATTCATCGGGTCATACAATCATTCGGGTCCAAATCAATAAACAAACAATTGGGACAACTAGTGTCCTATTTCATAAAAACTAAAATGTTATCTCCCTCGCGGGTTTATAAAACATTTCAAAAAAACATTTAAAAGAGTGTGAGGCTATGAACTCGCGTTGATGTGGGAAAGCGGGTTATCGGCAATTCGGATGTACGGTACGTGCTTCAATCACGGAAACCTATATAAATAATAATCGGTCTTAGACTTTTTTCCAATGACTTTATAAAAATAACAATTATGTATACATATGATGATTTTATATATATGATGATCAAGTGGGTTTACATATTCTCATTTACTCATTTTATTGTTATGTGTTGATAACTTTGATACTAGTTTACTAGTTTTACCTATTTACATATTTTAAGTCCAATAAACTTATTATAAGTTCTTTAACTTGTATTAATCCATTTTATACTTGTATTATCAGTATTTACACTTTACATGTTGGGCCCAAATGGGTTAAGCCCAATAAGTACTTTTTATAAGTGTTTTAGCCCATTTTGTTGTATTATTAGTCCAATATGCTAACTTAGCTCGTTAATGTCCGTATGTCCTATAGTTCGGGTTTTATCGGTTTTTACTTGTATTAGATACTTATATATCAGTATATGACTTTTAAAAACTTTACATTAGACGGGTTTGATCGTCTAAGTTTTAATTGGCGAAAAACGTTAATTTTACGGTAATAGCCGAAAAAGTCGTAAAAATCATGTTTATAGTTTTTATAACTTATAAATCTTATTCAACTATCATTTTTATAGAGTGTCCATTTATTTAACCTTATACATATTTATATAAATGAAATTTATAAGTTAGTGGGTTTTAATTCACATTTTTTACTATATTAGTTTGAGTGCTTATATAATACTATTAAACATTAATTCTTCAAAATCTGATTTTTAGTTTCATCCTCACCATTTTTATCATATCTTGAGTTCTATAAGGAGATAGAAGCTCATTTTTGGACACCAAAAACTACATGATATGTGCTACAATTAACTTAGTTTTAGCTACTGCTCAATCTAACTCTAAATATCCCTAACAGTCCGTCCAAAACTGACTATTCAGATTGGTACTTCAATTTTGTTATAATCATATCTCAATCATTATAATGATTCCATTGTATGGCCAACTCTCACATGTGTACAAGACCTAATACTTAATCTATATTGATTCCACTTTGCCATTTTATCAGTTTAACATGTGGTTAGTTACTGTTTTTATACAGCCAACTTATTAAGCAAGATTTTAACCTTTTTACATATGGTTTTCCTTCTTTTTAATAATGTTTATCAACACCAAATCCCCACACAATATTTTTATCATCATATATTCATCATATACATATACAATAGGAAAGAAAATACAAGATTACATAATCAAAATAACAAGCGGATGGGCAGAACAATCTCTATACCACCAAAGTGACGAAAAGATGAGGTTGATGATGAACAAGACTTGGTTTTGGGTAACCAATCTTATGAGATATCAACATCACTTCTAGGATCACCAAGTATTTGTAGATTCCTCCAAAAATCAGCCCTTGTTCTTCATGAAAACTCCTTGAGAAATCAGCCCTTGGACATCACCAAATCTTCTCCTTGGATGTTAAAATCACCACCAATCAATAGAGCTTGAAAAGGGCTTTATCATATGTGTGAATAACATATGATTTCATGGTTAAATTTGATCAAATGAGGGTGTTTAGGGGTGGTTCTTGGACGAATTTTAGAGAGAGAGTGAGGAGAGTTGTGTGAGATTTGCATGGAATTGAATAAATAAAGTTGTTAGTTTGTGTTGAGTGGTTTTGTTGTGCATGTAGTTTGTGTAAGTAGCTAGGACAAGTGTCCTAGCTTACTTAGTAAGCTTTGACACATCTTAGATGTGTTGCTGAAGTTTTGGCCTCCCATTTGTGGGGTGAGGCAAGTGTAAACTTGTCTCATCCCACTAATTTACGGGTACTCCTCGATTCTAGTTTCCTCGATTTGCGTGCCCTCGGGTCGTTTTATGAAAAACGTTTTTATAAATTATGAATCAACGGCACAAAATAAATCTAATAAAAATTGTCTCATCAAAAAAGGAGTTCGAAACGTAAATACGTAATCCTAAGGTTTCCGGTTTAGTCGTAAAGGACGTTAAATTATAATCGTAAGTCCTAATCTCTTATCGTAAATTTGTGAGTTTATGAACCAACACAAATTTAAAACTCCAAAATAATATTCACGGATAAATTTATTTCCTGAAATGTCGGACTGTCACCAAAGACGGTGTATGTAAACGTGAGCACGTAACGTAGAATCCTCCGGTTTAGACGTAGTCGATGCTACTTCAAGACGTAAATCCAAATTACTTCCCAAAAATAAGTGAGTTCATAATATAACATTAAAATAATGTTTTTAAATAATACTTGAGAATAAAATATCAACCATAAATTGACGGATTGTCACAGAAAATGCCGTTGAGTAAAATAAAAGCTTTAAAAATAAAACTAAGAATTACTAGAAAAACACTTGGTAAAAACAGAAATTTCGGGAAGCGTGTAATTTTTAGAAATTAAAACGTAATGAATTTAAAACTTAAAACTTTGTAAAACTTAAAAACTTAAACCATCGGAATGTACAAAGTGCATTCTGTCGGAATGTAGTGAAAACAAAACCATCGGAATAAATGAAAGCTATCAGAATAATGCTGTCTGAATATCCATCAGAATAAAAGTAAATTAATTCTACCGGAATGTAACTTCTATCTGAATGTCTAGTATCGGAATCCAAAAGCATCGGAATAAATCTATCTGAATGTCAATTCTGTCGGAATACAAGTCTATCGGAATCCAAGGTTTTCTGTCGGAATGTTGCTAACAAAAATTTGGCAGAGTTTCGTCTTAATATAACCTTAAGACCCGTCGCAATATACGATCTCAATGAGCGATCGCAATCACGATCGGAATAAGGGATCTGAATACACTTGATCGCAAAGTAAAACCCTAAGGGTTATTGCGATCACGAAGAACCGTCAGAATGTAGCGTCGCAATATAGAAACCCTATGATTGCGATGGAGATGATAATATTCGGATGAAAGCAAATAAGCTAAAACCAATAAGCACTAATAAGCAAATACGAATAAGCACTTGTTCAAACCTTAACCAAATCAAAACAAGCATAAAATTTAAAACTTTTCTTTTAAAACACGAAATAAACAAACTTTTATAAATCAAACTTTAAAAAGACTAATTTTTTAAGAAAACTTAAAAGACAATAAGCTATATATACGAAATAAGCCAATAAGCACAACAAGCTTAAAGCTTAAACCGTATAAAAACTTAGTAAGGAATAAAAAGATAAGCTTTTTAGTCACAAAAACATCAAAATCAAACACGAATCAAGAAAATTTCGGATCAAAGATGAATCAAAATCAAGAAAGGTAGAAGAAGATTAAAAATTAAAAGCTTAAACTAGAATTTTTTATTAATGAATTCCAAATACAAGGATGAAATAAAGCTTAAACTTGAAAGAAAAGATGAAGAAGAGATGAAAACTTAGTAAGAGAAAGTTAAAAGTTCCTCTCTCTAAAAACTAAAGAAAGGAAAAATGAAAATGCTAAAAATTAACTAACTAACACCCTCCTAATGTGTCATTAGGAGGGTATTTATAGGAGATGGGGAGGTGCATGTGCTTCCTTCTTTCTTTCTTTCTTCTCGACTCGATTCTAATTCTTTGTCTTTCTCGACGTCGTCTCGGGATTTGTCGATGTAAATTAAACTCGTCTTCTAATTTTCTTCTATAATTAGACTTGAGTTCTTCGACTTTATTAAACTTCCGTCTTTAGATTTTTTCCTCGATAAATCTTCATAATAGGCCTTGGACTTCCGTTCTTTTTGCACTCTTGATCTTTTGACTTCGTCTTTTCTCGTTTTCTTTGATAAAAGCCCGTGATAGCCCATGTTTTCTTCCTTTTTCATCTTTTGGTCCTAAAACACAATAAAAACACAAACCGCGCATAATTCCGAATTTTACGACATAAAATATACGTTTTGGTCTTGTTATTATTGGAAATAAGTGGTAAAAGGATAAGTGTTTTCACACTTATTAGTACTTGAGGCCGCTGAGAATTTTAAACTTGATCTAGATAATCGAGTTTCTATGATTTTGTCCAAAGTTGATAACTTAAAACAAAAAAATACACAACTCTTCGATTCAATAAAGCCCGCATGTGCTGATACCACTGCACAGAATCAATCATTGATTGAACAATTGAATCGAAAGTCAGTGGAAATATCTTATTTGAGGGAATAAATTTGTGTAAAAATTTGGCTTTGACTGAGTCAAAGGAAACACTTCGTACCTTAAAAGGTAAGAATGTTGTGGATAACGCAGCCACTGTCTCAGCATCGTCCTCTAGTGCAATAAAAAGGAACCTCATCGCCGTCACACCACTTAACAAGGGCCCTAGGACTAAACCATCTCAAACATTGGTCACTAAAGATAAGGCTAAATCAAAACCAGCTTTTAATATTCCCGTGTTGCCTTCTATAGGAGTAAGCACCACTACTAAGGCTCAAAGATCTAAGCTTAAAAGAAACAAGAAGAATGATAGGATCTTGCCTCCATCTAGTAGTCAAGTGAAGAAGAAAGTAGAAGCTCACCCTAGGAATGTTATTTCTGTTTTGAATAAAAAGAATCATGTAGCTAAACTTAAAGGCTCTCCGGTTGTGCAGCGTTCTAAGCCTACTGTAAATTCTAATTTGAAATGTTGGAATTGCAATGAATGTATGTTTTTTGGTCGTCATGATTCTTGCCTTATTGACCATGTGAATGAGATGAATGCCCGGAAAAATGGTTTAGAATGGAAACCGACTGGGAAAGTGTTAACCCAAGTTGGTTGGTTGTGGCGCCCCACTGGTAGAACTTTCACTATAGTAGGAAATGTGTGCCCTTTAACTAGGATCACTCCCACTAAAGCTAAGAAAGTGTGCCCTTTAATTAGGAGTACCAAGGCTACCAAAACACAAGTGTGTCCTTTAACTAGGAACACCGACATTACTGTAGGAACCAAGTGCCCTTTAAATAGGTGTACTCCCACTGTAGTGCCCGCTAATCCTCTAAAACCTCAGAAAGTTGGAACTATAATTCCTGTTAATGGCAAAACTCACATTAGAAAACGCAGGAAATCTAAGGAAAACAAAAATGTTAGCAATTCTGATAATATTATATATGTATCTGCTAACACTCCGGAACCAATAGTTTCCAATGCATTGT
This sequence comes from Glebionis coronaria, assembly GCA_025667525.1. NCBI lineage: Eukaryota > Viridiplantae > Streptophyta > Magnoliopsida > Asterales > Asteraceae > Glebionis > Glebionis coronaria. The sequence goes on along the minus strand of CM046881.1, from coordinate 176,708,515 downwards.
CTACTGTTGTTGTTGAAAACAGGTGGTCCAAGTTCTCTGGTATTTGGACTCTGGTTGTTCCAAGCATATGACCGGAGATCGCTCTCAGCTCAAAAATTTCGTCAGCAAAGTTTATTGGTACGGTTCGATTTGGAAATGATCATATTGCAAAGATAATGGTTACGGTGAATATCATATTGGGAATGTTATTATTTCAAGAGTGTATAATGTGGTAGGTCTCGATCACAATTTATTTTATGTGGGACAATTTTGTGATGTGAACCTTGAAGTTGCTTTACGAGAGCATACCTGCTTCATTCCTAATTTGGAAGGGGTTGATTTATTGAAAGGTACTCGAGGGAATAATTTGTACACTTTGTCTCTACAAGATATGATGGCAGCTTATCCCGTATGTCTTCTCTCTAAAGCATCGAAGACAAAGTCATGGTTATGGCATCGACGGTTATCTCATCTTAACTTTGACGCTATTAATCATTTGGCGAAAAACGAACTTGTTCGTGGTCGTCCTAAACTTACATTTCACAAGGACCATTTGTGTTCCGCGTGTACAATGGGGAAAAGCACTAAGAAATCATACAAACCTAAGACTGAGGACACCAACCAAGAGAAACTTTATTTGTTGCATATGGATCTTTGTGGGCCAATGCGTGTTAAAAGTCTTAGTGGTAAAACGTACATCCTCGTCATTGTCGATGATTACTCTCGGTTTACATGGGTGAAATTTCTTACAACAAAAAATGAGGCACCTAAATTCATCATCGGATTTCTCAAAATGATTCAAATGTGTCTCAACACTAATGTCTGATGCATTCGTACATATAATGGAACTGAATTTGTGAATCAAATCTTGCGTAATTATTATGAAGAAGTTGGCATATCTCATGAAACATCCGTTGCTCGCACTCCACAAAAAAATGGTGTCGTTGAAAGGCGAAATCGCACACTTATGGAAGCTGCTCGAACGATGTTAATTTACGCAAAGGATCCATTGATTTATTGGCAGAAGCAGTATCTACATCAGTTTTCACCCAAAACCGATCATTAATTCGTAAACGCCATGGTAAAACACCTTATGAGCTTCTACATGGAAAAGTACCAGATTTATCATATCTTCATGTATTTGGCTCTCTCTGCTATCCAAATAATGATGGTGACAATTTGGGAAAACTTCAACCCAAGGCTGATATTGGTATTTTCATTGGTTATGCACCCACAAAGAAGGCATACCGAATCTACAATCGTAATTCTCGTAAGATCCCTGAAACTATGAATGTCGATTTTGATGAGCTGACGGCAATGGCTTCTGAGCAAAGCAGCTCTGAACCCGCACTTCATGAAATGGGACCCAGTAACATTAGTTATGGTCTTGTCCCAAACAACCCTACTTCATCATCATTTACACCACCTTCTAGGAATGAATGGGATTTGTTGTTTCAACCGTTATTTGATGAATTCTTTACTCCTCCAAGTATTTTTTTTCTCCAGAACCTGAAGTTATAGCTCCGATCAACGAAGTTGTCGCTCCAGCAACCGAAGCACAATCAGATACATCTACACCTACAATTGGTCAAGATATACCTTCAACAAGTAATTCTCAACCAACACATGAATCAACTACCCATGTCATGCCTGTTGATGATGAAGAGGATGATGATGATCACGATTTGGAATTCGCTCAAATGCGTGAACTTCCATTCTTTGGTGTACCAATTCCCGACCATAATCAAGCCGGGTCGTCCACCTCAGAGGAACCTCCTACTACGGTTTACTCCAATCCACGGATTCGTGAACATGACAGCAAGTGGACAAAGGATCATCATATAGATTCTATTATTGGTGACCCTAATCGTCCGGTATCCACACGAAGTCAGTTACAAGAAAGTGCACTGTTTTGTCATTTTAATGCTTTTCTCAGTGAAGTTGAACCTAAGACGTGGCAACAAGCTTTTACCCAATCCTGTTGGATAGAAGCTATGCAAGAAGAACTTAATGAATTTATACGTCTTGAAGTATGGGAACTTCTCACATGCCCGAATCAAATGCAGTTACTCACTTTGAAATGGGTTTACAAGGTGAAACTCGATGAGTTAGGCGGACTATTGAAGAACAAAGCTCAACTAGTAGCTCGTGGATACAAGCAAATATTGGACATCGATTTTATGGAATCCTTTGCACCTGTTGCCCGTTTGGAAGCTATTAGACTATTCCTTGCTTATGCAGCCCACATGAATATGATCGTCTATCAAATGGATGTGAAGACGGTATTTCTTAATGGTGAAATCAAGGAAGAGGTCTATGTTCAACAACCGGATGGTTTTGTGAATTCTAAATATCCTAATCATGTGTACAAGCTTAAGAAGGCTCTCTATGGGTTGAAGCAAGCTCCACGCACATGGTATGATCTATTGTCACAATTCCTCATTTTGCAAGGCTTCGCTAAAGGCAAGGTGGATCCCACACTGTTGATTCAGAAACGAGGTAAAGATATGATTATGGTACAAATATATGTTGATGATATTATATTTGTTGCCTCGACCCAAACCTTATCCGATGAGTTTGGGACACTCATGTCTTCCAAGTTTAAGATGTCAATGATGGGCAAGGTATCATTTTTCTTAGGACTTCAGATATCTCAGAGTCCCAGAGGCATCTTTATCAATCAATCCAAGGATGCCTTGAATTGCTTAAGAAATATAAGAGTGGATTCTTGCGACCCCGTGGATACTCCAATGGTGGACCGAACTAAGCTAGATGCAGATCCACATGGGATTGCCGTTGATCCGATACTTTATCGTAGAATGATCGGTACCCTTATGTATATCACAGCTAGTCGACCCGACCTTCAGTTTGCTATCTGTATGTGTGCTCGGTATCAAACTAGGCCTACTGAGTTACACTTAGCAACTGTTAAAAGGATCTTTTGGTATCTTAAAGGAACCATTAATCGGGGACTTTAGTATTCGAAGGACTCTTCGATTGTACTAATGGCATATGCAGATGCGAATCACGCGGGTTGTCAAGATACAAGGCGTAGCACGAGTGGAACTTTGCAACTACTAGGAGATTGACTAATCAGTTGGGCATAAAAGGTAGAAAAGCGCTGCAATTTCAAGTACGGAAGCAGAATACATAGTTATGTCCGGTTGCTGTGCTCAAATTCTTTGGATGAGATCGCAATTAACCGACTATGGTCTAGGTTTCAACAAAATTCCGATGTAATACGACAACAAAAGTGCAATTGCTCTATGCTGCAACAACGTTCAATTCTCCCGGTCGAAGCATATTGACATTCGCTACCACTTCATCAAGGAGCAAGTCGAAAATGGAGTGATCGAGCTTTACTTTGTCCGATCTGAGTATCAATTGGCGGATATTTTCACGAAGGCTTTAGATCGCGCTCGAATGGAATTTTTGGCCGACAAGCTAGGTTTGAGAACATTCTCGCCCGAGACTCTAAAGGAATTGGCAGATGAAGTGAAAGAATAGTGGTGGTAAACTATGCTCCATATCCTTGGTGATCATCTGTATATATTGTTTATATTTTTATCCACAAAAGCAAAATACAAAAATATAAAACCATAAAAATTGAAAATTTTAGAAAAATCTAAAAATATTTTTACTTTATTTTTCAAAAGGCATGTCTTTTGGTAAGATAATATTTACGGCCTTAGAAATGTTGATTAATATCGACACGGTGCCATAAATAGAGTTCGTACAAAAGTTGTAAATATTTCATAGAACATGCCTATATGGCTTGTAGTTATTTCAGACTGCAATCTGTTTTTCACATTAAAGTCAAGTATTTCTTATGAAAACTTTGGCTCACAACAGGAATTAATTTTCTCGGGCATGGTTTACTTTATAACCATGTAAGGGTTTGTGTTTACGTTATAACACAATCTAACACGAATATATGTATGCATCAGTGCATTTATTTGTTAAAACAAGAGAAATCTTGTTTTTATGAAGCTATCATCTCTACAACAATAGCTATCTACAATTGGTATCGACATACTCGACGATGTGACTACTCAAACGACGACTACAGATCTTTTGATAGAACACGGGTCAACAATTGAGGGGGAGAAATTGTCAAGCATTCAGAATCTTTGATGCCGAACGTGCCAAGTTCACAAATTGGTGTCAAGACAACAATACCAATCGTACATGTGGTGTCAAGAGATGACTTCAGATGTGACGAGGCGACCAACATTTTTCGACAAGATCCATGTGATCGTATCATATGATGTTCTCATCAATCAGGTCCAACCATGTCAATTCATTCTTATATGGTGAATATGTGATCATGTCACAAATTGGTATCATATCTCACAAATTGGTCTCATGAAGATTAAACGGACTTGCATGTTTCCTCCCAAAACCTTTGTTAAAACTTCATTAAATCAATTGATATTAAAAACATCGAGTGGGTAAATATTTTTAATATGGGGGAGAAAATGTGATTTAATATGGGAAATGATTAATCACAAATGGTTTGACTTAACGTGATAGCTCATCCGGACATGTGCGAAATGTTTTCGAATATCGTGGCATATGTTAAGGGGGAGCAAAATGGATTTGCTATACCAAAATGGATTTCATGGTGACATATACTTACCCTAAACCCATTTATTTCACGACGATGAAGATTGTGGTGACATAAGGATGGTAGGATAGGTTAAGTCCAATGATTCTTCCAAACCGGAGGAATCTTCCCAAGGACATTCTATAGCTAGAAATAATAGTCCTTAGAAAAGATGGAGAAAGATTGTGAACGTAGCTGAATGCCGACCAAGTACTTAAGTCACAACAAGGTTCTAGTAATGACGTATTGGTAAGCATTGAAGGGGTTGAAGAATGAAAAATAATTGTAAAGATAAAGGGTGTAAAGAAAGAAGCCCTCCTTACAACCTTAGGCAGAAACCGGGTCAACACATATGCTATTGAGATCATTTTAATGATGCTCGATATTGAAGATAAACATCATGGACCCAGTGATGCAATGCATAACCCATCCCAGCTAACTCAGATATCTCTCATAAGGTATTTGTTTTATTCACACGGAGACAACGCATTATCTATCGATTTATTCACTCGAAATATGTTGATATTGAAAAGGTGGCACTCCTCTCCAGCCTCCGATCACTAAAAATCCAAAATGCACGATCGAGTCTAGAGTCATTTGAGATCATCAAATATCTCATTAGGACACACTTTCATATTTCCTTGCTTCTTCACACATTATGAAAAGTAAGAAAGATCTTAAGAGTCCTACGCAAAATCTTCATGATCTTGCCTGAACATCCGAGTAATACGAAAGTATTTACAATGAAGATGGAAATCCTTCTTGAGTGAATATCAAAAAGCTCATGGTAGGTGACTTGTGCGATTCTTTATGAATCAAACTTGTGATAACTGGAAAGCAACAGTTGTTTAATTCTTAATTAAAATTAAACACGTTCCAGGCCTCTACGCAATATCTCACTGATCTTGCCAGAACACTCAGAGTGACATCCTAGTGTTCACAGTGATGAGTGGAAATCCATCTAGTGTTAACCTCAAACAACACTTGGTAGGTAACTTGCAAGATTCTATATGAATCAAGCTCGTGACAACTAGAAAGCAACGATGGTGCGATTCTTTAATGAATCAAACTTTTTCCAGGAATCAGAATTGACGGCTTCAATCATGTGGATAATTTTATCCAAATGATTCACTCTTTACGTTCGCAGTCAGCTTTGGACGGTCGAGTAAAGAGAACAGGTTTACCCACAAAATCTTGTCAAGGAGATTTTTAATTAAATCTACCTGCCACAAGTACGATATTTTATATCGTCCAACGGTCTTCACCGACCGGAGGTAAAATGCTACCGAATTAGAATGAAATGTTCAAAGCCATTTCGTTCGTGTCTACTTATGTTGCGGTATTTGAACACGGTGGCATTGCGGAATCCGAGAAGAAGTCGTCCCCGCATGCTTATACTTTATGCACTTAATACTTCATCTAATTCTAGAAAGCATTAAAGTCAAGTCTTCCGCTGTATCGAACTCTGAAGCTTTTAAGAATTACAAAGGTATAAGTATGTGGGACGTGAAGTCACGAAGAGGCGAAGATCACAAGTGATGGATGCACAAGATCAAGGCAATAGATTAATGCTAAAGATTGATATCAAAGATCACATCAGCATGTTCACCAGAAAAGAAAAAGAAAAGAAAGACGAAGACTACGATCTCAAGACAAGCATAAAAAGCTAGGTTTATTTTATTACTGTGACTTGGGTAATGCCCTTGTTTGGAGTGTCCTCCCTTAGGGCGATATTGTTGGAAATACGTTTTACGTATTAGAAAAGATCGGTCACTCCAACAATAGTCTAAGAAGTAGCTCGTAGTTTAGTTATATTAAGATTATTCAAACAAGGCCATGCGAAGCCTACAACTTGTGTAGGCCGGCGGCCCAATGTAAGCCCAAGCCCATATCATGGGCTTGAGTACATAAACCCTCTCCTTAGTTGGAGAGGGTGTTGGTTCATTCATAATACACATAGTGAAAAGTGTGTTTTCTACACTTTCTCTCTCTAAGTGTGTGTGTGTTCTTACCATCTCTCTATCTCTTTCTCTCTCTAAATATAAGCAAGATTTACAATATCCTACATGGGGTGATGGAGGTTGTTCAGGCAATGGGTCTGGTTGAGGTTGTGGATGAGGTTGAGGGTTTGCAGTTGCCTCAATGACAGCAAGCATGGCTTGGGTGAGGGGTAGGTCTCTATATGGTTCAGTGTTCATCTTCCCAAAAATTGCTTTCTTTTGAACAGGGATCGTATAAAAATTGTCGTGATCCCTATTGCAATATCCTTGCAAGTCAAAAACCATTTGTAAAAACCTAGGGTAAGCAAGAGTCATCTTGTTACCCTTATTATGAAACATGCCATAAAAAATTATTTTTGAAAAGTTATAATTTTTCCCAGTTGCAAGACACACAATGGCACTCCCAATTGAACGGTTGATTTCATTGTATGAAGAGCATGTGGGACTCAAACATTGAAGGATAACATGTATAAGGTACTTCCAAGCCGGGGGAAATTGTTGTTTTGTATATTTGTTTAAATGGCCTTCTTCATGCAAAGGATAACCTAAGGCTTGGAGTCCTTGCTCTAGCTCTGCAATGGATAGGGTGGTTATACCATCTGCATCATTAAGATGCAAAGCTTGGCGAACCAAAGCTTCAGTAACCACCCATGGACAATAGCAGTCAATTAGTCACTCCATCAACTGTTGAGGAACTAACAGTGTTCCAAAACTGTTTAATGTGTGTGACAGGGACAAGAGGAGTATGTGAAAGTTCATACCTTAATGAGGACACATTCAAATACTCAACCATCTGAGTATATTAGGGAAACAAAGTATTATCAGCTTGCAAATAAGACACCATGTTGTGTTGACTCATGAACCCCAATTCCAATTGTGTAGGTTTAAACTTTGGTGCCATGAATATTGATGCAAGAAAACTGTGATAAAAGTTATGGAGAGATAAAGGTTTGAGAAATTATAGTTAGACAAGAATAAGCAGTTACCCTGTTTGAAAGAAATAAGCCAAATATATAGGAGAGGTAAAAATATGTGATTGGTCAAAACGTGAGGCAGTTAAATTCAAAAAGTAATAATGAAAATCTTGAAAATATATAACTTATCTCAAGCATTAACAAAAAGTTACCAACTACTAAAATTACGGCCCATATTTTCGTCAAAAATAACAACTGGGTAGGACCCAATGTTTGTCAACGGTCAAAAACAAAGTATCAGCGTCTAACGGCTATATTCTTGTTAGTGTTGGAAATTTACCATGTCAGCGTTAAAATTAGTCTTATCAGCGTTTGGAAAGAAAAATGTCAGCTTCCAAAAATAAAAATAATTAAAAAACAAAAAGGACCTAAATAAAGTAATTTACCCTAGTGAAGATAACTCATAGACTGAAAATCACTATAGGGTGGCAAGCACTGTCCAATCATGCACACTTGCTTAAGCAAGATAGACATAATTGTCCTCAAGTGTCCCTTGCTAACCAAAGTTCTTAAAAATGAAGTTATCTCATATAAATCCTTTGTAACTTCCCAGGTAAGCCCAAGAAAAACGTTCCCAAGTCTCCCAACCGACCAAATCCAATTCTAGGCCAAAAAGTCTTGACAGCGTGCACAATATATCAACTTTGCATACTACAGTGCCTCACGATTTAGAAAACTAACTCGTACTCACCAGTTGACACAATCTAGAATTGTGATGAGATTCTAAGAATACCCAACAATCCTAAAGGTCTCCTAAACCTCCCCTTAAACTATGATATACAAAGTTGCCAAAAATAAAATATGCAATAAAAATTTATGTCAAGATAGGAATGTAAACATTCCAACCATCCTTCATAAACTTGAACACATTCCTAGTAAGCTCCAAAGATCCATAAGCAACTCTGTATCCATTTGTACAATGCTCATATTGCCTGCATGATTAGATTAAAAACCACAAAACTAACATATTGCTGTCAGCGTCCATTCTAACACTTATCAGCGTTAAAATAACCTTTGTTAGCGTTACAGAAATAAAGTGGAAAACCTAATCTTGTACAAAGACTAATAACAGTACACATCATGTACAAACTATACAATGACTTCAAAAACACATTTAGGTGAGATTGATCATTCCAATACTTGTTACCAAGTACTGGAACCTCCCAACATCAAAAGGTTTAGTTAAAATATCAACCACATTTTCTTCTGTGTCTACCCTATCTGGATGTATTAAACCTTTTTCAAACAATCTCTTATAAAATTATGCCTAATTTCTATGTGTTTTGTTTTAGAATGATGTTCAGGATTCTTAATAATGCATAATGTACTGTTATTATCTACAAATATCTTGGTATGCATAAAATTATACCTATAATCCAACAACTTGTTTTGTATCCATAGAACTTGTCCACAACAAGAAGCTGCAGTTACATATTCTGCTTTAGTTGTAGAGTTGGCCACCACTGTTTGTTTCTTGCATTGCCAAGATATCAATCTGCTCCCAAGAAATTGGCATCCACCAATTGTGGATTTCCTGTGAAACTTGTCACCTCCATAATTACTGTTTGAATAACCAATAAGCTCCAATGGATAATCCTTTGGATACCATAATCCCAAGGTGGGGTATCACCTAAGGTATCTAAAGATCCTTTTGACAGCATGAAGATGACACTCTTTGGGAGTCACCTGATGGCGTGCACATGCACACACAGCAAACATGATGTCAGGTCTAGAAGCTGTAAGATACATCAATGATCCAATCATTGATCTATAATGCCTGACATCCACCTCTTTTCCATCTCCAGTCTTTCCCCAAGGATGTTCCCTATCCATGGGTGTGCTAGCCCGTTTTTCATGTGGAGAAAAACCAAATTCCTTCAAGATTTCTGCTACATACTTGTCTTGAGAGATAAAGATACCATCTTCTTTCTGTTGGACTTGTAAACCTAGAAAGAAGTTCATCTCTCCCATTGCACTCATCTTGAACTTGTATGTAAAATCCTGAGATTCTTCATATTTTAATAAATTATATTTTTCAAGTATTTTCTGATTATTGATAAATACTTTGTCTTGAATTATAAAATTCTAATTTTATTTTTTCATATTTATTTAAATCAAAGTTTTTGATTTAAAATCACCCGCATGCGTTTTACAACAAGTTTACTCAAAATCAATGAACAACGAGAATTCCTAGTGATCGTGATACCGACGGACGCCTAAAATATTACATTTTAATATTGATTGTTTCGATAATTAATATTTACGACGGTTTCGTTTTAAATTACGTGTTAAGTCGTGTCGGAAAATCATATGATCATATTTATGATGCATCTTAACTTTTGAAAAGTATTTTTACGAACCCTGAGCCCAGTAAATATTTTCAGTATTTACTAATCGTCATTTTCTACCCTTTAAACTAGTAAATTGTTTTTAAGTCCAAAAGTTTCAAAATTGGAAAGATTGGTCCCTACACCTACCACATATTTATACTTATTTTTTTAACAAAATCACACACACAAAATTTTTATAAAAATCCAACATTCTCTCCCCACCCTTCCTTTCTTATTCCGCCACCCATCACCATACAAAACCACCATAAATCTCAAATTTTACAATGATTTAGCCAAAACTAAAATTAAAACATATTTTAGAATTCAATGGTGATTCTAATGATACCAAAATCACCCACATGCATCAAGATTTCAAAATTCTTATGATTTTATGGTTGGTGATGTTTTAATCATCATGCATGTAATGATCTTGGCATGATCATCATGTTTTGATCATAAAAGGTTTATTTTTTATCTTTGATATTGTTAAAAATTTCACATGCAAGTGTTTTAAGATTGTTTGGTTGATGGGTATGATAGTAGGGTGATTTTAGAGGTATGGAATTGATTAAAATTGGTCAAAATGTTGATTTGATATGATTTCTAAAAGTGTATATTACATCAGCAGGTTTAGAACAGATTTTCGTGGGTCTAAGTTTGGATATAGGCTGGGATCATTTGAATTTTTTGTAGATTTTTCCGAGACGCTCGTTTTGGTATAAGATAGAGCTTCTAAATCATTACGGATCAAAAGTTATGCTAGTTTTAGTATTCGTGTACCAGGAGACGCAAATCGGCATAATCCGAAATTGTGGCTGATTTTGGGTCGACTCTCGGGGACTTAAGGCATGATTAGAAAGTGAATACTACTGATTTTCAAAGTTCATAAACCTTATATGATGAGTCTAGTAGTGAGTTCAAAAGGTGGAATGCCAAAATAGTACTTTTAAAGTGGTCTAAATGGTTTTATGAAACAAGTATACAATTCTGTCCCAAATTTTAGAGTCGAGTAAAATGTCGAGCTGATGGGTTTTAAAGTGAGAAATTTGGCTCAAATTTTGGCAGGGTCTTATACAGATGATAAGTGACATTGACACCAAATTTCATCTAAGTCGGACAAGTCTAGATAGGGTAGATCGGTGTGTACATTCGGAGTGTACTTGCTTATTTGTATTTTGGACACGTAGTTCAATGCTTGTGGTGCGTGAGTTTGAGTATTCACTATTGGACATGGTGACTTACTCAAGTGCTTAGTAATTATATAAATGACTTAGCTACTGGTCCGAGTAAGGTAAATGGATAGTTTGACTTGCGTTGCCTTGGCATCTTATGACGGGTCAATTTCAAGTGTACAAGTGTTTAATCGAGTAGTGTTGGATAAATGGGTTAATATGGATTCATTTGGGTCGTGTCACTGGTTTTGAAATATGAATACTTTGAAAACATTTGAGTCATATTGTATTTGGTATATATCGATATTTGAGCTTGAGTCTTAATGTGCGCCTTATTGTGATAGGTTGCGGTTTTCGTGTTTCCCGGGTATCCATATCGTCAGTGGTCGTCTCACTACCTTTGTTTCTACTCAGCTTCTGAGTACTGTGATTGACTTACCTCGTGGCTAAGGTGAGTTCATAGCCCCTTTTTACTTGTACATGGTTTCTAAACACGGGGTGAGATTTTACATGGTGGAACACAACCATTTAAAAACTGTATGTTATCCAGAACTTGTATGCTATCCAGAACGTGTATGCTTTCCAGACTTTCGATATTATTTTCTAGTCTATAGCCTCTAAGTTTCCTCTCCTGATCATGAACTGTTAATTTCGAGTACTAAGCGCGAATGTTGTGGGTGGATCCATCGGGATTGACAATCCCCGTCCCGATTACCTTGACGCACTAATATTTGTTTATACTTGAGTATTTAGGCTGAATACTCCCTAGAGGAACTTACGTAAGTTAAGTTTCGGTTCATGAACTGAACAGCAATAATAATAATAGTTTCAGACAATGGTTACTGTACATAACCATTTTCCCTAATTTGTGTTTACAAATGAATCCTTGTTTTCCACACCTTACTGCTAAACCTATGAATATCACTCAACTTTATGTTGACGATTTTACATGATTAATCTCAGGTATTATTACTTAGCTTTGCTTGGATGGGAGCCCACAGGATATCATCGCAACTTGGAGATTTCTGTGTATATTTCAACATTGGTTTTATCTAAAAACTGTCAAAAGATTTTTCTGCATTTTTGGTAATTAAGTGTTATAAATTATTATGAAATAATAAATCTTTCCGCATATAAAACTTTGGGACCTATGTTTAAAACTTTGATATTTTATGATTTAATGTACATGTTTTTATTATGTCAACTTTGTATCAACAGTAATTCATTGTTTCTTGTACCATGACGTGGAAACCCCTTGCTGCCTAGTTGTTCCTTTGTCTGATTCTGGGGGTCTCACAGATTGGTATCAGAGCGATGGTTATAGGTAACTGAGTCGTTTTTCAAAACTTAGTCTATAACCGAAAGTTCAAATATTTCATGTTTTCAGTGTCAACCACAGAATCTATCAATGTTGTTAAATATCTGCGCGGGTAACTCTCTAATCCTTATTATTTACTTTTATATATCGTTGTAGTATTTCACCTCTTGAATACATGTTGAAATATTACCTTATCCTAAAGACGATAATTACTATCTCTTTTCAAAGCCTTGTGCTTCATGAATTATGATTGGATATTAATTGATTACATATGCTATTACTGCATTTCTTGAATTATTGTTCTTATGAATTGACCTTGTTGCAATGATTTTATATTGTTATGACGTTACATACTTGTATTCAGAGCGCGTATCCTGCCGACTTTTCATACTCACTTTTCTAAGTACTATTGCTATCTTGCTTATGCGTGATACGACTGACCTCATATACTCGTTCGTTTTGAACCGCCTGCTTTTCTCAACTCATTGTTACATGTTGTGCGTATTCTCGTGATATCATTGTTCGGGATTAATTAAGTGTTGCTTTCGATGAAACTTCTAATTTTCATTTTACTACCGTGCATGTTGCTTTCATTGTTTAATTTCTTTAAAATATCTATTTAGATATACAGATTTCTTTCCGATCATTTGTGACTGGATGTCTTCAAAAATAGTCTATAGACCATTGTGTAGCTCAATGTGTCTCCCAGAAGGACTAAAGGACATCGTGTGAGTCACACATCTCGAAACATTCCTTGGTTCAGTGTTGAATAATATCATGGGTTTTCATAACCTTGATTTACCTTTACGCAACCGTTTTACACGACACTTGTACATGGATTACATATTCTTTCATTGGCCATTCTACGTTTTGACTTCGAATTACAACGTTCGTTTGTATCTTGAAAACATCACCGTCATCTTGAAACTCATCCTCTATTATGTAGCGATTCTTTGAAATATAATTCTACTTCTATAAACTTGTATCCTCCCCTTTCATTAAACCTCCTCGCTCTGGGATGCGACTTATTAATGTTCCGTTTCTTTCTCGTTATGTCTTGTGATTTTGGAAAACTAGTAAATTATTTTTAAGTCCAAAAGTTTCAAAATTGGCAAGATTGGTCCCTACACCTACCACATATTTATACTCATTTTTTTAACAAAATCACACACACAATTTTTTTATAAAAATCTGACATTCTCTCCCCACCCCTCCTTGCTCCTTCTGCCATCCATCACCATACAAAACCACCAAAAATCTAAATTTTTACAATGATTTAGCCAAAACTAAAATTAGACCACATCTTAGCATTCAATGGTGAATCTAATGATACCAAAATCACACATGCATCAAGATTTCAAAATTCTTATGATTTTATGGTTGGTGATGTTTTAATCGTCATGCATGTAATGATCTTGGCATGATCATCATGTATTGATCATAAAAGGTTTATTTTTTATCTTTGATTTTGTTAAAAATTTGACATGCAAGTGTTTTATGAGTTTTTGGTTGATGGGTATGATAGTAGGGTGATTTTAGAGGTATGGGATTTATTAAAATTGGTCAAAATATTGATTTGATATGATTTCTAAAAGTGTATATTACATCAGCAGGTTTAGAACAGATTTTCGTGGGTCTAAGTTTGTATATAGGCTGAGATCATTTGATTTTGTTGTAGAGTTTTCGGAGACGCTCGTTTTGGTATAAGATAGAGCTTCTAAATCATTACGGATCAAAAGTTATGCTAGTTTTAGTATTCGTGTACCAGGAGACGCAAATCGGCACAATCCAAAATTGTGGCTGATTTTGGGTCGACTCTCGGGGACTTTAGGCCTGGTTAGAAAGTGGATACTACTGATTTTCAAAGTTCATAAACCTTATATGATTATTCTAGTAGTGAGTTCAAAAGGTGGAATGTTAAAGTAATACTTTTAAAGTAGTCTAAATGGTTTTATGAAACAAGTATACAATTCTGTCCCAAATTTTAGAGTCGAGTAAAGTGTCGAGCTGATGGGTTTTAAAGTGAGAACCTTGACTCAAAATTTGGTAGGGTCTTAATCAGATTATAAGTGGCCTTTACGCTAAATTTCATCTAAATCGGACAAGTCTAGATAGGGTAGATCAGTATGTACATTTGAAGTGTACTTGCTGATTTGTATTTTGGACACGTAGTTCAATGCTTGTGGTGCGTGAGTTTGAGTATTCACTATTGGACATGGTGACTTAATCAAGTGCTTAGTCATTATATAAATGACTTAGCTACTGGTCCGAGTAAGGTAAAGGGATAGTTTGACTTGCGTTGACTTGGCGTCTTATGACAGGTCAATTTCAAGTGTACAAGTGTTTAATCGAGTAGTGTTGGATAAATGGGTTAATATGGATTCATTTGGGTCGTGTCACTGGTTTTAAAATATGAATACTTTGAAAACATTTGAGTCATATTTTATTTGGTATATATCGATATTTGAGTTTGAGTCTTAACGCGCGTCTTATTGTGATAGGTTGCGGTTTTCGTGTTTCCCGGGCATCCATATCGTCGGTGATCTTCTCACTACCATTGTTTCTACTCAGCTTCTGAGTACTGTGATTGACTTATCTCGTGGCTAAGGTGAGTTCATAGTCCCTTTTTACTTGTACATGGTTTCTAAACACGGGGTGAGAATTTACATGGTGAAACACAACCATTTAAAAATTGTATGATATCCAGTGCTTGTATGCTATCCAAAACGTGTATGCTTTCCAGACTTTCGATATTATTATTACTTTTTAGTCTATAGCCTCTAAGTTTCCTCTCCTGATCATGAACCGTTAATTTCGAGTACTAAGCGCGAATGTTGTGGGTAGATCCATCGGGATTGACAATCCCCATCCCGATTACCTTGACGCACTAATATTTGTTTATACTTGAGTATTTAGGCTGAATACTCCCTAGAGGAACTTACGTAAGTTAAGCTTCGGTTCATGAACTGAACAACAATAATGATAATAGTTTCGGACAATGGTTACTGTACATAACCATTTTCCATAATTCGTATTTACAAATGAATGATTGTTTTCCACACCTTTACTGCTAAACCTATGAATATCACTCAACTTTATGTTGACGATTTTCCATATTTAATCTCAGATTAGCTTTGCTTGGATAGGAGCCCGCAGGATATCATCGGAGCTTGGAGATTTCTGTGTATATTTCAACATCGATTTTATCTAAAAACTGTCAGAAGATTTTTCTGTATTTTTGATAATTAACTGTTATAAATTATGATGAAATAATAAATCTTTCCGCATATAAAACTCTGGGACCTATGTTTAATACTCTGATATTTTATGATGTAATGTACATGTTTTTATTACGTCAACTTTGTATCAACAGTAACTTATTGTTTCTTGTACCATGACGTGGAACCCCCTTGCTGCCTAGTTGTTCCATTGTCTGATTCTGGGGGTCTCACAACAGATTGCCAAACAGATTGTCAGTGGCTGAATTCAAAGTGTCAGCGTTTGGTTTGGAATTTTCAGCGGATGAAGATGCATGCATTGTTTCATCAACTGGTGTTTCTTCTTGTTTCTTTTCTTCCTCCTCTTTGGCAGCAGCAGATGCTTGCAGGAACTCTTCACTCCATATAGGTATGGTGATATAATCAAATATAGGAGTGGGTTCAACTGCATGTGGTCCTTTTTCTTTATCAACCTGTATACCTGTATTGTTAATAATAGGTGCTTCCAACACAACTAGATTAGTCACACGCATATAGTTCATGGACCTTGATAATGGCTCTAAATCAAACGGCCAAATAGGTCCAAACTCAGGATCACTAGGTTTATTCTCTAAGAAGTCAATATGAATGTTTTCTGTGAGAATCTTAGACTTCTTGTTATAAACCCTATACCCCTTGCTATTTGTGGAATATCTCATAAGAAGTCCCTCATCATCTTTTGAGTGAAACTTGCCTAGGTTATCACTAGTATTTAGAATTACTACATGACATGCAAAAGGCCTAAAGAAATTTATATTAGGCATCCTATTCCAAAGCAATTGATAAGGAGTCTTATTATGAAACTTATTGACTAAGGATCTATTGGACATAGCATGCAGTGTTCACAGCCTCAGCCCAAAAAGCAATGGGTAAATTTGCATCTGCCAACATGGTTCTAGCTGCTTCTATAAGTGTTCTATTTCTTCTTTTAGCTACACCATTCTGTTGTGGAGTTCTAGCTATGCTAAAATCCCTAGAGATTCCCTTATTGACACAGAAGGTATCTAAAAGGTTGTTCCTAAATTCACCACCATTATCACTTCTAAGTACTTTAATGTCACACCCCCACCATGGCGGAATATGGGGCGCGACGTATGGATATCATCACAACAACAGCGTGTCTATAGAGAGAACTAAATGAAATTGAAATATCATAGATGGCGACACAAATGTCGTGACAATATCTCAACAATGCAGGCGTCTAGGTAAGTAGGTAACAGGCCTACCTCTTACCAAAGACATACAAATAAACAAACATCAAACATATAGGTACCACAATGTTCACTTAATCAAAACACAAAATAAAATCTAAAAGGAAAGGGATTCCTCCGAATGCAATCCTAGCAGCCTCTATACTCTAGCCACTTCTAACATCATCTTGCACAACTACCTCACCTGAAAATGACACTAAAATCTGTCAACATAAAGTTGGTGATAACATAGGTTTAAGTTATCTAGAACATCATAAGAAACCTTGACATCCGCTGTAAATAAGTTGAAGAAAAACAATTTATAGTAATGGACCATAATGTGATAATCATGCTACATGCATCCACAACAAAACTCAAGCCAAGTACCAATCACATCTACAATTCACAAAGCACATTATAACAATCAAGAAGTATCCCGTCACACGCACAAGAACACACACCACACTATCCGGATCTTTCCCACACCACCTGTGGAAGATGAACTATATCCCCGTCGAGATATCTTGCCTCCGAAGAGACGATGCACAAGTACTCAGGACGGATCGTGCCCCACGCTCCACACACATCACAACTGGTCCCATAGACGCCCATACATCTATGTACCAAAGCCAATCACAATCCAAACAAGATTCACATAGCAGAACACGTACCAAAGCACATATGAGAACACATAAGCACGCAAGTCACACAATAACACATTTATGTCCACACATTTTATAACATAGTACCAAATCATGTTAAAGAACATTTCAAGTGTCATCTCCATCCCATACTGGAAAAAAACATTTAAAAACGTAGTAAATGGGACTATGAACTCACCTGATTGCTTCTCCAAAGTCCTTGCTCTAGCCCCAAGCTAATAATCCAAAAACACATAAATCAATACATGAACCAACCTCTAAAATGGTTCATCAACCTATGATGGACATCTAACCTCCTCTCATATAAATACCCCATTTATAACTCTAAACACCCCATTACCCTTCCCTAACAAGTCCTTAACTTGGTAAAGTTTAATAGCTATCCCGTTCACAATTTTACACAAAACAGTCCCAGTTTTAGGTCTCAAAACTTTAAGTCAAACGTCCAATTAAACATACCCATGGTTTCTGTAAAAGAAATATTCATACCCTTACATATGTTGGCTAACACCTCCCACTTGCCCTAACCTTAAAGCTACTGTTAAGGCCCTGATATATATATATATATATACTTTTGTCATTCCAGTTTTCCTGATTTTAAACGTATGAAAAGTTCATTACCATTAGAGGGTCTTACCCTAAACCACAATCTTAGCCCAAGTGCATATCCTTATTACAATATATAAACCATATCTCATGTTCGTGAGAAGATCCCAATGCAACCCTAAGTACCCCAAACAACCCAAAACTTAAAAAGAAAACAGGCTGAATTCAAAACTGTTTTGACCTCCGACTGTTGTAACCTGTTTTTGACCCACTTCCCAACCTCCAATTTAGCTCTCGTTTCTTGCATTGGAAAGCCACTTCAAATACCTTTTCAGGGGTATGTGGATCGTAAGATAAGAGTTTGTAGAACTCCCGATATGATCAAAACAATTGACTCGAAATTCTGCCCAGTTTTTAAAAACGGGTTTAACAAAATCAACCTCATTAATTAACCCTAATCCCTCTAATTACAAGCCCTAACTTATGTAATCATCATATTATGATTAATACAACATTAATTTACTGTTTTTATATTAAACCCTAACCCTAATCCATCATAAGAATGATTAATTTAAACATAAAAACAATTAAATTAAAAAGGGTTATAAAGATTTACCTTTGATTTATGAAAACCCTAAAATTTTATGAAGAACCCTAATTTTTTATATAACTCACGAATTTCCTTTATCTCCAGGAGAAAAATAATGAATTTGGTTTAGTATATACATTATATAGGGTATGGGTGAATCCTAGTCCAACCCAAAGCCCACTTACCATAAATCTTTTCTTTTTTTCCTTTTTTTCTCTTCTAAACCGACCTAAACACCATAAAATTCGTTTTTCTCTTTATTTTATTATTAATAAATATCTTATTAATATTACCTTAATTTTCCTTAATTTATTTCAGCTCCTAAAGCCTCCAAAACCTCAAAACCGTAAAACTAGTCAGTTTTTACGCGTTTTACCGTAAAAGTCGTAAAATATACACTTTTAAAAAAAATCTAAAATTCTTAAATAAACTTTATAACTAAGTCCTAAATGACTTAAAACCATCCCGAAAAATATTCTTTTGGATAATTACCTCACCCGAGACCTCTAAATGCTAAACCGTAAATCCTAAAAAAAATACTATTACTATAATACTTATACGTATACGTAAACACCACAATATTACCATATTTCATTTCATAGTCACCACTTGTGAGCTCATGAACATGAAATAACCGTTCCTCGATTTACTTATGAGTACTCTATACTCATAAACGATAACCACACCAACCTCGTTCACACAAAATAAACACGTAAACACACAATTCAAGTAAGCACACATAAAATAACCTAAAAGTAAGACCAAGTGACAAACCCAAAACCACGGTTGTCACATCACTCCCTCCTAATAGAAATCGCGTCCCGAGATTCACTCCCAAACTCAAACTTATTCCCAGCAAACAAACGAGGATGCATATCCCTGATAAAACCTTCACGTTCAAACGTGAACTCAGTTTACACGAAAATAATCTCAACCAACAACACATGAGCCTTAACCGTCCGCGAGGAAACTTATCAAAACCATAAATCAAAACTCATCAAAATATAACCACGTATAATAAGGTCTAAAGAACTCTCAAATTCCTTCCCAACTCATTTCTATGTTAACCCTCCAAGTGTTCATTACCGAAATATACCCAAAACACGAGTTTAAACCATGTTGTCCGAAAATTAACCTTGAACTCAACACTTGTACAATTAATTCGACCAAGCTACTGACTTCCAATTACGAAACTTTCTGAATATTTGAAAAGTATGTTCCGAGTACATAATTTGAAAAGTATGTTCCGAGTACATAATTTTAGGCTTTTGAATCACCCAAAAACCTTTAAAAACGAATAAGTTATGACCAAAACGATGTTTCTCAAAATCTGCCTAGGCATTAGCGACAGTTTCTGACAGTTAGCGACATATTTTGACAGTTTAGCGACCGTTTCTGCCTACTCCGATTTATACCAAAAAAAAAATGATTTTTAAACCCTAAACCCCCCCCCCCCCCCCATTAATTACCAAAACTAGAACCTAATTTATTTTAATTCCAGAAAATTAAAACTCTATTAATTACATGATTTTAACATATTTCACTAAATAAGAACAAAATTTTTAACTTAAGAACAATAACTTTAGGTGATCAAAACCAAAATATTTTAAAATAACCGAGTCATGCTTATATGTTAAAGATTTTATATTCCACCTTATTTGAAACATGATCCCGACACTTCCTTATTTCATCGACTACCAACAACATTTTTTTCAATTTGCAAGTTCTTTTTTTTTGCCATGTATAACTCGAAACAAAAGACATCGTTACCCCAAAAAGAAATCTCCACCATCTCAAAATCCTTCACGCCAAAAGTACCGTACAAACAAACACGTGAAATGAGGACCCGAGAAATGCGCTACTACAGAAGTTGAACATCTCAAAGAGAAACGAGCTAGCAACCATCCCAAGAATACAACCGGTAAGTAGAAAATAATTTTACATACATAGGCATAAGCGTACATACACTCAAATCCATCCAACATATACTATACAAGCATGTATCAACTCTCTTTCATGCAATCATACTTGAAAGTCCAGTGGTGTTGTGGCACATATATAATTATGTAGGCCTCCATAATTATACATGTTCCCTTTCACCAATGTACTCCCTCCTATGATGACACTTATAAGAAATTAATACTACACATAACACATAATCCAACAACTCACAAGCACATAACCACACAAGATAAGATCCAAAACCCCAAGTATTAAAATAACATAGCCAATGCATGAAACACATAAACTCGTAGTCCAGCTGAACCAGCGTAGACAAAATTCAAAATGTATAAAGAACATGATAACATAATTAAGCGAAATCCAACAATGACTAGCGTATACGACCATGGTTCCACCCGCACTAATCAAAACTCGTAAAGAAAATAACATGTAGTTAAGTATGAACCATAGTAGTTCATAACCTAACAAATACTGCAAAAATAATATTCTAACACACCAATTACAATAAAATGCACACATACTCCTATGACGCCTATATGCAGGGACCCTTAAGCTATAGACTAGGCTACACGACTAGGAAACCTAATTCTCTATAACCATTGTCTCTGATACCATTCTGTCACACCCCACCATGGCGGAATATGGGGCGCGACGTATGGATATCATCACAACAACAGCGTGTCTATAGAGAGAACTAAATGAAATTGAAATATCATAGATGGCGACACAAATGTCGTGACAATATCTCAACAATGCAGGCGTCTAGGTAAGTAGGTAACAGGCCTACCTCTTACCAAAGACATACAAATAAACAAACATCAAACATATAGGTACCACAACGTTCACTTAATCAAAACACAAAATAAAATCTAAGAGGAAAGGGATTCCTCCGAATGCAATCCTAGCAGCCTCTATACTCTAGCCACTTCTAACATCATCTTGCACAACTACCTCACCTGAAAATGACACTAAAATCTGTCAACATAAAGTTGGTGAGAACATAGGTTTAAGTTATCTAGAACATCATAAGAAACCTTGACATCCGCTGTAAATAAGTTGAAGAAAAACAATTTATAGTAATGGACCATAATGTGATAATCATGCTACATGCATCCACAACAAAACTCAAGCCAAGTACCAATCACATCTACAATTCACAAAGCACATTATAACAATCAAGAAGTATCCCGTCACACGCACAAGAACACACACCACACTATCCGGATCCTTCCCACACCACCTGTGGAAGATGAACTATATCCCCGTCGAGATATCTTGCCTCCGAAGAGACGATGCACAAGTACTCAGGACGGATCGTGCCCCACGCTCCACACACATCACAACTGGTCCCATAGACGCCCATACATCTATGTACCAAAGCCAATCACAATCCAAACAAGATTCACATAGCAGAACACGTACCAAAGCACATATGAGAACACATAAGCACGCAAGTCACACAATAACACATTTATGTCCACACATTTTATAACATAGTACCAAATCATGTTAAAGAAGATTTCAAGTGTCATCTCCATCCCATACTGGAAAAAAAAACATTTAAAAACGTAGTAAATGGGACTATGAACTCACCTGATTGCTTCTCCAAAGTCCTTGCTCTAGCCCCAAGCTAATAATCCAAAAACACATAAATCAATACATGAACCAACCTCTAAAATGGTTCATCAACCTATGATGGACATCTAACCTCCTCTCATATAAATACCCCATTTATAACTCTAAACACCCCATTACCCTTCCCTAACAAGTCCTTAACTTGGTAAAGTTTAATAGCTATCCCGTTCACAATTTTACACAAAACAGTCCTAGTTTTAGGTCTCAAAACTTTAAGTCAAACGTCCAATTAAACATACTCATGGTTTCTGTAAAAGGAATATTCATACCCTTACATATGTTGGCTAACACCTCCCACTTGCCCTAACCTTAAAGCTACTGTAAGGCCCTGATATATATATATATATACTTTTGTCATTCCAGTTTTCCTGATTTTAAACGTATGAAAAGTTCATTACCATTAGAGGGTCTTACCCTAAACCACAATCTTAGCCCAAGTGCAGATCCTTATTACAATATATAAACCATCTCTCATGTTCGTGAGAAGATCCCAATGCAACCCTAAGTACCCCAAACAACCCAAAACTTAAAAAGAAAACAGGCTGAATTCAAAACTGTTTTGACCTCCGACTGTTGTAACCTGTTTTTGACCCACTTCCCAACCTCCAATTTAGTTATCGTTTCTTGCATTGGAAAGCCACTTCAAATACCTTTTCAGGGGTATGTGGATCGTAAGATAAGAGTTTGTAGAACTCCCGATATGATCAAAACAATTGACTCGAAATTCTGCCCAGTTTTTAAAAACGGGTTTAACAAAATCAACCTCATTAATTAACCCTAATCCCTCTAATTACAAGCCCTAACTTATGTAATCATCATATTATGATTAATACAACATTAATTTACTGTTTTTATATTAAACCCTAACCCTAATCCATCATAAGAATGATTAATTTAAACATAAAAACAATTAAATTAAAAAGGGTTATAAAGATTTACCTTTGATTTATGAAAACCCTAAAATTTTATGAAGAACCCTAATTTTTTATATAACTCACGAATTTCCTTTATCTCCAGGAGAAAAATAATTAATTTGGTTTAGTATATACATTATATAGGGTATGGGTGAATCCTAGTCCAACCCAAAGCCCACTTACCATAAATCTTTTCTTTTTTTCCTTTTTTTCTCTTCTAAACCGACCTAAACACCATAAAATTCGTTTTTCTCTTTATTTTATTATTAATAAATATCTTATTAATATTACATTAATTTTCCTTAATTTATTTCAGCTCCTAAAGCCTCCAAAACCTCAAAACCGTAAAACTAGTCAGTTTTTACGCGTTTTACCGTAAAAGTCGTAAAATATACACTTTTAAAAAAAATCTCAAATTCTTAAATAAACTTCATAACTAAATCCTAAATGACTTAAAACCATCCCGAAAAATATTCTTTTGGATAATTACCTCACCTGAGACCTCTAAATGCTAAACCGTAAATCCTAAAAAAAATACTATTACTATAATACTTATACGTATACGTAAACACCACAATATTACCATATTTCATTTCATAGTCACCACTTGTGAGCTCATGAACATGAAATAACCGTTCCTCGATTTACTTATGAGTACTCTATACTCATAAACGATAACCACACCAACCTCGTTCACACAAAATAAACACGTAAACACACAATTCAAGTAAGCACACATAAAATAACCTAAAAGTAAGACCAAGTGACAAACCTAAAACCACGGTTGTCACATTTAACCTCATAACCTGTTTTCTTTTCGGTTTGAGTAATGAAATTGATTAAAGTCTTAGTTGTGTCACTTTTTAGGGCCAAAAAGAAGGTCCAAGTAAATCTAGAATAATCAATATTAATGACAAAACAGTAAGATTTACCATTTAGACTTTCTATATTGGTTGGGCCAAACAAATCCATATGTAGCAAGTGAAGTGGTTTAGAACTAGAGTGCACATTCTTAGACTTAAATGAAGCCTTATGCTACTTGCCTTTAAGACATGCAACACAATTATGATCATTGTGGAATGCTTTTGAAGGCAAACCTCTTACAAGATCATGTCTCACAAGTCTATTCATGTTTTTGAAGTTAATATGCCCTAACCTTCTGTGCCACAACTTACTCTCATCTACTGAAGCCTTAGCATAAAGACAATGCAGGTATTTGTTCATTAAAGATGATGTTACGCGGCGTTCATAACCAGTCTTGAAGTGAATGAATTAGAAAGAACGAAGAAGTAAGGAAATGAGACGGCGGAATAGTTTACTTAACAAGCATTGAAAGCGTTCGGAGAGGCCACGACATCGTCTTCACCTCTTGGTTCAAAGGAAGGGGCAGAATAGAACAATAGCCAAGGTAGGCGGATTGAAAACCATAAGAGGATAAGCTTGCAAGAGCACAAACCGATTCAACAGAGAATCCAAGTCCAAAGGATGAGGCTGAAAGCTATAAAAGAGAGGCAGGACAATCTAATAGGACAAGGCGGAGTACTATAATTCCTATTCCTATCCCTTCATTCCCTCTTTTGATCTATCTACATTCCAGGAAATTCATACGCTCCACGGACGGAGCAAAAAGCGAAGTCTTGGTCAGTGCAAGCCGACCTATTCTATTACCAGACATAATTGGGAGAAGCTCATCCGAAACTATGAAAAGCCAGCAACTTGTTAGGACTAGGTTTTGGCTTGCCTCTTTCTTCTTATTAGGAAGGTAGGTTTGGAACCCTATACAAGGGGGGAGACTAGTGTTTTTGGTAAACAGTTACATGGGACTTGTCACAGCTACCCCTTTGCGAGGAGGCATACTTCTCCCAAAGTGACAGGGCTGTTAGCCGACTTCTTTAGAGAGAGTTGTCTCGCACTTCTCTACCCAACCAGTGTTGATTTCTCTACACAAACAGTGTAACTCATCTAAAACTTAGAAAACACAAAAAGGAGACACATCATGTCATCTTGTTGAACCTACTTCGCTATTAGCAGCCGCCCCTTGTTGTGTTGCATTTTTTGCTCATCCGCTTCAGTCTGCCTTCTTTGGATAGCCGGGGTCCGACGTTGATTTCCGATTTCAATGTCAGTTCCAGGTTTTGGGCGGCCCATCTGGTTAGTTCAGCTATCACTGTTGGATGAAACATAGTATTCGGTGGATGATTCGGCTGACTTTGGCTTCTCAATTGCATATACCAAAAGACTATGCCAAAAGAATTGCTACTTTTTTGTTCGATATTGAATTGACCTAGACATCGAGATTTCAATCTATCTCTGAGATGTTTGGATTTTTCAAAACTCCATGGACATGCAGGAGAGAAATGCTATCCCCACTCGGACCAAGACAAAAGTTTTACTTGTTCAAATAACAATTAAGGTGAAGCAGGGTCAGGAACGACGAATCTCTTTATGATAAAAAGATCCGTTTATGTCATTCCTACAAGTGATCCCCCATCCAGGATTGGAAGAAGTGCTATATGAGGACTTCGAGATCAAATATAATATGTTCCTTTCCATTCCTCGTGAGCCACTGATTTCTCCGAAACAAGAGATCAAAGTGATCTTCCTCCTTTTTCCCAATAAGTCAAGCCGATTACACCCCTTCGGTGTAGTTGGTTTGACTTTTTGAATTTCTATAAACTTAGTTATGTAATTACATTAATTACCTTAAAATGTAAAGTCTTATTATCTAATCCTTGTTAAATATTTTAACTTATTGATTAATTATCAATATTAACTTTTATCAAATCAAATATACGCAATAAATGTTGTCATATTTAATATACTTTAATAAAAAATGATCTCGATGTCTAAGTTGGTGACCTCTTAGGCCCACGTACTCCTAGCCGTATTAAATACTAACTATGACTTACACAAATCCCAACATGTTTCTTATATACAAGGAACTGCCTAAGACAATTAAAGATCCGTGGTCATTGGACAAAAACGGATTTTTGTACAAAATAATTTGGTGACTTGACGGAAGGACGTAGGGCTTTAAAAAGTTGTTTTCCACTCATAGAACTTGTGTTTTAGAACATGATTTGAATACTTCCAAACTTGCTTTGAGAAGATTTATAATCAGGATATTATACAAAGTTTATTTAACAACAAAACTTGTACGAATGAAACAACAAAACACATTTCATATTTAATCACTTTTCATGAGAATTGATACAAGGACCGTACTCTATTTTTAAAACCATTTGTTTTGAAAACTAGAGCGGCCTCACTCTGATACCAATTGTAGAAACAGTAAGGGGGGGGGGCGGGGTTGAATACGTTTCTAATTAAGTTATAAAAACATTTTCTTATAACCCACTGGTCACGGTTCAATAAACATGACCACGGTTCGATATATATAAAAAACCGTTGGTGAATTAAAGAACCGCCACCAGTGGAGGAAACCATTGTTAACTTTTAAACCGTAACAATCTTTTGTATCAAATTCCTGATTAAGATTGATTTAATATGAAATGTGTTTGCTAAAGATAATGACCATGAGAATAATACGTAACAAGTAATGAATCACACAAACACATCAAATCATGAGTATAACAAACAATAGTCTAAATACTAATCACCACACGTACTAAGCTTTAGCTTTTTCGCAACTAAGATAAAAAGTTAGATGATCATGACACTGAACCAACACCTATGCTCATTGATGTATTTTCCCTTAACTGCAAGGACCAAATGAACAAAACCAATGCATCGCACGTTATACAATGAACAATTAACCTTTATATAAAGTAGGATAATCACGCATCCATAGGAGCAGTGATTCTCCTCACAAACCCATTTTTATAATACTATCTCCCTCTCTCACAACCAAAATTTTGTCTCACAACCAAAACACACACTAGCATACACAAGTTTCTGTTCTGTGATTTTCTTGACCCTGTTATGCATTAATTGTTTCCCGTTTGGTGCTTAATCTGCCCTTTTATTCAATTAATGATGGGGTTGCCCCTTTGTTGCCCTTTGCTGTAGCTTTTGGCTCTTTCTATTAATGACCAGGGTTGGCCTTTGCTGTAGCTTTTTTTAATGATGGGTATGCCCTTTTATCAATTTTAGTTGACCTTTTGTTAATTTTCTTACAACACACACCTACCATTCCGCCCCTCTCTCTCTCTCTCTCACTAAAATCAAGAACCCTAGATATTGAAACTTGCGGGTTCTGTTTGGTTCCAGTGGTTGTGATGTCTGATTGGATTATAATGCCTTCAAATGGGAGCCCTTTGTTGCCGCCGATCTCTTCGTTGCCGCCTTTGATGGTGTGTGATGATGTGGGTCGGTGTGTGGCGAGGTTGGCTGCCTTATGTAGGTGGTGGTCAGGCGGCGGGATGGTGGTTTTCCGTTGTGAATAGCTGAATCCCAATACCATCGTCTACACCTTTTGTTGAGGTGATGCTTATTAGCATCTTGGGTTGTTGATAATCTTTTGTTAGATTAATCACCATTTCGAATGATCCGCCGCGATACGGTCCAGGTACGAATCAACCTTTATCTTATTATGAGTTTCCTATTTTTTTAGTTAAACATAGATTGATTGATTGATTGATACTAAGTAATTTTTTAGCTTGATCTGTAATGTTTCTATTGGTTATGGTTTTTTAATGTTGAATTTTTAATGCGAAAAAATAGAGTAACTCACGCGGGGTTATTCTGTAGCCTTGAATTGCTGACCTTCAATACGGGTGTTTAGATTAGGGTATTTGAGGGCCTGATTGCGATTTTTGTTTTCACACGGATTTTAACCACACTAAGATGATTGGATAACGTATAGGATTTAGACACATTTTGCTTTAAAGCTCTTTAAAGATCATTGGATGTATAAGAGTTACTCATTCTTTGATGGTTAAGTAATTTTGTTTTTGTTTTTGCGAATGCAGGTGAACGGAAGTTCAAGGATGCGAATTCCGGGTGCGTGGTCTTGGTGATATGGTCATGGCGGTTCCTTTGCTGTTGGTATCCATTGGAGGCTACGATAGTCCGGATGTGTGTCGATTATGAAAGCCTCATCCTTATCTTGCCTAGGTAGTAATAGTTGCTGGAATAAATAAAGATGGGGTATTGTTGACCCTGTGTCTTCTATTATACACGTCTTAATGGTTCCACGGGCTGTGATGATAATATTTTAACGTTCCTAAGCGGGTTCGATTAAAGTATGGCGTACGTGTATCTTGGCGGGGCAAGCTTGCAAAGTTTGCAGCCATGACGTCCTCTCCTCATATTCGACATACCCGATTGGTTGCTTATCTGAGCCTAAAAATGCTTTTTAAATTGAATGGAAGGTTAAATGGAAGCGGTCTTAAACTATCTATTGAATGAAGTTAAAAAAACGCATAAACTATCTATCAAACACCGGGAATCTTTGAATCCTGAAACAGTTTTGGGGACGATTCCCTTATAGTTATTATATGTGTATGTGAATGGGTTTCCTGAAAACAATTGGTAATGTAACTTTTCTTTGGCTCGAGGCGATGAAAATATCGTTCTTTGCGTGTGTTTACCGCTTTCCAACTATAATTAGTTGGTCGATGGTGATGGTTGTCGTCGACCTACTTTTAGGCGTGTCATCATGACATCGTGTTTGCAGCCATGGTAGGCCGATTTCTTGAATCGTCGGCACCACGCTTCCAACTCTGAGCCACTATATTGTCGGTAAATAAGATAAGTCATTGTCATATAGTCCTGAATTGTTATACAGAAGACTTTGGAAATTTAGATAAAAGAAAACTTCAGGATATGAAGAACGCAACTATCTGCGTACAGCCATACAAACCTTTTAAATTTTGATCACTTTTACACTTTTCATTGTTTACCTTTTGACTAATGTGAGACTAACTTTTTTTGTTGATTATTAAGGGAGGGAAACACCTTCAGTTGCAGGAATCATTAACCCTGGTGCCAAAGGATTCCAGAAACTATTTTTTGGCCAAGAGGAGATTGCCATACCAGTACACTCAACGTATGGTGCAGTATTATAAATTTAACAACTTATGATTGTAACATGAAACTTATATATGCTTTTTACATCAATGTTGCAGCATCGAAGCTGCCTGTGCTGTACACCCTACTACTGATGTATTCGTTAACTTTGCATCATTTAGAAGGTCGATACTAAGTTGATTTATAACACCTGTGAAATAATATGGATAGTTAGTTTTTAGCCTTTGATTACTGATATTTTATTCGAATATATGTGATATTTTGGAAATATGTATAGCGCGGCTGCTTCATCAAAGCTTGCTCTCAAACAGCCTACCATCAGAGTTGTGGCTATTATAGCCGAGGGTGTTCCTGAATCTGACACCAAGGAGTTGATTTCCTACGCAAGGTCAAACAACAAGGAAAGAGATTCAACCATTGGCTAAATTTGAGCATGAGCCATAGATTCTTGGGCCTGTGTCTAAATACGATTGATGGTTTTTGTAGGTTGTTATTGGACCAGCAACAGTTGGTCGGGTTCAAGCTGGATCCTTCAAGATTAGCGACACTGTTGGAACAATCGATAATATTATACAATGCAAATTGTACAGGCCTGGGTCTGTCGGTTTTGTATCAAAATCTGTGAGTAAACATGGTTGGTCTTATACTGCTGATTAGAGGTGTCAAAATGGGTGGGGTGGATCGGGTCAAAACAGGTAATTTTGTTTCGGTTGATTGGGTTAAAATAATCAGTGTGTCAAATATGAATATATATGATTATAGAAATTCTATTATGTCAATAGTAATATAATCTTTTGTATTAAATACACTTTGAACAGCTTTTGGCCTGTCTAACCCGTTAGAAGTATAAACACAGTATGGGTCAACCTATTTCTAAGTACATAGGTAAAAAATGATACATCTATAGTAGACCATAACCTTGAGTAACTCAGTAACATAACACTACATATATTGGACAGTCTTTTTTAAGTCAGTTTCAGAAATAATATATGTTTCCGTTAAACTACAGGTTGGGATGTCTAATGAAATGTACAACACTATCACGCGGGTCACAGATGGAATCTATGAAGGTACTAACACAAAGTCACTAACAATATCTTCCTGTGTATTTGGCCTCGATGTTTATATACATGTTCTGAGTTTACATTTTTGTATAATGTATGCAGTTCATATTGTGATAATACCAAATATATCATGTCACATTATATCCTTTTTAAACAACGAAAACATGAAGAAAAATAAAAGATTAGAAAATTTTATATGTCCTTTTATCTTTTCTGCCCGCCAGGGTACTTGCTTCTATTATTATTATTTAATATAACTTTATTACCATTAAAAACCATAAAAGGTATATTTCATAATAATATAATATCATTGTGATAATTTTTTGCAGGCATGCTATTGGAGGAGATGTTTTTCCCGGTTCTACTCTTTTTAATCATGTTTTGCGGTTCAACAACATTCCACATGTATATGTTACTCCCTCCATTAATAATAAAAAAACAAATATTTAAGATTCTCTTTTTTTAAATATTGAGCCTGGTATACTAAGTGAATTGACCGCATCCTCCATATTTTACATTCATTAGCAGTGGGTCGAGAGAAGATAGTTGTAGGTTTGAGAATTTCTTATGTATTTGGGATTGCTTATTTATAGTAAGTCGTCATCGTGTAAACCAAATCTGTAATTGTTTCCTTGCAGGTTACTTATGTTTCATGGGTATGCAATCAAAATGCACCGCATGCTGTGGTAAAAAATGATTAATCCTGCTGCGAATGCATCGCATGCTGTGGTAAAAAATGATTAATCTTGCTGCGAATGAAATGTCGAGCGATGGAGTATGAAATGTGAATCGATGGTTGGTGCTAATAGCAAGTTTTTCAAGGGTAATCAAACTATGGGTTTTCATTCCATGCCACCAATGATTGAAGTCTATGTTGCGGGTTCATTTTCTGGAGTGCTTATTAATTTGAGCAAGACTTTACATGTCAGACTCAGAAAGAAGCAAAACCGTAAAGGGGAGTTTGGTTTTCGCCCTTTGAAGCAAATATTGATGTGACATACTAAAGCTCCCTTAATGTTAGGATGCTTATATAACAAGTATAGATCCACCCGAACCCATAGGTGAAACTGAATCACTAAGTACTATAGCAATACGGTTTGGCGATAACGCAAGCCTCAATAAGCTTATCAGTGTATAAGATGTTCTAATAACTCATTTGGACCAGCCTAGCTATTTGAACTTTAAGAAGCTGTTGTTGCTATTGAGTTTTAAATAATAGTACTTCATAAGATACTAACCAGTTATCTATGATTTGGCTTTAAGTATATTGTTTAAGTACATGCGTATAATCTGGATTCGAGTATTTTGATATTGTTATCGATATAAATTGATCTTTTATTTCACTTGATTCTGCAGAATATGTCTCCTGAATCTGAGTTTCTTTACTTAGGCTAGCTACGTTGACACCACAAGTGGTGAAGAAATCAGCCTATGGTACGGCCCAAACCCAGTCAAGTACTTAGGTCCTTTCTCGGGCTGACCCTCATATCTCACAGGCGCGTTCCCAATAACTACGGATGGGATATTGTTAAATGTTAATGCAATCAAGCTCATTACCACACTATTAGTTGTAAGTCTCTGTCCAAACTCAAGTAAGTTTATAGCTATGGAATTCTGCTTTTACATTTTAAGTTCCTGTAGGGTGTAGGTGGCTGAATTGCATAACGGTTGTGTGAACCGACAGGGATTCTGATGTTCTTGCGTGTTCACGTAGGAGATTGGAGCTTCAAATGGCATGTAAGATGTAAAAAACTAAATATTAAAATTGGAATTTGATTAGTTGGGGTTACAGTATTTCAGTTTCTATAAGATTTAGTGTGAACTGATATGATGCTCAACAAGGGTGTTTGTGTTAGCTTAGTGGGCTTATGAGCTTTAGAAAACGTAAACATAACAGAAAATAATGGACTTGGTTATATGTAGTTATACTTATTGTTAGGGAAAATGCGCAGGTTCACAACACAATATGCTCCAAACGAGTATGCTCCAGTTTCTACGGTAGAGAAAATGATAATATTGACCCAATTAGGAAGTGCTTATAAGTCTTCATGTTATTGAGTATTAGAACTATAAGGAAGTCATAAATTTATGGTTGTGGATTGCTATAACTGTGATTAGTTTTTAATTATAACACTTGATAGGGCTTTTTTAGTTATAACTCCTGGTAATCTCATTTATATTATTGTAGAGACTTTGATTGCAAGAATGCGTAAAGAATGATGAAAAGTCTGGTGGCGGAATTGCACCTCAGGTAACGATTCCAGATTTCAAATATGCATCTATGGATATTTGACTGAATATGGGTACTTGCATTCATCAGATCCAAATTGAAAATCCAAACGCTCCCTTAAGTTTATTAGTCACTGATATACTTTTGTGATGGAATCATTGATGGAACGAAAATCAGAATCTCATAACATGTAATAACTGTGGGTAAATAAGTTTCTTTTGTTAAAATGATTACCAACAGATATGGGCACATTTGATATGCAACGAATACATAAAACTGACTGATATATTTTTTTATATGCAACGAATACATGAAACTGAAAGATCCTGGCTTTCGTGAAAAATAGTAACTTTGTGAGCCAATCTTTTACAAATGATCTATTAGACTTTCTGTTACATGCCGATATTTTTTTTTGTGCAGGAATCGAGCTACTAAAAATCTTATGTAGTTCCTGAAGTGTGTGTGGAGAATTCAATCGATCTTTTTGTGGAAGATAAAGTCGCTACATATTCTGCTTGATGCAACATTGGACGAGACTGTTTGATGCACAAGATTTGTTCGCTGGTCGTGAGTGTAGGAAGTCAGCTGCACTTCTGCCCCAGCTGGAACAACACGTGAAGAAGCAAAAACCACAATAGTCGTCACATCGCCCGTGCTCCCCCGCAGCGGAGCGCGGGCACAGAACCTAGTTAGACATTATATATGCATCACACGTGTTTAAATGCCTTTTAAATTATAAAAGATAAGTTTAATTGAATTTTTAATTTAAATATTAAAACGATTTTAATTTTAATCAATTTTAGTTTAAATATCAAAATAATTTAATTATAAAAAGTAAGCGTAATTAAAATTTTAATTTAAATATTAAAATGGATTCATAGGAATATTTCATCAGCGTATCTTTATGAACAATTAAATAATTACTAATATTCATTTCATATATATTTATCCGTTAACAAGCATATTTCGTAGTTGACAAAGTAATGTCTTTTATTATATATATCGAGAAGTTGTACAAACCTGTATAAGTTTATATTGATCCCAATTAACAACGTCATCCATGTATTGTTTGTACTAATCCGGCTAGAAGTGCTTATAAAATAAATTTTAGCAAGTAATAACTCATTAAAAGAATATTATTTACTAGTATTTAGTCAACTACTAATATATTAACACGACTACACTGCATTACATTACGTCCTGGTTGAAATACAAAATTCTCAAATCACTACAAATAAAAAAGTCAAACCTGATAAAAACATATTTATTCCAATGCAGAACATAGGCAATTGATATCCGGTTTTTCTTTTTCTTTTCTATCAATTTTATAACTCCTTTCTATCGTTTTATTTATGCTATTTAGAAGACATTCAATAGTTAAAAAACAAAGAAATATGCTATTCTTTATCAGTTTTATACTCAATTTTACCTTATTCTATAAAATAAAGCATCTGAGAATGATAAATCGTCAAACAAAGCAAATTAATTAAGGAGAAATAGATAAAAATAATTTGAAATTAATTGTAAAATTTTAGTTTATATAATTGATATACAGTAGAATAGATTTTCACTTTTTCAGTACTAATTTCCAATATGTTTTGAAACAAATAGTAGAGTATAAGGGTGTTGGTTTTCTATGTTAGTATCAAATTTACATTTTCATGTTACGGTTACGGGGATTTTCAACAATATCTTTTTTTTTCCAATAAGTCAATTTTATAACCAGAACAACAAAATATACTAACAGTTTGAAACCATACAAGATCACAAAAGCCCTTCCAAATAAACCAAATTACCCACCCGTATATATAAGAACAAGAACCTGACATATGCATATAAATCAAAGCACTACACTTTTGTTTTTGATCATCACAATGCTTCACACCCCCCTCTTCAGTTCATTAAAAAATTACGCACTACATAATATTGGGTCCACCATCCACACGTTCATGTAATTCAACTGTATTTTTCAGTGAAAATGTATTACGTAGTTGATAAAGTAGTAAATTTATACATTCTAAAGAGCTGTATAAGCATGTATTGTTCCCTACATAACAACATCATTCATGCATTATTTAGTATTTTGATCCGGTTAGAACTACCCGTATAATAATTTTTTAACAAGTATATATCACATGAAATGAAAATTAATTATATAGTTTTTAGTCAACTAGTAAATTATTCGTGACTACTTAATTAGCTTATCACAAATGCACCGCATCTAGTTATCAATTTGACCAAACACATATATACGTATAGGTTGACATACAAAAAATTAAAATAACTACAAATAAGAATGTCAAACTTGATGAATTAAAATATTTCGATGCGAAATACAGCAAATGATATGCAATTATTTTATAACTCATTCATACTATTTTTTTTTTAAACATTTAAAATACAATAAATTGCTAAATCAAACTAATCAATCGTCAGAAAAAATTTCAATCAATTTTGACCGTGTCCGTGGCAAATGGCAAAAACATGACGAGTGATGTGTAAGATGAAATGAATTTTGCAAGGTGAAGAATTTTGTGCAAACATGATCATCAATCTCAGGTAACTAAAAAAAGTGCATTATGTGTGTACCCTGAATCAATGCCTAACATGGTATCTGCAACACCAAGAAGGCCTACTATGTATTTGCAGACTTTGTTAGATGATTATGCAAATGTTTATGCTATGCCTAAAGAACTACAACAAGTCACAAGTTACGACTATATGATTCCATTGAGAGAAGGGCCACTACCACCGATCAATATTAGGCTCTATATATGGCATTCGGAGTATGATACAACAATTTCTAGATGCTAGTGTAATAAAATAAGGCACAACCAAAGTCCTTTGATTGCCTGTAGTATTGGTAAAGAAGAAAAATTAGGCTTTATTAACAAGCATACGATCAAAGACAAGTTTCCAATTCATTTGTTAGAATAACTGATTAATAAATGCATGGGTATACGATTTTTCCGAAGCTGTATTTGAGGTTTTGATACCACCATATTGGAATGTTCAGATATGACATTGCTAGCTTTTAAGACTTATATGAATGAGGTGTTCAAACCATTTATGAGTAATTTTTCTCTACTATCTTTTTACGAAATCTATATCTATATGCCCTATAAAAGGTGTATGTAAAATGTTAAAAACTTGAATGTTGAAAGTTGAAAGTTAATAAAGGAATGTTTAGAATTTCAAAACTCACAAAACTAATAAGAGAATGTTTAGAATTTTAAAACTCACAAAACTAATAAAAGAATGTTTATAATCATCAAAATTACACGGCTAGAAATGATCATGTCATTGTGAAACTTATGAAGTTATATATGGAAATGGTATTTTCTCTTGCCTATATAAACAACCACAACTTATTCATTCATTTCATAAGTGAAGTCTCAAAGAAGAGATGGAAATGAAAAACCACAAAATGTATGATGAGGATTTTGAGGTTCGCTTATTTTTAATTCGTCTTTAATTTGCTACATTTTGAGACGCATTGTAATAGTGATGACTATGTTTCAAGCTACGAATTTATGCATGCATTTGTAACTAATGTGTTTTCAGTGACTTGTTGCTTCATTTTGTTAATTATGTTTATTTTTGTTTAATAACCCGATTACTTTGATGTTTGATTCGCTTATGTGATGTTGTAGTTATTATAGTGATATTCAAGATTCAAAAGGGATGAATAAAGATTTAGAAGATTGATGGTGAACATTCGAGGATAACAAATCTGCATGTGACATGGTAGTGTGATAGTGTTTATAGGGTGGGTAAATTTGCTTGGTCTTCGTACAGATATATAAGTGGAGAATGACATATATCAAGTACAATATAAGTGGAGAATGACATATATCAAAAACTATGAAAATTTATTTATTTAAATTGTGAGATATATCTTTATACTTGGTTCTTTTCTTATAATGTAAACTTGTGTTTATGTGAAAAAATATTCATATGGGTGTGTGTAAGGCTCTACGTCGATTGTAAGACCAAAGCTGAATTAAAAGGACACACAATTATAGCCATGCAGGAGGCTCCAAGATGAAAAAAGCAATGGAAAAAGACATATTATGTAACGCTTATAACTTTATAAATTGTTTTAAAAATACTAATTCCGCAGCTGTAAAAAATGATATACTATGTATCTAGATAAATGAAAAATCATCTCTAAATCTTCTATTCAGTATTCACTTATGTGGGCTCTTAAACTTTCAAAAACCTTGAAAAGCGTAATTCAATTAAGAAAACTATTGACCATTAAACATATGAAGTTTGACTTTATTTGAAATACATACTGGTCCTAACTACGGAAAATATTGAGTTAGTAATTCAATCTTTATATATCTAAGGAAAGGGTTTTTCCTATCTTTATAAACGGCTAGACAGTTGCTTAAAATACGAAGTTGACTTGAGTTACTCTACGAAACTAAATGAGTTTTTTATTGCCTAAATAAACAACCATAATACGTTATGCTCCTTATTTGATAAATCAAGTCCACAAAAGAAACAAATGAGAATCAAAAATCAAAAAATAGTTGATGATGATCTAAAGGTTATAAATGTTTTTCTTTGTTATGATTATGACTAAATATTTTCTATAACAGTTGGTTACTGTTTTTTTAAAAAAAGTTTAAAAACGGGTAAAAAGTACAAGCATATATCTTTAAATTCGTTTTTAATTAGTCATAAAACTCAATAAAAAAAACGTATCAAATACGTTATGCATAATTCATTTGAAACAATTCTTTTTATTTTTCAATCAGCTTATTGGCATGATTAACATTTGAATTTTAGCTAAATGTTGCACTTTCGTTTAAAACTCAAAAGATAACATCTATTTAAGAAACTATTTAATTGTTTTAATATTTATTTCTATATTAATATACAAGCATTTACACACATGATTTTTGAAAGTTAAAAGAATGATCAATAAAAAAATTGGAAAATTTTAATTTCTTACATAAATTAAAATGCAATAATTATGAAGTCAAATGTTTAATATATGGTAACGGGTTGAATTATCGGGTTAATTCGGTTGAGTAATCAGGTCACGAATTCAACCACCAAGTCAACTTAGTCGAGTTACTGGGTCACGGGTTCAACCATCGGGTCAATTTGGTCGAATCACTGGGTCATGAGTTCGACTATCGGGTAATCCGGTCGAGTCATCGGGTCACGGGTTTGACCACCAGGTCAAGTCACCGGACATGAGTTCGACCACCGGTTCAACCCGGCTGAGTCATCGGGTTACCAGTACGACCACCGGGTCAATTCGTTAACTATCAATCCTATGGCAATTTCCGAATCACGAGTTCGATCATCGAGTCAATTAACATATCGTTAATTATATGTTTCTAGACAATTCCGCCGCTATGCGCGGGTAATCGTCTAGTATATATTATTGGTGTATAGCACAAAAATTGAATCTCATACAGAACACCTTAGGTTAGTATTACAGACGATGAGACAATATAAAATGAATGCCAAGCTCAATAAATGTGTTTTGGGTTATCACAACATGAATGCTTAGGCCATGATATGTCGTTATATCAATGGAGTAGCTACCGATCGTGCCAAAATTTAAGTTATGAAGAACTGACCAATTCGAAATACTTGGAAGTAACACATGGGATTTTTGGGTCTTAGGGGCTACTATAGAAGATTCAATAAAGATTATTCTTTAATCAAATTATCCTTTAACCAAACTGCTAAGGAAGAATGCATATGTTTTGGATAATTAAGCTGAACAAGCATCTGACAAGTTAAAACAAGCAATGATGGGTGCTCCACTCCGAAGTTACCTAAATCTGAAGAGGATTTTGTGGTTGAAACAGATGCCTCATGGGAAGGAATAAGGGCAGTTTTACAACAAAAAGGAAATCGAGTGGCATGTTTGAGCAAGCACTATCTCCCAAACACCGGTTAGTGTCCACATATGAGAAGGGAAACTTACTTGACATGCATTTCAGAATCAAGGGTATCATTTCAGTCTCAACTCCTACTCAAATGAAGGGGTTGCCTATGTTTAAGGGATATGACTATGAGATTTTGTATTAGAAGGGAAGGCAAATGATGTTATTGATTGATGCATTTTCCAAAGTCTAGGGCAATGATTAATTGTTACACATGTTGGTCTCTATAATTTCTAGTGATATACAATAGAGAATTAAGGAGATTTAGACTATTAATATTCAAATGCAAGCTATTATATTGAAACTGCATTCATGTGTTTCCTGTGCCAAACACTACTCTTGGAATAATAATTTGTTGACTAGAAAAGGAAAACTAGCGGTAGTGGAATGATAACAGTATGCAACCTGATGTAATGGAGTATCTCCATGCTGGAACAATGGGAGGACACTCAGGTGAAATTCACCACTCGATCATGGCATGTGTGCACTGTTGTATTAGAAATGGCTAATTTGGCTACTTCACCTGGTCTCTTACAAACTTTGCCAATATCTTAAAGAGTATGCTGAAAAATCTCTTTGGACTTTCATTGATGGGTTGCCAATGTCAGAAGGGAAAAACTGTGATCATGGTAGTGGTGGACAGATTAAGCAAGTATACATATTTTATTCCACTGTCCATCCGCACACTGCTATACAAGTAGTTCACGCCTTTTTAAACAACATTTATAAGCTACAACCAAAGTGATCGTAAGTGATACGTCTTCGTCTGCAAGGAAGAATGCTATCTGATTGTTCAAGTTCCATTTGAAAAGATCACAAGACATGATGAAAAGTATGGCTAATAGAAAGGGGAGTGACATGGAATTTGAGCCAAATGCTCGAGTGTATGTTAAATTGCACCCATACTTACAAATCTATGAGAAAGGGTAAATATCACAAGTTACCTCCCAGGTTTTATGGTCCTTATCAAGTCATAGCTAAGGTACACAAGGCAGTTTTATAAGATGCAACTAACTACATTCTGACTCCCAAATCCACCTAGTTTTTCATGTGTCCCAACTCAAGCTGCATAAATGAGACAACCCAACAATAACACGCATTGCCACAAGTAGATGATGATGATGATGATGATGATGATGATGATGATGATGATGATCGGCTAAGTGATCAACCATCAGTTTTTTGTGAATGAAAACAATGAAGATGCAACGTGTGAGCTGATGGTTGACATGTTCTCAAGATTCTCGATCTCTGTTATCATGGGATTCTTTAGGACAAGAATTAGTTAAAGGGGAAGGCATCGATTAAAATCAAGTATGAAAGCGAAATCGCCAAGAATAACTCAAATTGGCCACAACGGCTTTCGCTGCCAAGAAACACAATTTCTCATTTTCATTGTATAAATTCACATTTCACTTGTCGTTTTCATTTTAAGCTTTGTAACCAAATACTCTCTTTCACTTGTAAATATTGAGTTGTTCTTATCTCGATCATTCCTATTTGAGATCTGATAAGAACCTATCACTTTCATACCATTCCGAAT
Source organism: Glebionis coronaria (assembly GCA_025667525.1). Lineage (NCBI taxonomy): Eukaryota > Viridiplantae > Streptophyta > Magnoliopsida > Asterales > Asteraceae > Glebionis > Glebionis coronaria. The sequence goes on along the minus strand of CM046881.1, from coordinate 176,668,638 downwards.
TGTCCTAAGAAACAAGCTTTAATGCAAATGTGGCTCTTCAAAACACACATGTATAAACAAAAAGAATATTTTTAAAATTAGGGACCAATCAAAATTTTCGACTACTCAGTTACAATAACTAACCTGGTAATAGCATTGGAGTATACGTCTCGCATATTGTAACCTAGATATTACGTAAGATTTGATGGTTCACCATATTCACATTCGGTGATCAGTAATCACATTCACGTAAAGATGGTTCAACATCCTATTTCTAGCCTTGGGAATCTTAATAGTATAAAGGACAAGAATGTGAATTAGTGGTTGCCTGGTTGGTACCTCTAAGAACTGTAACTATTATGTCGGACGATAAGTTGCATGACATCAATTTTTATGACGACAAAGAACAATGCACGACCACGATGACATTCTGTGGTGCGTAGTCAATAATGCGAATTCACGTGTTATTCGTGTCTATTCAATGGATGATTAACAGCAGTCAACAAGACGTTGAACTAAAACCCTAAACTCTCGCGTGTGGATTAATGTTGACCGAGTATTTAGTAAAACGTGGTTGGGAAGTGGTCATGAAAATGCTTTCCTTAATACTTGGTTATTGGACCGAGTTTACAGTAGTCAGTTATTTCTTTTGAGAATAAATAGTGTAGTAGTTCAGAAAGTAGGATCTGTAACTTTCCATTTCATGTAATTCATTTCCTTTTGCTATTCAATATAAAGCTTTGGTTGTGAAGCATTACGAAGTGTTTCTTCCTGCTATTTTCATTACGATTTCATCATTTAAACCTTCTGTTATCCAACATATGGTATCAGAGCAAGGTTGTTCTAGTGTATGCCAAAAATCATTCGATCCTCAGTCCCCGTCCCGGAAACGTTTCGGAAACGGGAAACGGCTGGAAACGCCCGGAAACGCGGCGGAAACGTTTCCCCAAAAAGGGAAACGTTTCCTGAAGATAGGAAACGCAGAGGCTCTAGCAGAAACGCGAAGGGAAACGTTTCTTTGGATTTTAACACGTTTCTAGGCTAGGTTTTGGGCCATGAAACATTTTTTGGTCCATTTATATTGTATATACATATAGTAGGTCGTCATATCTTCTAATAAATCTCTAAAAATTGACTATAAGTATTTGTTTAATGTTAAGTATATATTATGTCTCACTATCAGTATTTATTTTTTCTTGCTTTATCGGTTAAAAATGCATGTTTGTTTAATTTATTAATAAATATATATAAATACATAAACGTTTCTAGCCGTACCCGTTTCATGGATTTTGGGACATTGACGTTTCTAAGTACCCGTCCCCGTCCCCGTTTCCGTATCCGTCTCCGTGCAACATAGACTATCGTATCAAACACCTCAAACCCTCCCAAAGAAAACCATTTTACCTTTCAATGTCCGGTCCTCACTTCAACAAACTATACGACATGGGCCATTAAGATGGAAGCTATAATGGATGCCCAAGGGTTATGGGAATCCATTGAACCTGCAGCTGGTGTGGCTGTGGACGAGAAGAAGAGTAAAATGGCCCGTGCATTCATCTTCCAAGCAATACCGGAAGATATTCTGATGCAGGTAGCTAAGAAGAAAACAGCACATGAAGTGTGGGAGTCGTTGAAAACGCGGTTCGTTGGTGCAGATCGGGTTCAAAAGGCTAGGTTGCACACGTTGAAGAGTGAGTTCGAGGCGCTCCGAATGAAGGACGGCGAGTCCATTGACGAGTATGCGGGGAAGTTATCCGGGATGATCTCGAAGTATAACAGTGTCGGTGCGACATTGGAAGACGAAGAACTCGTTCGGAAACTTTTTGATACGGTGACCGAAAAATATATCCATCTTGTTTCCTCAATGGAGCAATATTCGGATGTGGAAACGATGCCATTTGAGGAAGCAATAGGTCGATTAAAAGCCTACGAAGACAGGTTAAGGCTTCGACAAGGAGGGTCGAGCGGGGAAAATTCATTGTTGTTTACAAAGGCGGAGGGCCAAACAATGAATAAACATACCAAGGCACCTGGTGGTCGTGGTAGAGGCTGGAATGGCGGCAGAGGCTGGAATGGTGGCAGAAGCGGTGGTAGAGGTGGCACACGAGGGGGTCGTGGGTCAGGCCGAGGTCGGGGTGACCGATATGGAAAGAAACCATCTCAGGAAGATGAACAATGGAGCCGAAAGCCGCATGACAAAAGTCACATCAAATGCTTCGAGTGTAATGAATTCGGGCATTTCGCATCAGAATGCATGAACAAGAAGAAACCGGAACAAGAAGTACACTTGATGAGGGAAATGGAGGAAGATACTTTACTGTTGTGTGTTAAAGGGGAGCACTTACCATCAATGGTGATGTTGAAAGAGGACAAAGTGTTTCCTAATCTACATGAAAGTCGGAATAGTAGCAATCGAGACATGTGGTACCTCGATAACGGAGCTAGCAATCACATGACCGGGGACAGAAACTTGTTTGCAGAGTTGAACGAAAGCGTCACGGGACGGGTTTGGTTCGGTGATGGCTCCGCGGTTGAAATTAAAGGAAAAGGTACACTTTTGTTCCAATGCAAAAATGGTGATCAGTTAATGCTCTCTGATGTGTATTTTATCCCGGCGTTAACAAGCAATATTCTTAGCCTCGGTCAATTAACAGAAGTGGGTTATGATGTGTGGTTGCATAATGAATATCTAAGAGTGTATAACAATCAAGGGACGCTTGTTTTAAAGGTTCAACGATCGTCAAATAGGTTATATAAAATGGCATTGAAGGTTGCAAAACCGGCTTGCTTGGCGGCTTCTTTAGTTGATGACGCATGGACTTGGCATGCTCGCTTGGGACATGCAAACTTCTACACATTAGAAATGATGGGAAAGAAAAGGATGGTGACTGGAATTCCGTGTGTTGCACATCCAAAACAATTATGCAATGGGTGTGTTGTAGCAAAACAAACGAGGCAAAGCTTTCCAAATGAAGCTCAGTGGAGAGCATCCAGGCCGTTGGAGCTCGTTCATGCCGATATTTGCGGTCCGATAACGCCTCAATCAACAGGAGGTAATAGATACTTTTTATTAATTGTTGATGATTGTTGTAGATATATGTGGGTTTATTTACTCAGATCAAAAGATGAAGCATTAGAAAAGTTCAAGATATTCAAAGCTCAGGTTGAAATGGAAACCGCACATAAGGTGAAGATACTAAGGACAGATCGCGGGGGTGAGTTTAACTCTCAAGCATTTGTCAAGTATTGTCAGGGATAAGGAATTCAAAGACAAACCACGGCACCGTATACTCCGCAACAAAACGGTGTCGTAGAGCGGAGAAACCGAACAGTAGTAGAAATGACACGGTCGATGTTGAAAAGCATGAACCTACCTGATTCATTATGGGCAGAAGCGGTTCGACATGCGGTCTATTTACTTAATAGACTTCCCACGAAGGCAGTAAAAGATATTACTCCCTACGAAGGCTGGAAGAAAAGAAAACCAAACTTGCAATATTTAAAAATATTTGGTTGTTTGGCATTTGTAAAAAAGGTTGGAGGCCATCTTACTAAGCTCGAAGATAGGAGTATACCTATGGTACATTTGGGTATGGAACCTGGGAGTAAAGCATATAGGTTGTATAATCCTAAAAGCAAAAGGATTGTGGTGGCACGTGATGTCTCATTTGATGAAGCAAAGTCATGGGTTTGGGATACTACAAATGAAATGATACAACCCATATTGATGGGTTACACTGAAGATAGAAGGGATACTGGAGTGAATCAAGAGGAGGGACCACATACACCTTTAACCCCACATACACCTTTAACCCCTCATTATAATAATGTGTCTTCTACTCTCTTAAATTCCACAGGTATAGGTGGTGGATCAGGCATGGCGGAGCAAAGTCCTTCAAGTTCCTTGGGCAGTGTGCCGCTCAACGACACGGTACTTTTTGATTCATTTGATCACACTCCTGTGAGGGGAACTCGCCCTATGGAAGATATATACCAACGAGCACCCATGATGACAGAAGAGGAGGTACAAGATCACTATCAACAAGCAGGTTTGATGTTGTTAAATGAAGAACCAACATCTTTTCACGAGGCAACAAAGGAGGCTCAGAGGATGGAAGCCATGCGTGCAGAGATAGATTCGATCGAGAAGAACCGGACGTGGACTTTAACCCGCTTACCTCCTAATCAAAAGGTTATAGCGTTGAAGTGGGTTTATAAGTTGAAAAGGGATGGATCAGGTATGGTCACGAAACACAAGGCACGTCTAGTGGCCAAAGGTTGTGTACAACAGAAGGGTGTGGATTTTGAAGATGCATTTGCTCCGGTGGCTCGAATGGAATCAATACGGCTGATATTAGCTTTGGCGGCAAAAGAAAACTGGATTGTGCATCACTTAGATGTCAAGTCGGCTTTCTTAAATGGGGAGCTTAAGGAGGAGGTTTATGTAGCTCAACCCACTGGCTTCGAAGTGAAAGGAAAAGAGCAGATGGTTTATAAGTTGCACAAAGCTCTCTACGGGTTGCGACAAGCACCTCGTTCATGGAATGCAAAACTCGACAAAGTGTTAAAGGACCTTGGGTTCAGAAGGTGCGCACAAGAACAAGCTGTGTACAAGCTGCAAAGTAAGAGTACAAACTTGATCATTGGTGTGTACGTTGACGATATAATTGTGACGGGGTCGAGTGAGAAACACATTCAAGAATTCAAGGATAAGATGAACTCAATTTTTGATATGAGTGACCTGGGGAAACTGAATTACTATCTTGGGATAGAGGTTAAACAAGAAGAAGATAACATAGTTATAAAACAAGAAAATTATGCTAATAAGATTTTGAAAGAAGCAGGTATGTCTAAGTGTAACCCAACAAAGTGGCCTATGGATCCTAAATTGCAGCTGACTAAAGATGAAGGTGGTAAGGAAGTTGATCCAACCAAGTACAGAAGTATAATTGGAAGCCTTCGATATTTGCTTAATACTCATCCCGATCTCAGTTACTCGGTTGGGGTAGTGAGTAAATACATGCAGTCGCCTAAAGAGAGCCACTATGCAGCTGTGAAGAAGATTTTACGATATCTCAAGGGTACAACCGGGTATGGTTTGAAGTATCCAAAGGGTGTAAATGGGAAAATCTGCGGGTATAGTGACAGTAGTCATGCTTCAGATATTGAGGACCGAAGAAGCACTACTGGTATGGTGTTTTACTATTCACAAAATCCGATCACATGGGCATCTCAAAAACAGCAAACAGTTGCTCTAAGTTCATGTGAGGCTGAATTTATGGCTGCAACAGCGGCGGCATGTCAAGCGTTGTGGCTAAGAAACATGGTTAGTTTCTTAACAGGAGAAGAACCTCAAAAGGTGCAGCTTCTAGTTGACAATCAATCGGCTATAGCACTGATGAAAAATCCCGTGTTTCACGGGCGAAGCAAGCACATCGATACTAAATACCATTTCATACGGGAGTGTGATATGAACCGAATCGATTAAAGAGATGAAAAGAACAGTAAAGATAAGTAATCGACGTTCGAGAGGTCGAATAAGCTCTCCCCGTTAACTAAGAAAACATTAAACCAAAATAAACAATATTCATATTTCTGCATAAATCGAGTTTACAGCCCTATTCCCCTCTATATATAATAGAGATAGCTAATACTTAACTTATTCAATAAGAAATTGCAATAATAGGAAACTAAATAAACTAATTATTTAACTAATATACTAGTAAACTGCCAGATCGTATCAATACTCCGCCCCGCAAAAACACCTTGTCCTCAAGGTGTTGCCTAAGAATGCAGCCTCGTGAATCCTCATGAATTCCTGGGTCCCAAGTCTTGACTTGTAATCCTCCCTCTTGCGGGGCATCATCAAACATCAAAAAGTGTTGGCATGGCTGTTCATAAGTTGCTATTCTATTATCACAATTCAGCCTGCCTTCGATAGCTTCAGTTTGCCCAACCTTGATGACAACACGAGACTTTGATTTCGTCCACTCGAAAGGCCCTTTCCTTTTCTTTCTCTTTCTATTGGCAGCACAATGTCGGAGACCCAAATGAGACCCCTTACTCTTATTCAAGGCACAATCAAACCCCTCGTTACCGACTCCTTTTCCCGTAGTCTTTTTGTTTCGATCAGATGGCAAATTATTATAGCATGAAGAATTGTGAATCGGTCTTGCCGGCACCATGGTCATTACTGCAGGTACCTTGGGTGTCACTGGTTGAGGCGTTTTAACTGTTATTTTAGCCTCTTCCTGAGATTCAATATCTTCCTTTTTCGTTACAGTCTTGCACTCAACAAGAACAGGCAGCAACAAGCGACCCGTAGCATCATTCACTGGTGCACATTGAGTTGTTGTGGGTACCTTAGTGGTAGGTGAAGTGGTGAGGGCAAAGGTTGGCGGCTTCGATGTAGTGGTGGTATAGGGGTGTTGTAGCGGCAGGGTGGTGTACGACTGCAGCGGCATGGTGGTGCGCTGCATGGTGGTGTATGGTTGCAGCGGTTGGGTGTGGAGAGGAGGCTGTAGGGTGGCCAGTGGCGTGGTGATTGTCGACATGGTTGTGTACGACTGCAGCGGCATGGTGATGTACGACTGCAGCGGTTGGGTGTACGACTGCAGCTCCATGGCGGTAAAGAGTGGCGGCTGTGTGATGGTCGCCGGCTGTAGGGTTTTGATAGCATTCATAATTTCAGCCAACTGCTGATCGAACTTGTATTGTTTCTGATTCGCCTCGTGTTTCTGGATGAACAGTAACTCCGACAATGAATAGTATTTTCTGCTGGTGAATAGTGGTTCGGATGAACAGTTGACCTTTTTTTTTTTTTTTTTTTTTGAAAACCCTAGAATCGAAACAGCTCTGATACCAATTGATATGAACCGAATCGATTAAAGAGATGAAAAGAACAGTAAAGATAAGTAATCGACGTTCGAGAGGTCGAATAAGCTCTCCCCGTTAACTAAGAAAACATTAAACCAAAATAAACAATATTCATATTTCTGCATAAATCGAGTTTACAGCCCTATTCCCCTCTATATATAATAGAGATAGCTAATACTTAACTTATTCAATAAGAAATTGCAATAATAGGAAACTAAATAAACTAATTATTTAACTAATATACTAGTAAACTGCCAGATCGTATCAGAGTGTGTGGAGAGGGATCAAATTTGTGTTGAACATGTTAGTGGCGATTTGCAAAAGGCGGATATCTTAACCAAGGCGCTACCTCGGGTTAAGTTCACTGAGATGAGAAGGTTGATCGGAACCAACGCTGTCAACATCAAAGGGGAGAATGTGGATTAATGTTGACCGAGTATTTAGTAAAACGTGGTTGGGAAGTGGTCATGAAAATGCTTTCCTTAATACTTGGTTATTGGACCGAGTTTACAGTAGTCAGTTATTTCTTTTGAGAATAAATAGTGTAGTAGTTCAGAAAGTAGGATCTGTAACTTTCCATTTCATGTAATTCATTTCCTTTTGCTATTCAATATAAAGCTTTGGTTGTGAAGCATTACGAAGTGTTTCTTCCTGCTATTTTCATTACGATTTCATCATTTAAACCTTCTGTTATCCAACATCGCGCATGAATAGAAAGGTATTGTCATAATTTTCACCAAGTATTATATATTAACGCATAATAATATACATAGACGCACTCGATCATCTATGTGGGGTATGTCATTACCAATCACAGGTCTTTACCAATCATTTAAGAGAAACCAAACTACCCTCTATCCAAACCAATCAAATCTTGGTTCAAACAAGTTTTGCTTGAGAAACACACAAGTATTACACTAGTAATCAATGGTTGAGAAGGTACTTTCTCTGAAGAATTACTATCCTAATTATCTTGAATCTCTAGTTCATCACAATGTAAAATCAATTTGCTTTTTCTCAGGTTTACTATACCATTTCATTCTTAGTGATTCGCATGAGCAACCAGTCCTTTGAGTAGCACGTATCATCACACGTACCAACCACATTGAAGAACCTGCCACATTGAAGAACCTGTCACGTCAACACCACAATAAAAACCACACATAGACCACATTGACCCGGTGTCATCACACATAAACCACACAAATAACTTACACCCACATTATTATTAGCAGACTGAAAAGAAAGAAAAAAAATACCATTTTTCTTCATTGCGTCCAGCAACAAATAATTAACACACACATTACAAAAACACGTTGCATTCAGAATGAAAAAGAAAACATTAGAAAGACTGTGGTTTTCACCACGTTGAACATAACACACCGAAAAAACCACAGCAACCTGGTGGGTGAAACACACAGAGAAAACACGGCCTCATACCGTACCATGAGCTCTTAGACTAAAGTCCTGTAACATTATGGTAGAAAGAGCACATATGATCCTTTAAACTTTCACTCTCTATCTTGTGATCCCCTTGAACCTGTTCCACACAATGAAGAATTTTAATTATTATCGTCATATAGATTATAATATTACTGAAAGAATCATGTCTGGTCTAGTTGAGCCAACAATAGATGCGTGTGGCATTTGTGTATTTGAGTAACATAGTAAGCACGGAAAATATGCAAAGATGCACATGTTTCACATGAATTCATTTGTGAATGTGCTAACCGAATAATTTTATTAGTTATATAAATTTAAATCATTCTTATAGCAGAACTGCAGAAACTATATTCTCCGTATTTAGCAGAATTTATGTATTTGTTCACATTACAAGTTTTGAGTTTGGAGGAGCAGCTCAGAGATGGAGAATGGTAAATGAATTGGCTACTACTATTCAAAACCTCTTGCGGACAGAAGGGTGTCATCGATAGAGACCAGGAGTGGTTATGATGCTAGGGACGATTTTAGGGTAATTAGTTCATTAATTCCATGCTAGACTCCAATACTTTTTACTCGATGGAATACGATAGGCCGAGAAAGAAAGGCCTTGATAACAAATTCACAAGCACTTATTGGCTGGTTTGTTATTTAGGAAAATCTTTATACACGGATTAAGATAATTCATAATTGCCTTTCTCTTCATACCCTGCACGAAAGGAATTTTGAGTTTTGTTACTTACTCCTTGTACTTCTTTAACCAGGGACATCAGAGTTACAAATCCCTTTTGTTGGATTTCAAATAAAAGCAATAAATTAACCTTAGGTTGGGAACAATGGGATATCATTAGATAGCCCAGCTCTGGCTTGTATACCTTCAAAATGTATATGCTCTCATATATATCTTTATTTCCCTATCGCATTAGGATTCTTTTATTATATATTCTGGCTGTTTCTTATATGTTTTAAAAAAAGATAATTGTTGAGTGTAATATTTTGATATAGACAATTGCGAACTCACCAACACCATCTGATCTAGCATGTATCTCAACTGATTGTGATAGGATAGAAGAAAAATACTAAAAGGATCAAGTCTAGAACCAGATAGTTTTCTCTAATTCTAACAATTACTCTCTTTTCCACCTCTCCAAAATTCGATCCCTATTCCACTTTTGTCTATCCTGGTGTTCCAACTACGCATAGGATCTATACCTAGTTCTAAGTGTGCAATATTGATAGATACACGGCGCAACCAAGAAAGGTTATTATCCCCGAGAAACATTAATCTATTGTGTGGAGCATCCAAATATCGAAAAGGTGATTCGTGCAATTAGAATATTACTTGGAGCTTTCTAGCAAAAACAAGTAATTATATAAACACCTTCTTTTATATGTAATTATATTAAAGTTACATTCTCATATAGAGATCCCGATATTAGGATTATAGTCACATCTTTTTACTTGTTTATTTTTCGATGTGCATGTTTTATATACCATGTGAATGATCACTAAAACATTACAGTGGTATCATATTCACTCTAATCACATGTAACTTAACTAGGTTTTGAATTCCATACTTTGCAAAATAAATTAAAGCTTCCGTTTTTATCTTAGTTTTGTCGATCTACATGCCTATGGTTTTAAGGTCTTTTTTATTTTTGTTGATGGTATAATCGTGTTCACATGGATCGACCGATCGATCTAGCTATGGGTTTCGAAACCCTATTGCAGTCGAATTCTATGAGGGCGAGTCGAGGGTGCGTAACATAAAAATCAAAAGCATACATTGTTATTTAGTGTAAATTGTAAAATAATCCTTGGGGTAAACATACATTGGGATCTTATATGCAAGCATTTTTGTTTCCATATTTGATTTAGGGTGTTAGATGTTTTTGTTAAAGTAAACAAATTCTTAAAAATATGCTTTAACTTTTTCTCTAAACTTTTTATATCAGTATAATCAATTGGTAAATAAGAATTCTTAAGTAATAAGAAACTTATCTGAGTTTTGCATAACTATAAACTGAGTCTATTAAATAGAACTAGTAAGTTTTTACACATGCAAGTCTTCGTGGCCAAACAATGGATTCCCATAAACCGATAAAGGTTTTGTTTATACTAATATTAGAAGTTAGGTCTCCGATAATATAAACTAGCATTTTAAAATATGAAAATATCAGTGTTGAAAAAAAGTTTATAAATTCGGTTAATCGCTACAAACCTATTAACTTTGCCGATTTATATAAAAAGTGATTAAAGGTGTTCAAATATGGTCAGCGAATGTTAAAGGAGGTTAAACTTGCCAAAAATTAGCAAATCTTGCCAAAAATACCAAAAAGTCACTATAAACTTGTAACTATTTATATGTATGATAATTTGGATTTTAAGAATAATATTGCCGAAAATACATAAAAAAACTCGTTAGAAATACCTAAAAATTACCGAAAATACCCAAAATTTGCTCAAAATATCAATCCAATTAATCCCGTCTAGAACGATTACAAATTAAAAGGTGGTCGACAGGCCAACTAGCGACTCACGATTTTTGCAATCTTGGAAACTATAGGGCATTCAAGGAAACAAAATTTTAGTTAAAAGAGAAATAATTATGTTTTGTAAATTTAAAAGAAAGTTTCTTAAGTTCATAGTAAGAACTAAGTAATAGAACACGAGCCTCCGTATATTAGGAATAATAGTTAAATGGGTTTGTAGTGTAGTTGGTGAGACTCGTGGTATTGCATGTACATAGTGAGACAAGCTTGACATGCGGAGCATGTACTTGTATAGTAGGTCGTAAGAAATAATAACTTTAATATTTTTACCGTTTCTTTTATTCAATAGTACTTTTCTCCTTAGATTAAATCATGCATTGATGAGGTGTCATTTTATCTGATTTTTCAAGGTCATTTAACCCCTATATTTGTAAAATGTATCTTAAAAATGTCTTAAATCTTCTAACTTTTTGTTATTTTAGCATTTGAAAGCCCTTGGACAATTTAGGGGTGATTTGGATGCAATTATGAAACAAACAAAGAAAGTATAAGAGATTGCATGATCAAGCTCAAGAACAGAATTACTATTCATGGACATGACATCTAGAAATTGTATGACATCGAACTGAAATTGATGACGATGACGTCTGAATACTTGTGACGTCGTATAGAACTAAGTCGATGCAATAAACCCGTATTCGATTTGACGTCTAGGCGTCGCCTGGGATTGCACCTGGCGTAATGTAGAACTTGTGAGATAACTTTAGAACAAGTTTCATACTCGATTTTTAGGGGTTTCTAACCCTAGTTTTACCATTGTAACTACATGATTAATTGAAGTGAAGTATCTTATTTCATTTATCATTTAATATGTCTATGTGTTGTTTGATTATGTGTTCTTCATATTCCTTGGACATGCTTCACTAAATTAATTACTGTTTGTTTTTTATTACATGAAACGTAGTTTGTAATTATCATTACTATTGTTTCATGAAAGTGGTGTGGGCATTAGGATCTAGAAAACTAGCTTTGATATCTTAGCAACGACTTCTAGGAAAACGTAATTGTGATAGAAAGCATACCTTCGATATAGTCTTCATACTACCTAGATCTATAGGTTTGATCTCGTTTTAAGTATGTTTATTGTGTGTGGTTAATATCCTGGGATTCGTGTAATATCCTTCATACTACCTTACATGTGCATTGTCTCTTGGTTAGTCACATAGGAAATGTTTTCGTGTAAACCGCCAATACATTAGGAAATTACTTACACACTTCACTACAAGATTTAACGGTAAATAGGAATAGGAAAAGCAACTAATGAGTAGTGCATGATTAAGTGAACACGTTTGTTTAACCATATGAGTTCCTACGCATTAGTTTGGATTATTAGATAATTAGATTAGTAATTAGTTAAGGCCAAACCTCTCAAACCATCGATTTTACTTTCTAAAAAATGAAAAAATACAAAAATATTATTTTAGCTTTCTTTTAACCCTTAGATCTTACTGACATTCGTTATGAACCACCCGTGCTATTCTTCTTGAGAACGGTGACAACCACGAGTCTTGTCGTCCTATAATACACTGCAACAATTAGGTACACTACCTAAGGGTTGTAAAGCATTTTAAGAAGCCTCACAAAAGAATTCTCATCATGCATGTTGATAGGAGCCTCAACCATTGACTAGAAATAAACTACATTATGAAGTAGTTAATTACTTTATATTTTTACCGCTTTAGGTTTAAAGGACAAATGAATGGAATGATATTACGTAAGGGATTATATGCAAATACATAACGATCTTTCAACTGCTGGCGTTCATAAAACTTCAAAGGGTCATAGTGAAAGCGAAAATGAGAAATGAGTAAATGAAAATACGATGTTATTTTTATAAGAGGGTTAAACAGTAAATGCTTGAAGTCTAATATCTATCAAGGAAAAGTATTAGAGGGGTAATACAAGAAATAGATACCAAACAAACAACCAAGAGCCGTTGGGTCGGCTAAGGGACGAAAGACCAATAAGGGTGTAGTTTGAATTCTTGTCAAACTATAATTATTGTTGGACATGTATTAGGGTTTTCAAAATCCTTTTTTGTATCCTATATGTAAAAAGGAAATTATAGGGATCCTCATACCTCAAACACCAACCCTAAAAATCCTGTTTCCTGTCCTATTAATTACGTACGATCGACCCAATGAAGTTTTTAGCTTCAATCTATTAACACTCGAATCCAAAGTAAAAACCCTAATCGAATTTAGTGATTAAGGGTATTACCTGAATTTCGTACTCGCGTAACTTGGTAGGTTCGAAACCTTAGTTCTACTTATGTATAATTTGTGAATACCTGACGTGGCCTAGGATCCTATTTTCCTTGAGAAAAAATTAACTTGTCGAATCAAAGAAGAAGATGAATCAGAATAGGTGTGATAGTTTAAAAAGAGGCTTACACGCTTAAAGGAGAACAAGTAAGTCTTCTATAAACACCCTTTATACGTGTTCAGGATTAGGTTATAATAATCCATATGTATGTGTTTATTTTCCACTATGCAAGTAAGTTTTCTATTAATTAGTGTTTGCTTATGATTACATGAAACATAGTTTGTAATTATTCTTACTATGGCCATGTTTGTGTTTATTTTCCATTTTGCATGTTTTAATGGCCATGCGGGATACCCAGAACATTAAAGTGGTATCAGAGCCAACCTAATCATACTTAGGGTTCTTAGTATTTTTTTTATTATCATAAAATTTTAAACTTAAATTTTTGTTATGCATGGTTTGGTAGATTTGTACATATTAGGTTTTTGCAATAATTGATAACTAGGGTTTCATTATGAATCTTGATTTCCTTAACAACAAGTGACCTAGTAGAAATATACAAGGTTTTATGAACTCGTGATTTGCATGCACTAGAATGATGAGTTGTAAATGTGGTGCATGTGCATGCACAATATGTCCCAAGAACTCATACTTAAGTATTTTCACCTACTATTTATTTATAAGTATTTATTGACTTTATTGTTAATCGTGATTGACGCGAGTCTAGGCCATAAGACTATAAAGTATAAACAACGTGGTTTTGATGTAGTTTAGAATATTTAAATTTTCTCTAATAAGTTATGCGTTTAAGGAAGGTTTGCGTGCCAGTTTATATTCCTTCTTGTATTTTACTTATATATAGTGTATCTTTAATTACAACGCAAAACAAGACATATATGACATAAGGAAGGACGTGAAGGTAGAGAAACCTATGGATTATAAAGATAAAGGAGACCCACTAGAAAGAAGGAAGAGGATTGTAGTTTCACCAAGAGAATTAGACGGCTGATACTAAAAAGATGCGGACGGAGTCTTCTTCCCTTGTATCATACTAACCCTTATGATTTAATGACCCAAGTTGATTCCAAAGTGGCTCTCAAGCCAACATTAGATACATGTCTTGGTTGTGTGAATTATGTTTTACTATTGTTTAATATGCATCGGTAAGGATAGATGATATGACAACCGATATTATCAAGAGATATAGTAAAATCTAATGTCTTTTCAAATATTGCAAGAAATGGTTTACGTAAACAATAGTCTCTAACTAGGAGATCAGGTAATAAATATGAATTAGTCCACCTACCTAAAAATTCTTGGTAGGGGTGACCCAATTTAGATACTTTTTAATTACAAACTAGTTTGTTTTCTAAAACTTAAACAAATCATGGTATAATGCATAGTTCATATGTAAAAAGAATTTAATTGGTAAATTGTTTTGTCACTAGATGAAAAAACAAGATCGGTAAACTACTAAGTTTTGAGTGGTCTTGGCCTATAGTTATTCTTATACTAATGTGTCACCCATAGTTGGTACACTCTTTTAGCTTAGACCCTGCATGCAGCTACATCTTTACATAATGTATGTGGTTGCGTGAATGACGCGAGATGAGGTGGTTGTTGAATTTCTTGGTCGTATGTCATAGAGGATATCAATGAATTATGGTGACACTTGCTTTCATGGGCGTGGTCAATATACATTGCGCCACAACGTACCCACGGCTGCCAAATAGACTAAGTATGGTTGATTTATAATCAGATTCTAATCCCTACGAGTTGTCTCAGAGATATGATTAGTGTGGTAAATTACCTACCTACAAACCGTCACAAGGTAGATACGCCATAACGTAATGGTTTGTAATAAATAACAACAACAATAATCTCTGGTAATATGATTTGTTCTTGAAAAAGCAAACTAAATGGGCCTAATTTTTCACATTGTTCTTCGACATGAACAAAAGTGGTATGTCCTTGAGAGTCCCATTGGTCTAGTACATGTGTCTAAATACCTGGATGTAATCGCAAATGCTTATTAGAGGCATGTCATTGACTAGCTAGATGTTGGATGTCTAATTCTATCCTCTTGAGCTTTAAGTCAATTACACAGACGTTGGGTCATTTGATTTATCAATAAACTGATGCTTACCTTCAAGATACAAGTTCGAACCAAAAGGTTCGATGCTATAGTCAACTTAAGTAACTGCAAGTTAGCAGAAGACTTACCAGCGACTGTACATGTAATCAAAATGATTGACACATCAGTTGACTCGAAAGGCTTGGTCACCTAATTGCACTTAAGCTTGATATAGATTTTATCTTGAATTTTCTAATCAATGTGTATACTAAATACAACGTGAATATTTTCTAAGGCAGAATTGTAGTCGAACTACACAAGATACTCAAATCTGGTGAAAGAGGCATCAACTATATTCTAGATACTGTTTGGAATATCCTGATCTTCATACATATCATCATCATACGGGTCATAGTCTTCATCAATATTCCCATAATATTATTTCCCTTGCTCCCTAGACTACGGGTCTCATATCATATAGCAGAAGATTATTACCTAGAAATCTTGCCATATCATTATCCGCAGGTTCAACTACATCCTGTCATCTTGATGGCTCGTATATTTGGTCATTTTCATAGGTAACAGATTCCCTTCTTCATCAACTAGAGTAAGTTTCCTATCGATAATTTATCTTTCCATCTTATCTATCTTTTCAATAATCTATAATGGTGGTAGCAAGTGGTACTTATGGCAAGAACAAAGGTTAGTGAAAAGGGAAAGGAGGAAATGAGAAAAAGAATAATTCGTCCAAGAAATTATTCAAGGGATTCAAACCTAAGAGAAGTATCCCTACAAGTGCGAAAAAGAAGGACATTAGTCAAGAACATATCCAAATGGCCCATCTAAAAAGGACCAAGATAACATTTCTTAGACCTCAAGTTAATACTTAACTAATTTGTTCTCTCTCACTTTGTTACTTATGTAATAGGGATCCTACTTGTTGAAATATATAACAAATGAGAAGTGAAGAGAAGCATTAGACAGAAGCTATGGCTGCATCTGAGAAAGAGCGCTGAAGGAGTTTGAAGAAATGATGGTTGAGCTCGTGCATCTATTTAGTATTTAGGATTTGAAATAAACTATAAATTTCTCTCTAACTTTTAAACAAGTTGTTGCCATCTTTGGGGCTTGTTTTAAAATTCCGCATTTAATGTTTTATGATTTAAACATTTCCATATGAAATTTGATATATTTGGTATTTCTATATATTTTAAAATATTCTACAAAAGATTTGCTAAAAAAATTTGAGGAATCTCAAATGTATCTTTAAACTATGACAACAGTCAGTCTAGTTTAATCAATGATCATACTTTATGAGTTTCTTTAAATAAAAACTAGTGAAGTGAAGGAAATACTTGAAAGGTAACCTTGTTGCAATCTATCAATGATAGAGGTTCAAAGTTAAACAAGATGTTCGCTATAATATATTAAATATCTAGGATACAATACATTAAATTCTAGTATATTTAACAAGCAAGATTTCATATAAAAGAGTAATACTTTGATAGTATTTCCATAAATCTATAGATTTAGTATAGCTCATATACTACCGACTTAAGCTTACGGGTCATGCATTTGCAACATTGAATAAAATCTCGTAGCTGCTTTGCAATGTTCAAGTAATGCTGAAACATGTGCTTTACAAGGGGTAAAATTAACAATACTTTACACTTGTTAAACAGCTTATCAAATTAATGTGTTCAAGCCACATATCATTCACATGACTAGAAAAGAGGGTTAGTTCGAATCAAAGTTGAGCAACAAAAGCGAGAATATGGGATATTAATTTTGATTGTTTATCTAAAGAGTACAAAGCATGAGAAGAATCATATATCCGACATGATCTATAGGGAATTCCTAGTTTGAAACTATGGAGGATATCAAGATTTCTGGACAATGTACATTTCCTTAAAGAGCAAGGCAGTTTGTCACTCAGGATGTGTTGATCTTGATTGTTATTTGACATATTAAGAAAAATGATCGGCTTAAAATATTTGAAGCATAAATTCTTAAATTAGATAATGTTCAACTATATCATGTTCAAGGGGCTTGTACTGATAAATTCTTACAGACTTGGAAAATTAGTATCAAGGAGTCACTATTCTTAATTTTAAAAAGACAATTCCATATTATAAATCAAAGGTATAAAATGAAGTGCATGTTGAATGCTAAGTTGAGTAGGTCGCGATTTTAACTAAGTATGTCATCTAGTGATACTAAATCGTTTGCACCAAAATTCACTTAGTATCATTGGCAATTAAGACAATAATACTCGGTTGTAAGACTCTATGGTTCAAGAAGAGTATCTATAGAAGTTTGAAAGAAAATTAGTGATTAACTTAACTCCCAACACTTTCTTATATGAGCTAAATTAATCGCCAAATATTGGATGTAATATTATAGACTCGTGCAACACGGTAAGACATTACTATAATATCCTTTTTAGCATATTTTGGAATGCATTCATTTTAAACGGGTCCTTAGCTGGCTGTCATGGTGTACCGAGATGATAAATTCAACTACAGGAGACAAGGTTTTGGTTTCACAAGCATTTGTAAGCATACAAATGTTGGATAGTGACATGATCGAGAGATTACCACATCGATGAAAGTTAATGGCGCTCTTTGATCGTGGTGTACTATCCCAATAACCTAAAGAATTATGTCATATGACATTCTTTTTCACGCGGTTTAGACTTAGTTTCTAGTTACTTCGTAAAAGTGTAGCGTGGTGTGCTAACATCCGATTTAGTCAAAGGCGAGAAAGAATGATCTATATCCTAAGAGGAAAATTTGCAGATCCTAGTTGAAATTGGTAGGAGAAAATGATATATTTTTAGCCCCTTGTGTAAGGTGATTTGTAGAAAAGGAGTTTCTTTTAAATATGCAGCAACACACTTAGGAGTTTTTACTATATAATAAAATCCAAGATAAAGACGATTATTTGCATGTTATATAAAATTCAAAGACTTCAGAGTAATTGGTTATTTACACTTTTAAGTACTTAAGTAATAGTAAATTTTTCAAAGAGCCACATTTCCTCTCGCCTGGGGTTTATGTTGGAATTAATGATATAATAAGATATTATGTAGTGTGCATATGTAATTATCATTGTATTTTAGGAAACAAAAGTATAGGTTTCTTGTAGTATATAGTTTCATAAATAAAGTAGTTAGTTAAATAACTATCTCTTATAAGTTAACTTCTATAAATGAATCATTGGTTCATGGTCTCTATTCACTCAACATAAATAGATGTATGCACAAACCTGAAAGATCATCTCTTTTTAATGAAGTTATATTAGGTATATTTCTTCTTGTCGACTAAATTTCTATTTTCTGTAAAACATATATTTTTCGGGTAAAGGGTTTCATCGGTAAATTTTAATGCTAAAAAAATATTTAAGTACAAGGGATGTAAGTGATCCTACATCTCTGCTTGATACATAGGCAAAAACTTCCTAATTATGTAAAACATATACATTATGTTGTTCTTGGTTTATAATGGTGACCAAAGAGGGATTCTATGTTGGAGAATCAAGCAATCATAAAATGGGGAAGATGAGGGAAAATTTACAACAGTGGTACCAAAACTGAAGGAATGATTAGGGCAAAGAAGGCTCACATATAAAAAATAATTTATACAAAGTACGTTTGAATGGATTACACGACAATCAACAACAAAATTGAAATTCTAGAATCACAAAAAGAAAAACGAAACAGGGAAGAATTCAAGGCAAAAAGATTGAAGAAAATAAAAAGTTATAAGTGCAAAGAAATGGGACACTTTGTCAATAATTGTCCACTGTGAAAAAAAAGAGAAGCAAATATTGTTCATGAATAAGATATAGAGTCTATTGCAGAACGTCACAAACCAACCATTGAAGAGCTCAAACCACGGAAAGTACTATATACCCAAGTTTATCGAGAAAGAATCATTATTTATGTAGACTAATTGGTACAAGGAACCGAAAATGGTTCTTAAGAAGATTTTTTGGTATGTTAATTTATTCAACTATCTCAAAACACATGTCACCATCAAAACATCTCTTGTACATAATGAAGGAATGTTTCTTCGTCGATGATAAAGAACACAAGTCTAATCTACTTTACACGCATGGTATTGGTGGCGTCAAATTAACAATCGAAGAAACCGGTTACACAATTCTCTATGTTTCCTATGTAACCGAAATAAATATAAATGTTTTAAGCATGAAGCAATAAACGATGACAAGTGCAACATGACACGTATGTTTGATCCCAAAAATGGCGACAAAGATAAAAGGAGTCAAAGTGAAAAATGGAAGATGGTCTAAATGGTCAAAATCATATCGAGGTTAATGAAAATGGTCACACAAAGTTCACACGATTGACGAATTCATACAATTTATGAAATTGATGAATACAAACAACATAGCATACAAACACAATGAGGTGTTGCAAGAAAGTTCAAAGATACGCGTACTGGTTTCATAAGTCAAAATATTTGAAGGGAAACTTCCACCAATGATATCGAATGTTGATATATGCTTATTTGATTTTTATAAATTTGTTAACGATTGCATAGGCAATACAAAAGTCTCGCAAGGAAATGAATGAAAGGAATGATGAAAATATCCAGGACCGTCTCATGAGATTTGGTGGCTCTATGAAATTACTATATAGAAGCCCCGCTAAATACCAAAAGTACATGTATAAACAAAAATATTCCATGGCGAAGAGTAACAAGTACATTGTATACGGATAATGTCAAGATAATGCATATATAGATAATACAAAATTTCAACTTTTGGTGGCCCTTTGTTGGTGGTGGTCCTGTGAGACCGCACATGTTGCACTCCCCTATATCCGACCGTGGAGATATTAAGAAAATATTTGAAGATTACTTGTTACACCCGCAAACCTACTGCAAGTTCGCAATAGGCAGGAAGCAGAAGAAGTACAGCAAAGGAAAGGGTACTTATGAAGACCAAGAGATGGACTTGTTGATCGTTTTAAAACAACTGTAGTAAGCATAGATGTAGCAAGAAAGCATATCTTAACAAACAAAGCTCTTAGGAAAATAAAAAACAAGATGATGATGTTCTCATCATTTGAAGTGAAGCCTCTTAAACTTCAACAAAAACCTGATTATATCATTACGGAGTGTTGGAATTAATGATATAATCAGATATAGAAAAGTTATTTTGAATATCGTGTTTATATGTTTATTTTGGATACCAAGTAACTTATTCTCACCTCTTTACCTCATCTAATGGATAAGATTAAATGTATTTAATTATTTTACTTGTTTTTATAATTTAAATATATTCAAAACCGTTAATCGATATGTGAAAAATATACCATCGCGACGAGCATTTAAT
The DNA here is from genome assembly GCA_025667525.1 of Glebionis coronaria. Classification (NCBI taxonomy): domain Eukaryota; kingdom Viridiplantae; phylum Streptophyta; class Magnoliopsida; order Asterales; family Asteraceae; genus Glebionis; species Glebionis coronaria. The sequence goes on along the minus strand of CM046881.1, from coordinate 176,648,091 downwards.
TATCTTTCAACAGATATTCATAATGATATACTTTTGAAGAATTTTTTTTTGTCTTTTTTTTGTTTTTTAAAATTTGCGTAAAATATCATATATAATAATAGTGTTTCATCATATATGATATTTGTTTATATCATATATGTAAGTTATATTATATATGATACTAGTGTTACTATCATATATGATAGTTTTCGGCAACAAAAAAAACGTGAAAAAAACAAAAAAAAAAATTCGAAAACATATCATATAACATATCTGTAGAAAGATAATTAAATGCCCGTTGTAATGGTATATTTTTTTCGCGTAACGATTAACGGTTTAAGAGATATTAATGTTTGAAAAAAATGGAAGAAAATGGGTTTTTGGTTTAATCTTACCTATTTGATTAAGATGGAGATGCAAGATGGAGATTAGTCCCTTGGTATCCAAATAAAGTTTGATTTCCAAATGAACTTTTATATAATATGTATAGTTAGTTATATAACTAACTTCTGTAAGTTAACTTTTGTAAATGAACCATCATGTTGGTTCATCTATTCACTTAGTATAAATAGATGTATTGTATACACTTGAAAGATTGTCCCTTTTAATGAAGTTATATTAAGTATATTTCTTTATGTCTGTTAGTAATTTCTATTTTTAGTAAACATATACATTCTGTTGTTGCTGGTGTATAATGGGGATCGAAGAGGGATTTTATGTTGGCGAATCAAGCAATCAGAAAATGGGGAAGATGAGGGGATTTACAACAGTTTATGTTCTTGTTGAGATTAATGTTTGTTAGGGTTTGGTTTTCTGTGTAAGTTTCTTTTACATCTTGTGTTGTTTAAAGGTTAAACATAAAGGATACGGCTAACATTTGTAGTTTGTATATGTTGTTAAAAAACATAATATATTTTGGTTGAATAAAATACTTGTCTTAATGCTAGTTTAATAGTAGTTTTTTTTTTTTAAATTTACAGTTCTCCCTAGCTGATCACGCCCACCTCACCTCCACTGAAGCAGGCTATTCTGATGTGGTTATTCACACAACCTCCTTGGTTCCTTTAGCACCTAAGCAATTAATGATATGGTCTCCACTCCTAATGTTCCAAATAAAAGGACTAGTTCTCAATGTCCTCAAAGTGTACTCGTCCACCTGGATTTCTAATAGATCTAGGAAATGTTCCCTTAAATTTGATAGCTTTTCTTAGCACCTTGTTGGTGTGTAATGTAAATGACGTTGAAGAAAAGTACGGAGTATATAAATATATGTACCTGAAGATGAAGAGTGTTTAACACCATCCCTTCTCCAGAACATCTCATAGTTGTCGCATTCAGCAAAACAAATCCATATTCGCCATTCTCCAAGTTTTCCAGAACCTTAGACAAAAATCCATTCTCCTTATTCGTGCTCATACGATCAGTTAAGGTAGTCAGCTGGAGGACAACCTCTTTGTCATCCAAAACATTCACTGAAGAAACTAACCATGAATTTCTTTTTGTTATACCACCTTCACAACTTTTATTTTTGATGGCACGACCCTCTTGCCTGCTATTTATGGTTGGTGATGAACATGACAGAATACTTTCCTTTTTTAGCTTTAATGCCTCAACTTCCTTTTCTAGTTCCGGTATATATTTCACGGCACGCGATACTATCCCAGGAATGCTTACTTTTTTCTTCTGCAAAAGGGAATTAAGTATGCGTGCGTTTAGCACAAACTACTTGCCAAATTAGGACAAAAGCTAACTTGAATACAATATCATATATTGAAGCTTTTTCTAACTCTCTTTATAAATTTTACTAAGACATAAGATTATATGTACCTTTTGATCACCTGCTACAGCAGGTAGCATCGAACCAAGACATTGATACAAGTTATTAACACGCTTTCGGCGATCTCTTTCACCTGCGTTATGATCGTACTTTTTCACCACTAAGTTCTCGTCTCCACCGCTATTTGCGGATATGCCGGAAGACATGGAGTTTTCAGGTGCAAAATCGTGCATAATTTGATCATATATACATGAATGTCAAGAAGGAAATATGGATTTATGTTGCTACAATTATTTGATAATTTTGGATAATGAGTTCCTCCAAAATCAATGATTATTACTGTAGGAAATAATGGCAGCATCTTTTTAATTATAAATTTATTTATTTGGTATTGTAGGAATGATTGTTACTGGAGCTCGGGTTAGAAAACGAGGATTACAGAATAAAAATGCATGTATTAGTTAAACCTTACACAATTTTAGTATTCAAACCTTTCTAAAAATATTATAAAAAATCCTTAGGGTTACGACATCAAAGGTTAGGATGTTGACATAATGACATTGTTTTGGAGAATCTTGAAGGATATAGTTATATTGTATTGGTTAAACCGATGATCTGTTAATACAATCATTAATTACTAGTATTAAGAAGAAAATGGGGCAATTTCGATGGAAGGTGGTGGAAGTAGTGACTTTCTTTTTTTCTTGTCCAGCGTTTAAAGAGTTCTAGCTCTCTACCTATGGGTAAAGCTTTTTAATTTCAAACAATAACTAAACTTGAAGTTCCACAAATTTGTGGCAGAAAACTTGGCCAAAATATACAGGGTTATGTTACACCATGTTTGTTCATATTATGCGAATTACTTTCAAAATATACTCTAATTAATATATTCACACCTGAATAAAAAGACATTTTGGCATTAAAAAATAAAAGGTTGCAAATGGATTTCAAATTACAAAGTAGTTTAGCATGCATCCATACTAATACCTTAAAACATCAAAAGTAGATTAAAAAATAAGGTTGCAAATGGATTTCAAAATATGGGACATTTGGATGTCAAGACTATTCCGTAATGATCTGTGATTTATGCTTATGATTATTCACTCAAGTTTGAGTGATCTCACAATTATTTGAATATGCATTTAAAATTACTTATTCGCACCTTTTCATACTATTTTAGTATTTTATACTTAAAAGTTTGAACAAGCACAAAAGCATGTTTAAATGAAAAGATACTGTGGTCAAGTTTATCAATTTCTGCATATTCCAAAAAGTACATGTACTACACTATTAGTAACAAAATCGCATCTTCACTGGAGTGTCGTGCTCCTATAGTTTGTTTGAAATGCAGCAGTACTAGCCAAAATCGAAAATGGCACTGTTAGTACTAACTCATAAACACGTATATATATAGTTGATTCATACGTATTTTTAACATGTAAAGATATAAATAACTTATTTATATTTTGTTTACATTTATGATAAGTGATCTTAGGTCATTTCAAAAATTATCTTAATTTGGTTTGGAAGCTTTTATCTCCGCCGGTTCTTTTCGTGGAATTTGTAACGGACTAATAGGAAGTGTTTAGTAAATTAAATGGTAACGGACTAATAAGAATTATCCTAATTTGGCTTGGAAGTTTTTATCTACTACTTTGTTCCCCACTAAGAAGAAAAAAACACCTTTAATTTTACATTTATAAATTGCAGTTTTTAATTAACTTGTTTTCTTTTCATGCTTGAAGATTCTACATTTCAATAACCAGTACTAACGTTCAAAAAAAAAATAACCAGTACTATATAAAGTAGGTTTTTTTAGATCATATACATACATGTACTGGTACCAAGCTATACGTACTACATGTAGTACAACGATCACTATTTGATAACATGTACTTCTAGTTGGTAACATAGGCAATATAATGTAAACTGCGTACTTGTACTCCAACGTTATTTTAAACTTTTTAATGTTTTTTGTTTTAATCTTTTTGAACATCAAACTTTTATCATTACAAAATAAAATGCTCTTTTCCATGCACTTTAAATAGATATGTAAAATATTTTAAATTTTTGACATTTATAATTGTGTTAAAATTAATTACATAAATAAATATGTATAAATTTTGAAAAATTACACTCATAAATGTTGCAAATAAAAGTCAAATTATTTACTTTGCAAATGGGTGTCCACAGTTGAAAGTGTTGACAAATTATAAACTTTTTCATCTAAAAAAATGTAAATTTTTATTTGTAACATATATAAATGTGATGTTTTAAAATTTATTTACATTTATTTATATATTCATTATTTTACACATTTAAATGTGTTAATAAACTTAAAATGTCATCCACACCATTTAAAAGTGCATAGAGATATATGATGTTGGCTTTAAGGTGTAAGGCAGGGGCGGATCTAGCTTGAAGCATAGGTATGCACGTGCATACCCTGTGTTAATCTGTAGTAGTGTAAAAAAATTACTTTTTCCCGAATGTTACTCTAAAATACTCTATAAATTTATGAGTGCATATCTTTTAGATCGTCAGAAAATTATTAGTGCATACCTTAATTTAAGTTACCGTTATTTAAAAGAAGAAAAAAAGAAAAAAAACAGCATCTTTGTTGCAGAGGTGTGACTCAAGGTTGAAGAAGAAGATTCTGTATTTAGACTAAGTTAATGTGGACAGTGGGCTTTATTTTTCTCAGGCCCATTATTTTTGTTTGTAAGCCCAACAAGTAAAAGTCACACGATAGTGAATCTCAACTTACAACTATAGTACTACTTAGAAACATATATTATAATTCTTTTTTATAAAGGTTAATTGTGCTTTTGATATTATTTTAATATGAATTTCTATTTTGCATAATGATTTGTTGTTTAATCTAACTAATCAACTCACTTTTGAATAACCCAAAGTGACAATGTATGTAGTTCAACTCTAATAATATCTCTGGAAATTGAAATAGACGTACCCAACCCAAATTCTGAAGAAAAAAAAATCGAACCGAGTAAACCGGATCCGAAAAAAGCATCTGAAATACTGAAATTTTTAACAACTCTACCTGAATTTGTGCATACCCTATTCTGAATTCCTGGATCCGCCACTGGTGTAAGGTGACCAACATTATCACCGTCAACTTCACCGAACAATGTATCATATTTAAACACAAGTATACCTTACAATACACTCACACACACAAAAATAAAGGAAAGAAGACTTGTGAACTATGTTTTGCACGCATCGGTGGATGAGGGTTGATAGGTGTGAAAACACCCATCCTTTTACCACTTAAATACAATAATAACCAAGCCAAAACGTGTATTTTATGTCGTAAATGTCGGAATTATGCGTGGTTTGTGTTTTTGTTGTGATTTAGGACCAAAAGGTGAAAAGGGAAGAAAACACGGGCTTTCACGGGCTTTTATCGAAGAAAACGACAAAAAGACAAAGTCAAGAGATCAAGAATGCGAAAAGAACGGAAGTCCAAGGCCTATTCTGAAGATTTATCGAAGAACAAGTCTAAAAGACGGAAGTTTAAAGCCGAAGAACTCGAGTCTAATAAATAAATAAATTATAAGACGAGTTTAATTAATCCCGAGACAAAGTCGATAAAGTCGAAGAACTTAAAATACGAGAAGACGTGAAGAAAGAAAGAATGAGGAGGCAACACATGCACTTCCCCATTTCCTATAAATACCCTCCTAAACTCATTTAGGAGGGTTGGTTAGTTTTAGTTTAGCTTAGTTTTTCTTTCATCTTTGTAGGTGATTCTAGAGAGAGAAAGTGACAGTTTCTCTCACTAGGATCCCAAATCTTTTATCTTCCTTTCTTTTTTTTTAATCAAGCTTTTACCTTTGATAATTGAATTCTCGTTCTTAGCTTATTCTTATTCTACTTTTCTTAGCTTTTACTTGTTCTTAATCCGTATTTCTTTACACGTTTTGTTTAAGGTTTATGTTTGATTTATGAAAAAGTTTGTCTTTTGGTTAATCTAAGTTTCCTACGAATCAAGCTTTGAGCTTGACATGTTTATTGGCTTAATTTGTGTGTAGCTTATTGTTTTAAGTTTTCTTAAAAAGTTTTAGTTTTTTTACAAAGTTTATTTATTTTGTGTCGTGAAAGGTTTTGAATTTTAGCTTATTGTTTTCACCTTATTCTCATTTATCTAGTTTCGGTACATGCTTATTAGTCTTAGCTTATTAAACTTGTGCTTATTGCCAAATTCATTTCCATCGCAATATTGGGGAGTTACACATTCCGACAGGCAGCTTTTGTTCCATCGCAATAACCCTTGTGGGTTCTACTTTGCGATGGCTTATGTTTTCATCCCCCTATTCCGATCGTGACTCTGATCGCACATTGCGATCTGGATTGCGACGGGGTTTAGGTTTGTATTGCGACGGAATGCTGTCCAATTTTGGACAGCCATATTTCGATAGCTTGCGTTCCGATGCTTTTATTCTTTCATATTCCGATAGATTCCATCTCAATCATTTCGACGGGTACACTTTCCGACAGGTATTCCGATGGAATGGTGACAGTATTCCGATGGAGTTGGTTTTGTTTTAATTTCTTGTTTAGCTTTATTTTAAGTTCGAATTATTTTAAGTTTTCATTTTTATTTAGTTGTCAATTTACTTTTCGTCAAGCTTTAATTTTCTTCATTTAAATTCTCGTCATTTACTTTTAACGTTTTAAATATTGCATCATTTACGTTTCAACTAGTCTTAGCTTTAATTTCTCGTCCTTTATTTTATAGTCTTGCACATTTATTTTTACCAAAACCAAAAATATTATTTTCACCAAGAACAACTAATCTCACACAATTAACCGGAAATCAATTCGAAGAGACACCGAGAAAACGAACAACTTTCAACTAGAAAAATCTCCACATTAAAATGGCGCCGCTGCCGGCTCTTTTCGTGAGGATCAAAGGTTTTTTGTGAGAGACGCGTTGGCTTTTGGGACCCGTTCACTTGCGAACGTTATTTTTCGAGTCCAAAATTTTTTCTAAAAACCAAAAACATTTGAAAAATCATAAAAAGCATTTCTTTTTCAAAAGTTTTGCACCAAAAATATTCTTCTTGCTTATCTATCTTTCTTTATGGATTTTTATGTCCATTGCGTCGGGTGCGGGAGACGATTGTACGGGAACGACTCTTGTCAATGGTGTACATGTGAGCGGTGCGGAAACGATATCAAAGATACACAATTAATACCAGGATTTTGTCCTTTGTGCCACTCACTTAATTCGTCCTTTTTGAACCCACCTACTCTTTCCCCGTGCATCTATTGTGGAAGCGATTCTCATTGGCATGTTTCGTGCCCGGTTCAATACCCGTCTGTTCACGGACAAGAACCGGGGTACAATTATGACAATGAAAATAGCTATCCACAAGACGCACCCGACTTTTCTCCTTACCCTTCTTGCCAAAATTGTGGGGGTCCTCACGATACCTATTATTGTCAACCAATGAATTATTATGAGCAAAATCCGTGTCCTCAATTTTCTTCACCGATGGATTATTATGAACCAAACCCGTGTTCTAATTTTTCCCAACCGATGAACTACTATGAGCCACAGCCATGCTATAATTCAGGTTTTCAACACTTTGAGCCCCCACATCACACCCTCAATCATCAATCCTCTCAGCAAATTAATCTTGACCCACAACGCACTACTTTGAATGACGAACTACACTCCATCATTCTGCAACTTCAAGAAGCCGTTGTTCTTACAAAAGAAGCATGGGCGGAGGAAAAGCGACTGCAACAAGAGCAAGTATCTAATCTTAGTGATTATACCCCTCCTCTTGTGCATCAATACTATTATGATGATGATGACGACGATGCTTTATGCACTTTCAACACATCTTCTGAAGTTGCTGCTCCTACTCTCGATGTTCCTACTGCGTCTAACGATCTTGATTCGTTAAATGAGCTTAGTGATGTTGGTCTCGACAAATTATTGGATGATGAGGTTTGTGACTTACCTGCTATGGAGCTTGAGGACGACGTTGCTCTTATGGAAGAGGTCGATCCTAGTGATGACGATTTTTCTCCAATCTATGAGAATTTCACTTTTGAAATTTCTCAATCTCCACCGGGAGATGCGGGTGATGACGATTTATTCTCTCCGGTTTACGAGAAGTTCACCGATAAACATGATCTTGTGGATAAGGTGGAAGACGTGCTTCTTAGAGATAGATTACGGAGGGTGCACCTTCTTATTGCTCAAATCGAAGCGTTGACTTCTCCTCCTCTTTCCGAGTCTTTGCCTCCATTTATTCCTCCCGTTGAAGATAATGACCCATTGCTGGAAGAAATTGACATTCACTCCATACCACCAGGTAATGATGACAATGACATGGAGGGGGATATTATTTTTGATAATTTGCTACTTGAAAGTATTGACCCAAGTCCCCCTCCCGAGCACCTTTCATCCTCCCCTTTAGCCACTATCTCGGAGGATGAGTGCTTTGACCCGGGAGGTGACATTGATTATGCTATGATTGATAACAATACGGCTTTGCTGCTTGCTCAGCATCCATTGTCTTTGGGGGAGGACAATGTGCTTACTTTACCCATCCCACCTCCCGTGGATCCTGATTTCACATATTATACGTATGTTGAAAGGACCTTTCTCCCTTTCAAGACTTATCCCCCCGCCTCTCCTTTGTTGATGTCAACCGGGAACGAGGACAAGGTCTTTGATCCCGGTATCACATTCGAGGCTTCCCCATGGACTATTTAATTCGGGGACGAGTCAGGCTCGTGACTCGGTTAACAAAAACAAGCGCTTCTTGGGAGGCAACCCAATTATCTATCTATTTTCACCATAAGTGTAGGGGGAGCCCCGTGGTGTTTCTTGCTTTCTTTCTTATTATGTGCAGGGATTAGAGCTTCAAAGACACACTCTTGATGACTTTTGACGAACCGTGACTCCGTGTTCCCTTCTTCCCGGTTCTATCCTAAACTCTTTTCGATTCACTATTTTATATTTCTCAATATTAAAATAGGAATCTCTTTAGTTGTCTCTTTCTTAGCGAGATTTAAACAACGTGCACAATGTCCTAAGTGTAGGGGAGTTTACTCCCACATACTTAAACATTGAGGACAATGTTTATCTTAAGTGTAGGGGGGACTTCTATCGAAGTTAAGTGGTCTTTTTCTTGTATTTGTCCTCATTTAAACCGGAAAATCAATTTTTCGACATTTTTCAAAATTTTTGATCTATTTTGGCCTATTAGTTTTTACCTTTGTATAGTTATTTTCCTTCTTTGTTAGAATAAATCTTTAATAAAGTGGTTTTAATTTTCAAACGTTATGAATCTTTTGACTCAACCCGAGTTTACTTATCTAAGTTACTCTAGCTAGTATCCATAACGTGTTTAAGTCAAGTTTTGCTAGGCTTTTATATAGGGAGCTATAAAACGCGAAAGTCTTAACTCTCACGGGTTAAGAACAAGAACTTTTCGCAAGTTCCTATAATTGATCCTAGAGAGTTGTTTATCAAGGGAACTTTAAAATGCGATTTCTAAAACTTGAAAAAGTCTAAGAATTCAAGATCCTATAGGCGACTCGAAAACCCAAAAACTTCGATTTAATAGGCTAAGCATCCACGAGTCTCATTCCTTGAGATTTTAAATTGTGGAGAACGAGAGATGATAGAGTCAATTATAAGTTTGGTATTCTTTCATGAATTTATGTGAGTTAATTATGAGCCTATTCTCCCATCGCTTGTTAATAAATTTATCTGCAATAAATAAGGTTGTACGATTTGAAAAGTTACTTAGCTTCTAGCCCAAGATCGTTTAAAAGTTGCTCGGTACGGATTAGAGTTCATAGCCAAGGCATAACTTATTGAAGCGGGATGCGAAGATTGGCAAGTCCGAAAAGGCCCTGACAAGGCATGAGGGCTACATTTTGTTGCTAAAGATCCAAAAGTGATGTGAAGTATCATTTATCGAAAATCAATATGAAGGATCGAGTCACACGACGAAAAGCAAAATACTCCCCAAAAGTCATGGAGAAGTGTATCCGAAAAGACCCTAGCAAGGTATGAGGATAAATAGATCCAAGTCATAAAAGGAGGCGGATCGTTGTATATCAAAGTCCAAAGTAAAGATTGGAGAAAAATGAAGAAGTCGTGGTCCAAGTATGAATCTCTCAAAACTTCAAGTGAAGAAATTCCTATGAAGAGAAGGCCATTATTTCATGAACGTCTCTCAAAGAATTGAAGTATGAAGTCGCTGCCAAAAATCGGTCCGAGAAAGGTCTCAAATCGTGAAACGAGTTATGCCAAGATATGAACTTTATGAGGTCCCGAGAAGCAGTTTTAAAAGATTTTGTCCTTTAGCTAACTATTGATTAAATCGTTCACTTTATTTTCGGACTAAATAACTTTCGAAATAAGTCTAAAATGCATCCTCGTGATCATCCAAGACAACAATAAAATATAAGAGATACCCCTAGGAATAAGGGAGTCTAAGTGAATAATTGGCCCATATGAGTTCGTGTTAGTTTGCTAACTTATAATAACAATGATCTCGTTTTTAAGCTTGGTTTGTAGAAAGTGAAAACATGAGGATGATGATCATTCATGACATTTTCAAAACCTGAAGGTATGTTTTTGATTTCTTTACTTGTTTCGTAATTTTCTATCTCTTTAATAAAGGTCAAGACGGATTGATTATGATGAAAAGTGTAATCGTGTTGTGTAACTAATGCATTGCATGAGGACATTGCAATGGTTAAGTGTAGGGGATTTGATAGGTGTGAAAACACCCATCCTTTTACCACTTAAATACAATAATAACCAAGCCAAAACGTGTATTTTATGTCGCAAATGTCGGAATTATACGTGGTTTGTGTTTTTGTTATGATTTAGGACCAAAAGGTGAAAAGGGAAGAAAACACGGGCTTTCACGGGCTTTTATCGAAGAAAACGACAAAAAGACAAAGTCAAGAGATCAAGAATGCGAAAAGAACGGAAGTCCAAGGCTTATTCTGAAGATTTATCGAAGAACAAGTCTAAAAGACGGAAGTTTAAAGCCGAAGAACTCGAGTCTAATAAATAAATAAATTATAAGACGAGTTTAATTAATCCCGAGACAAAGTCGATAAAGTCGAAGAACTTAAAATACGAGAAGACGTGAAGAAAGAAAGAATGAAGAGGCAACACATGCACTTCCCCATTTCCTATAAATACCCTCCTAAACTCATTTAGGAGGGTTGGTTAGTTTTAGTTTAGCTTAGTTTTTCTTTCATCTTTGTAGGTGATTCTAGAGAGAGAAAGTGACAGTTTCTCTCACTAGGATCCCAAATCTTTTATCTTCCTTTCTTGTTTTTTTAATCAAGCTTTTACCTTTGATAATTGAATTCTCGTTCTTAGCTTATTCCTATTCTACTTTTGTTAGCTTTTACTTGTTCTTAATATGTATTTCTTTACACGTTTTGTTTAAGGTTTATGTTTGATTTATGAAAAAGTTTGTCTTTTGGTTAATCTAAGTTTCCTACGAATCAAGCTTTGAGCTTGACATGCTTATTGGCTTAATTTGTGTGTAGCTTGTTGTTTTAAGTTTTCTTAAAAAGTTTTAGTCTTTTTACAAAGTTTATTTATTTTGTGTCGTGAAAGGTTTTGAATTTTAGCTTATTGTTTTCACCTTGTTCTCATTTATCTAGTTTCGGTACATGCTTATTAGTCTTATCTTATTAAACTTGTGCTTATTGCCAAATTCATTTCCATCGCAATATTGGGGAGTTACACATTCCGACGGGCAGCTTTTGTTCCATCGCAATAACCCTTGTGGGTTCTACTTTGCGATGACTTATGTTTTCATCCCCCTATTCCGATCGTGACTCCGATCGCACATTGCGATCCGGATTGCGACGGGGTTTAGGTTTGTATTGCGACGGAATGCTGTCCAAATTTGGACAGCCATATTTCGATAGCTTGCATTTCGATGCTTTTTTTCTTCCATATTCCGATAGATTCCATCTCAATCATTCTGACGGGTACACTTTCCGATAGGTATTCCGATGGAATGGTGACAGTATTCCGATGGAGTTGGTTTTGTTTTAATTTCTTGTTTTAGCTTTATTTTAAGTTCGAATTATTTTAAGTTTTCATTTTTATTTAGTTGTCAATTTACTTTTCGTCAAGCTTTAATTTTCGTCATTTAAATTCTCGTCATTTACTTTTAACGTTTTAAATATTGCATCATTTACGTTTCAACTAGTCTTAGCTTTAATTTCTCGTCCTTTATTTTATAGTCTTGCACATTTATTTTTACCAAAACCAAAAATATTATTTTCACCAAGAACAACTAATCTCACACAATTAACCGGAAATCAATTCGAAGAGACACCGAGAAAACGAACAACTTTCAACTAGAAAAATCTCCACATTAAGGGTTGTGTTTTGAAGGAAACACGTTATTAAAAAAGAAAAGTCGTACCTTGTACTCTTTTAGACTACAACAAAAAACACTTTCTCGAGACGAAAAAATAGTCCCTAAGCCTTAAAGGGGATCGTTCCTAAGATTTCTAATATCGTCTCTAGGATTTTGTCCCTATCTTTCCATCACTAAACATCTTAGAGACGCCGTTTCATGACATCTAGAAACTTCGATGTGTTAACTATTATTTGACAATGATTGTCTTCGAATGGTGGCGATTAACCTTGATCTTTCCCTTTAAACATTTTCCTACTACCCTTCGGTCATTCGAAAGCACAACGAACCTGTCGTCCAATGTATTGATTATTGTGATTGATATTGGAACGAGCTTTTTTATGTGTTTTCAATCCGATGCCATGGAGGTGAATGTTTTTTTAAGGATGAATCCTATTCTTTTCCAACATGGTATAATGTCTGATCCATCGATTGCATTGCAGATTCATATCTACTTTCGAATTAGGGTTTAGTTCGACGTAGTTGGGAAATTAGGGATTCATTCTCTGGAGTGAATTTCTGATTGGATCAATATTCACTAGATCTTAATCGGTGTGGGTTTTCAATCTGCGGTCTCTTTGGATAGGATGTTATTCTGTGTTTCGATTTGTTTTTAGGGTTTCATTCTGCTTTCTAGGGTTTGATCTTTTTTTATTATTATTTTTGCATTGTTTTAGGGTTTCTTTCGTGTTTTAGCTTTCATGGGGTTTATGAGATCTAAGGAAGACGACGTGGCTAGAATTTCAACGTCTGTGTTCGTGGCTAACTTCCTGGAAGCAACTTAGGCTAAGGAGCTGTTTAAGGTCTGTCAGCAATATGGTCATGTTGTAGACACGTTCATTCCTTCTAAGAGATCAACAAATGGAAAAAGATTTTGTTTCGTGCGGTTTATCAATGTGTTTAATGAGGAGAGATTGGTAAACAATTTGTGTACGTTATGGATTTGTAGGTTTAAATTATCGGCTAATATTGCTAGGTTTCACCGTGCACCTATTAGCAACTTGAGTAAGAATGTGAAGAATTATGGTGGTGATAGGACACATGGTTTTTCCAACACGAATGATTGTAAGCAGGCCAATGGCGGTACTAAAAACGATGTGTCTTATGCGCAAGCTGTAAATGGGGGAAGTCCACAGAAAGAAGGCGAATTTGGGAAAGGTAGTATGGTTTTGGATGAATCATGTATGAATAAGGAAGATTTTTCGATGAGCTTATTGGCAAAGCGAAAATTTTTGTGTCGCTGAATAACATGAAGACTGTTTTGGCGGCTGAAGGCTTTATGGATATTTTTGTAAAGTATATGGGTGGTTTTTGGATTATGGTAGTATTTCAAGATGCAGAGACCAACGATAGGTTTAAGCAGAATAAAACGGTGGGTTCATGGTTTTCACAAGTTATTCAAGCATCGTCTGATTTTCAGCTCGTGGATAGAGGTGCATGGGTAGATGTGGAAGGGGTACCGTGTAAGTGGTGGTCTAAGAATACGTTCTATAAAATTGCTAATAGGTGGGTTTGCTGTTGAATGAAGATGAGTGGATGTAGGATGGTTTTCACAGTACAAGGTTGTGCGTTTGTACTAATATAAATCAGTTACTCACTGAAACATTTGAATTGGTATATCGTGGGAAGAATTGTGTGGTGCGGGCTATGGAGGTTACTGGATGGGTACCAGAGTTTAAAGAGGATAAAGAGGAGGAGGAGTTGCTAAACGATATCAGTGAAGGAGATGTACATGCTAATATGACAAAAGATCATAGTGCTATAAATGTTGACAGTGATGAGGAAGCGGTTCCAGATACTATTTTTGAGGAGGGTGACAGTAGACATATAAAGGAGAATAATGATAAAAATGTTGACAATAATGATGGGGGTACTAAGTCAGAAGATCCGTTCAAGGTTTATGATCTGATGAACAACATAAAGAAGGTGGATAACAATGTGACTAGTGAGGGGAGTAGTAAAGAATTTCCACCTGGATATACTCCAGATAAGGAGGGAGCAGTTAGTACTAATGAGGGGGAAACCATGTGGAAATGAGCAAATCTTTCAATGGTGATGAGGGGGAGTTGAGGGTAGTAAAAGAGGAGACGAAGAAATTAGTGATGCTTCTATCTTTACAGGTTCGAGACAGTTTAAGAAATCGAAAATTACTAAGACAGGAGGGTCCATTATACAGTTGTTTGAGGACTTGGTTTCCGTTGGACAAACTATGGGGTATGATATTAATGGATGTATCAAGAATTTAGAAGACATTATTGGATCGCAAGGAGAGGAAGCAGTAGAGCGATGAATTTTATGTCCCTAAACATCCAAGGCCTATCCCAAAAGGCCAAACAAAATTGGGTCAAGGAGTTGTGCATTTATAATAAGGTGAATTTTATGTCGTTACAGGAAACAAAGATGGAGAATATAGATCTTTGGTGTATTAAACGGTGTTGGGGGAATTTTTCTTTTGATTATGTTATTAGTGAAGCTGTTGGGAATTCTGGAGGCATTCTTTCTGTTTGGGACACAATTGTGTATCAAAAATTAATTGTCACCGTTTCAGATTATTTTGTCATTGTTTAGGGTACGTGGATTCCGAGTGGAAGGAACATGCTTATTATTTCAGTTTACGCTCTGCGGGAGGCTGGAGAGAAGAAGATGTTGTGGGATTATATAGTTTTGGTTGTCTGCAACTAGAGGGGGGGACGTAGTGGTAATGGGGGATTTTAATGAAGTTAGAAGATTCTAGTGAAAGATTTGGTTCGGTGTGTAATAAACAGGGTGCTCGTGTGTTTAATCAATTTTTATCTGATGTGGAGCTTGTGGAGGTAAATCTTGGGGCGGTGTATGTTTACTTGGTGCCATAAAACTGCTACGAAAATGAGCAAATTGGACCGTTTTCTTATTTCGGATGAGATTATGTGTAGATGCCCTAGTATTATTTCCATTGCTTTGGACAGATTTTTGTCTAATCATCGTCAAATCTTAATGTGTGACAGACATTGTGATTTTGGCCTGACTCCGTTTAAATTTTTTCATGCTTGGTTTGATATAGAAGGCTTTGATCAGATGGTTGAAGAATCATGGCATGCCGCTAAGGTTAGTCATGGTAATAATTATTCTAAATTTATGTATAAACTTCGATTTTTTGAAGATAAGATTCAAGTGTGGATTAAGCAGTACAAGGATAAGACTAATAGCAGATTGCGTAGTCTTAAAGATGATATCAACAAGTTAGATAGTATTATAGACAGAGGAGGTGCTAACGATGACATTATTAATTGGAGAGGAGCAATTTTTAATAGTATTATAGAGATGGAAAAAGCTGTGACCGTGGAGCTTGCTCAAAAAGCAAAAATGAAATGAGCCATTGAAGGGGACGAAAATTCCAAATATTATCACAGTGTTCTTAATAAGAAACGTAGTCAACTTACTATTCGTGGGGTATTAGTCGATGGTGAATGGATTGAGTCTCCTCAGGCCGTTAAGGATGAATTTTTCGATCATTTTCGTAGAAGATTTGAACCAGTTCTACATCAAAGTTTAAGACTTGGTATGGAGTTTGGTAGACGAATTAATGCTGATCAGAATGAATTTTTGGAGGGTGATGTGTCTTATGAGGAAATAAAGAAGGCCATGTGGGATTTCGGAGTTGACAAAGCTCCGGGACCGGATGGGTTTACTTTTGGATTCTATAGAAGGTATTGGAAAATTATCGAATTAGATGTTGTTAATGCGGTGAAACACGTTTTTGTTGAGGGACAAATTCCTAAGGGAGGTAATTCGCCATTCATTACTCTTATTCCTAAGATTCCGAATGCTAATATGGTTAAAGATTTTTCGTCCTATAAGCTTAATTGGTAGTTTGAATAAAATTGTTGCTAAGATTCTCGCTAATAGACTTGCCGTTGTTGTTGGTGTTTTAGTCAATGAAATTCAGTCGGGGTTTGTGGTGGATAGACAAATTTTAGATGGGTCGTTTATCCTTAACGTACTTGTTAATTGGTGTAAGAAGAGAAATAAACAAACTATGGTTTTCATAGTTGATTTTGAAATAGCGTATGATTCTGTCAGGTGGGAGTTTGTTGATGAGATTTTAGGAAAGTTTGGCTTTGGTAATAAATGGCGACAATGGATTCAAACATGCTTAAGATCGTCAAGGGGATCGGTTCTTGTAAATGGAAGCCCTACGAAAGAATTTCAATTTTGTAGAGGCCTTAAGCAAGGAGACCCGTTATCTCCTTTTTATTCATTTTGGTTATGGAAAGTCTTCACGTTTCTTTCCAAAGGGTTGTGGATGCGGGACTGTTTTCCGGAATTAAGATTGGGTTAGATATCCAATTGTCTCATATGTTTTATGCGGATGACGCTCTTTTTATTGGAAGGTGGTGTACGAGTAATATTAGTATTATGACAAAGGTACTTCGTGTGTTTTATTACGCTTCGGGTCTTCATATTAATATGACGAAAAGCAAGTTGATGGGAATTTCAGTGTTGAATTCCTTGGTTGAGCAGGCTGCGGATAGTATTGGGTGTGCTGTTCTTAAAAACTCTTTCAAGTATCTTGGTTCGAAAGTGGGGGGTCTCATGTCTCGTGTTAATGAATGGACTGATACGATTGAAGGAACGGAGCGGAGATTATCGAGGTGGAAATTAAAGACTTTATCGATAGGGGGTAGATTAACGTTGCTCAAATCATGTTAGGGGCGATACGTATTTACCAAATGACTTTGTTTAAAGTTCCAATGCAGGTGTTAAACAAGTTAGAGGCAATTAGGGCAAGATTTTTTAATGGTGCTGATATTAACTCTAATAAAGCGAGTTGGGTAAGTTGGAAACACGTTGTGAGGTCTAACGATAGAGGAGGTTTGGGAGTATCGAGTTTTTATGCTCTTAACAGAGCGCTTATGGCTAAATGGTTATGTAAATTCAAAACGCAAGGAAAGTCTTTGTGGGCGCGAGTTAAAAGGTTTATCCCCTCGTGTATATGCATTGGAAACTATGAAGGATGTTCCTACATATGAGAAATTTGCTCATGGTAATTTGGTTCAATCGTTGCGTGGTTATCCAAAGGGAGGAGCGGAAATGACATAGTTGAATATGCTTCAAGAGATCATCGAGGGGGTCACTCTTAGTAATGCTTCTAATAGATGGTCATGGAGATTAACAGCTGATGGCGCGTTTTCTGTAGCATCGATTCATAGCATGATTGATGATAAATATTTGCCGGCGACTGATGAAAAAACTAGAAGGATTAAAGAAGCTCCGATTAAGATAAACGTTCATGCTTGGAAAGTGGTTCATGATGGCTTGCCTACTAGGCTGCGTATGTCTCATAGGGGTATGGAGTTGGAATCGATTATGTGCCATGTATGTGAAGAATTTGTGGAATCAAATTGTCATTTGTTCTTCTCGTGTAGACTAGTAAAAAGTATCATGGAAAAGGTTCTTAGCTGGTGGGAATTGGAGCCTGCTGCGTGGTCTTTATTTGACGAATGGAAGGTGTGGTTGGAATCGAGAAGATTGAAATCTGCAGCTAGATGTTTTTTGGAAGGTATTTGTTACGTTGTGTGGTGGTCGTTTTGGAATTTGAGGAATAAGAAGATTTTTGGTGATAAAGTAGTTCAAGAGGCTAATGTTTTTGATGATGTCGTTTTAAACTCGTTTAGGTGGATTAGCTCTAGATGCAAATCAAATATTAGTTGGATAGAATGGTTAAAGAACTCTAATTTAATTGTGTAACTCTAACATCTTGCTAGTTTCTTGGTTTTTTTTAATAATAATAGCCGTTCAAGAAAACTATTTATTTCACAAAATGTTTACTGATTTAATAAAATCTATTTAGCGACAACGTTGTTGCCCCCATATAAATATATTTTCATTTATAAAGTTAAAGAACAAACAATTTTAAAAATTATATGATCAAATTTAGGGACCTACTCCTTTTTAATTTAAATTTAATAATTTAATTTATTCATAAAATTATTTTTCATTTATAGGATGAGCATTTTGACTCGTATCTCAAAATTGTCTTGAAATTGAGTCGGAACCGTACCGATTCTCGGTATACGGTACGGTATTAGGACTACTAAATAAGGTGAAAAAAAATCGGGACCACTAATTCGGTACGGGATCAGTACCAAATCGAGAAACTCCTAGAAAAAAGTGGAAACCCCGATTTTCGGTACCGATATCCGAATCTCGTTCGGTACGGTACCGGTACTACTAATTTATGCTCGGGAAAAATTAATGCCACTAATTCGAAACGAAATCTGTACTAGACCGGTACCGTGCTCATCCCTCATTTATTATAAATAATTTTAGAGACAATCGGTCGCCACAAAGTGTTTTTTATTTTAAATTTATTTCTATTTTAAATGATTTTTAAATCATTTACATTATTATTATTAATAATTTTAGGGACAATGATTTCAACCGTAAAATCAGAAGATTGATTATCTTCTACCCATTTTAGACTATTAAGTCTGATGACGCGTTAAAAACATATCATTGTTGTATTTTATATATTGTTTTAAAAAAAATCGTAGAAAAATCTACCAAACAAAACCTGTATTTAGTACTATGATACAAATTTACTCAACAACATCCGTTCACATCTTCATTCCAAAACAAAATAACGATGTTGTAATTTTTACAAATACCATACAAATAAACTAATAGTCTTGAAATAAACCAAATGTCATAAAGATAACTAATAGTCTTGTAACAAAGCAAATGCCATACAATTAACATAAATATCATACTATTAGTCCAACTCGTCATTCGATGATTCATCATTATCTTGCTCTTCACTACTAGTCCAGCTCTTTATACTCCAAATGCTTTCAAAAAATGAAAAAGTGGAGGATCAAAGCGTTTTAAAGCATTAATAGACAAATACGAAGGTTATACGACCTCATAAAAATGTATAAAATTACAAGTCACCATCCTAGCTCAAGCTGCATAAAGGAGATAACCCTGCAATACAATAGGAATTGTCACAACTAGATGATGATGATGTGCTAAGTGATCAACCATCAATTGTTTTGGATAAAAAGCTAATCAAGAAAGACAATGATATCGAGGAGTATGTGCTAGTTCAACTTGTGAATGACAATAAGGAAGATGCAAATGCGAGCTGATGATGGTTGACATGATCTAAAGATTCTCTCGGCTTTCATTGGATTCTTAAGGATAAGAATCAGTTGAAGGGGAAGACCTTATTTTAGAACTCAAAATAAGGCGAATTCACTTCTTATTCGCGTCTACTCAATGGATGCCTAACAACTGTCAACAAGACGTTGAACTCTCGCGCATGAACAAAAAAGGTTTGTCATAATCTTCACCAGGTATTATTGATGCATATTAATATACATAGACACACTCTACGAGATAATCTCATGTTCTCACGAGTCATTACCAACCATTTAAGAGAAACCAAACATACCCTTTATCCAAACCAATCAAATCTTGGTTCTGTATGTATGTAAACAGGTTGCTTGAGAAACACACGAGTCTGAAATTACTATCCTTATCTTGAATCTCTATTTCATCATATTGTAAAATCAGTTTGCTTTTTCTCGGGTTTATTATCTCTCTCAAATACGATTTCATTCTTAGTGATTCGCACGAGCAACCAGCCCTTTGAGTAGCACGTATCATATCATCACACCAACCACATTGAAGAACCTGCCACATGAACACCACAATAAAAACCACACATAGACCATATTGACCCGGTGTCATCAAACATAAATCACACAAATAACTTAGACACACATTATTTTTAGTTTTCCATTTTTCTCAAAACACCTCAAATTAAAAACATTACATTGCATTTTGCTAAACCAAATGATATACGATCAACAAATGATAGAAAACCATTCAATCAGGGATTGAGCTGATTAAATTGCTAATTAAGTTAGGCGCCAAAAACAAATTTATTACTGTATTAGCAGACTGAGAAGAAAGAAAAAAGAGCATTTTTCTTCATTGCGTCAAGTAACAATTAATTAATACACACATTACAAAAACACGTTGCATTCAAAATGAAAAAGAAAACATTAGAAACACTGTGGTTTTCACCCCATTGAACATAACATGCCGAAAAACCACAGCCACCTGGTGAGTGAAACACACAGAAAACACGGCCTCATACCGTACCATGAGCTCTTAGACTAAAGTCCTGTAACATTATGGTAGAAAGAGCACATATGCTCCTTTAAACTTTCACTCTCTATCTTGTGATCCCCTTGAACCTGTTCCAGACAATGAAGAATTTTAATTATTATTGTCATATAGTTTATAATCTTACTGAAAGAATCATGTCTGGCCCAGTTGAGCCAATAATAGATATGTCATATGTGTGAATTGTGATATATTTGTATTTGAGTAACATAGTAATTACGAAAAATATGTAAAGATGCACATCTTTGACATGTTTAACTTGAATTCATTTGTGAATGTGCGTATTACTAATTGACTAATTTTATTACTGTAGTTATATCATTCTTATAGAAGAACTGCAGAAACTATATACTCCCTATTTAACAGAATTTATATATCTGTTCACATTACAAGTTTTGAGTTGGGAGGAGCAGCTCAGAGATGGAGAATGGCAAATGAATTGGCTACTACTACTATTCAAAACCTCTTGCGGACAGAAGGGTCTCACCGATAGAGGCCAGGAGTGGTTATAATTCTAGGGAAGATTATTTTAGGGTACGTTAGTTCATTAATTCGGTACTAGACTCCAATACTTTTACTCGATGGAATATGCTAGCACCCAGAAACTTGTATATTTTTTCACTTGATAAACGGAGAAAGAAATTAAAGGCCTCCTGTGTGTATGAATAATTTTGATAACACATTCACCTTGATGTCTGAATTTTGAATATTAATATATACATAAATCTGTAGAGCACTTATTTACTAGTTGTTCTTGAGTGGAAAGCTTTATGCGTGGATTAAGGTATTTTCATGATTGCGTTTCTCTTCTCATCCGTTTTAACCATGAAAGAAATTTTAGGTATTGTTACTTACTCCTTGTACCTCTTTAACCAGCAGGGACATCAGAGTTAGCAATTGACCTTTTGTTGGATTTCAAGTAAAAGCAATAAATTAACCCTAGGTTGGGGACAATGGTTAGATATCATTAGATAGCCTCGCTCTGGCTTGTATCCCTTAAAACTGCATGTATACGCTCTCATATGCATCTTTATTTCCCTATAGCATTCGGATTCTTTTAATATAATGTTTTGGCTTTTTCATAAGAGAAAAAAGAGCCTGCAAGCTTTGATCCATTAATTTGTTAAGTATGCTAAGTGCAACTTGTGACGATTCCAAAAATTTTGAATTTATTGTTGTGATTTGATCTTCTTAATATATGCTATATGAAAGTTTTCGCAAAATAAAATCTATTAAATGGTGGGTTGTTAAGGATCGATCTGTTACATCAAATGGCTAGTGTTCTCATGATATCCGTTGCTGTGAGAGAAGCTCCACGACCAAATGGTTGTGGGTTAAAGTCTGGCCAAGGACACGCGTTATAGATTTTATGAGAGAGATAATTAAGGTTAAAAAAGTTTTAGTATTATTAACTTCTCTAAGTTAAGTATTACATAGTATTGATTGTGTTAAGTTAACAAAGTTAGAAATTCTAGACAGAGTAAGCAGCATAGAATAGTTCCGGCAAAAGAAAATGGAGTGTAAGATCGTTGCGAGTTTTGTCAGATATACATGTTTGATAGTTTCGCCATTACTCTCTGGATAAAATTTAGTAAGTGAAGAAAAGTTATTTAGAATTTCTCAGGTGAGTTTCATTAGATTTTTCTCAAAATAAAACCGTGTGAAAATTCATTTTTACAAGTTTAACCAAGGTTTATGTTGAGTAGGTTCATTTATGCTTTATTATGTTAAAAAATATATTTATGCTTTATTGGTATGTGAATTGTTCAATCGTGCTTTGTTAATAAGCTTAATGTCATCTTTTATGTTACTCATGTTGGTGATTTTAGTGGCATGGTATATATTTTGTGTAATTCTGATTTAGTTAAGATCAAATGCTTAATCAAGTATAGTTTGTAGACGAGTTAGGAGGATGCGGAATGCAAACTCGTTCTAGCTAGCTCAATGGCGCTCAAGGATCAAGGGACAGAGCCCCTTGCTGGGTACCGTTGCCAGGTTAGTGGCCAAGGGTCGAGGGGCAGCGCCCTAAAACCTAAACAGTTTTTTGTATTTTGTTTAAAACAATTGCTGCCTAAAAACGGATTTCACCTCCCAACAGACATAACTTTTGGTCAACGGTTATGTCTTTTCTTTTGTAACTATCACTAAGTGTTTGTAGCTGTCACTAACTGTTTGTAACTAACATTCAGTTAGGTTACATAAACACCAGGATTGATCTCTTCCAAGATAGAACAAACACCCCAACTTTCTATGAATTTTCTTAGATATCTCGTGCCTTAGAGACTACGTATAATTCTTTGTCTTATCCAATTGAGGATTTCGTGATACCTGACACATATAGGGCCGAAATACTTCAATCTGAAAGTGATCTCTACACGATTCAGATAATATATCAGGATTGTTGATTATTACCACCCGACACACACCCATTATTTCAAATAAATATTAAAGTATTTTATGCTTTTAATCATGGATGATTTTGTTAAAGATATGGCGATGAAGTTTGAAAAGTTAGACAAGTTTAAGGGTAGTGATTTCAGGCATTGGCAAAAGAAGATGCATGTCCTTCTCACTACTTTGAAGGTTGTGTATGTTCTAAGTACCCCAATGCCAGAGTTTGTTGAAGAGGAAACACTAGAACATACAAGGAAACGATGCAAGTAGGAGAATGATGATGGCATATGTCGAGGGCACATCTTGAAAGGTATGTCTCATGGTTTATTTGATGTATATCAAAACGTAGAATCGGTAAAGGATTTATGGAATCAACTTGAATCAAAATACATGGCAGAAGATTCTTCTAGTAAGAAGTTTCTTGTAATTGATTTTAACAATTACAGAATGGTTGATTCAAAGTTTGTGATGGAACAATGTCACGAACTCCTTCGAATTATGGGACAATACACTCAACATGGTTTGAACATGGACGAGTCTATCTCGGTGTCTAGTATCATAGACAAACTTCCACTATCATGGAAGGGTTTTAAACACATGTTAAAACACAACAAGGAAGAGTTGTCTCTTGTACAACTTGTCAGGCACTTCCGCATATAGGAAACACTTAGGATAGAAGAAAGTGATAAAGGAAAGGGTAAGGATATTGCTTGAGCATCTTTTGTGAATGTGGTTGAATATGATAAGAACAACAAAAACAACAAAAATTCCATGGCAAACAAAAGAAAATTCAATAATAAAAAAGAACGATTACAACCAAAAAGCCAAAGATGATTTGTTGGAAGTGTGACAAACATGGTCATTTAAAGATGGATTGTTGGGGTAAGAAGAACAATGGTGCAAGCGGTTCTCGATCGGGACAAGGATCTAAGGACCTAAGTCCACAACAAGGTCGGATTATTGATCATGTAAATTTTAATCATGCTATAATAACTACTAAAAATTATGTATCACGTATCATTGAAATATGTTATGTATAGGATGATGAAATCGGTTAGTGGATTGACTCGGGTTCAACTTGTCATGCATGTAAGGATCGTTGTTAGTTTGATACCTTTCATCTGGTAGATGATGTATCCGTTCTTCATATGGGTGACGAGTCAACCAAACCAATACATGGACGTGAAAATGTTGTAATAGAATTTACTAGGGAAACAGTTACATATTTAATGTTGTGTATGTATGGGGGCTTAGGAAGAACCTAATTTCTGACCCGTGTTGAATTAGTGTGGCTACAAACAAGTCTATGAATCTAATAAGTATATCTTATCAAGACATGGTGTATTTATTGGTTTCAGACAGTATAATAATGGCATGTTTATGTTAAATGTTAATAAAGTTCCTAGTAGTATTAATTATGTTTATATGGCTTATTCCCATGTAGATTCTAAATTATGGCATGCTTGTCTAGGACACGTTCATTATAAACGCTTACATGATATGTCTAAAGATAGTCTAATAGCTTCATTTTACATGAACTTAGAAAAATGTAATACTTGCATGTTGACTAAGATCACTAGACAACCTTCTAAAGATATAAAATGGAATTATGTATTGCTAGAATTGATACATATTGACTTACGTGATTTCCATGCAACCTCATCAATAGGAAACAAGAAATATGTTGTTACTTATATAGATGATGCCTTTTGATTTTGTTATGTTTACTTATTGCATGATATGAAGCCTTAGATAAATTTAAAATCTATAAAACTGAAGTAAAGTTACAACAAAACAGTTTAACTAAAACTTTATGCACGGATAGAGGCGATGATTATTGTGATCCTAGTTATTTAAGTCTGTAGGAATCATTCATCAAACTATGGCTCCTTATACACCACAACAAAAAGGTGTGCCCGAATGGAAAAATAGAGATTTAAAGGAAATGGTCAATTCCTTGTTATCCTACTTGGGATTGAGTGAGGGATTTTGAGGGGAGGCGATGTTAACGGCTTGTTATATGCTTAAAGGGTTCCAAACAATAATAACAAGATTATTGCATATGAACTTTGGTATAAGAAACGGCGTAACTTGTTTTATTTGCCAGTTTAGGGCTGTCAGGTGGTCGTAAGACACCCGAAACCTATAATAAATCCTTGGGTAAAAAGGATATTGATTATATCTTCATTGGATATGCTGAGCATTCCGAAACATATAGTATCTATGTTATTAAACCTAATGCTTATGTATTTTTTAATTCAGTTATAGAATCAAGAGATGCAATATTTGATGAGAATCGATTCTCTATAATACCTAGACCAAAGGACATACCATCTAACTGTGGTGGAACGCAGGTTGGAGATTTACAAAGTGAACGCCCATAGGAAACCCCAGAACCTTGGAGAAGTAATAGAGCACGAATAGCTAAATCATATGGCTCTGATTCTCAACTATATTTAGTTTAGGGATCCAGAGATGAAATTGGAACTCTAGATTCTTTGTGTTATAGTATAGAAGAGGATCTAAAAACTTTTGATGAAGATATGAAGTCCAGATATGTTTTTATAAAGAAGCCATTGATGATGCAATAGGATCAATAATGGAAAATAATACATGTGTCTTATCAGATATGCCACCTTGTTGTAAACCGTTACGCTGCAAATGGATCTTCAAAAGTAAGATAAATGTTGATGTAACTATCGAAAAATTTAATGCTTAATTGGTGATCCAAGGCTTTTGAGAAAAGGAAAGGATTGATTATTTCGATACGTATGCACCAGTTACTCGTATCTCCACTATTAAATTGTTGATAGCTTTAACAGCTACTCACAATCTAGTGATCCATTAAATAGATATCAAAACAAAAATTTTAAATGATGATTTGGAGGAGAAAATGTATATGAAGCAACTAGAAGGGTTTGTTATGCCGGTAATGAGCATAAAGTGTGTAAGTTAATTAATTTTTTTTATGGACTCAAGCCAGCACCTAAGCAATGGCATCCTAAGTTCGATAAGGTTGTTTTTAGTCAAATATATTTGTGTTTAGTCAATCAGACAAGTGTGTATACAATAAATTAGATGAATCTGGTGAAGGAGCCATCACTTGTTTATACGTTGATGACATGTTAATTTTTGGTACTGACCTAAATCAAGTTGATAAAACTAAAGAGTTTTTGTCCTCAAATTTCTATATGAAGGATATATGGGAGGCGGATATGATTCTTGATATAAAAATAAAGCGTGAGAACAAGGGTCTTGTGATTACACAATCTCACTACTTTGAGAAAATTCTCAAAAACTTTAGTGGTGAAGATTGTGCTCCGGTTAGTACTCATATGGAAGCAGGTATTAAACTAGTGCCAGGTAAACATGTGAATCAAATTGAATACTCAACGACTATTGGATGTTTCATGTATGTTATGACAAGCACAAGGCCTGATATTCCTTATGTTGTTGGAAAATTGAGTAGATATACTAGCAATCCTAGTGATCATCATTGGGAAGCAATAGTTATAGTATTCACGTACTTGAAAAAGAAAGTGGATTATGGTTTGTCTTATGTTGGATTTTCCTCGGTTATTGAAGGATATTCTAATGCAAGTTGGATAACCAATAGTGAATATCATAGTTCCACTATTGATTGGGAATTCTTGCTAGGTGAAGGTGCCATTTTATGGGCTTCTAAGAAGCAAACTTGCATCTGATTCGATGATGAAAATTGAATTTGTCGCTTTAGTTGCTGCTAGAAAGGAGGCGGAATGGTTAAGGAACCTTATTTATGAGATTCCTTTGTGGCCAAAACCCATATCTCCTATTTATATGCATTGCGATAGTGCTGCCACATTGGCTAAGGCATATAGCCAAATTTACTATGGTAACTCAAGACACTTAGATGTTAGACATAACATGGTTTGTGAGTTAATTACGAATGGAGTTATTTCTATGGATTTTGTTCGTTCCTAATAAAACTTGAAGGATCACTTAACAGTAGGATTAGCTAGAGAATTAGTGAACAAGTCGGCTATCGGGGTGGGATTTAAATTCCACTAAAATCTAACTGCGAGACAGCTAATTCCATTCTAATACAACATTAGAAGTTGAATTCAATGCGGAAAGCTTACAATTATAGATTAGAACACATCACGACATCCTAAGGTATGTGTTCAGCCTTCAAGTGGGTTAGGTTGAAGTTTATCTTCTTAATAGTTCTTTTGAAAATTCCATTGTAAGTGTAAGACTAAAGAACTAAATGTGTGAGCATGGGGTGTCGCCACTTTAAGAAGCTAAGACTTGGATTTTATTTGCTCATGAAGGATATGGACACATAGTTTGTGATAGTGTCCAGTATATGTACATCATGAACTTAAAGAAACTTGTATCTTCAAGTATCCAAACAGTTGATGGGTTCAATCCATGGGACACACTGATTCTCGAATATTTGGAATGCGTAATATACTAAGTGAAAATTTATTCGTTGCGACATTTTCATTTATGCATGGGTTTAGTTTGTCTTATTTAATTTAGTATGCTAAGGATTACACTAAAATAAGGGACGAATGTTGGTTATTTCATTGTCATCACATATACTTTGTGTAATTGTGATTTAATTGAGATCAAAGGCTTAATCATATACAGTCTGTAGACGAGTTAGGATGGGGCGGAGTGCACACTCGTTCTATCTAGCTCGATGCCGCCACGAACAAATACGGGGGTCAAAAGGGTCGCGCCCCCCTAGCAGGGTCAAGGGGTAGAGCCCTTTGCTGGGGCCCCTCACGGGGTTTGGGGGCAGCGCCCTAAAACGTAAATGACTTTTAGGATTCTATTTGATACAGTTGTTACCTAAACACGGATTTCCCCTCCCAACCGACGTAACTTTGGGTGAACAGTTGTGTCTTTTGTTTTGTAACTGGCATTTAGTTGGGTTACATAAACCCATGATTTATCTCTTCCAAGATTGAACAAACACCATGACCTTCTGTGTATTTTCTTAGATCTCATGTGCCTTCGAGACTAAGTGCAATTCTATATCTTATCCAATTGAGTATTTCATAATACCCAAGGCATATAGGGTCGAAATACTTTAATATAGAAGTGATCTATATACGATTCAGAGAATATATTAGGATTATGATCATTACCACCCCCACACACCCATTATTTCTAACAAGTCACTGGCTCATATTAAAATTTAGGCAAAACACTTACATACAATGAAAGATTATGACAATGAAGGAGTTCAAGTAGACTCACAAGATGCGTCAGTCGATGACATAGACTCTGGTGAAGAACATCGAAATGTAGTGTATGTTTTGATTTATTGTCTGCTATAATAAAAGATTTTTGGATAATCTTTTGTCTAAGAGTTATATATAATTTTTTTGTAAATTGGATTACAAAATTATTTACTTCATTAAATAGACGTCTAAATGGCCAATTGGAAAACTAACCAAAGGTATATGGATTTTGAAATACGTACTAAAAAGTAAGGGGTTGTCATATGCTTATTATAACACATAAATAGTTCTATATAATAACCCCAAGCATCCCCTTAAGCCTTAACAGAAAATTTGGCAACAAGGATACAGTTTGATCAATTGTGAAGAGGTTTTGTAGTTTATAATAGCGACTGCAAATCCCTATGTCATTTCTCGTCTCTTACCAACGACATAATGAAGTTAGAAAAAGCTGACATGTTGAAGAGTTTAGAAAAATCTCGTGCATACACGAGGTTTGTAACTAGTATTTTGATATAGATAATAGGGAACTCACCAACCCCACCGGATCTTGCATTTACCTCAACTGATTGTGACTATCATAAAAGAAAGATACTTAAATGATGAAGTTTAAAACATCATAATTTTCCCTAAACCTAACAACGACTTTCTTTCACATACTCGTCATTCATATAGTCGAATATTTGGGATTCAATCTATAATCAAATTTTGTCTATCCCTCATGTTCCAACTACAAATGGGATCTAGACCTAGTTCTACCCATGCAGTACTGGTGGACAACTGACGAAACCAAAAAAGGCGATTATCCTATAGATCGCCTAATATATCGTGTAAAGCACCCATATATAAAAAAGTGATTTCGTGCAATTAGAATATTACTTGGAACTTTTACTAGCAAGAACAAGTAAGTAATTCTATACTTACTTTTTATTTGTGATTATTCTTAAAGTTACATTCTTCATATAGAGATTTTGGTATTAAGCTTTTAGTCATATTGTTACTTGTTTATTTTTTGATGTACATGTTTTATAGATCATGTGAATGACCACTAAAATATTACAAAAGTATTAGACATCACATGTAACTTGACTAGGATTTTGTAGTTTTTTATTTGTCGCAAAAATAAAAAGATTAATTTTTTTATTGGTCGATTTACATGTCTGGATTTTAAGGGTCTTTTTAATTTTTTTTGTTGATAACCATGTTTAATCATGTTTGTAATTGCAATTTGAATTTATGGTTTATGGATCACATAGATCGATCCAAATATCGTTTTCTAAACCCTATTAGATTCTACCACGAGGACCCAAAGGTGTCCTACATAAAAAACAAAATCCTAATTTGTTATCATGTGTAAATCATAAAATTGGTATAATTAGATTGGGCTCTTATATGAAAACCTTTTTGTTTTCATATTGGCTTTAGGGTGTTAGGTATTTTTTCTAAAGTGCGAAATTTCTTAAAAATATTATTTAACTATCTTTTGAAACTATTTTTTTACCAAATTAAATGATTTGGTAAATAAAAAGGCTCAAATAACAAGAGCTCGGTTATTGTTCCCAGTAACCATATACTGATTCTATTAACTCACTTAGATAGGTGATGGTGCACATCATCTTACAGCCATAGCCATAAAGGAATCGCCATTTAACGCTTCATAGTGTCCATTGGCGTAATGCATTGGCCTATCGTAAGGGAATCACCGATACACAAAGAAGCTCGTCTCAAACGGGCATAAGATTATGAGGAGCTCATAAGCCTGGGAACGAAGGTTCCGTGTTATAGACGAGATGAAGCCTAAGCTTCTGAGGAGATCATAGCCTCCGACACAAGACATATGCTCCGCACTAAAGAAAATACATAATTTTTGTGGACCAGTGAAGGAAATCCATTTTCGTTGATTCCCGCATGTGAACAACTGTCGCATATGTGCACGCTCTCATAGCCTCTCCAAATGCACTCTGATTGACTAGTCACATCGTGCCTCTCTCATGAAACACAAATTGGACAACTAGGAAACTCTAGGACATTCCAAAGGCATTCCAACAAAATATTCGGCTCCTTTGGCACAAAAGAGGTATGTATATGTCCCTCATTACTTTCTATATCTAACAATTAACCACACTTCTTAATGACTCATTCTTATACCAGACCCGACTCGTAGGGTGCACCCCTACGCTCTGTGCTAACTAAAATAATTATTTCTTGTCTTATTTCAGATCTAACCAACCTCGCTTTGAGTATCCAAGTTTGTTCGTCCAGTAACGTAAAGGTGATATTTTATTGTAAGGTAAATAGAGTTAATCAATGCACACTAAACATAACAATAACAATGCAAGTGTAAATGCGAAAGGAGTTACGCAATTAAATAAGAGTAACAAGGAAATAAAAATAGGACGTTATGTTTATAAGAGGTTTAAACGGTAATACCTCAAGCCTAATATTTATCGTGGATAAATACTAGAGGGGTAATAAATGACAAAATAACAAACAAGCAAGCAAAGGGTTTTTTGGGTCGGCTAAGGGACGAGACCTCAAGATGGGGTTTGACTTCTTTTGAAACAACAATACTTGTTGGATAATTATTAGGGTTACGATAATTCTATCTTGCATATTTTAGATACAAAGGGAATTCTAGGGATAATCCTACAGAGCCATTTTCCTCTCATCTGGATAACCTACAATCGACCTAAATAGGTTTTTTAAATTCAGTCGTTGACATTCGACTCTGAAGTTGAAACCCTAATCGTATTTATTCGATTGCGAGCATTACCTTGATTTCGTACTTGCCTAGGTTCAAATCTATACTTATATATGTGCTCTAGCGGTGGATACCTGACGCAACCCGAGATTCGGTTTTCCTCCCAAGAACATTAAACAGTCGAATTAAAGTAGAAGAAGACTCGCAATCGTTCATACAAAACTTACATGCTCAAAGTATAACCAATAAGTAATCTATATAAAACCTTCATACATGTTTAGGATTAGGTTGTATCAATTTTTAGGTATGATCTTAATAACTAACATGAACATCTTTGTGTTTATTTTCTGTTGTGTATGTTTTAATTATAATGCGATATACCCTAGAACCTTACAGTGGTATCAGAGCCATCCTAATCATATAATGGTAATGGTTCTTAGTAATTGCTTTTATTGTCAATAAAATTAAAAATTAAAAATTAAAAATTTTTATGCATGATGTGTGGTCGATTTCTATTGATCTTATAATAAAACTACACTTTCTTGATTAGAATATGTTGTTGGGACGAACAAACTTGGATACTTTAAAGCGGGGTTGGTTGGATATGAACTAATCCAAGGAATAATCACTTGGGTTAGCTCGAAGCGTAGAGGTGGACCATACAAGTCGGCTCCAACATGAGAATCAATCATCATGAAGTATGTTTGATTCTTAGAAAGATAAAGTAGTGAGGAAGATAAAACATATCTATTTTGTGCCAAATGAGCCGACTATTTATAAACAAACTCTAGGAATATCTTAAATTTTAGTACATGTCCAATTTGTGTTTGACGAGAGAGACAATATTTGAATGTCCAATTAGAGTACATCGGAAGAGGCTCCAACATCGTACGCATGTGTGACTATTTTACATATGCATGAATAAAGGATCACGATTTGTCCTTTGTTGGGTCCACAAAATATTATGTTTTGTCTATAGCGTAGGGCCTTTGTACATCGTCAGAGGCCTATGAGCTCATTGAAAGCTTAGATTTCGTCTCGCCTACGGCATGGACCCTCTCTTTGCTAACAGAGGCTTATGAGCTCCTTAGAAGCTTAGCCTCCATTTGAGATGCGTTCCTTTATGTATTAAGAATTCTCTCCACGGTATCCGAGAGGGCTTTATGCTAATGAAAACTTTTGAAGCCTTAAATGTATACAACATCATAGGCTAGGCTCTGACCGTAAGATAGGGTATATCATCATGTACATATTAGGGTTTCTATGAGTTTGGCAACTGTTGATAACTAGAGTTTCATTATGAATCCTGATTTCTTGCATAACAAGTGACCTAGTACAAATACACAAAGGGTTTACGGATTCTTGAAAGCATCGACACATTATGCTTATGGTTTTTCTTAATCGAGCTACACATTGATTTTCTAATCCTTGAGGGTGCCGATTTACTACAGAATTCCCTGATTCAAGAATTTATTAAGGGTTTGTAAATCATGGGATATATGATATATATTATGATTTTATAAACCCTTATACGATCAATTATATATGAATATTTAATATCCGGGAAAAAGACACGAAACATAGTTTTTGTTATCATGAGATTTGCAAAACCTAGATTATTGTAATCAATTAGGGTTTAATAGTGTAAGTCACATAAAATTGAAACTAGGGTTTTTGTGAACCCTAAAATTATCGTCTCATTTATGAGGATACAAGAGTATCCATGATCAAATATGAAAAAAGGATAGGGTGTTCGTTATTACCACGAAAAAGGACAGATCAGGTTAATATAACCCACACACATTTTGGCCCTGGGTATTTATCTACACCAAAGGTGGACTACGGGCCAAGCACAACAAGTTTTAAACAAAATCATTTTTTAACCCTCCGTCATTTAAGTTTTAGTATAACATCTATATTGGTTTTTTTAAAACAAGATCTTGTTTTTTTAGAAAAATCATACTTACTTTAATTTTATAAGTTAGTAGTTTTTTTCTTAAAAAATATTTGATTAGATTAAATATAATAACCTAGTGATTACACTGCTCATTATATTAAGAATAACTTAAAGAGTAGTTAACCTTATTTTTATCCAAGTTTTTAGATAAAATATTCAGGGATAGTTTATTTTAAAAATTAATCTCGTTAGTTTATTGATACTTGTAAGGAATTAAAACAAGAGTACTCATTAGAAGAGGAATTTTTCTCGACACTGAAAGTGTCAAAATATTTTATTTGGAGATTTTAGTCAATATCTTACATATATGACAAAAAGATGATGGAATTGATTCAAAAAAGGAGGTGAGTACTAAAAGAACACCCCAATTTCAATGTCCTATGTTAAAATCCTCGAGTTACTTATTATGGAAAATTCGAATGTAAATCATTCTCGAAGCGAATGGTTAATGGGCAATGGTTGATCCAACAAAGACTACCCAAATCGAAAATAAAAGGATAAGACTGCAATCGCATATCTTTACAAATCCTTACCCGAATAACAATTGCTTCAAATAACAAAGCATAAAATCTCGAAAGAAATCTTGAATGCTTTGAAAACCAGACATGTGGGCGACCAAAGAGTCCAACAAGCGAGATTACAAACACTCAAATCCGACTTTAAGATGTTACAAATGAAGGAAGACGAGATAATCATCACCTTTACAGGAAAATTAACAACACTGGCAAACATAGCTACTAATTTAGGGCACACATTTGAGGATCCAACCTTAGTACAAAAACTCTTAAATGTTGTACTTGGAAAATTCCTTCAAATTGTTGCATCTATCAAACAATACTCGGATTTAGACAAAATTTAGAAGAAGCAATTGGAAGACTCAAGACGTATGAAGAAAGAATTAAACGTAAAGAAGAAAAACAAGAAAACAGTCAAGATAGACTAACGTTTACTCAACATGAAGATCAAGACCAACAATTTAGAAAACGTGGTCGCGGTAGATTTAACCAGTCTCGAGAACAAGACAAGAACAGTTATAAAAGGGGAAGAGCGAACGCCTTTTAAGAAGATACAAGAGACAAACATCAAGTCACATGTTACCGATGTCACAAACTTGACCACTATGGCTATGAATGTCCAAACAAACGCAAAAGTAAAGTTAGAAAACAATCCAATCTTATTGAAGAATACTTAGAGCCAACATTGCTTATGGCTACTATAACTTAAAAGAAATAATACAACGAGAGAATCGCAGAGAGTGCAGAAATTGCAGAGAGTGTAGAAATTACAGAGAGTACAGAAACGGCAAAGAGTGCAGAGAGTGCAGAAACCGCAGAGAGAAACCCTAGGGAGTGAAGAATATTACAAAATTCGATCAATGTTAGAATGAGTGTTAAATGAAGCAAGAACAAAGACTAAATGGAGTTATGTGAGACGTCTACAAAAGACTTAAAGATCTACTTTACAACATTTGTGATTAGAGGGGAGAATGTTGGGCCGTACAAGACCAAGGGGCTAATCCCAAATATGTTGGACATAAGGAGGCATTTATTTGACAGTTACTGGCAGTTATTTCCCAACAGTCACAACGGTTATAGAACCATTGCAACGATTCAAACATACCTATACGATTAGTATATATAGAACATACTTATGTATTCAAATGTTAGATGACAAATTATTGTATAAACTTAAGTTTAATACAAAGTTATGATTTATGGTATATTGTGATTTGTTATTTCGATCCAAGAACACGTTTTGTCCAATATGTTTTATGTGAGATATGGGATTCACCCGCATCTTTTTTAACGGAATAAATTTTACCGAGTAAAACCATCAAAAAAAAGTTCACACCTTAGGAGTTTCCTTTTACTATATACTAGTAGTAAAGTCCTACTTTTTACTATATAATAAGGTCCTATATAAACACGACTACCTGGATGTTATCATTCATAGACTTCATAGTGACTGGTTATATACACTTTCAAGTACTTAAGTAATAGCTAACTTTTCCGGGAGCCTTTTTTACTCTCGCCTGGTGTTTGTGTTTGGTGAGATTAATGTGTGTGATAGCCAGGGTTTGGTTTTCGGTGTAAGCTTCTTTTATATCTTGTTTACGGCTAGAATTTGTAGTTTGTATATGTTGTTAGAAAAAATATAACGGAGTTTGGCTGAATATAAATACTTGTGTTAATTTTAGTTTAGTTGTTTCTTCTTAAATTTACAGTTCTCCCTAGCTGATCACGCCCACCTCACCTCCACTGAAGCAGGCTATTCTGACGTAGTGATTTACAGAACCCCTTTGGATCCTTTAGAACTCAATCAATTAATGATATAGTCTCCGCTCTTAATGGTCCAAATAAAAAGACTGGTTCTGTGGTTCTCGATGTCATCAAACTGTACTCATCCACCTGGATTTCTAATAGATCTAGGAAATGTTCCCTTAATTTGATAGATCGCTTCTGCAACCCTCATAACATTTTATCCTATACTTTGTAGTTAACTTTTCTTAGCACATTGTTGGTGTGTAATGTAAAATGACGTTTAAGAAAAGTAAATAAATATATGTACCTGAAGATGAAGAGTGTTTAAAACCATCCCTTCTCCGGAACATTTCATAGTTGTCGCATTCAGCAAAACAAATCCATATTCGTCATTTTCTAACTTTTCCACAACCTTAGACAAAAAGCCATTCTCCGTATTTGTGTTCATACGATCAGTTAAGGTAGTCAGCTGGATGACAACCTCTTTGTCACCCAAAACATTCACTGAAGAAACTAACCATGAATTTCTTTTTGTTATAGCACCTTCACAACTTTTATTTTTTAAGGCAAGACCCTCTTGCCTGCTATTTATGATTGGTGATGAACATGGCAGAATACTTTCCTTTTTTAGCTTTAATGCCTCAACTTCCTTCTGTAGTTCCGGCAGATATTTCACGGCACGCGATACTATTCCAGGAATGCTTACTTTTTTCTTCTGCAAAAGGGAATTAAGTATGCGTGCGCTTAGCTACAGTATAACACAAACTACTTGCCAAATTAGGACAAAAGGTAACTTCAATACAGTATCACATATTGAAGCTTTTTCTAACTCTCATTATAAAATCATACTATAAGACATAAGATTATATGTACCTTTTGATCACCTGCTACGGCCGGTAGCATCGAACCAAGACATTGATACAAGTTATTAACACGCTTTCGACGATCTCTTTCACCTGCGTTATGATCGTACTTTTTCACCACTAAGTTCTCATCTCCACCGCTATTCACGGATATGCCCGAAGACATGGAGTTTTCAGGTGCAAAATCGTGCATAATTTGATCATATATACATGAATGTCGAGAAGGAAATATAATATGGATTTATGTTGCTACAATTTATTTGATAATTTTGGATAATGAGTTCCTCCAAAATCAATGATTGTTACTGTAGGAAAGAATGGCAGCATCTTTTTAATTATTATTCATTTATTTGTTTTTGTAGGAATGATTGTTACTGGAGCTTTGGCTAGAAAACGAGGATTAGAATAAAAATGCATGTATTAGTTAAACTTTAAACAATTTTAGTATTCAAGCCTTTCTAAAAAATACTATAAAAAATCCTTAGGGTTACGACATCAAAGGTTAGGATGTTGACATAATGACATTGTTTGGGAGAATCTTTATTATCATTCATAGATAATAGTATATATTATATTGGTTAAACAGATGATCTGTTAATACAGTCATTAGTTACTAGTATTAAGAAAAAAAAACGGGGCAATTTCGATGGAAGGTGGTGGAAGTAGTGACTTTCTTTTTTCTTTTCTCAAACTAGTTTTTAAAGAGTTCTCTCTACTTTTGGGTAAAGCATTTTCAAACACTAACTAAACTTGAAGTTCCACAAATATGTCGCAGGAGAAAAACTTGGCCAAAATCTATATATGTTACACCATGTTTGTTCAATTGTTCATTTATGCGAATTACTTTTAATTAATGTTTCAAAATATATTTACAACCCTTTATCCTTTATTGCAATACTCTAATTAATATATTCACACCTGAATAAAAAGACATTTTGGGCATTAAAAATATAGTTGCAAGTGGATTTCAAAAAATCAAAGTAGTTTAGCATGCATCCATACAGATACCTTTAAACATCAAAAGTGGAACATATGGACATTTGGATGTCAAGACTATTCCATAATGATCTGTGATTTATGCTTATGATTATTCACTCAAGTTTGAGTGATCTCACAATTATTTGAGTGCATTTAAATTTACTTATTCCGCACCTTTTGATACTATTCTATATTTTAAATTTAAAGTTTGAACAAGCACAAAAGCATGTTTAAATAAGAAGATACAGTTATGTCCTGCATATTCCAAAAAGTAACTACACTATTAGTAACAGTATCGCACTGGAGTGTCATGGTGAAATGAAGCAGCAGTAGCCACAACCGAAATGGTGTTACTAACTCAGAAACACGTACATATATAGTTGATTCACTCGTATTTTTAACATGTAAAGATAATCTCTTATATGTCAAATCTCAAATTATAAATAACTTATTTATATTTAGTTTACATTTATAATATACGGGTCAAAATTCAAAAAGTTTATCCAAATTTGGCGTGGAAGCTTTTATCTTCGGTTCTTTTCGTGGAAGTTGTAACGGACTAATAGGAAGTGTTTAGTAGATTAATTGGTAACGTATGGAGGTTTAATTGGCTACTTATTAGTGTAGTTTTAATGTAACATCAAGGTATTTCATGGGTTGTGGGCGGCTAGTGCTATAGGAGGTTTTTTAGATCATATACATACATGTACTTGTACCAAGCTATATGTACTACATGTAGTACAATGATCACCATTTGGTAACATGTACTTCTAGTTGGTAACATAGGCAATGTAAACTGTACGTATATCATTACAAAAAGAATGTCACTTTTTCACACGGGTGGTTATTGGTACCCCTTCTAAATGAATTTCAATATCCCTTCTAACTTTTTAATTTTTTTTTTTTTTTTTTGTTTTTTTTTTTTTTTTATTTTGTTTTTGTTATAAAACTGTGAAACGAAAAATACGGAATGAAAAATATAATGTTTAACATGTTCAAAACAGTAAACTGTCAAAAAATATTGAATAAAAACTGACAGAAAACTGTGTTGCACTGTAATAGGGGGGGGGACAAAAGAGAAGGTATTATAAGTACTTTTTGTACTTTTTGGTCAAAAGGGTTATTAGTAACATAACCCTTTTACACACTATAGATATATGTGTAAAATATTTTAAATTCTTGACATTTATAATTGTATAAAGTAGTTACAAAAATAATGTAAACAAATTTTAAAAAATCACACATAAGCGTTGCAAACAAAAGTTAAATTCTTTAGTTTGCAACTTTGCATATAAAAGTGCACATGAGAAATGTGAAAGATTTTAAGATAGTGTTTGATAAGAACTTATTAAGTCTTAATTTTAAAATAGATATATTAATTAAGAACAGTTTGTTTGTTTAGTTCTTAAAATTAATAAGTGTTTTTCTAGAAAAGAAAAAAGATATTTATGTTAAGTCATGACTCATTATCATTATTTTACATATTTACCCTCTAATTTGTTCATTTATTTAATTTAAATAGGCATAACAATAATTTTATTTAATTCAGACACTGTATTCAACACACAAAACAAACAACTATATACTCGTCTACAAACAAACAACACATATTTTAACAGATATTTTAATTAGAAGGGAATCAATAAAAAAAACTAAACAAACAAGCCCTTAGTGTTACAAATGCGTGTCTACACTTTTAAGCGTTTATGGACTTTTTCACACTAAAAAATATGAATTTTTATTTGCAACACTTATAACTTATAAGTATGACGTTTTAAAATTTATTTATGCTTATTTATATACTTATTCTTCTACATATTTAAATGTGTTAATAAACTCAAAATTTTATCGACATTATTTAAAAATGCCTACAAAAGAACTATATAGACTTTTTTTTAGTGTAAGAGATATATGATGTTGGTTATAAGGTGTAAGGTACCAGCAAAAAAAACTTTCTCCGAAAAAATCGTTCCTAAACATCAAAGGGGGTCATTCCTAAGATTCCTAATATCGTCTCTAGGAATTCTCCTGATCTTTCTGTCACTAAACATCTAAGGGACACCGTTTTACGGCGTATAGAGACGACATTGAACCCACTTTTCGTTTCAAAAAATGTATGACTTAATTTTATAAAATCTACTTAGCGACAATGGTGTTGTCCCATATAAATATATCTTATTTTCTAAAGTTATAGATAAATTAATTATGGAAATTAAATGATTAAATTAGAGACGACACGTCGTCTCTACTCCTTTTTTTAATTTTAAATTTATTTGTAATTTAAATTATTTTTAAAATCATTTACTCGTTTAGTATTAATAATTTTAAAGACGGGGTCGTCACGAATGTTTTTATTTTAAATTTATTTCTATTTTAAATGATTTTAAAATCATTTGCCTTATTATTACTAAATTTAGGGATGGCGATTTCGACCCTAAGATCATAATAGTAATAATCTTCTACAAACTTTAGGGACGACTATTTCGTCTCTTATTCTGACAACAAATTAAAAAACACGACAGCAATTGTTGCATTTAACATATTTTTTAGAATTTTTTCGTGAAAAATCTACAAAACAAAACCTGTATTTGGTAATATGATATAAATTTACTCAACAACATACGTTCACGTATTCATTCTAAAACAAAATACAGATGTGGTAATTTTTGCAAATTCCATACCAATAAGCTAATAGTCTTGTAATAAACCAAATGCTATACAAATAAGGGTTTTTCTATCTTGTGCCCTAGGGCACATGATAAGAAGTTACAAATTACATAAAAAGTACACAGGGTCCCACAGAAAAGTACACAGAAATCCGTAAAATGTGGATCCCTGTGTATTTTTTTGTGGGACCCTATGTACTTTTTACCTTCTTATCATGTGCCCCTAGGGCACAAGATAGAAAAATCCTACAAATAACTAATAGTCTTGTAACAAGGAAAATGCCATACAACCAACATAAATAACATACTACTCGTCCAACTCGTCATTCGATGATGATAAAGGTTCATCATTATCTTGCTTTTCACTAACTAATGTACCATCATTTAGGGTACGTCTAGTTTCAATGATTGAAGTAAAGTAAAAGGTCGGGAGACGGGGAAGTAGGTGGGTTGGGATTATATAAAGGACCAGGAAATGGAGTAGAAGAAGGGACGAGAATGATAGAACTAGAACTAGTGGGGAATACATCAGGTTGGGTAAAGATAAAGGGGAAACTATGTGGTTGTCTTTGCATTTGTTGATTGTAGTGGTTCAAAATCTATTCAATAAAGGCTAAAAGAGCTACAACCCACTACGAAGCCTCAAAAGATTTCTTCTTAGCCTCATGTGCTTCTTTTTTCAATATTTCCTTGTCATCGTTTGATCTCCTCATCATCTCTATAACATAAGCCCGGGTAAAATAGTCTTGACCAAACTGTTCGGGGATCATGCGAGAACTAGAGCCGATCCAGGGCAACCTTTGGCCTACCCTTGGTATATGTTCACGATTTTTAGTTTGAATAACATGGTTGATGTACTGATCCGTCATAATTTGGATGTTGTGGGTTCTCGCTTGATCCTTGAGAGCCTTCATGTGATTTTGTATAAGTTCAAAAAAGTAAGAAAGTTAATAAGCATATAACATAGATTAGGAGACCCAATACAAGCTTGCAAAATTCATAAAGCTAAAGTAGGGACAACTGAAGTCATAAAAGAAAATAGTAAAAGTTATGTTTTACCTCAAACTCTACTATGAATCCTAATGTTTGAATAACTAAATAAGAAATTTGACTATTATTTTGGCTTTGGAAAGAATTGTATTTCATATAATGATTACACAATAACCATATCTTAATTTGTCGTGATATAGAAAAATGATGAGGAAGTCTATTTGGAAATAAATTACTTACATAAATAGTCTCAGATTCAGCTTCTGTGAAGATGCATGTTTTTTAATGAAATCTCCTCCAGTTCTCAATAAGGTCCTCATAATAACCTTTTCCTAATGATTATTCTATTAGCTTATTAACACAACCATACTCTCACTACGTCAATATACATTCATCATTCGACCAAATTAATGCTAATGTTAATTTATGTCAATGTTGCTTGTACTCAAGTAGTGAAATCCAAACCACACGAAATCATCTAAGCTACATTGAGAGTCCTCTTCTTACATTTCCTATTAGTCAACCTCCTCCTTACTCATATAACCCGGGTTGATCTCAGAATTCATCTCTAAACTCCCTACCACCGTCTACTTTCACTAATCCATATCCATCTCGTGCAAACTAAACTACTAGTTTGTTGAAATAAAACCGAAAGCAAGGCCTTGTCATGTCTTATTAAGATTTTTCTTTCTTTATTTATCTTTTCTAGGTTGTATTTTTCTTTCAAACAAATAGTATGACATTTATTGTCAAAAAAATTCGATTTAGTGGACCTATTTCTTGCTTGAATTAAAGGTTTATTAAACATAACAATTATATAAAACCATAAACAAGATCAAAGAACATATAGCGAAAGCGATTTAACAATATCATAATTAACACAATTATAATTAATCGAATTAGGGTTACGTACCTTTTGCAAAGCAATTCCAACGAACAAGAACAAATTCACCGAATTAGGGTTTATACCGTACCACCAAGATATAGTCTAAAGTAAGACTATATTACGTTCTTGTACACACATATTACAACGAGTTAACCGTAATGCTAGTACGTGTAAACCAAGCTTCAACGTCTAGTGTAAAAATCAACCCAACAACCCTAGAGAGGGGCTAGCACTTGATTATTTTCTAAACCGAAAAACCAAACGAAACCCTAGGGTGCGTTTGGTGTTGCGATCGTAAGAGAGAGGGAATAGAGGGATGGAGTGTTGAATAATGAGGGTAAGGGTGTGTTTATATAGGCCTAAACTTCTTGTAGCCCAAGTAAAACAAATATAAGGAAAGTTTTTTCCTTCCCCTTGTCCCTCTCCAACCGATGGTCGAACACCCCCTTGTGGGGTTTTCCGAACTATTATTTTCTCTTATATTTTATTCCTCAACGATCGTTTAAACTTAACTCTTAATTTTATTTAACGATCATTAAAGTTATAGCTCGATTTAATTTATAAATAAATAAATATTTATTAAATAAATTAACTCTATACGTATTATGTGCAATCCCGTTATCTCGAGTTCGATCCTAACACACGACTATTAAATATAAGTCCATAAACTTTCAGCTCCCACTTGGACATATTTCAAATAGTGTGATCACATCGATTAGCGTCTAGTTACATGCCGATGCCTCTAGTACAACTCGAGTAAGGTCTCCTGGAAAAACCTTTTAATAATTCATCATTATTATTATCCTTTTATTTCTAGTACAACATTAATAAGGATATGGATCTTAGTTATTCCTTTCATTAACCATTCTATTTCTCGTTCACAGATTCAGCAAGATTACTAAAGCACATTTAGGTGCAGCCACACAAACATCTTACTAATCCCACGAGGGGCCCAATTGTATTAAACTCCAAAATAAATTGGAGGAAATAAATTCCATATTGACTACGAGCAAAACCAATGAATTTTGCAACACTTCTGGAAATAAACCTTATAGCTACCAGTTACGTTTAGCGTTAGATTATTCAACAAATATGCACTAGATTCACGACATTTTTCTATTATAT
Source organism: Glebionis coronaria (assembly GCA_025667525.1). NCBI lineage: Eukaryota > Viridiplantae > Streptophyta > Magnoliopsida > Asterales > Asteraceae > Glebionis > Glebionis coronaria. Next base: position 176,605,654 of record CM046881.1, on the reverse strand, counting down.
CATGTCTAAGGATAACTATTTATGATATACTTAATGACAAAGATCCATAAAGTATAATCATATAGTTGGGATAAGTCCAATATAGGATTCATCGAATATCATCCAAAATCGATCAATATACTTTCAAGTATACTCTATCGCTATTTTGATTTGTCTTAATTTAATAATACCCCCATATTATTAATCGACGACAAACATTTAGAATACCATCATATTCATGGATTTAAACATGTAAATATAGGATACAATATTAAATAACAAGAATACACGTAACCCAAACTTTATTTCATTAAATAATAATGTCTTAACATCCTTTATCCAAAAGACTAATCACATATTTATTGCATGAAATTGCTAGCTAATTGAAGCCTGTGCTTTTGGCATGTTCAATAACATTTCCTCTAGGCAACGCCTTAGTTAAAGGATCTGCTACGTTATCATTTGTGCGAACTTTTAATAATTTGATTTCACAAACTTCAACTTGTTCTCGTACGTAGTGATATCTACGTTTAAAGTGTCTGGCGCCTTTCATGACTCTATAATCATTGGCGAATATGATTGCAGCAGAATTGTCACAATACATATCAATAGGGACTTTAAATTAAGGCATCACTCCAAGATCTCCAAGAAACTTCCTAATCCAAACAGCTTCCATTGCAGCTTCTGAAGCAGCATGTACTCAGATTGAGTAGCATGCATTGCAATCGTTGTCTGTTTCTTGCTCTTCCAGTCAACTGCTCCCCTATTGATAACAAAAATGTAACCCGTCTGAGACTTCATATCATCTTTATCACATTGCCAAGACGCGTCACAGAAACCTGTTACATTTAGTTATGTGTCTGGTTTCCCTCCAAATACCAAAAACATATCTTTCGTATTCATCAAATACTTTAGAATATGTTTAACAGCAGTTCAGTGGAGCTTCCCTGGATTCTGTTGGTAATGACTGACCAAGTTCTAAGCAAACGCCAGATCAGGCCTTCTGCATCTTACAACATACATAATAGATCCTACAGCTGAAGCATAAGGCACCTTTCGCATGTATGCCTCCTCTTCAGGATTTGATGCATCCATTTCATGACTCAGATTATGCTTAACTTCCATAGGTTGAAAACCTTTCTTGGAATTATGCATATTATACTTCTTCAATATTTTGTCAATATAAGCATCTTGACTAAGACCAATTAACTGTCTACTCCTATCTTGATAGATTTTAATTCCCAGAATGTATGCGGCTTCTCCTAAATCCTTCATAGAAAAACATTTACCAAGATAATCCTTAACTTCTTTAAGTCTTGGAATGTTACTTCCCATGATTAATATGTCATCAACATATAAAATTAGAAATACTACATCACTCCCACTAGCTTTGCGATATACACATGGCTCATCACGATTTTGAATAAATCCAAACTTTTTGAATTCTTCATCAAATCGTTTGTTCCATTGACGTGATGCTTGCTTCAAACCATAAATAGATCTTTGAAGTTTGCACACGCGTTTTGGATACTTAGGATCAACATACCCTTCCGGTTGTTGCATATAGATGTATTCATCTAAGAGACCGTTCAAGAAGGCAGTTTTAACATCCATTTGCCATATCTCATAGTCTTAGTATGCTGCTATAGCTATAGCTATAAGAATCCTAATAGCTCTTAAATCTGTTATAGGAGAAATTTTCTCCTCGTAGTCTACGCCAAAAGTTTGAGTAAAACCTTTAGCTACTAAACGAGCTTTATAGAACTGTACTTTGCCATCCATGTCAGTTTTCTTCTTGTATATCCACTTATGTTTCACTACTTCAGAATTTAGTGGTGGATCTAAAAAATTCCAAACATCATTTACTTTCATGGATTTCATTTCCTCATTCATAGCAACCATCCACTTATCCTTCTTAGGATCAAGCATGACGGATTTATAATTAGCAGGTTATCCAATCCCCTACTTCATCATCATTGTCCTCTATGTTAAGAGATAGATTTATAGTCGCGTTTTAATCCTTTCAGATCTACACAGAGGAATTATTTCTAGTGGAACTCCCAGACTTTCTAGTTCTACAGGAATTATTTCGCTAGTGTTTTCATCAGAAGGTAATGTATCTATATGACTCCCTTCAAGATCATAATTTCTCCCACTGAATTCTTGATTTACAAGATCATTTTCAATGAAGTCTCCATACCTAGAAATAATCACTTTGTTCTCAGGTGGATAATAAAAGTAGTAACCCATAGTTTCCTTAGGGTATCCTACAAAGATACATTTCACATATCGTTGTTGGAGTTTATCGCCCGAGTCACGTTTCACATACGCCTTACAACCCCAGACCTTTAAATAAGACAAGTATGGCTTCTTGCCATGCCATAGTTCATATGGTGTCTTATCAACCTTCTTCCTGGGAACCATATTTAAAATGCGAACCGCAGATTCTAAGGCATTATCCCAAAAGGATAATGATAAAGTTGTAAGATTAAACATATATCATACCATATCTAATAATGTACGGTTTCTTCTTTCGGATACACCATTTTGTTGTGGAGTATAGGGAGAAGTAAGGTTATGAACTATTCCGTTCTCACTTAGATAATCTTTAAACTCTTGACTTAAATATTCACTACCTTAATCGGAACGAAGAGCTTTAATCTTCCTTCCTAGTTAAAATTCAACTTCCGCTTTAAACACTTTGAATGTTTCAAATACCTCATGTTTTTGCTTAAGTAAATAAACATAACCATAACGGCTATAATCATCCGTAAATGTTAAAAGGTAGCTAGCACCTTTCCCTGACACATGTCTAAGTGTTCCACACACATCAGTGTGTATTAAACCAAGTAAATTAGTAGCTCTTTAAATATTACTGTTAATAGGTTTTTCGGTCATCTTTCCAGAGATACAAGACTCACATTTATCAAATGATTCATCATTGATATTTTCTAAAAGACCTTCACGTTGAAGCTTTTGTATGTGAGTCTTCCCAATATGGGCAAGTCTACAATGCCAAAGATAAGAAGTGTTCTTGTCTAACTTTCTCTTCTTATTCATGATAAAAACAGAATTATTATTATACTTGGAATTATCATGCATATCAATTTCAAATACACCATTCACAGAAACTGCATTAAAATAGAAAATACCATCTTTGAAAACAAAAATTCCATTATAATGAATAGTGTGAACAAATCCAAGATTCAAAAAACAAGAAAAGGAAATAACACCCCTAACTGGTGCATAATGTCAATCATTTAAAATCAGTACTAAACCCAAAGGTAAAACTAGATTAAACGTTCCTATAGCCTCAACCGTTGCTTGTGCGCCTTTGCCCACTTGTAGAAACTTTTCCCCATAGGACAGCTTCCTTTCCATCTTAAATCTTTGTAGCGTATTACAAATGTTAATACTGCATCCCGTATCATATACCCATGAATTTAATTTGTATGTCAAATTAAATAATTCAATCATAAATAAAGTACATGAAGCTGCAGCGCTCTGCTCAGACTTCTTCTTTATTTCTCGCAACTCTTCGAGGTAAAGAGGGCAGTTCCTCTTCCAGTGACCACGTTCTTTGCAATGGTGACAAGTCTCATCCTTTTGAGATTGATTCCTCTTAGCAAAGTTCTGCTTAGGCTTTTGATAAGCCGCAACTTGCTTGCCTTTATCACCTTTGCCTTTGCCTTTCTTCTTGTTCGCTTGCGGTTTTGGCTTACTCACTCTACCCTTTTGTATGGTTAGTACAAGAGGAGTAGATAGATGCCTTGTTCTTTAACCCTTTTTCATATTCAATGAGCATTGCATGCAAATCATTATCTATCTTCCCCGTGCAATGCATATTATAGTTTCTAACAAAATCAATAAAGTCCTTGTTAAGGGACCTACTGATCAAGTTAATCGTGATATTATTATCATAGGTTTATCCTAGTGCAATGAGTTGTTCCATGTAACCCCTCATTTCCATGTAATGTGAACTTACAGACTTTCCAGGAGTTTGCTTGCAGCTATGTAAAGCATCTACTAAGTCATAGATCTCCACATCTTGGGGCTTCTCAAACATTTCCTTGAGTTCATCAAGCATACGTACTGGCAAATATAGCTCATACTTCTTTTGAAGTTGAGGTGACATTTTCCCAAGCATTAAGCAAGCCACATCAGAGTGCTTCTTAAGATCAACAACGTGGGTAAGCCTTTCGGCTTCAGAAGCTCCTTCAGCAAGGCCAGTAGGATACAGCGGGACAAGATATCAATAGTACCCGCTACTCTCAAGACAATTCTTAGTGAGCGATACCAATCATTGAAGTTTGGGCCAGTAACTTTAGGAAGATCAAAAAAACGTTTTAAACGCGGAACTTAAAGCGTTATTGTCGGGTTGAGCCATTTCTACATAAATAAGTTCAAATTATCAGTATTTTCGATAAATACTTTCAAGAAAATAAAATTACCCCGGTAAATTAAAGCATAGTATTTTCCTTGATACTAGAACCTACGTTGACATAAATCCATTACATCAGTTGATCTGCTAGTAATGAATGTATTCAACATAGTAACTTGTCGAACAATTTATTGGCAAACCATTACCAATTTCTAGATATTTAAGGGACTTACATTGCCAAAAGAACATTTTGCATTGTAAACATGTTTCATCCCTTCCGAATGCCTTAAGTTTCTAGATCTCACTGAGTAACTTAATTAAGTCGTCTAATCTAAAGAACGTAAAACTTATCATGCGAATTCTCATTCTATGAAAAGTTTTCTCTCCATCACAACATCATCCAAATCTCATATGACGACATTGTAACTTCAAGTGTCCGTTAATTAGATGGCATTCGAATTAAATTTTAATTGTATAAATTTGATGCCAAAATCAACATATGGAGAAGCATGCATACATCTCCATATAATCAGTTTAATAAAACATTTAGTAAACTTTTCACGAGATTAAATTTCTTCATATATTATGTTGAGGTATTGGTTAAAACCAATCAAAGATTTTACCCACAACTATTCACAATGTACTTTTTCTAGACCTCGGCTAAAGCACAAAGCAATAACCTTATTCCTTGTGTTTCGGATGTGAATTTGCGGTAAATCAACCTTAAGGTGTAATACAAATAATAATCGTATGTAATTCCAATTTTGACGCACAGGCAAGCCGAGAATTTGGTTAGTGACAAACGGAATAACCTCCTTCCTTAGCCGGGTACTTGACCAGCAGCGCGTTACACCCACTTTATAGTTTGTCAAAATTTAGTAGGCCTTTAAATTATTATTGCAAATCACCAATCAATGTAATACTATGTAAGTTAGATCTCAAACAAATCTTATTTTTTAATATGTTTTAGTCCATATCATTTTTCTTAAAAAAATTACCCTTGTTTACAACATACAATTAAAACGCATGAAAACAATAAGGTACAAAAAAACTAAATCATAAACACATAATAACAATTTATATGTGCAATAAATAAATCAAATATCCACATGCATACGATTTTATTCAGTAAAACATCAAATCTAGGTTTATATATTAATATAAAAGTCTTCCCTAATTCTAGATTTATTGAATCAAAATAAACACGTAGCATATTCAATTTTACGATCCATGACTGCTATTCAATTTTACGATCCATGAAAACATGCACGTTATCATGGATCCACCCACAAATCTTAACAATTAAATCTTTACGTATCGTAACCAAATAATCTACATGACATAACAATTAATCATGCAATTTAATCTAAAATTACCCAACATGTAATTTAGGGTTTCAAATATTTTTAAAATTTTTTTTTTATAAAATTCGACCAAAAATAAACAACAAAACCCTAATTTTGCAAAACCTAAAAACCATGTAGTTTTAACTCAAAACAATTATTAGTTAAAAAAAATTTAGATTTTCGATAATTATAGCATCTTAAAACGGCTCTCGATGTCACTGATGGTTTATTAAACATAACAATTATATAAAACCCTAAACAAGATCAAAGCACATACAGCAGAAGCGATTTAACAAGGTCATAATTGACACAATTATAATTAATCGAATTATGGTTACGTACCTTTTGCAAAGCAATTCCCACGAACAAGAACAAATTCACGGAATTAGGGTTTATACCGTATCACTGAGATATAGTCTAAAGTAAGACTATATTACGTTCTTGTATATACGTATTATAACGAGTTAACCGTAATGCTAGTACGTGTAAACCGAGCTTCAACGTCTAATGGAAAAATCAACCCAACAACCCTAGAGAGGGGCTAGGACTTGATTATTTTCTAAACCGAAAAACCAAACGAAACCCTAGGGTGCCTTTGGTGTTGCGATCACAAGAGGGAGAGAAGAGAGGGATCGAGTGTTGAATAATGAGGGTAAGGGTGTGTTTATATAGGCCTAAACTTCTTGTAGCCCAAGTAAAACAAATATACGGAAAGTTTTTTTCTTCCCCTTGTCCCTCTCCAACCGACAGTCGAACACCCCCTTGTGGGGTGTTCTGGACTTTTCTTTTCTCTTCTATTTTATTCCGCAACGATCGTTTAAACTTAAATCTTAATTTTATTTAACGATCATTAAAGTTATAGCTCGATTTAATTTAATAAATAAATAAATATTTATTAAATAAATTAACTCTATACGTATTGTGTGCAATCCTATAATCTGGAGTTTGATCCTAACACACGACTATTAAATATATGTCCATAAACTTTCATGAATATGGGTAAATATGTGTGAGATATCTATATATTTCTTATGCTTGTTCTTCTAACCTTTGTTTTGTAGCCAGCATCCATAGCTCGAGCCCACGGTGTCCCAATTTATGGAGAGCTTACATCAAGGGGAGCATTTTACCGTCGACTTCTTTTTTTTCGTATACTCGACGAAGCCTTTTTGATTCTACAAAAATAGGGAGAAATGGATATAAACACACTAAAATTTTATTTAAATATAAATATACATAAATTAAGTTTATCATTTTGTAATCATCAAAAAGATGGGAGATTGGTAATACAAATAATATCGTATAAACGTTATTTATATTTTTTGACTTCTCGATATTTTGATAATTACAAAATGCAAAAAACTTTATATGGAAAACTAAACATAAGCAAAGTTTTAGGCGTTAATATTTATTCCAGAAAAATATCACTTAAGCTATGTACAAACAAATCATACTTGTAAAGTAATCAAAGAAAAATTAAGTCTCTTAATACTAACATTTTATATAACATGCATAAAGTGTATAAAATGTTACAAAGTATTTTCTAAGTATAAATAAATGTTTTAATCAATAAATTAAATTTCAGTTTCAAAATTTTCCCCTCCTGGCGGATTAAAATCTACACCAGAAATACATTCACCATTAAGTGCGATACACAGAACCTGAGGTCATTATTTAACCCTAATTTACGTATTTTTGAAATTTTTAATAAAATTTTGTTGGTAACATGTTTGACGGTTTGAGTTGAAACCAATGTTTGAGGTCGTGTATTTTAACGTTTGACGATTTAAGAAGAACCGATAGCGACTACGATACCGACGGATGCCCAAAATTTATCTTTTATTATCGATTGATTAATATTTAAATTTTTCAAAGTTTTTATTTTATTTACGTGTTAAGTCGAGTCGGAACCATTTTTATTCCATTTTGTGTGCTTTAGACTTTTAAAATCATTTTGAGGTAGCCGGGACGAACCCCGACTCTCGCAAAAATTCAAAACCCGTCATTTAGCCATATTCCCGCTCTTTAAATAGTTGTTTTATAAATAAGACCAAAAGATAGCTAACTTGTCAAATTTAACCCTCCCATTTTTACAAAAGGGAAACATGAACACACATACTTTATTTTTTACTTCAAAAATTTTCATCCCTCTCTCTCCCTCTCTTTTTGACCGCCGACACCACCACACAAAACCACCACCACCACCATTTTTTTCTTGAGTTTTTGAAGAAGGTAATCAAAGTCCCATCTTTTATTTATCTTATTAAGTGTTTTAATCAAACAAAAACACACATGCATTGCTTTGATTCTTACAAAAATTATTTTTCAAAATCAAGTGGGCTTTGATCTAATTTTCTTGTATTCATGTTAAAATCTAGTGTTTATAAACATGGAATGATAATTAAAAACCTTGAAATTTATTTTTTTGGTGTTTTGGTTCACTAAAACCCACGGCCAAAGGGGTGTTTGTTTGGTTTGTTGTTTTTGATCTATTTTCTTAGTGGGTTTATGTTTATGATGATGTTTACAACCTTTTAAAATTATTTAATCATATAGAAAGAATGATTTATGAAGTGGGTTTTTATTAAAGATTGTTCATATAAGTGATTAAGTATGTTTGGATTATTTTAGGTTGATTGTAGGATGATATTAGGGGTTTCGGAGTTGATGGAATTGATTGGAAAGATATTTAGATGTGGTTTTGAAAGAGGTGATTTAGACCAGATTGTTTAAGGGTTATTTTCGTGGTCTTATGTCTAAGTCCAGATTAATATTATAGGATATAGTTGTATAGATTCTTTCAACCTTCGTTTTAGTATAAGATAGAGCTTTTAACTCAAAACGAGTCAAAAGTTACGTAGGTTTGAATATTCGTGTACCGGGAGGCGAGTATCGACGCAATCCGAAATTGTGTTCGATATTAGGTCAAATCTTGGGGACTATAAGTGGAGTTTTAAGAATGATTGAGGGCTGTTATTTAGCTCTAAACCTGGAGTTTTGAGTCTATTTACAAACTTAGGAGTCGGATTTATAAATGGTATTAGTTAAGTAAGTCAAAATGGTTTTACAACGTAAGGGTACAAATCTGACCAGATTTTCAAGGTTGGAAAAGTGTTGGGCAGCGAGACTTAAAAATAAAATCTTTTTATGAAATTTTTGTGAGATTTTTACATGATGTAAGTGAGACCTACAGCGAGTTTCGTGAAAATTCGTGGTGTTTAGATAAGGGAATTCAGCCCGTACATTTGGTATGTACCGGCATAATTGTTTTAAGGGTGTTTGTTCTAATAAGGTATAAAATGTACATGTCTAGTAAATATCACTTGTTTGGATTTTTGGCGTGAGTTTATACAAACTTGGAGTGACTTTAATTATTTATATTCAGTACATGATGGTACTTGCATGTGTTGATTCATTCGTGTTTGGTTGTTAGGAGTTGTCTTTGATTTCTCGGGGCATCCTCATCGTCGGTGATTGTCTTCGTCTACGTCTTCGTTAGTACTACCACCACTACTACTTAAGGTGAGTCTATAGCCTCGCTTCCAATGATTTTTACCCGCGAGGGGGATACATGCTATTTAAATAAAAAGGAACATGGGTCGTGAATGATTATTAGACTCGAATGATGCCTTAAATTATGTTAAGTAGCTAGTTGCTAAAAGGCCCTAAATTCATGAACCGTTAACTATTGATTAATCCTTGTGTGGATTGGAAATAGTCGCTTGAACAATTGAGAGTACTATTGGGTTGACGACCCTATCCTAGACGAGAGCTAATACGTTGAGTACCCTCTGCGTATGGGTAACTTGTGTTAAGAAAAAAGTATAATTTGCAACGAATACCTAAGAGGGGCAATGACTTTACTTAAATCTCGTCGGCAAATTGGCGAGGGTGATTAGTTTATGGGGTCGGTGACATGAGCTTAAACATAATTAATTAGCTTATGTTATAACGAGAAATGCCAGAATAATAGTTTGTAATGATCAACATTCTATTGAATAATCGTGAATGATTTTTATACTTATGTTCAAACTGTGATTTATAAACCTATAGATTTCACTCAACATTATTTGTTGACGATTTTAAGCATGTGTTTCAGGTAACCGATGCTGAATGTGGCGGAGCATGCTATGGATTCTTGTTGTGGCTTGGGCAGTCTAAATTTGATGACCTCCTTTTTACTTAAAAACAATTTATGTTTTTTATTATGTCTTGTTGAACAAAATGGTTGGTTTTTGTGGTTGAGATTCATGGGGACCTAAACGCTACTATGTTATGTTTATTAGGCTGGAAACATTTAAACATGTTGTTGTAATTTAACTTTGTTTAAATTTTCTTATAATTAAAACGTCTCTTTTGAGTCGTTTGATATGGCTTGTATGACGATTCTTTGACTAGCACCCAAATGTGGTATTCCGTTGCGTGGTAAGTTTGGGGGTGTTAGAGATTGGTAATCAGAGCCACAAGTCATAGAAAAATAGGTCGATTTTGGAAAAGTCCTAAACTATAACTTTTGGTGTCATAAATAATTTTTTTCTCAAAGCACGCAACTATCCCACATGGCTCCGGTAAGACTTCTTTTAGCATTGTTTTATAATTAGATGTATCCCTTTGAAACTGAAATGGTTTCCTGAGTATTTATTAAATACTATGGTATTATATCAAGATATTGTGAATGTACATTGAGTACTTGACATCGTAATTTTTGCATTGCATTTATATGGCTATCATTTTGTTGCATATTGGCATACGTACTACATTTACATTGCATGTGCATGCATCTATATATAATTTTTGAATAATGACCTTATATACCCTCGAACTTTCTGTATTTGTAGAAATGGCCGAAGTACCACCGAATGGAAATGGAGACGAGTACATTGTGGGAGTTGAGGGAGCAACTAAAGCCCCAAACCCGCAAGGCGACAATGATGGGATAGAACCGAAAGGAGAAATGAACGAGGTTGCGAGGAATGGCGATGACAGTGACGTGGACAATTTCAGTGGGAGTGAAGATAGCGATGAGGAACCTAAAGAGGAGGATCCCGTGGATGATGGAATTCCTACAAATGTTGTTGGTCAGACTGAGCCTAATGTGGTGCAGCCTAATAGATCACCGAGAGGACCTAATGTGCCATCGACTGGTAGATACAATCAGCGACATGTTCGTTCTACCATGCCTACATGTGAAGCTTATTTGAGTGGGTTACCAAGAGTTGCTCGTGACAGTGATGAATTTCATACAGAATCCAGTGCTGTAGCCAGTGCACGTTCTCTCCATGAGAACATTGCAAGGGTTTATTGTCCTAGACCAAGGCCTTACAGTAACACTTTGCATTTCTTGAAGAAGTTTGGTAGATTGATATATGAAAGGTATGTGGTGGAGACAAGGGTGATTAGGCGATTTGAGGAGAACGAGAAGGCATTTTAGATATTTTATTCCGGTTGGATGAGGACTAATTAGGCTAGAGAATGTGAAAGATGGGAGTTGGATAAATTGAAGATGACTGTGGGGAAATTATGTGTTGAGTTTGAGGAGATCAAGGAAGATCGTATTAGGTATGATCATCTTCGAAGTAGGGAAGCACGTGTGAGACCTTTCTTGATGGATGCATGGAAATTTAGGAGTGACCCTAAGTATGCAAACACGTATTTTATGATTGAACCACCAGAGGTGGGCGAGTATATCCCTTTTGAAGACAAGTTGTATTTTGCCAAGCATATAATTACATCGGGTGAAGGATCGACATCGAAGGCAAAAGGAAGGTGGATGAGGGATCTACTTCCAGAGGCAAGAGAAAGATTAATGATAGTGATGAAGAGCCCGAGGAGGACAGTGATGATGAGGACGAGCCGCCATCCAAGAAGTCATGTGGATCACCACGTGATTAGTTATTAGTATCTCATTCTATTTTCCTCGTTGTAATCAAACTTATTCAGACTTCTGTATTATGATATTGTGATGGAACTTGATGACTTTAAGTTTTATTTGGTGAATGATTGTAGTGACATGACTTGTCACAATTTTGTTTATTTATCAATGCAATCCACGTTTACCTCTCAAGATCTATGACATGTCTTTGTTAGCTATTTTATGATTTGGTTAATGAATACTTGTAGCCTTTGTTGAGTGTGCTTGTTGTATTTATATTATGTCTTGATAAAGGAATCCTTCTTGATCTTGATGTGTATACTTACTTTGTTTTCTTTGGTTGTGATAACAGAATATGCCTCCAAATTTGACAACTGCTCGTGTGAACACCATGATTGAAGAAGCGATCGAAAATGCGCTTGAGGCGGATCGTGCAGCTAGAGGTCAAGGCCAAGGTGGAAATGCTGGTGGACCACAAGCCCCTAGAGAATGTTCTTATGCCAGTTTTATGAAATTTGGGCCTACGTAGTTTTGTGGTACTGGAGGAGCTTTGGAACTTCGTCGTTGGGTGGAGAAGATAGAAAGTACATTTGAAATCAGTGGGTGCTTTGAGGCAAACAAGGTGAAGTTTGCAGCTGCTACTTTTCTTGATGATGCGTTGAGTTGGTGGAATAATCAAGTGTCTACCGTTGCACTTGTAGTGGCTAATGGAAGGACTTGGGCTGCTACAAAGGAGTTGTTGACTAAGAAGTTTTATCCTGAAGAAGAATTGGGTCAATTCGAAGATGAACTGAGGCACTTAGTGTTGAATAACAATGACATCACTGCTTATACCAGGAGATTAAATGAGTTTAGCTTGCTGTGCCCCGATGCTTTTGCGGATGACCGCAAGAAAATGAGGCAATATATTAAAGGATTGTCAAGCAATATCAAGGGTGAGACTACTTCGTCAAAGCCGAGGTCATTTGATGAAGCTGTCCAGATGGCTCACGCTCTAATGGACGTTAAGGTGCAAGATAAGAAAGATAATGTGGCTGAAGGGAACAAGAGAAAGTGGGTAACAACCGTTTTTTAGTATAATCGTTTTTCCTCGAATTGATTTTCAGTTTTAACAATGAGATTTATCGTTTTTGGTTAATAGTACTTGTTTGGAATCTATGTCTAATTAAATTTAAAAATGGGAATATAATTTTAGGCTAAGGAATATATAAAAATAAAAGCGCAAATAATTCACACAGAATTACTCTAAAATGCAAAATAAAATTATACTAGAATTTAAAATCTAGATTTCTAATTAATCTAAGATGAAACAAAACTATATTAAAATTAAAAATATTAATTACTTTAAATGCAAAACTAAACTAAATGCAAGCACGTAATAACAAGTAAAAGTAACAAAAAAATTAAATCACAAAGATAAAATTAAAAATAAAGCGTAAAGCTTTAACCTTTTTAGCTTATTAATCTCTTTAGATGATAAAGCTTAAAGCTTTATATACTAATAAGCTTAATAATCACAAAAAGGTGTAAACTTTATACTAAAAATAAGCTTATCTAAACGAAAACTAATTTTTAAACCTTCTTTTAAAACAAAAATAACTTTTAAAACTAATAAAAAACGATTTTAAAAAAAGAGATAATTTTTGAAAATAATTTAAACTAAGTTAATCTAATTATTTAAGCTAAAACGATTAAGCTAGATAATTAAAAAGGGAAGAACTTTAGTACCCGTGGTCCGAAGAAAACGGCTCTAAAAAAACATCAACATAATCAACAAAGTATGGCCCTAAAGTACACGGCCTCCTAAACCAAACTAATAAAAAGAGAAACCCGAATATGGCCCGTAAAGTACACGGCCTCTCAAATAAACCAAAACTTCTCAACTTTCGCCAACCAATCGCTCTAAGTACTTTCAACAATCAACTAAATCTATTCACCCCATAAGTTCGTCACAAAAAGATGAATCGATATGCGGAGATCAAAAGAACACAAGAGGTTAGGATAATAAGCAACAATTAATATACGATTATGTTGATTACTAATAGATATAGACTATTTTTTAAGTTTTTTAAAAATATTATAATTTTTAAACTTAAATCTAATAGATCTACACTATTTTATAAAATACCTAATAGATCTGAACTAATTTTTTAGGTTTTATGAAAATACTTTAATTTTTAAGCTACAAACTAATAGATATACAATATTAAAAAGTAAATCTAATGATAAAAATAAATTTAACTAAATTAATTAACTACTTGCAATTAATTAAAGATGTAAACTAAATATTATAAAAGTACTAATTAAAACCTAGCTTATTAATAAGTTGTAAGCCTAAGCTTAGAACTTATGTGATTTAAAAAGCTTAAAATCTAATTAAATAAATTCGTCCACAATAAGCTAGATCTAGGAAAATAAGCCCATAATAAGCTTGAAATAAGATGACTTATTTCAAACTTTTATTTAAATCTAACTTATTTGGAAAAACTTATAAAAACTAATCCCAAATAATAAGCTAGATTATTGAAATTAAAAACTAAGAAAGGTAGAATGATATTAAGCTAAAAGAGATAAGCAATAAGCTAAAAGATGACTTTTATTAATAAAAAGAGTACAAAACTTGAAAGGAAAAATTACATCTACTAAATTTAAACTAGGAAGAGAAAATAAAAACTATGAGAGAAAAAAAAACTAGGAAAAATACAAATGAGATGGAATGTATATATAAGCTGGCCAAACACAGGGGTAATTTTGTCTTTTCTCTCTCCCCATTCTCTTGTTTTCTCCGTTTGTGGGGGGCAGCTGTAGTAGTATTGGATCCATCGCCAATCAATAGCCTGCCACACACCCCATTCTCTTGTTTTCATCACCAATGTCACGTGTAACCATTGAATTGGCCAGCCGCCCTGCCAGCTCTGCAGCTCTGCCACCTCGTACTGACTTGACGGCGCCGCCGCCACGTGTCATCCTAGGATTGGCCAGCCGCCTCTGTCACCTACCATGTCTGCAACCTCGGACTGACACGTCGGCGCCGCCGCCACGTGTCAGCCTATGATTAGTCAACCGTCTGCCTGCTCTGAACCTCGTACTGCCACCTGTCAGCGCCGCTACTGCAACTAGGGGTGTTATCGGGTCGGGTTATCGGGTCTTATCGGGTCGGGTTGAGTCGGGTTTTAATTTTTGAAAACTCACCCGCAACCCGACCCTACAATAAATCGGGTTATCGGGTTCGGGTGGTATTCGGGTCGGGTGATTCGGGTTATCGGGTTATACTACACATGAAAACTTCTATGATCTAATTAATAAAATAAAAAAACTGATCAAATAAAACACCGAAAGTATATATCACAGAAAGTAAATAAGACATAATTATTAGTCAAAATTATGCAATATGACCCATGTTTTTCCAATAAACCATCATGCATATAGCATAATAATTTAATAAAAACATTACTTACAAAAAAATTAAAATTAATTTTCGGGTCTTATCGGGTTGACCCGCGAACCCGATAAAAAAATTAATTCAACCCTAACCCGACCCGCTAATACAATCGGGTTATCGGGTTATCGGGTCGGGTCAAAAAACAACCCGACAAGATTTTTAACCCGATTTCACCCGACCCGATTAGTCTAATCGGGTTCGGGTTCGGATTCGGGTCGGGTCAACCCGACCCTAGTGACACCCCAACTGCAACCTAGGACCTGCAATATTAATGAAACGTCAGTAACATGTGGCGCGCTGACATTGGCTAGTCGCCACCACGTTTAATGATGACGTCAGCATGACGTCAGCTAATCTAGACCGGGTCTGATTCGGGTCGGGTCGGGTCAGGATCGGGTCCGGTTCGGGTCGGGTTGCCATGTGGACCACTTAGAGAGTGCCACGTGGCCATGGCTTAATATTGTTCCACTTTTTCCATGCCCAGGATTCGAGCGAGGGTCTTTAGGCTCGCGACCTTAAAACACCAAAGGGTGCCAGCTGAGCTGAGCATCCCTTTGGTTTTATATACTCAAATTTTAATTTTAACCTCTCTTGTGTTGATGGCCTGACATTTTATTATATCTCCCATTTATGAACTAATAATAATAATAATAATAATAATAATAATAATAATAATAATAATAATAATAAAGTGATGGTTGATATAAAAAAAATAAAAAAAAAATATTAATAATAATAATAATAATAATAATAATAAGGCTCAAGACATTGGAGCGCGCGCTGCTGTACATATTTTTCATAGAATAGGTTTTACCATTGCTAAAGGGGTGGGAGCGCAGATAGTATCTCGATTCCCATCCAATTTGTTGTAAATCCCTTTTTGTTTCTAATAAAGTGATGGTTTAATAATAATAATAATAATAATAATAATAATAATAATAATAATAATAATAATATATCGCTAAAGGAGTTGGAGTCCAGATAGTATCTCGGCTTCCCACTAATCTGCTGTAAATCCTTTGAGTTTCTAATAAAAGTGAAGGTTCATAATAAAAAAAATAAAATAAAATAAACTAATAATAATAATAATAATAAAGGGGTGAGAGCGCAGATAGAATAGGTTTTGCCATTGCTAAAGGGGTGGGAGCGCAGATAGTATCTCGACTGCCAACCAATTTGTTGTAAATCCCTTTTTGTTTTTAATAAAGTGATGGTTTTAATAAAAAAATAAAAAAAATAAAAAAAATAAAAAATAAAAAAAATAAAAAATAATAATAATAATAATAATATACGGAAATTATTTAAATTTTTATAAAACTTTATTTTATTTTTATTTTTTTATTAATTTCTAAAAATAGATTTTATTTATATTATTTATTTATTAAAACTATTTGTTTAATAAAAAACTAATTAAACTTGAAAAATTCGTAGAAAGCAAACCGTGAGGAGTTACGATGCGAGGTCGGCACCGTTGACTTCGTAATTTTGTGCTCTTCCATGTGGTTTATTAGTGGATGACTTTGGAGAATGGCAAAAATAGTCATCGTTGTTAAAACTTCATTAAATCTTCATCCTTAGCCCTCCAAACTTCATTCTTTTGGCACTTTTGGTCTTTTGACTTTATATTTGACTTTTTCTTTGATAAATGCCCATAAAATCCCGTGTTTTCTTCATTTATGATCTTTTGTACATATTTCACACAAAAACACAAGACCACGCGTAATTTCGACTTTTAAGATATTAAATACACGTTTTGGTTTGGTTTTTCCTTGTTTTAAGTGGTAAAAGAATAAGTGTTTACACACTTATTAAATCTCCTACACTTGACTATTGCAATGTCCCCATGCAATGCACGATTTTAAAAAACAAATTTATATTTTTCGCATTTTAATTCAATCTTGGCCTTTATTACGATATACTACTACTACTACAATAAAAGAAACTTAACAACGAAGAAAAGATCAAGACTTTATAAAAGATATAACAATTTCATTCAATTTATTAACTTTGAAATTGTTTGATGGAAGAAACTTGTAAAGAAATATAAGACTTAAATTAGGGCTTTTGGTGTCATGAATATTTATCACCCTCAAGTTTCGCGTTCCCCATACCAAGCGTAAAAACGAGATCATTGTAATTACAAGTTAATAAAGCTAACACTTACTCATGTGGTTTAATTATTCACTTAGACCCCCTTATTCTTACGGTGTATCTCTTGTATTTTATTTTTGTCTTGAATGCTCACGATGATGCATTTTTTACTTATTTCAATAATTTATTAAGACCGGAAATAAAGTAGGACGATTTAATTAATATTTAGCTAATGGACAAAATCTTTTAAAACGGATTCTCGAAATCTCATAAATTTCATATCTTGGCATAACTCGTTTCACGATTTGAGACCTTTCTCGGACCGATATTTGGCATGTACTTCAAACTTCAAATCTTGAGAGACGATCTTGAAATTATGGTCTTCTCTTCATTTTGGTATACATCTTCATTTGGAGTGAGAGATGCTTCAAACGTTGACCACGACTTCTTCATTTATCTTTGTCTTTATTTAGGATTTTGATATACAACGATGTGCCTCCTTTTCGGACTTGGATCTATTTATCCTCATACCTTGTTAGGGTCTTTTTGGATAGACTTCTCCATGATCTTTATGGGAGTAATTGCTTCTCGTCGGGTTTCTTGATCCTTCATATTGATTTTGATTAATGATCTTCACATCATCTTAGGATCTTTAGCAAAAAGAGTGAATCCTCATGCCTTGTGAGGGCCTTTTTGGACCTGGATATCCTCATGCCTTGTTAGGGCCTTTTTGGATACGCAATCTCCCCGTCCCGTTTCAATAAGTTATGTCGTGGCTATGAACTCTAATTAATCCCGAACAACTTTTAATAGATTTTGGGCTAGAAGCTAAGTAATTTTTCAAATCGTACGACCTTACTTATTGCATTCATTTATTAACAAGTGTTGGGAGAAAAAGCTTATAATTAACTCACATAAGTTCATGAAAGAATACAAAACTTATAATTGACTCTATCATTTCTCGTTCTCCACAATTTAAAATCTCTAATAATGAGACTCATGAATGCTTAGTATAATAAACCAATTAAGGTCCATATGGTTAATGATAGTAGCTAGAGTAAACTCGGATAAGTAAACTCGGGTTGAGTCAAAATATTCACGACGGGCCTAATATATCAAAGACGTCTAAACTTGTTAAAACCATTTTATTTTTTTATCTCCTTTTTGACTTTATTCATGAAATGGAATATATACATATGATGGTGATGATGAAATAAAAAAGATAAAAGAAAATAAATGAAAAATACTACTAGGCCAAAATAGATCAAAAATTTTGAAAAACGTCGAAAAAAATAATTTTCTGGTTAAAATGAGGACAAATTCATAGAAAAGCCCACTTAACTTCGATAGAAGTCTCCCCTACACTTAATATAAACATTGCCCTCAATGTTTATGCATGTGGAAGTAAACTCCCCTACACTTAGGACATTGTGCACATTGTTTAAAATCAAGATAAGGAAGAGACAATTAAAGTGATTACATTTATTCAACTTATTTATATACAAGTATGAATCACAATAGTTTTGATAGAACTGGTATCACAGGTACACGGAATCACGGGTCACGTCAAAAGCACCAAAAGTGGAATGACTAAAGCACATATCCCTGCACAACATCACAAAACACAACCTACTTGGCTCCCCCTACACTTATTGGTGGAAAAGCTGAAAAGGTGGAAATGGGTGAAATCATGGAAAAGCCGAGATTACCAAGGGATGAAAATCTCTCCATGATAAAGGGTGAAACATAGTCATTTAAGGAATACCCCAATAAAGTCCACCCGGGTCAAACACATAATTTCCATCACGAAAGGAAATAAACTCCATGGTGGTAAAATCACACAAGTATAAGAAAAATAGGGTATCCTTAGTCAAAATTCTCTTAAAAGGAAAGGTGGTGAAATATGGAAATGATAGCACTAAAGTCTCTATTTCGGATCAAACACCTTTTCCTTAAGGGGAAAATAGCAAGAGGTGTGGACATTAAAGCTCAAAATGTCATTTTGATCCAAAGTGGGAGAGTCGTCCTCTTCCAAACTCGATGTGAAAACATAAGTATCATCGGAGTCATAGGAAAAATCATCCTCATAAGGAAAATAGGTATTTAGAAAGATGTCTAAGTCCTCCGCAAATGGAATATCCTCTAAAGTAGGAATGATCTCTAAGAGTGGAGTATCCTCCTCAAAAGTCGTAACTTCTAATATAGGAGTATATGAGTCCAAGGGAGACTCAAAAATGGGAGGCTCACTGTTGAACACTTAATTATTCATGTTTTTAGTGTAAATAACCCTTCATTTTTCGCATAATAAATAGCAAAAGTGTACTTTTAGTGCATATATCGCTTAAAATGTGTTATTTATTATTGTAGGTACGGATATGAAGAAAGGAGCAAAAATGAAGCCAAAGAGCCAAAAACTAGCACAAGAAATGGAAAGAGCGCGAAAAATCGAGTTTAACGGTGCATTCATGTTTTATTGTCCCGGCCCGACACCATTTAAATGGGTCCAACAGACCCATTAATATATCTTAAACCACACAGGCCCAACACAACCCAAAGAGACCATGAAGCCCGAAATTAAGAAAGAAGAAAAGGCCCAGCAGATATACGAAGCCCATAGGCCCAAAAATAGAAATGGGAGATAGATCAGATAGCTTAAAAAAACCCAACGTTCATTATTTTTTTTAGGAATTGGTTTTCTGTTTTTCTGGTAGGTAGCGTAGGAGAGAAGCAGACATGGATACACACTTTTCATACCTGCGTTTTTTTTCATCGATAGGCAGTAGTATATACATTCCTTTTACTCACTTCTTATTGGTATTAATTTCCCTGCGTTTCTATGGATACAAATATACGTGATTTACTTTTCTTGTATTCATTTTTAATAGATAGAATAGGATAGGATTTCATATCCTCATTTTTGGTAACTATTTCTCCCCTGCGTTTTTAACTTTACTTTATTAGTTTAGGGTAGTTTTTGTTTTAGTTGCAATTTTATTTCTTTAATATCATAACCATAGCAGCACATACATTCCTATATTTACTAAATCCTCACTTTTAAAATATATAATCATCCCTGCGTTTTTTTTAATTCATAGAGTATCAATATTTTCTATATTTAATTCTAGATCTTCACTTCTCATTATTATTTAAACTGCGTTTTTTATTATTTTTATTTTTAGATAGGATTGGATTCACTTTTTTATTAGCATATCATTATTTTTCCTGTCTTCTTTTTTCTTTTTCGTAGGTAGGCAAAAGCTTTCCCTGTCTTTCATTTTTTCTATTTTCGTAGTAGTTAATGTAGTACTAGGATTAGTTTTATAACAAATCTTTTTGCAAGCTTCTTTTTATTACACTTTGTATTTGTTGTTTTTATTAATAAAGATGTTCCAGATTAGTTTTTAAATAGTTTTTTATGGCTTTCAAAAATTAGATTATTAAAAATAGATTTTATAAATCTTAAAAAAATGCTTTTTAGCTTTATTGTCGTTAACCGTTTTATGTTTTATGTTATCTCGGCGTATCGATTCACCACTTTGGCGAGGAGCTTAATGGGTCTTTTATCTAGATTAAGTTTTAAATTTTAAAGCTCGATCTGTTTTTATTTCGTTAGTTAGTCGATAAAATTGACAACTTTATCGGCTAATTAGTTTGATAAAAACTTTGAAAGTTATAAGCTTTTGATTTAGTTTAGTTATTAGATCGCGTGTTTAATTTTTCGTCTCCGGTTCGTCAATACGGGTTCTATTCTCTTATCTCTTTTCTTGATTTATTTCATTAGCTTTAATATATAGTTATTGTCGCCTTGTTGATGTTTAGCTTTATTATCATGATTATTATAGTTTTGATTTTAGTTGTTTAGTAGCATCTTTATTGTCATTATTATTATTCTAGATATCTCTCGCTTAATAATTGTAGTTTAATTTTCATCCTTATCGCTTTTATATATTTTTAATATTTAGTCGTTAAAATGAGTAGATTTAAATATTAAAATCAAAACCTTTTCTATTTGAGCATCAAACTTTAGATATAAACGCGGATTTCCATTCTCACTTCGCCGAAACTACGATAACCTTCGAGTGTATGAAAACGACTCAATAAAATGGCGCCGCTACCGGGGATCTGTGTAGCGATGTTTGCGTTGTGTTTTTAGTTACTGACTTGAAGATCCTTTCTCTTTGAAAGTTTATTTTCGTATTTATATATATATATATAATAATAAATATTTAAAAATCCAAAAAAAATATAAAAATTTATAAAAATCGAAAAATATTTTCTTTCGACTTTAATTTTCTTTTAGCTATATATTATATATGATATATAGTTTAATATAGTATAGTATAATTTAATATTTTCTTTTTATTATTTTATTATTATTTTATTATTATTTTATTATTAAATAAAAAAAGAAAAAAAAGTTTCAAAAATATTCTTCTTAATCTTCTATCATGTTTAATTCTTTTTCTCAACCCCTCTTATTTTTAATTCTTCATGGATTCGTATTGTATAGGGTGTGGGAGACCATCGTCTGGTAGTCAATCATGTCAATGGTGTTCATGCGAGCGGTGCGGAAGAGATCTCCCCAATTCACAATTTGAACATTGTCTATTTTGCAATTCGATCAATTCGTACTTCACCTCTAATGATACTATCTCACCCTCTTACATTTATGGGGATCCTTATCCACAAAATGCACCGGGTTTTTCTCAATACCCGTGTTGCAACAATTGTGGGGGCCCTTATGATACTTTTTCTTGTCAACCGATGAATTACTATGAGCCAAATCCGTGCTATAATTCCGGTTTTCATAATTTTGAGCCCCCACATTACACCCTCGATCATCAACCTTCTTTTGCAATGAGTGAAGAACAACGAGCCACTATTTTGAATGAACTCCTAAAAGTTCAAGACGAATTAGATCGACTAAAAGATAAATTGCAAAAGGAAAGGCGACAAGAGCAAGTATCTTATCTTAGTGCTTATACCTTTATGCCTCTTGTGAGTCCTTATTGTTATGATGATGATGAGGATAATATTTACGATCTCAATCCATCATGTGAGACTACCACTCCTATTCTCGATTCTTCCACTACGGAGATCGATGCCTCTCTCATCATGGGGGATGAGGGTCTTATCACTATTCCATGTGATGAGACTCTTATTCCAATCCAAAGTGAGCCTACGGTTGCTTCCGATAGTGATAGTGAGTGTGAATCTCTTTCTAGTGATGATTCATTACCTCCCACCGACATCTTGGGAGATGATTCTTTGGCTTTCTCTAATCCTCTTTTTGATCTCGTTGATGATTTTACTTCTAGTGATGACGTGTCACTATCCGGTGAAGACGTTCTGAAGGAAAATTTCAAGATTTATTCGAACCCTTTATTTGATTTTGATGACGCCTACATCTCTGGTGAGGTGAATCCTCTATTTGAAGAGGGGATTGAGGACATTGATAGCTCTGACTTTCTTGCTATTGATGAGCATTATTTGTTGGCCATGCCACCTCCCATCGTAGAGGAGGTGGAGAGATTTGAACCTACCTTCCATTTGATTCGGTCTGGAGAGGTGACGCGGGTGGTAGATATTTTTTCTGATATTTCTCATATTATGTTGCCACCCCGTCCTACCACGTGCATGCCCAAGCGGGTGATGTATCGCTTTTACTCGCCTCATTTCATACCAGGAAATGAGGATGAGTGTTTTGATCCTAGAGGAGACGTTGATGTTGCTATTACTTGTGATGTTTTATCAGTTACCCCATCGACTCTTTCTTTGAGTTTCTATCAAGTGTCCTTGGGTGACACTTTGATATCTTTTTCTCCCACCCTCCCGCCCTTGGCGAAGACGAGTATTCTTAAGGATCGCCTTTATACCTATTTCTCGTATGTTACAAGAATCCTTATGCTTTTCTTGACTTATACTGTGGATTCTTCTTCCTTATTCTCATCGGTAATGAGGATACGATTTTTGACCCTGGCATATCCGTTTTGAGCCAGTGGTGATTCTCTTGCTCCCCCATGGACTATTTAATTCGGGGTCGAGTCAGGCTCGTGACTCAGGGTTAACAAAAACAAGCGCTTCCCAGGAGTAAACCCGAGGATCTATCCTTCTTTTCTTTATTTTCTAACATAAGTGCAGGGGTGTGTTTCTTTCCATGTGTGCTTGGTGGTTTTTGTTTTTGTTTGCAGGGTTACCTTTGATCGAGAAGACTTTCAGAGGGTTGATGTTGCTGTTTTCCATCATCTTCTTCATTCAGTCTCCGATCCATCTTCATGTTTATATCAGGTGAATACTCAGTTCTCATTATTTTCAATATTTATCTGATTGTGTTCTCCTTCTTACACTTGGAATTCTAGCATTATCCTTTTGTGTTCTTAAGTGTAGGGGTAGCACCTTATCACTTTTGAACATTGAGGCCAATGTTCGGTTCTAAGTGTAGGGGGTTTTATATCATATTGATTATATTCATGCCTACTTGTTTGCCCTCCTGCATCCTATTTTGATCAAATGTGTGTTTTTTTATTTCATTAAAAATAATAAAACGTTTTTGACCGTGCGTGATTGACTTGTCCCGTAGGCTAGAACAAAGGGGCACCCGACTCTGCCAGAGTGTTGATCTGGCTGCTCCCTTAACTTTTAGACTAAGCTTTTAGGAATTGTGCAAATAAAAATGCTAAACGTGGAGTAGTTGGTTCTCTTTAGAGCTTATATGAATAACATGTGGCTTTTCCTCCTAGATTATAACTAGATTAAATAAGTGTGTTTTTTTCTAGCCTTTGAACGTTAAAAATCGTTTTGTTATGCAAAAATAAATTCTTATGCAATTTTGATATAGAGTCCTAGTTCAACTTTTTATTTAAATTTGAGTGAAAGCATACTTTATTAAATTTGAAATAATGTTGCAAGAATAAATATGTTGCAAAAAAAAAGATCGAAAAAAAAATCGAAAAAAATTGAAAAAAAAGAAAAAGAAAAAGAAGTGTTCAATAGAGTTAGAAGAGTCGAGTGAATGAATAAGTTTTTTTTTGTTGCTTTAATTATAATTGTGAGAAACTTGCTTTTTCTTAAATTTAAATCCGAAGTTGAACTAGAATTCGTCAATTTTTTTATAAGAGTTTAGACGGTAATAGAGAATGTAGAAGTCAGAGGTCCCGTTAGCTCCGATACTATTCTCGAGGGTGTAAAAACCTAGCCTCCTAAGCTTTGCTAAAGGACAAGCTGAGAAGAAAGTCGCTACATGGAGTGATCTCTCCTTTGAATCTTCATTCTCTAATTACCGTCGTTGTTTTTCATCTAAGTGTCTTTTATTAGCTTAGCGGTGATTTCAAGATCTTTGATTTCAAAATCCCACCAATCCCGGTACTATTCTCCGTGGGGTGTCAAATCCCGGGCACTTAACCAATGAGGTTGGGACGTTCCGAGAAGAAAGCCGCTACATGGGAAAGGCCATTTTTGAATCTTGAATCTCGTCATTTTCGGTGAGTCTAATACTCTACTTAGATGATTAACAACCATCACAAATGTCGATTTGAACGATCAAAACTTTGAAAATGAACACACTTGCCTAGTCTTTTATAATTATAGGAGTGAAAAGTTATATTTACACGGGTTATTAGTATAAGTAGTGTTAGCATTTTGCCAAAACGTTTTCACAAGAAATCTTAGCTTAGTTGGGAGTAATAAAAAGAGGATGACGATCTTTATTCCCTGGAGACACCAGTTTACGTGTTTCCCGTTCAATGATCCTTATACCTTGAATAAAAAGTCGAGCATGGCGGGTCACAATTTATTTTTATTTTATTTTATTAATTTCGAATAAAGTGTTTTTAAATTGTTTTTGGATTTAACGTTTGTGATAATAGTTGCTTGGGGGCAAGCAACGTTTAAGTGTAGGGGTATGTTAAATACGTAATTATTCATGTTTTTAGTGCAAATAACCCTTCATTTTCGCATAATAAATTGCAAAAGTGTACTTTTAGTGCATATATCGATTAAAATGTGTTATTTATCATTGTAGGGACGGATATGAAGAAATGAGCAAAAATGAAGTCAAAGAGCCAAAAACTAGCACAAGAAATGGAAAGAGCGCGAAAAATCGAGTTTAACGGTGCATTCATGTTTTATTGTCCCGGCCCGACACCATTTAAATGGGTCCAACAGACCCATTAATATATCTTAAACCACACAGGCCCAACACAACCCAAAGAGACCATGAAGCCCGAAATTAAGAAAGAAGAAAAGGCCCAGCAGATATACGAAGCCCATAGGCCCAAAAATAGAAATGGGAGATAGATCAGATAGCTTAAAAAAACCCAGCGTTCATTATTTTTTTAGGAATTGGTTTTCTGTTTTTCTGGTAGGTAGCGTAGGAGAGAAGCAGACATGGATACACACTTTTCATACCTGCTTTTTTTTTCATAGATAGGCAGTAGTATATACATTCCTTTTACTCACTTCTTATTGGTATTAATTTCCCTGAGTTTCTATTATATACAGATATACATGATTTACTTTTCCTGTATTCATTTCTAATAGATAGAATAGGATAGGATTTCATATCCTCATTTTTGGCAACTATTTCTCCCCTGTGTTTTTAACTTTACTGTATTAGTTTAGGATAGTTTTTGTTTTGGTTGCAATTTTCTTTCTTTAATATCATAACCATAGCAGCTGTAGAACCCGCATGCTTTTACCATGAACAGTACACTAATAATCGTACGTACAAGATTAAAACTTTCCTGTTATAACAAGAATACATTTCACGAATATTAATTACAAGAATTACGTACGTGTTATTACACGATAATTATTACGTACGTGTTAATACACGATAATTATTAACTATGATAAAAATCACGAGCATCTAACATGATTATTGCGTATCTTAAATAGACGCAACGAGTAATTACGTATATTACGTACAAGATTAATACTTTCCTGTTATAACAAGAATACGCTTCACGAATATTAATTACAAGAATTAAGTACGTGTTATTACACGATAATTATTACGTACGTGTTAATACACGATAATTATTAACTGTGATAAATGAATCACGAGCATCTAACATGATTATCGCGTATATTAAATAGACGCGACGAGTAATTACGTATATTAACTACGTACGGTAAGTAATTACGTATGTTATGATTATTAATAATATACGACATGAATATACGTATAATAAGTAAAACCGCAAGATAGTAAATCACGTTATTAAATCACGAACAACATGAATATTTAAAATACACGAACACGTTAAGTAGTTATTTAAACACAACAAGTATTACGTAAATTAATATTACGTATAGCATGTGAAATTACTACAAAGATAATTCACGACATAAAATACACGAACCCGAATACGTATTTAATTAAACACGTATTATTAAACAAATGTTTTACGTTTTGGTTGTTGGGACGTTTAGACAAGAGAAGACAAGAAGAAACATGGGCTCTAGGCCCAAAAGGTGCCTAGGACGTTTAAATAGAAAACAGACGGCGGGATGGACTTATTTTTCTTTTAGACAACAAACATAAAAACCCTAAAACAAATAAACAGCCGTTGTTTTCTTTTGTGCCTCTCCCTCTCGTCGAGTGAAAGAAAAAACCAAGAAAAACATGGCCATTAATCCAAGAGATCAAGGTTTTTCATGTTCTAAACTTTCTAAACCCTAGTCACGGATCAGGGTAATCATTAACCTCATTTTTATTTTCTTTTCCTTTGTTTTATCGATCACAAATCCAAGACGTTTGATCTAAAACATATTTATAATAAGTTAAATAAGGTGGGGCGTCGTCTTGATGTTGCTATGTTCAAACTGCACACAAACCGAGACCACCCATGGTCTCGGTGGTAAAAACAGGCCACCAGCCGCAACCCGTAGTGGGTGCTGGGCGTGGTTTGTTCTGTCAGTGGGAACCCCAACAGGGGTGTGTGGTCAGGCAGTGGGAACCGAGACCTTATGGTCTCGGTGGGAATTTGACTCGAGCAGGGGAAACCGGCTACTGCCGGTGGCAGTAACACCACTGCTAGGGGGAACTGACAGTTAAGGGTTTGTTTGGTTTTTAGTTAAGGGTGTGTTTGTTCTGTCAGTGGGAACCCCAGCAGGGGTGTGTGGTCAGGCAGTGGAAACCGAGACCTTATGGTCTCGGTGGGAATTTGACTCGAGCAAGGGAAACCGGCTACTACCGGTGGCAGTAACACCACTTCCAGGGGGAACTGGCAGTTAAGGGTGTGTTTGGTTTTTAGTTTAAGACAGAATTAAGGGGGTGTTTGGTTCGCAGCTTAATGCAGTTAGGGGCTGTTTGGTTCGGTCCGGTTCATGGGGAGCCGGTCCGGTTCATATTTTTAAATTAATTAAAACATGGGGTTTGTCACATGAACGTTTATTTTAACAAGTCATGTTTCTATACGTTACATTATTCTTTTCGAGTCATTATTTTACAAGTTATATTATTTTAGCATGGAATTAAATTAATTAAAACATGGCTATAATTAATTTAATTAAGACATGACTTAGAGTTATTGCTATTATGTAATAATACATGTTTTTAACCTAAGTATGTAATTATTTATTTTACGCTATAGTATTAATTAATTAATAAACATGACATATAATTAATTAATGAACATTGATTTAGGTTTATTATTATTATTTAATAATACATGATTTTAACCTAAGTATTTATTTATGTAATTTAGACTATAGTAATTAATTAATTATTAAAACATGACATATAATTAATTAATTTTCATGACTTAGGTTATATTAATATAAATATTAGTACATGTTTAACCTAAGTATTATGTACACTTTAATTTAATTAAATCATGATTATATTTAATTAAATCATATAACCTATAGTTTTTACTATTTTTGGAAACTTTCTATTTTTAGAAACTGTTCTATTTTAAGAAGTTAATCTATTTTTGGAAACTTTCTATTTTAGGAAACCTGCTATTTTTAGGAAGTTACTTATTATTATTACACAACAAGTATAATAATACAAGAAATACAAGTAATACTTAATCAAAATATACAAAATACATGATAAACACAGCATAATGTTAAAATCGGTGAAACAAGACATGAACATATAAAACAAGCTAAGACACGATATAAAATCAGTTACGTACTCAGTAGACAGTATACTTATACACGTATCCTTCTATGTAGCATTAGTGAGATCGAAGTAGGACTCTCTTCCGTTCGTCTTCTTCGTTCACTGGACACAAGGTAAGGATTCTCCGTCCTTTCAGTATGGACATTCTTTCCTTATTAGGATTTCCCCGTATGCAGCCAACTGTTTTCCCATTATATGTTTTATATGTTTTGATTTGCTTATGTTTAATTAAAATGCCTAAGCCATATACATGCATGACCATTTTACCTAGTTATAGAGGTACCATAACCATAACACTAGAGGCACCAGTGTTATGACTTCACCACGGCGGAGTGATAGCTAGTGGCGTCCCTTAAGCTTTTGGCCGTATTATTATTATCATGTGGGGCGTATGGGTGCATCCTAGGTTACATGATTTTATATATTATTCAGGTGAATGTGGTGTGTGCCTTGCATCCTTCACAAGGAGCTGATCCCTCCTACCTAAAAACTTATATTAATTAGAGGCAGCCCCTCTAATTGCATGACGAGGTCACCCTCCAAGTATTCATGCACGTTGATATTTCATGACCTATATTGGCTAATGGTTAACATGCAAACAGTTTTCATAAGATAAACATAAGGCTTTTCAAACTATAAAACCATTTTTACTAAGTATTACCAGGTTTTCCAAGACTTATTCATTTCTGCTGCTATATGATTTACATGCTTATATTATTCATTCCATGCTTGTATATCCGTGCACTGAGTGTTATGCTCAGCCGTTACTTTCCTTTCCATGTCCCAAAACGGCAGGTACCCAAGGACAGACTCGAGCATTTGGAGGACGTGCATAGGATGGAAGCTGCCATAGACTTCTTTTCCTTTTCCCTTCTTATATTTATGCTTGTGTAGTCTTTGTTCATTTAATTTACTTTATTTATGTTTTGGGCTTATGTTTGGGAACCGATGTTTGATTCCGGTTTTTCCTATGGTCATGTATGTTTTACTACATATTACCTTGCATGCTTTGATGACACGCCATAATTACGCGTAACAGTCCACTTATAAAAGTAGGGTGTTAGAATTATGGTATCAAAGCCAAGGCTTCGATCTTTAGGCTCTAAAACTTGACCTGTGACTAGTGGGTAGTCATCAGGAGCTTCCTAAGCCAACGCTTGTTATTCCATGTATTTATGTTTTCAACGCCTTGTTGTTTTAACCATGATGTTTTCAACACCTTGTTGTTTTAACCATGATGTTTTCATCAGTATTGCTTTTACTAATATGGACTGAACAACTGTCATCCATACTTAGTTATGTGTCATTGTTTCATGCACGATGTTCCTTGTGAACTGTGGCTAATATGAACTGAACCCCAGTAGTTCATAATTGGTCACATAAATTTTTTTTGTTAAGTTTTGACAGCTGAGTTTCATTCATTTATTCCATGTATCATTGTCGCAGGTTTATGACTAAGTAACGGTTGGTACAGGACTGGCCCTATTTAGTCGCATGTGCTTTTATCGAAACTTTTAACTTTGGGACCGACCCATAGGCGTCCCCTCGCCATGTCTTTTTTTTTTGGTAGACTGACCATAGGCGTTTATCCTCGCACATATAAAGGTTTTTATAAACTGCATCATGCATTCATGCACTGTTTTCATGCATAAATTTTTTTTCTCATGATTTATTGGCATAATTTTTTTTTCATGTCCCCTCATAAGTTACTATGTTTTTATGTCAAGTATGTTTTCATACCGTCATGGTTAACTTCAGTTTCATGCTGATTATGTTATACACTCCTTCATGTTAGGTTGTTTCATGTTTCTTCATGATGACTTCGTCTTCACGTGATTATGTCTTACGTCTCTTTTGTTGTTTAGGCTTTCATGCAACACATTCTTAGAATTCATTTAAATCCCACTTTCATGATAGTCATGGTTGGTTTTCATTGATCATGCTTTCAGGAAAATCATCGTAGAAACTCGTTTAACCACTCGTTAGCGTTTCTCTATGCAACCAAAATGAGGTATATGCTGGCATTGCCAGGTTATCATGATGGTCTTTCTAACCGTTTAACCAATTAGTTTCCTTTAAAATTATGTCAGACGATCGACCCCATACCGATCATTTCGTGTGCATTCCATGTGTACTCCATGTATCGTATTCCATGTGCGTATTCCACTTGCTGATAGTCTACAAATTTCTGATGCCGCTCATAGCTTGGAGATGTTATTATGGGTTGATGCTGCGGATTTTAGAGACGCTACGAGATGTTGATGTTGTTCACAACCTGGAGATCTTACAAGACGAAGACAAAGGCGTTAGATCAAAGCGATCGGACGAGAAAATGCTTCACCACCAGACGATTTCCATCAACCATTGTCCCTAATTCTTAGTTACATGTCACACGTCATTCAGTTGTCGTTTCAGTCATATGAGTGAGAACCGGTACCAGCCGGCCACTCAGCTTAGTAGTTACATGAATAACAGTCATGAGAATGACCGTCATGGAACTGACAGACAAGACGATAGTAACCACTACTATGACATCAACTATCCTAGAAATCGCAACCGAAGCTCCGGCCGCGGACGTGATTATAAATACAAGGATCAGTAGTCCAACCGATCAGCCAATTCTGGCATAATAACCTAAGAGTTTCAGTTTTATTCATTTTACACCTATAGACATGAGTCAAGACACATGACTCACGTCCAATTCTGGAACATTCCTAAGAAACTCAGGGTACCCTCCAAAGGGTATATCTATTTTGTGGTGCCATGTATTAATCAGGCCACAAGAATTTCAGTACCAACACCGGCATATCAGTGAGATCTGTCACGATTGCTCGATGACACTTTCCTTTCTTGTACCTATATATCATATATTCATGACCATAAAGGACGCCATTCTTATCCCCCATGTATACGAAGGTTTTCCTTCAGCCTAATGATGAGATCCAAGCTGCTAACGCATTACCTTGGACAGATGCGAGTTGAATTTAATCATAATCATGGACTACGAGCAGCACATCCTACTACGATTCATGATTTTGTACAGTAATGTTCAAGCTCCTGAATACATTCAACAGGAAAATCTGTACAAATTATATATGCTTTCCAAGCACGTGCTTTGTTAGCCATGACTGCTAAAATTTTCTAGCTGTCAGTTAAGACAAGACCACTGAAGTTCCTTTTACGCATAACCAGCCGATTATACCAAAATCTTCCCATACATTCCAAAAGAACCTTCAAGGAGAGGACGGTAACATGAGATCATGTGTCGACTACCGTCGATTTAAAAAAAATCACCATCCCTAACCGTTATTCTCCTCCACGTATTGACAACATGTCCAATCGACTTAGGATGTTAATCACTTTTTCAAGATCGGATTCATGATCATGATGCCAACAGTGACGAGTGAAAGAGTAGGACATTTCCATGACTGTTATTCGTACCCGACTCGGTCATGCTAGATTCATGATTTGTATTTGTCTCATAAATGCCCCAACAACATTATGAAATTAATGGGATGAGTTTCCATGAACTCATAAACAAATCCATCAGTGTTTTCATCAAGGACAACCTGATTTTCTCTAAGTCTAGAGAAGAGCAGAAAGACCATATTTTCACTATGTTGCAAATTCTATGACAGGAGAAATTTCACCCTAGAAATTTTCCAATATCAATTCTGTTTGATTACAGTGACACGCTGAATCACATGGATTCTCACGGTTAATCTTACCATGACTCAGCTTATGCGTAAAGGTGAGAACCCTAAACTACGTTTGGTGTTCAAGGAAAATCCTACGCTAAGAAAAGTCTAATTTCGGAGACGCATAGTTTTGCAAACTTCTATGTATCAAGTTTCTACGAAGCAAGATACAGTTACGTTCATATCTAAGCACCTGACATACCAACAGGCTAAGATAGAACACCAACAAACTAAGATGTTTTTCCACCAGCAGAAATTATGAACAAGAATGGGACAAGATCTCCATGGATTTTGATTACCAGATTAACGCAAACTCAGAACAAGCAAAATGCTATCTGGGTTATTGCCAACAGTTTGATCAAGTCTGCAGAATCCTTACATACACAAGGATTTCAAGAACCAACAGATAGATCAGACACGTTCCAGCCAAGGCGCATCCGATCACTTGGTAATCCCTCAGCTATCGGGCCATACTAAGGTTCACATTTGTGCTCCTTATTTACGTTCACGTCTTTGTTCAAATTTTACGACTTGCTTTCACACTCACGTTTATGACACTATTCACGTTCATGATCATATCCTGACTTACGATTTTACGTTCATTCTCGTTCTGGGAAGCTTTGCAAAAACTTGAGAGACCAGACTCAAGTTTAGCATAACTCTCTATCCTTAGACAGGCGTTTCACGTCGTAGTCCATGTCTCATCTTATAACGTTTGGCATTACCGCCGCCGTTATTCTATGTTCACGATATGTTTCACATGTCATGTTCATTCCACGTTTCTCATATCACGTTCATGATATGTTACATGTATCATATTCTCATTTTACACTCACCATATCTCCACGTATCACGTTCATAATTGTTCACGTATCACGTTCACAATTGTTCACGTACTATGTTTCAATATGCCTCGCGCATCATTGCTAAGACGTTGCTATTATCAGTTGGTTGAGGTTATGTTGCATCATAACGTTTCAGTTACCTTGCACGTTAATTCTTATTTCCTCTATCAAATTCAGGGGATCTATCTTACGTCGATAACCATGAACTTTTACGTATTTTCAAGTCAAGGTCAGGAGGACAAAAATTATCATATGTGTCAAGATCTTGTAGAGGAACCATTCCCAGAGGGAAGCCACTTGGAACTAGAGGAGTCCATCCGGATTTTATCCTCTCATCCTTCCGTAATTCAGTAAGACTCTTTTAGTCACGTCACGTTCCATGTCCTTTTAGACATGTCACATTCCACGTTCCTTTCTACCATGTCACCTTCGTGTCCTTATCTTACATACCCTCTCAGTTTGATTCGGGTATGTTTCTCTTTCAGTTTACTTTATCTATAACTCGGGGACGAATTATTCTTTTTAGGGGGGAAGATTTGTAAAATCCGCATGCTTTTACCATGAACAGTACACTAATAATCATACGTACAAGATTAAAACTTTCCTGTTATAACAAGAATACGTTTCACGAATATTAATTACAAGAATTATGTACGTGTTCTTAGCCGATAATTATTACGTACGTGTTAATACACGATAATTATTATCTATGATAAATGAATCACGAGCATCTAACATGATTATCGCGTATATTAAATAGACGCGACGAGTAATTACGTATATTACGTACAAGATTAAAACTTTCGTGTTATAACAAGAATACGTTTCACGAATATTAGTTACAAGAATTACGTACGTGTTATTACACGATAATTATTACATACGTGTTAATACACGATAATTATTAACTACGATAAATGAATCACGAGCATCTAACATGATTATCGCGTATATTAAATAGACGCGACGAGTAAATACGTATATTAATTACGTACGGTAAGTAATTACGTATGTTATGATTATTAATAATATACGACATGAATTTACGTATAATAAGTAAAACCGCAAGATAGTAAATCACGTTATTAAATCACGAACTACACGAATATTTAAAATACACGTTCACGTTACGTAGTTATTTAAACACAACAAGTATTACGTAAATTAATATTACGTATAGCATGTGAAATTACTACAAATATAATTCACGACATAAAATACACGAACCCGAATACGTATTTAATTAAACGCGTATTATTAAACAAATGTTTTACGTTTTGGTTGTTGGGCCGTTTAGACAAGAGAAGACAAGAAGAAACATGGGCTCTAGGCCCAAAAGGTGCCCTAGGCCGTGTAAATAGAAAACAGACGGGGGGATGGACTTATTTTTCTTTCAGACAAAAACATAAAAACCCTAAAACAAATAAACACCCGTTGTTTTCTTTTGTGCCTCTCCCTCCCGTCGAGTGAAAGAAAAAACCAAGAAAAACATGGCCATTAATCTAAGAGATCAATGTTGTTCATGTTCTAAACTTTCTAAACCCTAGTCACGAATCAAGGTAATCATTAACCTCGTTTTTAATTTCTTTTCCCTTGTTTAATCAATCACAAATCCAAGATGTTTGATCTAAAACATGTTTATAATAAGTTAAATAAGGTGGGGCGTCGTCTTGATGTTGCTGTGTTTAAACTACACACAAACCGAGACCACCCATGGTCTCGGAGGTAAAACAGGCCACCAGCTGCAACCCTTAATGGGTACTGGGCGTGGTTTGTTCTGTCAGTGGGAACCCCAGCAGGGGTGTGTGGTCAGGCAGTGGGAACCGAGACCTTATGGTCTCGGTGGGAATTTGACTCGAGCAGGGGAAACCGGCTACTGCCGGTGGTAGTAACACCACTGCCAGGGGGAACTGGCAGTTAAGGGTGTGTTTGGTTTTTAGTTTAAGATATAATTAAGGGGGTGTTTGGTTCACAGCTTAATGCAGTTAGGGGCTGTTTGGTTCAGTCTGGTTCATGGGGAGCAGGTTCGGTTCATATTTTTTAAATTAATTAAAACTTGGGGTTTGTCACAGGAACGTTTATTTTAACAAGTCATGTTTCTATACGTTACATTATTCTTTTCAAGTCATTATTTTACAAGTTATATTATTTTAGCATGGAATTAAATTAATTAAAACATGGCTATAATTAATTTAATTAAGACATGACTTAGGGTTATTGCTATTATGTAATAATACATGTTTTTAACCTAAGTATGTAATTATTTATTTTACGCTATAGTATTAATTAATTAATGAACATGGACTTAGGTTTATTATTATTATTTAGTAATACATGATTTTAACCTAAGTATTTATTTATGTAATTTAGACTATAGTAATTAATTAATTATTAAAACATGACATATAATTAATTAATGACTTAGGTTATATTAATATAAATATTAATACATGTTTAACCTAAGTATTATATACACTTTAATTTAATTAAATCATGATTATATTTAATTAAATCATATAACCTATAGTTTGTTTTATTAACATGTTATGATTAATAAACTATACCATATCACATGACTTATGATATTTAGTTTAGCTTAATTCTAAATATGGAAACTTTCTAATTCAAGAAACTTACTATTTTTGGAAACTTTCTATTTTTAGAAAATGATCTATTTTAAGAAATTAATCTATTTTTGGAAACTTTCTATTTTAGGAAATCTGCTATTTTTAGGAAGTTTCTTAATCAGAATATACAGAATACATGATAAACACAGCATAATGTTAAAATCGGTGAAACAAGACATGAACATATAAAACAAGCTATGACACTATATAAAATCAGTTACGTACTCACTAGACAGTATACTTATACACGTATCCTTCTATGTAGCATTAGTGAGATCGAAGTAGGAATCTCTTCCGTTCATCTTCTTCGTTCACTGGACACAAGGTACGGATTCTCCGTCCTTTCAGTATGGACATTCTTTCCTTATTAGGATTTCCCCGTATGCAGCCAACTGTTTTCCTAGTATATGTTTTATATGTTTTGATTTGCTTATGTTTAATTAAAATGCCTAAGCCATATACATGCATGACCAGTTTTACCTAGTTATGGAGGTACCATAACCATAACACTAGAGGCACTAGTGTTATGACTTCACCACGGCGGAGTGATAGCTCGTGGCGTCCCTTCAGCGTTTGGCCGTATTATTATTATCATGTGGGGCATATGGGTGCATCCTAGGTTACATGTTTTTACAGATTATTCAGGTGAATGTAGTGTGTGCCTTGTATCCTTCATAAGGAGCTGATCCCTCCTACCCAAAAACTTATATTAATTAGAGGCAGCCCCTCTAATTTCATAACGAGGTCACCCCTCCAAGTATTCATGCAAGTTGATATTTCATGACCTATATTGGCTAATGGTTAACATGCTAAACAGTTTTCATAAGATAAACATAGGGCTTTTCAAACTATAAAACCAGTTTTACTAAGTATTACCAGGTTTTCCAGGACTTATTCATTTCCGCTGCTATATGTTTTACATGCTTATATTATTAATTCCATGCTTGTATATCCATGCACTGAGCGTTATGCTCAGCCGTTACTTTCCTTTCCATGTCCCAAAACGGTAGGTACCCAAGGACAGACTCGAGCATTTGGAGGACGTGCATAGGATGGAAGCTTCCATAGACTTCTTTTCCTTTTGCCTTCATATATTTATGCTTGTGTAGTCTTTGTTCATTTCATTTACTTTATTTATGTTTTGGGCTTATGTTTGGGAACCGATGTTTGATTCTGGTTTTCCCTATGGTCATGTATGTTTTACTACATATTACCTTGCATGCTTTGATGACACGCCATAATTACGCGTAACGGTCCACTTATAAAAGTGGGGTGTTACAGCAGACATACATTCCCATATTTACTAATCCTCACTTTTAAAATATATAATCATCCCTGCGTTTTTTTAATTCATAGAGTATCAATATTTTCTATATTTAATTCTAGATCTTCACTTCTCATTATTATTTAAACTGCGTTTTTTATTATTTTTATTTTTAGATAGGATTGGATTCACTTTTTTTATTAGCATATCATTATTTTCCCTGTCTTCTTTTTTTATTTATTTTCGTAGGTAGGCAAAAGCTTTCCCTGTCTTTCATTTTTTCTATTTTCGTAGTAGTTAATGTAGTACTAGGATTAGTTTTATAACAAATCTTTTTGCAAGCTTCTTTTTATTACACTTTGTATTTTTTTATTGATAAAGATGTTCCAGATTAGTTTTTAAATAGTTTTTTATGGCTTTCAAAAATTAGATTATTAAAAATAGATTTTATAAATCTTAAAATAATGTTTTTTAGCTTTATTGTCGTTAACCGTTTTATGTTTTATGTTATCTCGGCGTATCGATTCACCACTTTTGGCGAGGAGCTTAATGGGTCTTTTATCTAGATTAAGTTTTAAAGTTTAAAGCTCGATTTGTTTTATTTCGTTAGTTAGTCGATAAAATTGACAACTTTATCAGCTAATTAGTTTGATAAAAACCTTGAAAGTTATAAGCTTTTGATTTAGTTTACTTATTAGATCGGGTGTTTAATTTTTCGTCTCTGGTTCGTCAATACGGGTTCTATTCTCTTATATCTTTTCTTATTTTATTTCATTAGCTTTAATATATATTTATTGTTTCCTTGTTGATGTTTAGCTTTATTATCATGATTATTATAGTTTTGATTTTAGTTGTTCAGTAGCATCATAGAGAAAATAGGATCATTAGGCTCACTAAGTGTGTCTTCAAAACCCAAAGGAATGAGATCACTTAAAGAAGTGTCGTCATCATAATCATCGTAGATTGGGGTATCAAAGGTATGTGGATTTAAAGGTCGGTCCTTTAAATCCAAGATAGTATGATCACTTGGAAAGTGTCATCACTATCGGTATCATAAATGGGTATGTCAATGGTGGTTGAAGGCTCAAAAGGTGGTTCAACTAAATCCAAATTAGTGTGATCACTTGAAGAAGTGTCATCACTATAGGTGTCATAGAGTGGGGTATCCTCAAAATCCGAAGTGAAATGATCACTTAAAGAAGAGACATCACTAAAATCATTATTAGCTTCTTCATTGTCTTCAAAAAGTGGATTATCATTTGAATTTTCTAAAAAGAGGATTTGAATATGTCACAAAATCATTAAGGTCAAACTTTTTAGTTTCAAAAGGATTGATAAAACTTTCTTCATTATTAAAATTAAGCACATCAATCGTATTGACCGATTCTTTTCATTTGATTTACTTGTGATTGTTGATACAAAAGTTGGGTGATCCTTGCTAGACCCGAATTAGGCTTAATTTGGGTTGGCTGGACTCCGGCTCCTGCACCAAGTGAATTGTCTGGTTGGGATCCTGCACACTAAAACAACACACGTTAGGCTTATCGTGGGAATGTATCCCACGATTAGACTCCAGCGTGAGAGTAAGTAATCGGTTAGGGTTATGAGAATCGGATGAGATGTGAGTATGAAGAATATAATACCTTTGTGGAACCCTTGGGGGTTCCTTATATAGGCAGTGAAACCCTAATGGATTGTCACTGATGCTTCGGCCCAAAAGAAAGGATAAGTACCGGAATTAGATTGATTGTTATCTTCTAATTATGGTGAGTAAATATCCTCTTCTTTGGGGTAAATCCTAATCATAGTAAGAGTATGATTCTGTCTAACCCTGTACCGGCCATGTCGGGCCGTTGCCCGCACACGTGTGTGCGGTTACTGTTCATCTAAGCCCATAAGCTTAAATGACATGAATCCCACCCATCAGTAATGGGCCGGATGTGGGTAGTACCTGTGGGCCGGGTCCATGACCCGGCTGGGGACTATACGTCATCATGTCCCCCCAGTCTA
This sequence comes from Glebionis coronaria, assembly GCA_025667525.1. Taxonomy (NCBI): domain Eukaryota; kingdom Viridiplantae; phylum Streptophyta; class Magnoliopsida; order Asterales; family Asteraceae; genus Glebionis; species Glebionis coronaria. Next base: position 176,566,968 of record CM046881.1, on the reverse strand, counting down.
GTTGTTACAGCCGTAGGCATAACCTCTAGACTATACAATATCACGTAGACCTGTTTGTTGTAATTACGGCCGCACTCCAAAATAAGTCGACCGGGACAACTTTAATGAATGCATTCATGGTAGTCAATAGTTAGACGCACACATGCAAAAGTGCACCAGAAAGGCCCACCCTTGAGCCACGTAAAACTGTCAAGAAGTGACCCCTGGGTCCCTTATGACGTTTCAGAAGTGTCAGAAATCCCATCCGTTGGATGGGCATAGTGGCTTACACGTGGCGAACATCTACGCTACGTCGGAAATCGAGGCAACCCTATATAAGAGTTGGTGTGTGCTACTGTTACACACACAGTTTATATTCATTCCGCCATTGTTATCCCCAAGCTCCTTCCTTCAATCCTTTGCTTCTTATTCCACATATTTTCTCTACTGCAGGTTAGATCATCATGTCTATCAAATCCTTTTTATGAACCATGGTGAAGGACAATCCTCTTATTACGGATGTCCTTAACGTGATGCCTGCGGAGAAATACATAGACTTTTTGTCTAAGTATTACATTCCTGAAAGCGTACATCCGACCTATCCAGGTGACGGTGAAGCGATTACGGATGCTCCAAAGGGAAAGATAGGCGTGTACACGCCCCTATTTGATTCGGCTAACTACTGCATCCCCTTATCTAAATTTTTGGTAGATCTGCTGCTATATTATGACTTCCACATAACCCAACTGCACTACATAGGGGCGTGTAAAATCAATCAGTTTGAGATTACCTACCATACGTGTGAGGTAACCCCGACCGTGAATCTATTTAGGGTCTTCTAATCCCCCCAACTAGTGAATGGGTCGCTGTCGTTCAAAAAACGATCCGCGAACGCCCCCATAACGTATAGGAAATCCTTAGATTCCCTCAAGAATTGGTACGATCATTAATTTTTCGTGGATGAGAAAGTATTCCCACCTCATTCGTCCTCAAAACTAGAGTACCCAAAGACTATCCTCCCAAATCGAAAGACTATAGTAGTAAGGATTTGAAAATTTTAGATACCCACCGCACAGAATTCCATATGGGTTTGCCGGAGCACTTCCTGTGCCTAGTAGGAATCAGCCGCTACTACAGTGGGAGGGAGGATAGATATCCGTGCGTTCTGACCGAACGTAGGCAGGGTAGGTTTTTGTATATTTTTAGATGTAAAAGTGCCTCATTGTACCTCATGAATCTACTAATCCTTATATATGCACATGTCCGCAGAGATGAAGCTACATGGATTATTACGCCAAGGCGATCTAAGCAAAGTTCCTGAAGGATTCCGACCGCTGAAAGAAAATGAACTCCCCCTACTGGAAGCCACCATAGACAAAACCATCCCGCTGGAAGAAACCACTGGGCAGCGATCAGATGAGGGAAAGCCCCTGATTGAGAAGTCCCCTCTTGACTTCCATAATGAAGATGGTGGAGAACTGTTGCTGGAGGACACCGTGTCGCACCAGGATGAAGAAGGAGAAGAAGAAGAATTCACCAACCCTGCTGATAATCGCACCGGTGATGATGAAGAAACCACAAGCTTCTGGGTCCCCGCAGTCATCAAAGCCTAAATCCAGGAAACGGAAGACTACCAGGAAGGTAGAAAAAACCCTAGGGGATGGGGCGGGGGTACATAATGCTCCCCCAAAGAAGCTAAGGAAGGACCATCCACAGTTCCAGGAAGGGAGCAGCGCCTCTACGGTCCAGGTCGACCCTTCGCTACGCGTGGATGAACAAGTCTGGATGGCCACCTCTATGAATGCCGTAGCTCCTACCACCACAGATCCCGCGACCGGCACTATGTAAGTACCCTTTAATACACCCAAGGATATAATCCATAAACAAAACTAATAAGTGTGTTAATTAAACAGGGCGAACCCATCGACAGTAGCCCAAGAGAAGGAGGTGGAAAAGGGAACCCTCACCCATGACATCAATGAGACCTCCATCCCCTCCCGTAACTCATGCCGAGGAGCCACATCCTATGGGAACCGACACCAGCCTACGCCTAGCATGGAATTTATCCAGCTTAACGAGGTTGGAGGCGGAATCCGAGTGCTCTGAATTCATTGAACACATCACTCCTCCAGCGCTGGCGCAAGATTTGGACGAACTAGAGCATGAGACGTTGCTGGAGCAGTTTGATGTATCCTCCGAACACCAAGTGACAGTTGGTGCGACCCTAAGACACCGTCTGATCAAGGCCTTGGCTAACGTGAGCCGTGCTGATAAAAAAGATAGCTCGCCGTGAAGCACTGGTGGATAAGCACGAGAAAACTATCACATCCTTGCAGGCAGCGTTAGTCGTGGCAGAGTCAACCGTCAAGGAGCAAGCCCAACACGCCAACGCTCGTGAGGAACGTATTGCCGAGCTGGAGGACCTTTTAGCTGCATCTAATGAGAAGGTATACTCTTTCATTAATACTTATTTGTGCATACAAAAAACCACATTGTTTTTGTAGTAACTCCAAGTGTCATGTATAGGTATCCGCAGCCGAAGCTGCTACTAAAACCGTAACCGTACAAGCCTTCACTATTGCTTAGGAGCGCGACACGCTGAAGGATGAACTAACCCAGGCGCGGACTACCTTGGAAGAGCAAGTTGTAGTAGCTGAGGGTAAACTAAGCAGGATGGCAACGGACTGCGCCGAAATAATTTGTCCTCCTTTGCTCACAGACATAGATGGGCATAGATGGATGATTGGCCAGGGGATGCGGCTTGCCGTAAGCAAGGTAACGGAGGCTCCTTATCTGTTGCAGGCCTTTGCTGATGTCGTATCGGACGGTATTGACTGTGGTAGGCACGAGGGGCTGGTCAAAGCTGTGGAGCTAATAGGCAAGGAAGAAGATATTACCCAGCATGCCTACCATAACCCTCTAGCCGAAGACAAGATGACCGCATCAATGGCCGCCCTCGCTGAGATCCAACACCCCTTCCTAGACGAGCTAGAGTCACTGAATGATGCTCCCAATGGGGTAATAATGTCGAAGCTCACCGCCGATCCCATCCAACTAACCCTGCCTACCTACGACTCTGTGTCGAAGGTGATGAAAGGTGAAAAGCTGCTGGCCGAGGCGCTGGACGCAAACATGATCAGGGCACAAGATGGAAAGAATGCGCACGGGGAGGTCCTCCGCAGCTTGATTGAAGAAGTGAAGAAAGAGATAGGGGAGTTCCTACCTCCTTTGTAATTTACATTTGTAAACATTTGTACTATTTTATTCGTCCGTGTATGTATACGGCTAAAACTGATGTTATTGTGATAACTTGTTATACTTATGCAAGCAAGCCCGTGATGACCACGACTATTTTGGTGTTTTGAATTTGAAACTTGTGTATTTTTGTTGTTTGTTTTTTTAGATATCATATACCTGTGTTGCATGACATGTCACGTCTTACTCAAAAATACAATCAAGTCTATATTTTACTAGACGTGCGGCGTGCGTCTTTACCATGCAAAGCACTACGTGAGCGCGGCATATGGAAACTTATCACAACGTCTTGTGAGTAAGGTGTCTAGTAAGGATACATGATCCGCGTCACCGGGGTTGCATCCCTCTTATGCGACAAGTCGAATTATTAGGTTCACTTAATCCTCTTACCCCGCCTGGAGGCGCATAGTACATGTACGGTATTGAATGAATGCATATGAATAAGAGATAGCACATTATAGTAATAACAACTAAATCTATACGACAATAATTTATTCATAGAATCTAAAAAACAAGACAATAATTTGCACAAGGACGAGCCGTGGAGCTAGCTAGGCACCACGACATTTTATTAGAACGTTTACGTTTTTTGTTTTGACAAGAATGAGAAATCCTAAAAACAAAGGGAACCTAGAAAGCATAAAAAACAAAACAAAGAGAACACGTGGAATCTTCATTGAAGCCAGATATAGCAAAGTGTCCATGCGGAAGCCGTAGCTTTTCAAAGATAGCACCTTTTAAGATTGCAGATATTCCATGTGCGTTCTAGGTCGCGGCCATCCATGTCACGTAACTTGTACGCGCCCCGTCCTAAGGCTTCCGTAACCTCATACGGTCCTTCCCACTTAGGGCCCAGCTTTCCTGTATTCTCCGCTCGACTTGCCTCGTTGGCACGATAAACAAAATCTCTCGGTCGAAAAGAAACACCTTTAACCTTGGCGTCATAATAAGCCTTCATCCGTGCCTTGGACTTGGCCTTATTGATAGCCGCTATTTCTCTTTTTTCCTCCAACAAGTCCAGATTAATCCGGAGTTGCTCGTCGTTTGTGACGACATTAACCTCCGCTGTGCGGATGGTCGGCATTCCGATTTCTGTTGGTATAACAGCTTCAGTGACGTAGGCCAGTGCAAATGGAGTGTCCCCATTGGCTGTTTTAATCATAGTCCTATGTGCCCATAGAACATGTGGCAGTTCATCTACCCATTTGGCACTTCGTTCATCCAAGCGTGCCTTAATGCCTTCACCCAAGCTTCTATTTTCTCGTTCCACAAGACCATTTGTCTGCGGATGTTTAACAGATACGAAGCGCCGTGTGATATTCAATGCTGCGCACCAGTCCTTGAATGGATTATCCGCGAACTGCTTCCCGTTGTTCGAGATGATTTCTCCTGGTAAGCCAAATCGGCACACGATGTTCTCCCAAACAAACTTTTTAACTTGTTTGCCTGTGATGGATTTAACTGCCTTAGCCTCTATCCAGCGTGTAAAGTAGTCCATTGCGACAATCAAGAACTTAACTCCCCCTTCAGCTACGGGGAAAGGTCCTGCAATGTCAATCACCCACTTATAGAATGGCCATGGGGATGTAATGGGTGTTAGTTCTTGCTACGGTTGTCGTGGTACTGGTCTGTACAGTTGGCAATCACTGCACTTGCAAATCATGTCGCGTGCATCCTTATGCATAGTACGCTAATAATATCCTGTGCATAGAGCTCGAGCGACTACGGATCGGGGACCCGCGTGCATGCCGCATAACCCTTCATGTATCTCACTGATCACATAATTAGCCTAGTGTGGCCCAACACACCGCAACCACGGCTGTAAGAAAGAGCGCCTGTAAAGAATACCTTCTCGAAGCTCGAAGTGCTGCGACTTCCTTCTGATACGCCGTGCCGCCTTTTCCTCGTTCGGAAGGGTTTCATTAGTCAAATAGTTGATGATCGGGGTCATCCATGTAGGTCCATCTTCCTCAACTATAGCTGCGACTTCCCCTTTCGTTATAGACTTTTCCTTTAGTATTTCTACCAAGACTTGCTTGGATAAGTGGGCGAAACTTGTAGACGCGATCTTGCTAAGAGCGTCCGCCGTCTTGTTTTCACCTCTTGGTACCTGCTTGATAGAAAACTTGCTGAAAGCAGCGATGAGTGACTTGACTTTCTCCAAGTATCGAACCATGTTATCCTCCTTGGCTACGTAACACCCTAGAATGTGGTTCGCGACAAGCCGTGAGTCCACGTAGGCCTCAAGGTTGCGGACTCTGATTCTAGCGGCGATTTTTATACCCGCAATCAACGCTTCATATCCTGCCTCATTATTGGTGGCTGTGAACTCAAAGCGCAGGGCGTATGTAAACTCCATTCCTTCCGGATTCGTAAGGATGAGACCAACTCCTGATCCATCCGTGCAAGAAGATCCGTCCGTAAATAATACCCATGGTTCTGCTGGAGTTTCCTCTCGTTGTACGACCAGTCCCTCCTCATCCGGCTTCTATATCAAGAAATCTGCCCAGATTTGGCCTTTAATAGCCGTCCTTGATCTATAAGAGATGTTATGCTCTCCCAATAGAATGCTCCACTTCTGTAGCCTACCGGCCACATCTGGTCTGGAGATGACTTGTTTTATTGGTTGATCAGTAATAACTATAATTGGGTGCGCCTGAAAGTACCGGCGTAACCATTTCGTAGCAAACACTAATGCCAAAACCAATTTCTCCATGGAAGAATAATTCAACTCCGACCCTTGTAGTATTCTACTTATAAAGTAGACCGGAGTTTGGACTGTGTCCTTATCCGTCATGAGTACCGCACTTTTTGCTCCATGTGTGGTTGACAAATACATGATGAGCTCCTCCTTGGGTCGGGGGGCTACTAGCATGGGAAGAGATGCGAGATGTTGCTTGAGCTGACCAAAAGCTTCCTCTGCTTCCTTTGTCCACCGGAAGTTTCCCTTCTTGATGCACTTCTTGAGTGTTTTGAATAGGGGGGTGACTTCTCCGTGGACTTCGACAAGGACCTGTTTAGCCCGGCCAACTTCCCATTTAATGATTGCACCTCTTTCCGTGTCTGAGGAGATGGTAACTGTATTACCGCGTCCGTCTTTTTCGGGCAAGGCTTGATGCCATTTGAATCAATCATATATCCAAGGAACATCCCTTCAGTTGCCCCAAACATGCATTTCTTTGGATTCAGTTTCATATTAATCCTCCTCAATGTGTCAAACGTCTATTGGACGTCACGGAGAAGTGCCTCATCCGTATGCCTTTTGATGACTAAATCATCAACATAGACCTCAAGATTGAGGCCTCTCTGTGAGTCAAAGGCTTTGTCAACAAGCCGTTGATATGTTGCCCTGGCGTTCTTTAGTCTGAGTGGCATTTTTGTATAATAGTATACGCCTTGACTAGTATGGAACGCCGTCTTCTCTGCGTCCTCTTCCGCCATCTGGATCTGGTGGTATCCTTTGTATGCGTCTAAGAAGCACTTAAAGGGATATCCACATATGGATTACACCTTCCAATCAATCTCCGGTAACGGATAGCAGTCCTGCGGACAGGCTTTGTTCAGATCCGTGAAGTCCACGCACATGCGCCAGCTCCCATCATGCTTTTTAACCATGACCGGGTTGGATAACCACTCATGGTAGTATACCTCGCGCATGATACCTCCATCCACCAATTTCCGTACTTCATCCAATATTACTTGGCTGCGTTCTAGTGCCTGACCGCGCTTCTTTTGCTTAACGGGAGGAATCCCTGGCGGATTTGGAGCTTATGTTCTGCTATCGCACGCGGTACGCCCGTCATATGCTTGAGCTCCTATGCGAATACATCTAAGTTTGCTTTTAAGAGAGAGCACATGGCCCTCTTGCCGCTATCTGAGAGTGTTCCCCCTATGGATACCTCTTATTCCAGATAATCAGGGTAGATTGCCACCTTCCAATTGGGAGGTGGTGATCCATCCTTGGGGGGAACAGGTGGAACCGGTGTTGTCACGGCATGACACTCGGATGCTGGTATGATTGTGTTATAGATAGTGACAATTCCTCCTTCCACAGGGAATTTAATCATTCCGTGAGCTGTGGAGGGTACTGCCCGTATGGCCAGGATACCTGGTCTGCATATGATCCTATTGTATGGAGAGTGTGAGCGTATCACCATAAAGTTCATCCACGCCGTGGTGGAATGCTCTTCATTCCCAATGGTTACAAGCAGACGCAGCTGTCCTATTGGCCAGATGGTGTCTCCACTAAATTTGATGAGCGGCGACGTGGCCAGTACTAATTGGCTTCTTAATTCTGGTCGTAACTGTACGAAACAATGTTCGTATAGTACTTCTGCTGATGACCCTCCATCCACATACATACGGCGGACATTGTGTGTTCCAATGCTTATCTCAATAGTGAGAGGTGCACCGGCTACATCACTTGCCGTGATGGGAGGGAATGAGATTTCTCTGCCGTGTGAAAATTTTTGACTAATTTTCTGCCTTGTACGACGCTGTCTGGATTGGATCATGTATATAGTTGAAGGTTTGTCCTTTTGAGGATCCTTCTTGTCATACTTCTTGTTGTCCTTTCCATCCTTCCAATCCTTGACTAAATGTTTGAGTTTGCCTGACTTGATCAGTGACTCAATGTGCTTCTTAAGCTGGATACATTCCTCCATGCCGTGGACCTTGTCGTTGTGGAATTCACAAATTTCGTTGACGACGGTCCACCGGAGTCGTCATTGGGGAGGTCTTGGGAAGTTGGACCCTTCTGTTAGCAAGATCTCCCGGTAGGACATCTTTAGAGGGGTAAATTTGTCCTCCGACCTCCCTCCTTTGTTTTGGCTCTTGTAGTCCAAGCTCCTCCCACTTCCTTGGTTGCTTTGACCACCCCACTGTCTCCTGGACTGGTCGTTCGATCGATGGCTGTTTCCTTTTGAAGGGTATGCCACGGCTACCGCGGTTTCTCCCTCTATGAAGTTCCTGACCCTTTCCATAAGGCCGTCATACTTCTCTGGTCGCTTGTCATTGAGACCTCTGATTAATTCCCTGTCTGTTATGGCATGCATATAATCGGAAATTTTCAGAAGTTTCGGCATTGTCTTTGTGCGCGTGCATTCGTCATTGAAGCGCTCGGTGAAGGCCTCCGTAGATTCCCCAGGCCATTGCTTGACAGTTGCCAGTGAGACCGGGTCCCTATTATACTTCTTTCGCTGAGTATAATTGTTCTTAAACGCAGTACGCAGTTCAGTGAAACTATCAATGCTTCGGGGAGGAAGTCCTCAAACCAATCACGAGCATTGCCGATCAAGGTTGAATTAAACATTTGGCACCATATAGGCATGGGCCATCGTTCAATTTTCGCCTGCGTGTCAAATATCTTTAGGTGATCATCTGGATCACCAGTCCCATCATAAGTCTTGACGCACGCCGACATGCGGCGCTTTGTGTCCTCGGAGTAATTCCGTATGCGGAGGGTAAAAGGATCTTCCCTGGGATCAGCCCATGGACGGGTGAGATTAGGGTCACACCATGGGGGGAAAGATCTTCTGATTCTGCCTCGCGATAATAGGGGCCACCGTAGTATTCTTCATTGTCTGGTGGCGGTGGAGGAGTACGCCTGGGTCGGCGACGTTTGGGTGGATGGTCATCCGAATCCTCTCCTGATGGAACGGAAGAAGGGGGCGGTGCCCCATTCTTTGGCTGAGGATCGCTCTTGTGAGAAGAGCTAGGAGCCTTCTTCCCGGTATTCATCCTATCCCACACGCTTGTGCGGCTATTAGTTCTGGTTAGCTCCAGATCTGGTCATTCGGGTGAATCGCCAGACCTCTCTCCCTCCTCACGGGATTGTAATAGTTCCTACATAATACGATCCCCTATGCGTTCGAACACATTCCAAGGTTGGGGAGTTTCCTCAAAGAGGTTTCGCTCCTAGGGTCGTGTCTTTCGCTTCCTTTGAGTTTGAGGAGAGGTGCCTGATCCGACACTGCCAAAGTTGAGCCTAGATTGGAGGTCCCTCCCTAGGTTCAACCTGGATGCGATTCCTGGGACGATCCTCTCGAAGTTCTGCGTGAGAACTCGAGTGAGATCTTCCTCGCTAAGTGGTTCGACCTCCACTTCTTCCTCAGTCGATGGTCTGCGTGGCTCCTTGTTAGGGGGTTGGGCGCACTCCCTGGATCAGGGTTATCCAAGGTCGAGGTAGGTGGTGGGGTGACAGCGAACGTGCTTGTCACACCCATGGACTAAAGACCACTCCTGTTATTTGGTCCGCCTGTTTGGTTACTAGGGGATCGGTTGGGAATGAGTATCCCGTCCGCTGGGGACTTCTGGTTTGCAGGATTTGTGTTCCTAGGGTTTCTTTGCGGATGTCCTTTCGTCATTGAGAGATTGAGATGAGATTTGCTCTAGCTTAGTGTATGTGTCCCACGGATGGCGCCAACTTGTTGATACAAAAGTTGGGTGATCCTTGCTAGACCCGAATTAGGCTTAATTCGGGTTGGTTGGACTCGGCTCCTGCACCAAGTGAATTGTCTGGTTGGGATCCTGCACACTAAAACAACACACGTTAGGCTTATCGTGGGAATGTATCCCACGATTAGACTCCAGCGTGAGAGTAAGTAATCGGTTAGGGTTATGAGAATCGGATGAGATGTGAGTATGAAGAATATAATACCTTTGTGGAACCCTTGGGGGTTCCTTATATAGGTAGTGAAACCCTAATGGACTGTCACTGATGCTTCGGCCCCAAGGAAAGGATAAGTACCGGAATTAGATTGATTGTTATCTTCTAATTATGGTGAGTGAATATCCTCTTATTTGGGGTAAATCCTAATCATTGTAAGAGTATGATTCTGTCTAACCCTGTACCGGCCATGCCGGGCCGTGGGCCGCACACGTGTGTGCGGTCACTGTTCATCTAAGCCCATAAGTTTAAATGACATGAATCCCACCCATCAGTAATGGGCCGGATGCGGGTAGTACCCGTGGGCCGGGTCCATGACCCGGCTGGGGACTATACGTCATCAGTGATCTTTCCCATTTTAAAAATTAGTTTATCATCCCCAAACCTAAGAATTAATTCTCCTTCGGCTACATCAACTCATGTTTTTCTGGTTCTTAAGAATGATCTACCAAGTATTAAAGGAATACGAGGATCCATCTCATAGTCAACTACGACAAAATCTATGGGAAAAGTGAATATACCAAATCGAACAAAAACGTCCTCGGCAATACCAACGGGTTATGCAAGAGTTCTATTAGCTAACGCGAGAGTCATGCGAGTCGGTACAAGGTCGGGTAATGATAATTGTCTCCATACGGATAATGGCATAAGATTGATGCTAGCACCGAGATCCGCTAAAGCCATACAATCATCAGTTTAGGGAAACGAGTAAGGTAACACAAATCGACCGGGATCTCCTAGCTTTTCGGGAAGCTCTTTGAGGAGAATCGCAAAACAATTCTCATTTAAACGAGTGTTAACGAGCTCTACCATTTTTTCTTTCTTATTGAGCAAATCTTTGAACATTTTCACAAATTTAGACATTTGGGCAAGTGCTTCAATAAGGCTAATGTTAACATTCACTTGGGATATCATTTTCAAAAAGTTGGAAACATGAACGTCATCCTTGGTTTGCAATTTAGCTTTGTCTAACCTAGAAGGATAAGGGATATTGGGCTTAGGAGTTGAAGGTTGAGAAGGAAAAGGACTCGCTTCTTGAACAACCTTAGGGTTAGGCTCATTAGGCAATGGAGAACTAGTACTAGGAGTGGTAGTGGGAGGAATCACCGAATGGGGAGTAGGATTACTCATTGTTACCTCCGGGCCTTATCTCTCCTTTATGGGAGAAGAGATGGAAGGTCCCACTAAAGTGGCTCCACTTCGATTAGTAATAGCACTCACATTAGCTCAAGGGTTGGTCTCGGTATTAGGAGGTAAGGCTCCTTGGGGTCTAAGGGTTTGCAACATTTGTATGAATTTCCTATCAGTGGACTCTTGCATTTCTTTAGGCTTACGGTATTGCTCATTAAGTTTTTGAAGAACCAAGTCCATTTGAGGACTAGGCATATTAAACCCTTGATTTTGAAAACCTTGGTTTTGAAATTGATTAGCATTTTGAAAGCCTTGATTATTAAAACCTTGGTTTTGCCCTTGAAAATTCCCTTGATTAAAACCCCTCATATTTTAATTCTCTTGAAAATTACCCCTTTGTGGACCTTGGTTCATTGTTGGGTATTGGGGATTGGTTAACAATTGTGAAGGTGGTCTAACATGAGGTTGAAAACCGGGGGGAGCCAAATCGTTAGTAGATTTATAAGACAAATTATTAGCATCCACATTAGATTTAAAATGAACCCTCTCATTAGTGTTGTAAGCATGCACTTGTTGTTAAGATTGATCATAAACCTTATTACAATTTAAGTACGGATGTGGTCCACCACAAGTCTCACAAGACTCACTCATGGCATGAACGTGCCTAGTGGGAGGGGTATCGACCTTTAAAGCAAGTTTTGTCACAATTGAAGTAAGCGCTTTAATTTGATTGTTAACCTCACTATCACTAGCACTAGCCGTAGTAGCCCTTACACTCTTAGTTTGAACTTTGGCCTTGTTTTCAATTATATTCCAAGCATCGTTCATTGATTAAACCAAAATATTTCCCCCCGAAGCACTATTTAGAGAGTCTTGGTCATTCAAAGTTAATCCATTGTAAAAAGTATTAATTTGATGAACTTTTGTAAAACCGTGTTGAGGACACCTTCTTAAAAGTTTCTTAAATCGATCCCAAGACTCACTAAAAGTCTCTCCATATTTTTGCTCAAAAGTGATTATGTCATTCCTTAAGGCGGTGGTCCGAGATGGGGGAAAGAAGTAGTTAATGAACTTGGTCTCTAAATCCGCCCATGTAAGAATACTTTGGAGTGGTTTCTTATCAAGACAAATCCGGGGGAAAAAGGAAAGAGAGAACAAACGAATTGCCTCTTGAGGCACCCCATTGTATTTCACCGTATTGGTCAAATGTATGAATCTCTTAATATGATTGCGAGGGTCATCTTGGGAACAGCCCAAAAGTGGTGTAGCGGAAACCATTTGAATAAAACCCGTTTTAATTTCAAAATTATTTGCTCCAATCTCGGGCACCACAATCGCGTCATCATTGCCCTTGAAACTCGGATTTTTAATCCTTTAAAATTAAAGTTCGTTTTTCCTCGATTCGACTCGAATTGATTTTCGATTAAAACGTAAGTTTATATTTGTTTTTGGTAAATCGTATTTTGGTATTTTTTTTTAAAAAAAACTAACTTAAATTTAATTAAAAGGAAACTAAATTAATTAAAACTATCTTAAAATCTATTTTAAACTTTAAATAAACCTAGATTGAAAACTTTTAAAATAAACTAAATTAAAAATCTTATTGAAAATTTAACTTTAAAAATAAAACTATTTTATACTATTTTAAAACTATAGAACCTATATTAATTTTTTTGAACTAAATAAAAAAAACTAATTTTTAAAACAAATTAAATAAATATATTTTTTTTTTCTTTTTATTTTTATAAAAACTGAATTTAAATAAACTATATAATTACTATTAATTAAAATCTAATTAAACTTAAACTTATTATTAACTAGTAAATCTGCCACTAATTAAATATCCTATATTAATTTAATGTTGCAAACAATTAAACAAAAAGACTATCTAGCCTGGTGGATAACACGTTCGACTTGTATGCAGGAGGTCAGGGGTTCGAAACCCTTGAGGGACTTTTTATGCGAATTAATAATTTTTTTTAAACTTGTATTTAATTTGGAACTTATTTTTGGACAGTAGCAACCTCAGACCAATTGGGTCTGAGGTGATATCAGCAAATTAACACAAAAGGCAGGAAACTAGCAAAGCAAAATAAGCAGCAACTCGAATAGCAGAATTCCAAATAAGCTTAAACCACAACCAAATAAGCAGAATTCGAATAAGCTAAGCCTAGATAACCAGAAACTACTAAGCTTGAATCAGAAAAGCAATAATCCACGCTATAACCAACTAACAGGGTACCAAATATCCAATCATTCAGAAGAAAAACAAATAAGCACTTGAGAAACCTATAAGCAAACTAAAGCCTAGATACGAGTAGTAGCAACTGAATAAGCAATAACAACAACCAAAATAAGCTAAACTGGAGTTTAAAAATGAGCTAAAACTTTTTAAGCTAAAAAAAAATGAAGATTCAAAATAAGCAAACGTTACTTAGATAAATAACCAATACGACCCAACTTTAACGATTGAAATATCCAAACAACTTAGATTCAAACTGACAAAGCAGATTCGAAACAAAAATTAACTACTCAGATCCGAAACCATTCTAGATAAATCGAAACATCATAAACAAACATAATCATAAGCAAACTTAACAATTTTAAAACTTAACATACAAAGAAAAGGAAAAGAAATCGAGAACCTTGCTGTCGAAACCGTTGGGTCGAAGAGCTGCGCTGAGCAGTCTTAAATCGAAACGAAACGCCAACAACTTCAACTATGATAATCTAAACCGAACTCCAAACAAACATCACCAAAATCCTTCGATGAATGATTTTCCCAGTGGGGAAAAATCAAAGCTACTTTCCTTTATTTTTTTATTTTTATTTTTTTATATTTTTTTTTTATATCAACGAGAACAAACAAGAACATTATCCAATATTTTATTAACAGATTCGAACAAAAGAAAGCTTACTGAATATTAAAAACGAGGCTCCAATTAAAACGAAATAAACTTTTTCATTAATTAATTAAAAGTTACAATACTGGAAAATTGAAAGAACCCTAAACAATCTATTTTCTAAAATTTAAAAATAAAGAAAAGCATGATAATTACATGATAGAAAGGGGGTTTAAATAAGGCTCCCCCGAACCTTCTAGGCTTCCTTGGTGGCTACGGAGTGAAATCCTGACCGCTAATCCTTTCTTTCTCTTCTCTTTCTTTTATCTTGCTTGATCAAACGGCTGTGATCTCTTGAATGCCTTGGATTGCCAGGGTGTCTATTTTTTGTGTTTCTTCTATGCTGATGTGGCCTTTTCTAATTGGTGGAGTGGCTGTGGTGATGTGTATCACCCAATCAAACAAAGCCACGTATGTAGAGAGAGAGGACCATCGGTGAGTGGAGCTGCGAAAAAGATGGGGATTTAATCCCCATCCGTGTGAATCATCCGTGTGCACAAAACCCCCAATTTTTTACTATTTAATTTTTTACTGGAAGATGAATTAGGGTTGAGTGTTTTTTCGGAGGAGATGAAGTGGGAGAGAAAAGCAGTTGCACATAGTAAACATCGATACAAAAAATAAAGTGGGGTAAAAAAAAAACGATTTTATTAAAAGTGTGAGGAGTGGGTAATCGTGTAGGTGAGGGTGCACAGTAAGGTCGGTTGGGATTGTGGGTAAATTGTTTTTATCAAAAACGTGTAAGGTTTGACTGGATTTAGTTTTGTGTTGACTGCTAGGAATAAATAAAGTTACACTTTCATTTTTCATCCGTCCCAAAAATAGGCTTGAGGCCCAAGACTTTTTCACCCGTCCATTTGTTTTCTTTATTTGCAAACTATGGGCTTTTGGCCCATTTGTAATTTCACCTTTCATCCGTCCATTTGTTGCTAGACATTGGGCCATTAATTGGGCTTTTTACCAAAACTAAATACTTATAAATCCTTAAATGGGCTTTTGAGCCCATTTCCCAATCGTGGGTCCCACTTGTCTCGTAAACTCGACAAAGTATTAAATCCACTCATGTCGAGCTTGATTTTTGGCTTCCTCGATCTTTTCATCAATCTCGTGTTGGTTTTCATCGGTTTCCGTGATCGTTGCACACTTTTGGACTTTTGATCTTTGTCTTCGTCTCTATCTTGACTTTTCTTTGACAATTGACCGTGAAATCCCGTGTTTTCTTTTCTTTTGCTCAATTGTACCTATTTATCACACAAAACACAAAACCACGCGTAATTCCGACATTTATGATATAAAACATATGATTAGGTCTCGTTTTTCCTTGATTTTAGTGGCAAAAGGATAAGTGTTTTCACACTTATTAAATCCCCTACACTTGACCATTGCAATGACCCCATGCAATGCATAGCCTTAAAGCAAAGAGTTACATTTTTCTCATAATCAACCCATCTTGGCCTTTATTTATTATTACTATTACGGAAAGATAAAAAATTAAAAGGAAACAAAAATTAAAATGATAACTTGGAAATTATTCGATGGAAGAAACTCGTTAAGAAGTCTAAGACTTGGATTAGGGCTTTGGTGTCATGAATATAAATCACCCTCAAGTTTCACGTTCCCCATACCAAGCTTAAAAACGAGATCATTGTTAATATAAGTTAGCACAACTAACACTTACTCATGCGGTTTAATTAGTCACTTAGACCCCCTTATTCCTACGGTGTATCTCTTATATTTTATTTTTGTCTTGAATGATCACGAGGATACATTTTTGACTTATTTCGATAATTTATTTAGGCCGAAAATAAAGTGGGACGATTTAATCAATAGTTAGCTAAAGGACAAAATCTTTTAAAACTGCTTCTCGAAACCTCAAAAAGTTCATATCTTGGCATAACTCGTTTCACGATTTGAGACCTTTCTCGGACCGATATTTGGCTTGTACTTGAAACTTAAAATCTTGAGAGACGTTCTTGAAATTATGGTCTTCTCTTCATTTGGGTGTACATCTTCATTAGGAGTGAAAGATGCTTCAAACGTTGACCACGACTTCTTCATTTATCCTCTTCTTTATTTAGGATTTTGATATATAACGATCCGCCTCCTTTTCGGACTTGGATCTATTTATCCTCATACCTTGTTAGGGTCTTTTTGGATAGACTTCTCCATGATCTTTAGGGGAGTAGTTGCTTCTCGTCGTGTGTCTTGATCCTTCATATTGATTTGGATTAATGATCTTCACATCATCTTAGGATCTTTAGCAAAAAAAAGTGAATCCTCATGCCTTGTTAGGGCCTTTTTGGACTCGGGTATCCTCATGCCTTGTTAGGGCCTTTTTGGATAAGCCAATCTTCGCGTCCCGTTTCAATAAGTTATGCCTTGGCTATGAACTCTAATTAATACCGAGCAACTTTTAAACGATCTTGTGCTAGAAGCTAAGTAACCTTTTAAATCGTACAACCTTATTTATTGCAAATATATTTATTAACAAGTGATGGGAGAAAAAGCTCATAACTAACTCACATAAGTTAATGAAAGAATACCGAACTTATAATTAACTCTATCATCTCTCGTTCTCCACAATTTAAAATCTCAAGGAATGAGACTCGTGGATGCTTAGCCTAATAAACCAATTAAGGTCCATATGGTTAAGGATACTAGCTAGAGTAAACTCGGATAAGTAAACTCGGGTTGAGTCAAAATATTCACGACGGGCCTAATATATCAAAGACATCTAAACTTGTTAAACCATTTTATTTATTTATTTTATTTTATTTTTGACTTTATTTTTGAAAATATAAATACGATGCAAAGAAAATAAAATAAAAGAAAAATACTACAAGGCCAAAATAGATCAAAAATTTGAAAAACGTTGAAAATTTTAAAAAAAAAATTTCCGGTAAAATGGGGTCAAATTCATGGAAAAGGCCACTAAAATTCGATAGAAGGCCCCCCTACACTTAACATAAACATTGTCCTCAATGTTTAAGCATGTGGGCGAATAAACTCCCCTACACTTAGGACATTGAGTACGTTGTTTAAAATCGAGCTAAGGAAGGGACAACTAAAGTGATTACATTTATTCGTTTTATTTATATACAAGATTGAATCACAATAGCAAAAACTTATCGAAGGAACCGGGTACTTGGGAACACGGGATCACGGGTCGTGTCAAAAGTACCAAAAGCGGATCATGAAAGCTCATGTACCTACACAATCTCAACACACAAACAAACAACCTACACGGCTCCCCCCTACACTTATTGGTGGACATGGATGAAGGTGAAAAAGGATGGAAAGGATGGTAAAGGTAAAAATCTAACCTAGTTATACGATGCTTGATTTTTTATCACGAGTCTCTAGCTCGACTCGAATTCCCGAATGTCATCATTCAAATGGGAAAATCATGGAACAACCGAGATTTCCAAGGGAGGAAAATCTCTCCATGATAAAGGTGAAACAAAGTCATACAAGGCATACCCCATGAAAATCCACCCGGGTCAAACACATAATTTCCATCACAAAAGGAAATAAACCCCGAGGTGGTACGCAAGTCATAGAAGAGTGGGGTATCCTTAGGCAAAAGTCTCTTACTAGGAAGGGTAAGGTGGTATGGCAATGAAAGCACAAAAGTCTCTATTCCCGGATCAAACACCGATTCCTTGACGGGAAAATAGCAAGAGGTGTCGACATTTAAGCTCAAAATGTCGTCAAAATCCATAGTGGGAAAGTCATCCTCTTCCAAACTTGATGTGAAAACATAAGTATCGTCGGAGTCATAGGAAAACTCTTCCTCATGAGGAAAATAGGTATTTAGAAAGATATCTAAATCCTCCTCAAATGGAATAACCTCTAAAGTAGGTAAGATCTCTAAGAGTGGGGGATCCTCCTCAATAGTCATGACCTCTAAAATTAGAGTATAGAAGTCAAAAGGAGTCTCCATGGAAGAATCACTCATAGAGATATGAGGTGCATTAAGATCATAGGGTGGGTCATCAAAGTTAATGAGATCACTTAAGGAAGTGTCATCATCATAAGTATCAAAGATTGGGGTATCATAAATGGGTGGGTCAAAAGTGGGTGGGTCAAAAGACGAGTCGTCTAAGCCGAATATAGTGTGAGCACTTGAAGAAGTGTCATCACTATCGGTGTCATAAATGGGAGTATCAAAAAGTTGAGGCTCTAAGGGAAGGGATGAGTTTATCACAAAATCATTTTGAGTAGACTTTTCAATTCCAAAAGGATTAATAAAAATCTTATCATTGTCATAATTAAGAACATCAATCATATTGACCGATTCTTTTCCATTTGATTTTGTTGTGATTTTTCCCATTTTAAAAACTTGTTGTTCATCCCTAACCCTAAGAATTAACTCTCCTTCGGCTACATCAACTAAGGCTCTTCCGGACTTTAAGAATGGTCTACCAAGTATTAACGGAATACGAGGATCCATCTCATAGTCGACGACGACAAAGTCTACGGGAAAGGTGAATGTACCAACTCGAACAAAAACATCTTCGGCAATACCAACGGGGTATGCGAGAGTTCGATTAGCTAACTCTAAAGTCATACGAGTCGGTACAAGGTCGGGTAATGACAATTGTTTCCAAACCGAAAGTGGCATAAGATTGATGCTAGCGCCGAGATCCGCTAAAGCCATACAATCATCGATTTGAGGAAACGAGCAAGGTAACACGAATCGTCCGGGATCTCCTAGCTTTTCGGGAAGCTCTTTGAGAAGAATCGCGGAACAATTCTCATTTAAACGGGTGTTAACGAGCTCAACCATTTTTTCCTTCTTATTGAGCAAATCTTTAAACATTTTGACAAATTTTGGCATTTGAGCAAGTGCTTCAATAAGGCTAACGTTAACATTCACGTTGGAGATCATCTTCAAAAAGTTAGAGACATGAATGTCATCTTTGTTGAGCACTTTAGTCTTGCCTAACCTAGATGGATAAGGAATATTAGGCTTAGGTTGAGAAGGAGAAGGACTCGCTTCTTGAACAACCGTAGGAATAGGCTCTTTCGGCAATGGAGGACTAGAACTAGGAGTGGTAGTGGGCGGAATCACCGAAGGGGGAGTAGGATTACTCATTATGACCTCCGGGCCTTGTCTCTCCTTTATGGGCGAAGAGATGGAAGGTCCCACTAAAGTGGCTCCACTTCGAGTATTGATAGCACTCACATTAGCACGAGGGTTAATCTCGGTATTGGATGGTAAGGCACCTTGGGGTCGAAGGGTTTGCAACATAGTCAAAAATCTCTTATCGTTGGACTCTTGCATTTGTCTAGTAGATGCTTGCATAGCTTGCATGATTTTCTCATGTTCGGTCAATTTTTGTAGAACCAAGTCCATTTGAGGGTTTTGCATATTCATTTGGTTGAACCCTTGATTGTTAACCCCTTGATTAGAAAAACCGTTATTATTGTAAAAACCTTGATTTTGAAACCCTTGGTTTTGACCATTAAAATTCCCTTGATTAGCATTCCCTTGAAAATCACCCATTTGAGGACCTTGGTTCCTATTTTGGTATTGGGTATTTTGGGCGGGTGGGGGTGGTCTTTGAGGTGCTACAAAACCCGGGGGAGCCAAATAATTAGTACTATTGTAGGACAAATGGTTAACATCAACATTAGGTTTAAATTGAACCCTCTCATTATCATTAAAAGCACAAACTTGTTGTTGTTGATTATAAACCTTGTCACAATTGAAATATGAATGTGGTCCACCACAAGTCTCACACGTTTCACTATTATCTTTCACGGCATGCACATGTGTAGTGAGGGCATCGGTTCTTAGAGCAAGGGTTTTCACAATTGAAGTAAGCTCCTTAATTTGATCATTCACCTCATTATTACTCGTACTAGCACTTGCCATATTAGCCCTAACACTTTTGGTTTGCACTTTTGCCTTGTTCTCAATAATGGCCCAAGCCTCGTTCATGGTTTTCACAAGAATATTGCCCCCCGCGGCACTATTAAGTGAGTCTTGGTCATTTAGAGTTAAACCATTATAAAACGTGTTGATTTGATGAACTTTAGTAAAACCGTGTTGTGGACATTTTCTCAAAAGCTCTTTAAATCGATCCCAAGTCTCACTAAATGTTTCCCCATATTGTTGTTCAAAGTTGATTATTTCATTCCTTAAAGAAGTAGTCCGTGATGGTGGGAAAAAGTAGTTAATGAACTTGGTCTCTAAGTCGATCCATGTGGTAATACTTTGGGATGGTTCCTTATCAAGCCAAATCCGGGCTTGTCCCTCGAGGGAAAAAGGAAAAAGTTGGAGGCGAACGGCCTCTTGTGGCACCCCATTGTATTTGACGGTATTAGCTAATTGGATGAAACGTTTGATATGAGCGTGTGGGTCATCATTAGTACGACCTAAAAATGGTGTAGCGGAAACCATTCGAATAAAATCCGGTTTAAGTTCAAAATGATTAGCTCCAATGGTCGGCACCACAATCGCATCATCGTTTCCTTCAACGTGAGATTGAAGAATCTCAATCATTGGTCGATTATCCGTTGCCATCGTTATGTCGAAAGCTCGATTCTCGGGATCGGCTTGAATGACGGTCTTTTTGTTTTTCTTCTTCTTCTTTTTAGAAGAATTAGAAGTATTTGGTACACCACTCGGTATGTATGTACGCGCGCGAGTGCGCATACAATTAAAACTTTGGAATGAGGTAGGTGACCTCGGTCGACTTTGAGAGGAAAAGGATTTTCCCTCTCGAGGAGCAATATGAAAAATTTACAAAAATATATACGTAAAATACTACTTGAGTTGGCAAACCAATAATCGGTCGTCCCTCTCAATATACGCACAAGCAAGCGGGGAAACGAGGTGGCACAAAGCACTTAAAAACCTTTTTCCTTAGACGGCCTTTTATAGCGCGTCGCCTTATACCCACCTTATAGTTTGTATATATCGAGTTCAAACGTCTTACTAGTATTTATCTATTTTGCCCTTTTTTCTCGTTATGGATTCGAATACAATAGTTAGGTGATGAAATCCCAACTAAGGCTTATTTGAAAAGTAGGTAATTTATTGTGCTACGTAAGATAGTATAGTAAAATGAAAAATCTTTTTTTATTTTTTTAGAAAAATATATATTCACAAGAAAAACGAAAGAAATCGAATAAAAAAAATAACAATAATACGTAATATTTTTGGTGTAATACGTTTAGGAAAACGTATTACGTTTTTGCTTTTTTAATTTTTTTTGTTGCAATTCTTAGGAAAGAAATTGCTTTGTGGTTTTTTAATTTTTTTTTAATTTTATGTTTTTGATTTTTTGTGCAAGAAAATTAACGTTCAAGAAGAACGGATCCCAAAATCCAAACGTCTTCACGAAAAATCGTCAATCGTACGAGCGAAGCGGCAGCGGCGCCAATTTAATAACCGTTTTTTAGTATAATCGTTTTTCTTCGAATCGACTCGAATTGATTTTCAATTTTAACAATGAGATTTATTGTTTTTGGTTAATAGTACTTGTTTGGAATCTATATCTTATTAAACTTAAAAAATGGGACTATAATTTTAGGCTAAGAAATATATAAAAATAAAAGCGCAAATAATACACATAAATTACTCTAAAATGTAAAATAAAATTATACTACAATTTACAATCTATATTAAACTAGTTAAAACTAAGATGCAACAAAACTATATTAAAATTAAAAATATTAATTACTCTAAATGCAAAATCAATCTAAATGCAAGCACGTAATAACAAGTAAAAGTGACAAAATTTAAATCACAAAGATAAACTTAAAAATAAAGCGTAAAGCTTTAACCTTTTTAGCTTATTAATATCTTTAGATGATAAATCTTTAAGCTTTATATACTAATAAGCTTAATAATCACAAAAAGGTGTAAGAGGCCTGAGAGCCATCGCGCCGTGGTGGCCCATTCCCGCGGCGCGGATGGCGTGATGACTCCGGAGAAAGACAAAAACAACGGCGCGGGCGTGGGGCGTGGGTAAACCCACGTCCGTGAGTCCCTTTTTTTTTAAAAAGTCAAATTTTTTTAAAAAGAGTAACGGCTACTAGCCGTTTTATTTGAAAAAAAATTGGTTTTAATTGCCAACGGCTAGTTTTGTTATATAAAAAAAAATTCAATTTTAAACTATATATATACTTCATTTCCTATATCATTTTTTACACACAACATTAATCATTCTCCAATTCTATACATTCAAATCATTCTCTAATTCAATCACAAACAAAAAAATGGCCGGCAAAAATCCTTGGTTCGGATTCACCCACCTCCTTCAATCCAACAAGGGTGCCGGTGACGGATCTACGTCTAATTAGCAATTCTTCGGATTTCCTACCCAAGGTCCGATGACTCCCGAAGATCAAGCTTTTCTACAAAAGCAACAAGACGATTATTTAATTCGTATTTTTTTTCGTTTTTTTATTCGAAGTTGTATTTTTCTATTTTTTTAGGATTGTAATTGTTAGCCGTATTTAAAGTGATGGTCATATAATATACCGTTGCGAAGCTCGTGAAAAATACTATTCAACGGTGTCGAGCGTTCTTAGTTATTAATGTTTATGTAACGGGAATTAGTCCCGAACACACAAATGAGGAAGGCCTCCTAAACAGTTACCACTTAGTATAAAAGGCCTCATAAGCCTTATTTGTGTGTGTGTTTTCCATTTCATTGTTTGTAGAGAGAGAAACGTATGTGTTTCTCTCACTAGGATTTCACAACTTTTGTTTTTCTCTTTTCCTTCATCTAATCTAATCTTTCTTTTTTGGTTTAATCTTGTTCTTCATTTCTATATCCTAAATAGTCGTGTGAATCATTACAACAAGTGGTATCATTCGCCAAGGGATTCGTATTTAAGCATTTCGTGTGATTTTGATTGTTTTTCGCCAAAAAATCAAAAAATATTTCGTGCTTGTTTGTGTTTCTAAGTCGTATACCTTCTTTAAAGTGTAGTAGTGATTTGGGCATCTTGGTTTTGGCTAAAACACAAGTCTTTTGGATCAAAAGTTGAGAAATTTCTTGTTTTTTCATCATTCCGAAATTCTTGCAAGTATCACCATCGGAAAGTACAAAGGGAGTGAGGCCAGATCGCAATAACCACTAGGTTCTACTTTGCGATCTAAGGATTTCGATACCTTATTCCGACGTGACATTCCGATCGTACATTGCGATATGGGATTCCGACGGTCTTAAGGGATTTGTGAGTCGTTACTCTGTCTAATTTGTTTTAGCTATATTGCGATCTAGATATTTCGACGGGTACACATTCCGATAGGTCATCATTCTGACAGATCCCGTATTCAGATAGGGTGACATTCCGATCTAGACATTCCGATACAAGCAACATTGCGACAGATCAACATTCCGACAAATCCATCATTCCGATCGAAGGACATTCCGATAGAGGGACATTCCGATAGAGGGACATTCACATAGAGGGACATTCCGATCGTAGGACATTCCGATAGAATTTTCCGATGGGCATTCTGATGGAAATTTTGTTTGAGTAATTTTTAGTCTTAGCCACCATCTAGACTAGTCTCGGAACATAGTTTACACGAAGATTAAAAAAAAATCGGAAGTTTCGGAATTTCAACATCATCACACGCTTTCTACGAATTGAGATCCTGTTGTTCACACGACTTCTACGATGACGTCTCAACAAGATATTTATGCTGCGGGTACTGAGAATCGTCCACCCATTCTTACCAAGGAGAACTACACTACATGGGCTAGTCGTCTCCTTCGTTATGCAAAATGTAAACCTCTGGGAAAGATGATTGTCAACTCGATTCAAAAGGGTCCGTATGTTAGAAGAACAATTATTATGTCTGGAGACCCTACGAATGCTAACCTAGTGGCTGACTCTAGTCATGAGCAAACGGATGAAGAATTAACTAAAGCTGAATCCAAACAACTCGACGCTGATGATCAAGCAATTCAAGTCATTCTTATGGGAATTCCTGAAGATGTTTATGATGTTGTCGATAGTTGTGAAACCGCACACGAGATGTGGCTTAGGATTCAGAAAATGATGAAGGGCAGTGAAATCGGTTTACAAGAAAAGGAAACTAAGTTGCTTCGTGAATGGGAGAAAATTACGTCTACTGAAGGGGAACAAATTGAACCTTATTATCATCGGTTTTCAACCCTCATGAACCATCTTAGAAGAAACAAACATGAACCTGCACAAATTGCTGCCAACATCAAATTTCTTGATAATCTTCCTTCCGAATGGTCACGATATGTCACTCTTGTCAATCAAACCAAGGATCTTCATGTCGTGGACTACACTCAAGTTTATGACTATTTGAAGATGAATCAAGATGAAGCTAACGAAGTTAGGGCATAAAGACGTGCCAAGACACAAGATCCATTGGCTTTTATGGCAAACTCTCCATCATCTATGTCATATCCCATGGTACCCTACCATCAACCCTCATCAAGTAACTTCCTTCCACAACAACAACTCACCGCTTATGGATATCAACATCCTGCTGCTATGAATTACTTACAACAACCCATTGCCTGTTTTGATGACATCACTGATCCTACTCATGCTATTAATACTGGTCTTGCCCTACTGGCAAAGGCATTAAAATTCACCATTAACCCCACCAACAACAATCAGAGAATCTCCTCGAACACTAGAAATAGGCAGATTGCTCAACCGTTCATGAATGCGAATCAAGATCGCCAATTGGTAGTTGCTGGAAACACGAGGACTCAGTTTCAACAATATGGTCAGAATGCTGGGCAGACCGTTGGCAATGCAGGAAATCAGTATGGTCAAAACCGTGGTCAAAATCCGGGTGTTTTGAATGTGGGTAATCAGAATGGGTTAATAGTTGTGCCAGCGGTTGGTAACCAGATGGGAAACATTATGGCTGCAAGGGCTGAGAATACTGGTACGGGAAATGGAAACAACAATCGTCAGGTTCAGTGCTACAACTGCAGGGGATTTGGTCATTATGCTAGAGATTGCACAGCCAAAAAGAAGAGGGATGCTGCTTATCTTCAGACTCAGCTTCTCATAGCACAAAAGGAAGAGGCAGGGATTCTACTTCAAGATGAGGAATTTGATCTTATGGCTTCTGCTGCAGAATATGACGAGGAAGAAGAGGTGAATGCCAACTACATCTTGATGGCAAACTTACAGCAAGCATCAACCTCAGGAATGCATGATGACAGAGCTCCCGTCTATGATTCAGACGGTCCCTCTGAGGTACACCCAAGTCTTGATGATAATGATATATATAATATGTCTAATTAGGAGGAAGAGTATACTGAGATGCTTGAGCCCTACATTGAGACACACGAGGATCAAACGAATAATAGTAATATTATTTTGAATGAGCCTAGTGTGGATCAAGTTGCTCAGCCTACAACCCTTCCTGATGAGAAACATGCGTATTATAAATCTCTATTTGATAAGCTTGCTAAGGATGTAGATCATGCTACGGCGGTTAATAATAAGTTTAGAGAAACTAATGCCAAATTGACCACTGAGCTTGCGGTATATAAGGAACGAGAGAAAAGTTTTGAGATTCATCATGCTAAAATTAAGGAACTTGAACAAGCTCATGCTACATCGGTTTATCAAGAAAAATGCACCACTAAGAAATTAAATGCCTTACACTTAAGTAGTGCTAAAAAGATAAGCGAATTGAATGATGAAATCACTTCTCTTAATAAACAGCTTTCAACGGAAAAATCTATAATTTTAGATTTAAAAGAAGAACGAAAAAAGCTGAAACACGATTTCAAAATTCGAGAAGATGGGCTTCTTGAAGATTTTTGCAAAGCTCATGATAGGATTAGAGAATTAGACAACCTTTTAGTAAAACGTGGCCAAACTATGCAGACGATAAATATGCTCGCACCAAAAGTGAATGAGATAAATTACACTCGATACAAATTGGCTTTAGGTTGTCCTCTTCCCCCTAATCCCGGATACCTTAAGCAAGTTCAGGCCACTAATGAAACTTTATATAATGGTAGTGTGCTATTGTCTGATGAGCATGATCCTCCTAGTGTGCATGATTCCGAGGAAACTACTGAACTTGCTGTAGAGACTCGTTTAAGAATGAAAAAGCTTGATAAAGAAGTGATACCCGTTTATTATCCGAAAGTTAATCCTCCAACTTTTTTTGTTCGGTCTAAAACGAGTATTGAAATGCTTTTGCTACCAAGTGAGGAATTGTCTGATGGCCCTCCTAAACCGAGTATCACTCGCCGATTTCTAAACGAGCTTAAAGATAACTTTGTCATCCTTAAACGTGTTGTTAATTCAAAAATAACTGGAGGTAATTTTACATCACCTGTTCAGATTGAGGTTCAGAAAATTCTTCAAAATGATATTAATCCGATTATTAATCAAGTTGATGCTCGGTTAGGAAATTTGGAAAACGCTTTTCTAAAAGAATTAGCCAACTTTGTTGAAGACTTTAAATCATTGACGAAGGAAGCTGATGAATCTCTTGATAAAATCAAAGTTTTGGAAAACGATCTTGAACGCCTCTCTAAAGCTCGTGATTGTATTGATAGTAGCCCTGTTGAGTTAGGTACCTCTATGTCGTATAATGAAAACCTCCAAACTGAGCTTGATCTTATGAAAGAGAAAATGGAATCTTATGTCATTAAAAAGGATAAAGAATTCACCGATCTTTGGAATAAATTTGTCAAAAAATGTGATGAATGCAAATATGACAAGATTTCGTATGAAAAAGCTTACAATGAAATGCAACAAACAATCCCACGGTTGCAGGCTCAGTTAGGAGGGGTTTCAGAAACGAATTTGGCCTCGTCAGGGTTAGAGAGTGCTAGTGGTGGTAATGTTCAGAAGCTTAAGGCTAAGATTGCAGATTTAGAATCTGTTGTTGTTTCATATAAGCGGGCTGTTGAACAAAGTAAGTCTGTCTATCAGAAACTTATTGATAAAATCTGTGAGAAATGTAAGTTAAAGGCCTTGTTAAAAGATAAGACTTCTGAACCTAGCTCGATTGTGGATACGATGATCCAGAAACCAGCAACCTCAGGACCCACTCGTATTGCTGTGACACCTTTTCCCAAGGTTGCTGGAACGAAAACTGCTGTGATTGCCCCAGGAATGTTTCGTGTTAGTTCTCCCTCTGTACCTAGCAAACAACGTAAAGCAAGCGTTAGGACAAAACCGATCACTATAACTCAACCACAAGTTATTGATTTAAAAAGTGCTAATTCTAATAGACGCGTGTCTTCTTCTACAGGAATAAACAACTACACTAAGAGCAGAAGGCCACAGCCTACAAGCAATACAAGGAATGATAGGGTCCCTTTTGCCTCTAGAAGTAGTCGCTCCAAGATCAATAATGTGGAAGTAGAAGAACACCCTAAGAATTTACCGCTTTTTAATCATAATCAGAAACCGAATTCTTTTGAATGTAATGACTTTAAGCTTGCTATTCGGAATGAAAAATCTGAAGTTATTTGTGCTAAATGTAATAAATGTTTCTTTACTTTTAGTCATGATGCTTGTGGTTTGACTATGAATGGGTTGAATTATGGTGGTTACACTCGAATTGACAAGCTCTCAGTCAGTGAACAACAACGCACTCCTAAGGCTAAGGTGTATGTTCCAAAAAGTACGCATGTAGGGTCCACAGAAAGTCTTGCTAAGCCTAGTAGCCCTAGATTCACCTCTAAATGGTTGCCTACTGGTAGACATTTTGACTGTAGTGGCAAAATTATCGACACTAGTAGTCTCATACTGACAGTGAAACGTCGGTATGTGATACGGCTTAATTATCTTCTAACCCTACAGGAACCTATTTCATCGGTTGCCAAAATATTTTCTTCTCTTATCATTGGCAGGCTGTTGAAATTTGTCTCTGGTGCGTGGACTCGGGCTGTTCCAAACATATGACTGGGAATCGAAGTCTTCTCAAAAACTTTGTATGGCGTTTCATGGGAACTGTTCGATTTGGAAATGATCATGTTGCGGCAATTCTAGGCTATGCCCGCTAACGCCCACGGGAGAAGATCTGGTGATCTTCATTGGGGAAATATAATCATCACCAGAGTCTCTTTTGTTGATGGCTTGGGACATAATTTGTTCTCGGTTGGGAAATTTTGTGACTCGGATTTGGAGGTTGCTTTCAGAAGTCATACATGTTTTGTAAGAGATCTTGAAGGAATTGATTTGTTGAAAGGAAATCGTACCACCAACCTTTACACCATTGATCTTTTTCAAATGTTTGCTGCTTCTCCAATTTGTCTCATGGCCCGAGCTACATCAACAAAGTCATGGTTATGGCATCAAAGGTTATCTCATCTCAATTTTGATGCCATCACCCAACTTACGAAAGATGATCTTGTTACCGGTCTTCCAAAGTTTAAATATACAAAAGACCATCTTTGTCCTTCATGTGAGCAAGGTAAAAGTAAGAAGAAGCCTCACAAACCCAAACTTGTTCCCAACTCAACGAATAGGTTACATCTCCTACATATGGATTTGTGTGGCCCAATGAGAATCAAAAGTATTAATGGAAAGCGGTATGTCCTTGTCATTGTGGATGACTATTCTCGTTACACATGGGTTCATTTTATTGCTTCGAAAGATGAAACCCCTGATGTAATTATTAATTTCCTGAAGAAAACATCAGTGCTACTTCAAGCCCCTGTTGTCATTGTAAGAACGGATAACGGTACAGAATTCACCAATCAGAAACTGAAAGCTTATTTTGACGAAGTTGGGATTTCTCATCAAACTTCGGCTGTAAGAACTCCAGAGCAGAATGGAGTTGTGGAACGGAGGAATCGTACGTTAGTTGAAGCTGCTCGGACGATGCTTCTCTCCTCTAGTGCACCGTTATTCCTTTGGGCTGATGCTATAGCAACTGCATGTTATACTCAAAACCGCTCCATTATTCACACCCGCTTCAACAAAACACCTTATAAGATCATTAATGGAAGAAAACCGGATATTTCATTTTTACATGTCTTTGGTGCTTTATGTTATCCGAAGAATGATCATGAAGATATCGGTAAACTTGAACCTAAAGGTGATATTGGCTTTTTCATTGGTTATTCTTCAACTGCTTGTGCTTACAGGGTTTATAATCAAAGGACAAGAAAGGTAATGGAGACTATAAACGTTACCTTTGATGAACTCTCGGGTATGGCCTCTCAGCATAGAAGTTCACATCCCGAGCTTCAAGTTCAGACTTCTGGACACGTAAGTTCAGGACTCGCGCTTGAATTTGCACCGTCAGCAATCTCATCGTTACAACCATCGGAACGTGACTTGGAAGTTTTATTTGGGCCAATCTATGATGAATATATGGAGGGTCCTTCGTCATTTGGTGTTCCTCAAAATGCCACGGCTGCACCTGCCACGGTAGTTCAAGAACCTCTGATTGCATCTACACCAACAACATCTACTTCTGCACCATCTACGTCAACCTCAACCATATTGCCTCCAAATATTCTAACCACTTCTCCGACTGCTGACACAACTCAACAACATTCTCAGCAAATTCCTAACCATGTTCATCTTCAGAATGAAATAGTTGCTGAAAATGCAAACAATGCGATGCTCAACGAACATGAGTTTGTTAACCCATTTGCGGCTTCCACAAGTACTACTCAGCCTTCAACATCATATGTGGATCCATCGAGCTCGCATCAAGTTTCTCATACACTTCCACATGAACACAAATGGACTAAGAATCACCCTTTGGTTCAAGTGATTGGCAATCTCTCACGACCGGTCTCAACACGAAATCAGCTGCGTACCGATGGTGATATGTGTATCTATGAACTATCAGTCAGCACAATGGAACCAGCAAGTGTAAAAGAAGCAATGACCGATGCATCATGGATTGAGTCTATGCAAGAAGAACTCAATCAGTTCATCCGGCTTGATGTATGGGAGGTAGTACCTCGACCGGACAATATCGATCCGCTTACCCTGAAATGGTTATTCAAAAACAAGATGGATGAGGAGAAAACGGTCATTAGGAACAAGACTCGGTTATTTGTGAGAGGTTATAAACAGAAGGAGGGAATTGACTTCGCAAAATCCTTCGCCCCGGTTGCTCGGATGGAAGCTATTAGGATTTTCTTGGCATATGCTGCACACAAATCATTCACTGTGTATCAAATGGACGTGAAGACGGCTTTCTTGCATGGGCCGTTAAAAGAAGATGTGTATGTATGTCAACCTGAAGGTTTCATCAACACCGAACATCCAAGCCATGTCTACAAGTTGAAAAAGGCAATTTATGGTTTGAAACAAGCACCGAGGGCATGGTACGACAAATTATCATCATTTTTTCTACAAAATCACTTCAGCAAAGGAACCATTGATCCAACGTTGTTTATCAAGCACTACGGCAACGACATCTTGGTGGCTCAGGTCTATGTAGATGATATTATATTTGGTTCTACTAACCCAAAATATTCCATATTATTTGCTGACCTTATGAAAAGTCGATTCGAAATGTCCATGATGGGGGAAATGACGTTCTTTCTTGGTCTCCAAGTTCACCAATCCCCCCGTGGTATTTTCATAAATCAGTCCAAGTATGTGTTTGAGATTCTAACGAAATTTGGTATGGATAACTGTGATCCTATTGGTACTCCAATGGACACTAAACACAAGCTTGATTTGGATAAGAAAGGGACATTTGTAGATGCTACAAAATACCGAAGTATGATCGGGTCCCTTATGTACTTAACCTCAAGCATACTGGACATTGTGAATGCTACTTGTTTATGTGATCGGTACCAGGCTAAGCCAACCGAGAAGCACCTCAAGGAGGTTAAAAGGATCTTTCGTTATCTTCGGGGAACCATTAACATGGGTTTCTAGTATACGAAGGATTCTGGTTTTAATCTCACTGGTTTTTCAGATGCCGACCATGCAGGGTGTCATGATACATTCAAGAGCACTTCCGGTGGAGCACAATTCTTAGGCGAGAAGCTAGTGAGCTGGTCATCAAGGAAACAAGACTGTACGGCGTTGTCAACCGCGGAAGCAGAATATTTGTCTCTATCCGTGTGTAATGCTCAAGTCCTTTGGATGAGAACACAACTCACGGATTATGGCTTTTACTTTAACAAAGTCCCTATTTATTATGATTCACAATCAGGCATAGCCATATCCTGCAACCCGGTCCAACACTCCAAGACCAAGCACATAGCTGTCCGGTTCCATTTCATTAAGGAGCATGTGGAAAAAGGAACGATCGAACTGTTCTTTATCAAGACGGACTACCAACTAGCCGACATTTTCACCAAAGCTCTTTCTCAAGACAGATTTGAATTCTTGGTTCGTCGACTTGGTATGCGTAGTTTCACTCCTGATGAACTTGAACGTCTTGCACATTCGCAGTAATCTTGTATATATTTATCATAAAATCAAAATACAAAATTATAAAACCTATAAAAACAAAATAAAAAATGAGAAAATCTTTCAAAAATATGAAAAATATTCTTCTCCGACATGTCTCTCAGCATCGATAATATGGACGTACTTAGAAATGTTGTTCAATAACGACACAGGTACGTACATAAAGTTCGAATGAGAGTTCAAATGTTTTCAAAACATGTCTTTTCTACTTTCGTCTCATAATGGCTTATAGTCACATGTCAGACTATAACCCGGTCCCTAAATAAAGGAAAGTCGTTGACTTATCCTCAACAACGAGAAATTCGTTTTTCTCGGTCATGAGCCTATATCAAAACGTTCAAAGTTTTAAGCTCATGAACACAATTTTCACGAACTTTTGAGCATAATTTTTCATGGTATTTCAAAACAATGTGCTCATATACTCCCCTATTTAAATAGAATCTCTTTTTAAGGGAGAGTATAATGATTTCATAAACGTTTGTTCCAAAGTTTCATGACACATTATTCTCTCCATGTTTCATCACTAGTTTCACAAAAATTTCAATTACATGCAATTTTTGAGGGGGAGTATAGTGATTAAAATGTGTTATCTTGGATAAGATCTTTGATATAAGTGCTTTCTCTTCCTAATATGTGCAAAAACCTTTCCTTTTATGATGCACATATGTAGGGGGAGCGTTTTGGTGATACAAAAAACCTTCAAGGTATAAACACTGATTTCATCAATACCTTGATTGCTTTTTCAACAAGCTTTTCTGGTTACGATATCTATATCCTTCAACAAATTCAAGACGGTATTGGTGTCAAAAGGTGGTTAGGTATTCGTCCTATGATCCAACCAGAACCGGAGGGATCTTCCTAGGGACAATCCATTAGAAAATAGAAGTCCTTAGGAAAGAAGGAGTAGTTGAGTGTACGGGAATAATGCCGACTAATGACTTAAGCTAGCACTGGAACAATCACAACAAGGTGCTAGTTATGACGTCTTGGTAAGCATTGAAGGGGTTGAAGAATGAAAAAGAAATGTAAGGATAAAGGGTGTAAAGAAAGAAGCCCTCCATACAACTTAGGCAGAAACCGGGTCAATACATCGACTATCAGAATCATGTTGATGATTTCTGGTATTGAAAACAAAGCATCATGGACCCAGTGATGCAATGCACAACCCTTCCCAGCCTACTCAAGCTTCTCTCAAAAGAAGTTTGTTTTATTTTCACGGAGTTCAACTCATTTCTATCAACTTTCTCACTCCGAGATAGTAGATATTGAAAAGGTGGTAGTCTGCTCCAGCCTCCGATCACCAAATAAACATGCACTTATAGAGTCTAGAGCCAATGAGATTCATCAAAAATCTCATTAGGACACTTATTCCATAGATCAATTGTTGTTCATAATTAGAACACAAGCGATGATTTACAGAGTCCTACGCTCTATCCTTGTGGTATTGCTAGACCATTCAGAGTGATACTCTTTAGTATTCACAGTGATGAATGGAAATCCTTCCAGTGTTAACATCAAACAGCACTGCGGTAGGTCATATGTAAGATTCACTCGAATTAAACATATGTTAACTGGAAAGCAATAGTGGTTTGATTCTTAATTGATTCAAACTCGTTCTAGGTCTCGACGCAATATCTTTATGATCTTGCCAGAACATTCAGAGTAATACTTTTCAGTATTTACAGTGACGAATGGAAATCCTTCCAGTGTCATCATCAAACAACACTGCGGTAGGTAACTTGTGCGATTCTACATGAATCAAACTTGTGTCAACTGGAAAGCAACGATGGTTTGATTCTTAATTGATTCAAACTTGTTCCAAGAAATTGAATTGACGACTTAATCAGCAGAATGGAACTGCATGATTCACTCCTTACTATGAATTATCTTTCGATTTATTCAAGTATTGAGAACGGCTACCACAGCCAGAAACCCTGTCAAGGAAGTTCTTTGAACATACCTAATCACAGGTACAGTATTCTTACTGTATAACGGGAAACCAGAGGAATGCAAACGATGGCGTCGTAATTCAAGATCACATGCTCATTTAAATGAAGAAAGCTTAAGAACATCTGAAGACAAAGACTTCCGCTACTCTGATGATCAAAGGAGATTGTTAACAAGCTTTCATGTCAACTCAAAACATGAGTATGTGGGTAAAGACACAAGAACACAAGCTGGCAAAGTTACAAGATCAAGTCAAGGCAAAGATCAAAGATCCAAGATCACAAGTCATGAAAGGAACTATGAAAGAACTCTCAAGACAACGAGCTTCAAAGTCTGCAACACCAACGAAGTGAAGTCGCATATTACATGACCACCCCTTAGGGGGAGATTGTTAGCCGTATTTAAAGTGATGGTCATATAATATACCGTTGCAAAGCTCGTGAAAATACTATTCAACGGTGTCGAGAGTTCTTAGTTATTAATGTTTATGTAACGGGAATTAGTCCCGAACACACAAATGAGGAAGGCCTCCTAAACACTTACTACTTAGTATAAAAGGCCTCCTAAGCCTCATTTGTGTGTGTGTTTTCCATTCCATTGTTTGTAGAGAGAGAAACGTATGTGTTTCTCTCACTAGGATTTCACAACTTTTGTTTTTCTCTTTTCCTTCATCTAATCTAATCTTTCTTTTTTGGTTTAATCTTGTTCTTCATTTCTATATCCTAAATAGTCGTGTGAATCATTACAACAGTAATATTTATTTTTCATTATGAAATGAATTAGTTTAATTTGAAAATGTAAGGAATAAAAAAAAAGTGGGTCCCACATTCACCCATAACTTGGAGTGATGACTCCCCACTTTTTCTCATACGAGTGAGTGAGTGAGTTTTGATGATGTGGCACCCAAAATGGGAGTCACTCCAAGTGATGACTCCTAGCTCTCTAAACTTTATACTAAAAATAAGCTTATCTAAACAAAAACTAATTTTTAAACCTTCTTTTAAAACGAAAGTAACTTTTAAAACTAATAAAAAACGATTTTAATAAAAGAGATAATTTTTGAAAACAATTTAAACTAAGATAATCTAGTTATTTAAGCTAAAACGATTAAGCTAGATAATTAAAAAGGGAAGAACTTTAGTACCCGTGGTCCGAGGAAAAACGCTCTAAAAAACATCAACATAATCAACAAAGTATGGCCCTAAAGTACACGGCCTCCCAAATCAAACTAATAAAAAGAGCAACCCGAATATGGCCCGTAAAGTACACGACCTCTCAAATAAACCAAAACTTCTCAACTTTCGCCAACCAATCGCTCTAAGTACTTTCAACAATCAACTAAATCTATTCACCCCATAAGTTCGTCACAAAAAGATGAATCGATACGCCGAGATAAAAAGAACACAAGAGGTTAGGATAATAAGCAACAATTAATATATGATTATGTTGATTACTAATAGATCTAGACTATTTTTTAAGTTTTATAAAAATATTATTATTTTTAAACTTAAATCTAATAGATCTACACTATTTTATAAAATACCTAATAGATCTAAACTAATTTTTTAGGTTTTATGAAAATACTTTAATTTTTAAGCTACAAACTAATAGAACTACATTATTACAAAGTAAATCTAATGATAAAAATAAATTTAACAAAATTAATTAACTACTTGCAATTAATTAAAGATGTAAACTAAATACAATAAAACTACTAATTAAAATCTAGCTTATTAATAAGTTGTAAGTCTAAGCTTAGAACTTATGTGATTTAAAAAGCTTAAAAGCTAATTAAATAAATTCACCCACAATAATCTAGATCTAGGAAAATAAGCCCATAATAAGCTTGAAATAAGATGACTTATTTCAAACTTTTTTATAAATCTAACTTATTTGGAAAAAGTTATAAAAACTAATCCCAAATAATAAGCTAGGTTATTGAAATTAAAAACTAAGAAAGGTTGAATGAGATTAAGTTAAAAGAAATAAAGCAATAAGCTAAAAGATGACTTTTATTAATAAAAAGAGTACAAAACTTGAAAGGAAAAACTACATCTACTAAATTTAAACTAGGAAGAGAAAATAAAAACTATGAGAGGAAAACTAAAAACTAGGCAAAATACAAATGAGATGGAATGTATATATAAGCTGGCCAAACAAAGGGGTAATTTTGTCTTTTCTCTCTCCCCATTCTCTTGTTTTCTCCATCAGTGGGGGACAGTTGTAGTAGTATTGGAACCTTCGCCAATCAATAGCCTGCCACACGCCCCATTCTCTTGTTTCCATCGCCAATGCCACGTGTCACCATTTGATTGGCAAGCCGCCCTGCCAGCTCTGCCACCTCGTACTGACTTGACGGCACTGCCGCCACGTGTCATCCTAGGATTGGCCAGCCGCCTCTATCACCTGCCATGTCTGCAACCTCGGACTGACACGTCGGCGCCACCGCCACGTGTCAGCTTCTGATTGGTTAGCCGCCTGCCAGCTCTGAACCTCATACTGCCACCTGTCAGCATCGCCACTGCAACCTAGGACCTGCAATATTAATGAAACGTCAGTGACACGTGGCGCGCTGGCATTGGCCAGCCGCAACCACGTTTAATGCTAACGTCAGCATGACATAAGCTAATCTAGACCGGGTCTGATTCGGGTCAGGTCAGGTCAGGATCGGGTCCGGGTCGGGTCGGATCGGTTTGCCACGTGGACCACTCAGAGAGTGCCACGTGGCCATGGCTTAATATTGTTCCACTTTTGCAATGCCCAGGATTCAAGCGAGGGTCTTTAGGCTCGCGACCTTAAAACACCAAAGGGTGCCAGCTGAGCTGGGCAGCCCTTTGGTTTTATATAATCAAATTTTAATTTTAACCCCTCTTGTGTTGATGGCCTGGCATTTTATTATATCTCCCATTTATGAACTAGTAATAATAATAATAATAATAATAATAATAATAATAATAATAATAATAATAGTATTTCTGATGCCATTGCTAAAGGGGTGGGAGCGCATAAAGTATCTCGACTTCCATCCAATTTGTTGTAAATCCCTTTTTGTTTCTAATAAAATGATGGATTAATAATAAAATAATAATAATAATAATAATAATAATAATAATAATAATAATAATAATAATACTTCTGGTGCCATTGCTCGTTGGAGGGATCCTGGGGAGAGGCTTGGATTGATTAGGGACTGTTTAGTTGACTCTTCCTCTCTATGGCATGGGTTTTTGAAGCCTATAGATTATGTGGAGGCTAATATTTCACAGTGCAAGAGAACATTGGGTGATGGTCATTTTTCTGCTGCTATTAAGGTCCTCACTTCTTCGGGTGTTGCTCCTGATTCTCCTGACACTCGGGATGAGTTGGAGTCCAAGCATCCCTTTGCACCTCCTCTAGCTGTACCTTCTTCACCACGTGTGGTGGATGCGTTGATTTTTCATAAGGATATGGTGTTGAACCGGATTCGGTGTTTCCCCAAAGGTACTTTTTGTGGTCGAGACGCGCTCGTGCTCAGCATTTGTTGGATGTTTTGGGGGGAGCTGCTTCGGCCGTGGCCTGACGACCTTCTAGTTTCTATCGCTAGGGTTGTCAATCTTTTTCTTTCGGGTAAATGTCCGGGGCATCTTGGGGATTTCATCGCTAGTGCTCCTTTGACTCCGCTTGTTAAGCCGGGTGGTGGTATTCGGCCCATTGTCATTGGTATTGTGTGGAGGAGGCTTGTCTCTAAGGTTGCCTCTTCTTCTGTTGGTGAATCGATGTCTTCTTATTTACATGACTTTCAGTTTGGTGTAGGTGTGCCAGGTAGGTGTGAGGCTGTTCTTCATTATGTTAGCAGGTTTATGGAGGTTATAGGGGATGAGGTTGGGCTTTCTATGCTTTTTGGTGGATTTTATGAATGCCTTTAACCTGGTTGAGAGGGGTACCATTCTTCAGGAGACTCAGTTAAGATGCCCGACTATCTCTCCCTGGGTGAAGTTCTGTTATCCTTGGCCTGCGCGGCTTTATTATGGTGAGTCAGTTCTTTGGTCTTCTCAGGGGGTTCAACAGAGGGATCCTTTGGGTCCTTTATTATTTTCCTTGGCTCTGCATCCGTTTATTCATACTATTCATCAAGCATGTGAGCTTTCCCTTCAGGCATGGTATCTTGATGACGGTTCTATTATTGGTGATACTCTTATGGTGGCCAAGGCATTAGATATCATTCGAGCTGATGGACCAGTTCGTTGGTTGCATCTGAATGTTAGTTAGACTGAGCCTTTCTGCCCGGCGGAGGATCCTCGTAGTCTGCTGGATGGCCTTTTTCCTGCTTCGTTATCTCGCCCGATGCGTGGTGTTAGGCTTCTTGGGGGTTTTCTTAGTAGGGACCACGAGTTTTCCTGTGATTTTGTTGCGCGTTGAGTTTTCAAGTCTATTTCCCTTCTGAATGCTATCCGCAGGCTTAATGACCCGCAGTGTGAGCTTCTTCTTCTTCGCAATTGTGTGGGGGTTACGAAGTTACTTTTTGCTGTGAGGACGTGCCCACCTGGGGTTCTTGGTGATGCTCGGGTTCAGTTTGATCAGGCCTTGCGTACTTCTTTGGAGTTGATTGTTACTGGTTCTGGCCCCGGTTTTGGAGATTGGCAGTGGCGGCTAGCCACTCTGCCAATTAGACTTGGTGGTCTTGGGGTCTTCTATGTTTAGGATGTCAGGTGTTTTGATTTCATAGCCTCTCGTTTGCAGTCTAGGTCTTTGCAGGATCGTATTTTGGCCAGGTCTGGGATTGTTTCGTCGGGTTCTATCTTTTTGTCTGCTCTGGACGCTTTCTCGACCTTTTGTGGTGTTGATTCTCTCTCTGTTACCTCTAGCTCTCCTGCCCCCGGTTTATGAAGTCTTTGGCAATGAGATATTTTGGTATCATTGATGGACTTCTTTCGTCACAAAATAGTTTGAGTAGTCGCCAGGAAGCTCTTCTTAGCTGCATGTGTGCCCCTCATGCACATGATTATCTCTTTACTATTCCTATTGATGGGTTGGGGCAGCGGATGAACCCACGTCAGTTTCGAGCCTTCCTGTGTTATCGTTTGGCATTTCCTTTGTTTCCTGATGGATCTTCTTGTTCGTGTTGCCACGTGCATCGGATGGACCAGTAGGGTTACCATGCTGTTCAATGCTCTAGTGAGGTGGGGGTGAAGTTTCGGCAAGAGGCCCCTTTGGGATTTCTTTCAGCTGATGGACGAGACCTTCGTCCAGTGGATTTATTGTTGCAAAATTGGTTCCAATGCAAAGACGCTTGCTTGGATGTTACTGGTGTCTCTCCGTTTGCAGGTACGGGTTTGGATTCTTGGGTCCCCGGGGTTGCTTTGTGGACTGTAGTTCAGAAGAAGAGGAGGAAGTATTCTTCTATTTGCGCAGGGCATGGTTACTCGTTCATCCCTTTTGCCTTCTCTACTTTTGGGGAGCTTGACGAGGAAGCCTTGGATACTCTTTCGCGCCTCAAGCGCTTATCTGTTTGTCATTCTAATGATGTTAGGAGTGGTATTTTTCTATTTTCTAGACTTGGTTTTTGTATCCAGAAAGGGGTGGGAGCGCAGCTGGTTTCTCGACTCCCTTCCAATTTTGTGTGATTAATAAATAAAGTTCGTTTAAAAAAAATATAATATAATATAATAATAATATACATAAATTATTTAATTTTTTGAAAAAGTTTAATTTATTTATATTTTTTATTAATTTCCAAGAATATGTTTTATTTATATTATTTATTTATTAAAACTATTTATTTAATAAAAAAAACTAATTAAACTTGAAAAATTGGTAGAAAGCAAACCGTGAGGAGTTACGATGCGAGGTCGGGACCGTTGACTTTGTAATTTTGTGCTCTTCCATGTGTTTTATTAGTGGATGACTTTTGAGAAAGGCAAAAATAGTCCTTGTTGTTAAAACTTCATTAAATCTTCATCCTTAGCCCTCCAAACTTTATTCTTTTGGTACTTTTGGTCTTTTGACTTTATCTTTGACTTTTCCTTCGATAAATGCCTGTAAAATCCCTTTTTTATTCATTTACGATCTTTTGTACCTATTTCACACAAAACCACGCGTAATTCCGATTTCTAAGATATTAAATACACGTTTTGGTTTGGTTTTCCCTTATTTTAAGTGGTAAAAGGATAAGTGTTTATACACTTATTAGTAGGAGTCTTCTCAATCCAATCATTCGCAAGGTCAGAACCGTGGGGGTTATCGTAATAACACTCAGGGATCGAACCGAAATCAGCAATTCAACCAGAGAAGAAATGATGGGATGCGAGCTGCCACAATGCCTAAAGGAAAAAAGGTCAATCCCAAGTGTGGTCATTATAGTTTGTATCATGTAGGGAATTGACCTCCCTACTTGTAACAAATGTGGAAAGGCTGGACATAAAGCTGTGGAGTGTCGGACGAGACGTGTGGCTACGGGAGCAAATGCCACAAGAGTTATGGTTTGCTTTAGTTGTGGTAAAAGAGGATACAAAAAAGGTAATTGTCCAAAGGTTGGGAATAGACAAGGAGGAAACACTGCTGCTCCAGCTTACGTGGTGGGGACTACAGACAAGCCTCATGGTCCGAACGTGGTAACCGGCACGTTCTTACTTGATGCTCGTTATTCTAGCGTATTTTTTGATTCTGGATCAGATAGAAGCTTTGTAGACGTAAAATTCAGCGCCTTATAAATAGAGAACCAGTAATGTTAACAACTAACAATAATGTGGAATTACCCGATGGAAAGATTGTTATCACTAATTCTATACTGAAAGGGTGTTCCTTGAGGTTAGGAAACCACGTGTTTGATATTGATTTGATGCCTATAGAGCTAGGATCGTTTGATGTGATCATTGGAATGGATTGGTTAGTTTAGCATGGTGCGGTGATTGTTTGTGGTGAGAGGTTAGTTCAAATTCTGTTGAGAAACAAGGTGTTGACGGTGAAGGGAGACGAATGTACTTCTCGTTTGAGAGTAATATCTTGCTTGAAGATGATTAGGTACATGGAGGAAGGGTGTCATGTATTTCTGGCTCAAACTTCTAGCGATGTTGATGTAGAGACGAAGTTGGAAGATGTGCCAGTGATTCGAGAGTATCAAGAAGTTTTTCCTGAAGAGTTGCCGGGATTGTCGCAATCTCGTGAAGTAGAATTTCGGATCGATTTGGTGCCTGGAGCTGCACCAGTTGCTCGTACGCCTTATCGATTGTCACCGTCAGAATTGAAGGAGTTATCCGATCAATTGAAGGAATTGATGGATAAGGGGTTTATTAGACCGACTTCATCGCCTTGGGGAGCGCCTGTGTTGTTTGTGAATAAGAAGGATGGATCGTTTAGAATGTGTATCGACTATAAAGAGCTTAACAAATTGACAGTCAAGAATTGGTATCCATTACCGAGGACTGATGACTTATTTGATCAGTTTTAAGGTTCATGTGTGTACTCGAAGTTCGATTTGAGATCGGGTTATCACCAAATGTGAGTTAGATAGGAAGATATTCCTATAACTGCTTTCCGTACTCGGTATGGACATTTTGAGTTTCAAGTAATGCCGTTTGCTTTGACGAATGCGCCTGCTGTGTTTATGGATTTGATGAACCATGTGTGCAAGCCGTATTTGGATAAGTTTGTCATTGTGTTCATTGATGATATCCTTATTTATTCCAAGAGCAAGGAAGAGCATGAGAAGCATTTGAGAACAATTTGGGAATTTTTGAAGAAAGAGAAGTTGTACGCAAAATTCTCTAAGTGTGAATTTTGGTTGGAATCGGTGCAATTTCTTGGGCATGTGATTGACAACAAAGGTGTTTGTGTACATCATACCAAGATTGAGGCAATTAAGGATTGGTCGGTACCGATAACATCGACTGAGGTTTGACAATTTCTTGGTTTAGCTGGTTACTATTGGAGATTTATCGAAGGGTTTTCGTTGATCGCAAAGCTATTGACCAAGCTTACTGAGAAGAATCGGGCGTTTGAGTGGGGACTAAATGAAGAAGCCGCTTTCAAAACGCTTAAAGACAAGTTATGTTCTGCTCCAATTTTGTCATTGCCAGAAGGAATTGAAGACTTTATGGTTTATTGTGATGTGTCTCATAAGGGTTATGGAGCTGTATTGATGCAACGTGAGAAGGTGATTGCTTACGCATCAAGGAAACTAAGGAAGCATGAGGAGAACTACACTACACATGATTTGGAACTTGGTGTTGTAGTTTTTGTGTTGAAGTTGTGGATACACTACATGTATGGAACCAAGTATGTTGTGTTCACGGATCACAAGAGTTTGCAGCATATCTTGGATCAAAAGGAGTTGAATATGAGGCAACGGAGATGGGTTGAGTTACTGAGTGATTATGACTGCGAGATTCGCTACCATCCTGGCAAGGCGAATGTAGTAGCTGATGCACTTAGTAGGAAGGAAAGAGATAAGCCTCTTAAAGTTAGAGCTTTGGCGATGATGGAGAGTGTTGATTTTACTAGAATGATATTGAAGGCTCAAGCGAATGGGTTGATGAGAGAGAATGTCAAGGCAGATAAATTGGGTAGAATGATGAATCCGCTTTTTGTGGTGAAGTCGGATGGATTGAGGTATTTCGAGAATCGAATTTGGTTACCATTATGTCCACCTGAGGAAGGAGTACATGGAGTGCGAGATTTGGTTATGAATGAGTCTCATACGACGAAGTATTCGATACATCCTGGATCGGATAAGATGTATCATGATATGAAGAAGGTGTATTGGTGGCCGAATATGAAAGCAGACATTGCTCGATACGTTAGTAAGTGCTTGACTTGTGTGAAAGATAAGGCTGAACACAAAAGACCGTTTGGGTTATTAGTGCAACTTGAGATTCCGGAATGGAAGTGGGAGATGATCGCTATGGATTTCGTAACGCGTTTACCGGGAACTCCTAGTGGTTATGATATGATTTGGGTGATCGTGGATAGATTGTCGAAATCTGCTCACTTTTTGCCTTGAAGAAGACGGATAGTATGGAGAAGCTTACCAGTGTGTATGTGAAGTAGATCGTTTGTCGACATGGAGTACCTTTGTCG
The DNA here is from genome assembly GCA_025667525.1 of Glebionis coronaria. Classification (NCBI taxonomy): domain Eukaryota; kingdom Viridiplantae; phylum Streptophyta; class Magnoliopsida; order Asterales; family Asteraceae; genus Glebionis; species Glebionis coronaria. Next base: position 176,524,641 of record CM046881.1, on the reverse strand, counting down.
ATTATTTCGGATCGCGATAGTAGATTTACTACTGAGTTTTGGAGATCTCTTCAGCGTGCGTTAGGCACTGAGTTGAGTTTGAGTACGGCTTATCATCTCGGGACTGATGGCCAGAGTGAGAGGACTATTCAGACGTTAGAAGACATGCTTCGGGCGTGTGTGATTGATTTTGGTGGAAGTTGGGAACGTCATCTGCCTTTAGTGGAATTCTCGTATAACAACAGTTATCACGCGAGTATTAAGGCAGCACCGTTTGAAGCGTTGTATGGACGGAAATGTAGGTCTCCAGTGTGTTGGAGTGAAGTAGGGGAAAGCCAGTTGACTGGGCCTGAGATGATTTTGGAGACTACTGAGAAGATTGTGCAAATCAAGAACCGATTGCTTGCTGCAAGAAGCCGACAGAAGAGTTACGCCGATAACAGGAGGAAACCGTTGGAATTCGAGGTTGGAGACATGTTATGCTTAAGGTATCGCCATGGAAAGGTGTGATTCGTTTTGGGAAGAGGGAAAGTTGAGTCCGAGGTATATTGGACCATTCAAGATCATTCAACGAATTGGACCTGTTGCTTACAAGTTGGATTTGCCGAATGAGCTTAGTGTTATTCATAACATGTTTCTCGTGTCAAATCTATAGAAGTGTTCGGCAGATAAGGATTTGGTAATTCCTTTGGATGAGATTCAGCTTGATGACAAATTGTATTTTGTAGAGGAACCAGTAGAGATTATGGACCGAGAAGTTAAGAGATTGAAGCATAGTAGGATTCCCATTGTGAAGGTACGATGGAATTGTAGGCGTGGACCGGAATTCACGTGGGAACGTGAGGATTTCTTTAAGCAAAAGTATCCTCATTTGTTCTAATGGTACAAAATGTGAGTATAAGAATAGGCGAGCGCCAAGGCGTCGCTCTTTTAAGGAGGGGAGGATGTGATATCCAGAACCCGAGGTCATTATTTAACCCTAATTTACGTATATTTTTGAAATTTTTAAGAAATTTTGTTGGTAACATGTTTGACGGTTTGAGTTGAAACCAATGTTTGAGGTCATGTATTTTAACGTTTGACGATTTAAGAAGAACCGATAGCGACTACGATACCGACGGATGCCCAAAATTTATCTTCTATTATTGATTGATTGATATTTAAATTTTTCGAAGTTTTTATTTTATTTACGTGTTAAGTCGAGTCGGAACCATTTTTATTCCATTTTGTGTGCGTTTAGACTTTTAAAAGCATTTTGAGGTAGCCGGGACGAACCCCGACTCCCGCAATAATTCAAAACCCGTCATTTAGCCATATTCTCGCTCTTTAAATAGTTGTTTTATGAATGAGGCCAAAAGATAGCTAACTTGTCAAATTTAACCCTCCCATTTTTACAAAAGGGAAACATGAACACACATACTTCATTTTTTACTTCAAAAATTTTCATCTCTCTCTCTCCCTCTCTCTTTGACCGCCGGCACCACCACACAAAACCACCACCACCACCATATTTTTCTTGAGTTTTTGAAGAAGGTAATCAAAGTCCCATCTTTTATTTATCTTATTAAGTGTTTTAATCAAACAAAAACACAGATGCATTGCTTTGATTCTTACAAAAATTATTTTTCAAAATCAAGTGGGTTTTGATCTATTTTTCTTTTATGCATGTTAAAATCTAGTGTTTATAAACATGGAATGATAATTAAAAAGCTTGAAAAATATTTATTTGGTGTTTTGGTTCATTAAAACCCACGGCCAAAGGGGTGTTTGTTTGGTTTGTTTATTTTGATCTATTTTGTTAGTGGGTTTATGTTTATGATGATGTTTACAACCTTTTAAAATTATTTAATCATATAGAAAGAATGATTTATGAAATGGGTTTTTATTAAAGATTGTTCATACAAGTGATTAAGTATGTTTGGATTAGATTAGGTTGATTATAGGATGATATTAAGGGTTTAGGAGTTGATGGAATTGATTGGAAAGATGTTTAGATGTGGTTTTGAAAGAGGTGATTTAGACCAAATTGTTTAAGGGTTATTTTCGTGGTCTTAAGCCTAAGTCCAGATTAATATTATAGGATATAGTTGTATAGATTCTTTCAACCTTCGTTTTGGTATAAGATAGAGCTTTTAACTCAAAACAAGTCAAAAGTTACGTAGGTTTGAATATTCGTGTACCGGGAGGCGAGTATCGACGCAATCCGAAATTGTGATCGATATTAAGTCAAATCTAGGGGACTATAAGTGGAGTTTTAAAAATTATTGAGGGCTATTCTTTAGCTTTAAACCTGGAGTTTTGAGTCTATTTTCAAACTTAGGAGTCGGATTTACATAAGTCAAAATGATTTTCCAACGTAAGGGTACAAATCTGCCCAGATTTTCAAGGTTGGAAAAGTGTTGGACAGCGAGACTCAAAAGTAAAATATTTTTATGAAATTTTTTGTGCTTCTACATGATGAAAGTGAGACCTACAGCGATTTTCCCGAAAATTCGTGGTGTTTAAGTAAGGGGATTCAGCCCGTACATTTGGTATGTACCGGCAGAATTATTTTAAGGGTGTTTGTTCTAATAAGGTAGAAAATGTACGTGTGTAGTAAATATCACTTGTTTGGATTTTTGGAGTGAGTTTATACAAACTTTGAGTGACTTTAATTATTTATATTCAGTACAGATGGTACTTGAATGTGTTGATTCATTTCTTGATTGGTTGTTAGGAGTTGTCATTGATTTCTCGGGGCATCCTCATCGTCGGTGATTGTCTTCGTCTACGTCTTCATTACTACTACTACCACTACTACTTAAGGTGAGTCTATAGCCTCGCTTTCTACTATTTTTAAATGATTTTTACCCGCGATTCGGGATACATGTTACTTTAATAAAAAGGAACATGAGTCATGAATGATTATTGGACCCGAATGATGCCTTAAATTATGTTAAGTAGCTAGTTGCTAAAAGGCCCTAAATTCATGAATCGTTAACTATTGTTTAATCCTTGTGTGGATTGGAAATAGCCGCATGCACAATCGATGGTACTATTGGGTTAACGACCCTATCCTAGACGAGAGCTAGTACGTTGAGTACCCTCTGCGTATGGATAACTTGTGTTAAGAAAAAGGTTAAATTTGCAACGAATACCTAAGAGGGGCAATGACTTTACTTAAATCACGCCGACAAATTGGCGCGGGTGATTAGTTTATGGGGTCGGTTTCATGATCTTAAACATATTTAATTAGCTTATGCTATAATGAGAAATGCCAGAATAATAGTTTGTAATGATCAACATTCTATTAAATAATCGTGAAAGATTTTTATACTTATGTTCAAACTGTGATTTATAAACCTATAGATTTCGCTCAACATTATTTGTTGACGATTTTAAGCATGTGTTTCAGGTAACCGAGGCTGAATGTGGCGGAGCATGCTATGGATTGTTGTTGTGGCTTGGTGTCACACCCCACCATGGCGGAATATGAGGCACGACGTATGGATATAATCACAACATGGCGTGTCTATAGAGATAACTAAATGAAATAAGAAATATCATCAAATGGTGACACAAATGTCATGACAATATCTCAACAATGCAGGAGTCTAGGTAAGTGGGTAACAGTCCTACCGCTAACCCGAGACAAACAATTAACATAAACAAAGTAAACATATAGGTGTCCAAGTATCACTTATTCAAACATCAATTAAAGTCTAAGAGGAAAGGGGGTTCCTCCAAATGCAATCATAAGCCTCCAAAGCTAGCCACTCCTATTCTCATGCTTAACCACATTCTCACCTGAAAGAGACACTAAGACACGTCAACATAATGTTGGTCAGAGTCATAGGTTTAGACTCCAACGCCAAAATCAAGTCATAAGTTATGAATAATAACCATTAGTTAAAGAACATATGGACAAAGTGCTACAAACATGCATTAACAACTAACATCAAATATTTAATCATTCATCACAATTCCAAGGCTCCCAGCCTTACCAAACACCATGGTTCCATAGGCGCCCATACACTTATGTACTAATCCAAAGGCCCCGCCTTGTCAACATCTCCTTGGTACTAAGTCAAATCACAAAACAATCATGAATCAATTAGCAGTTAATCACATAAGTATACACAAGTCCATTACCAATCATAAAACATTCATAACATAAGTTCCTTCCATCCCATCTGGAAGTCAAAATCATTAAAATATATGAGACTATGAAACTTACTTGACCAAGCTTCTCCAAATATCCGCGCTCTAGCAAAATCCAAACACACAAACATATACAATTAAGACATGAACCATATACCAAAATGGCTCATAAATCTATGATGGATATCTAACCTTCTCCTACAACTTAACCTCATTTATATTCCATAAGCATCTCATTAAACCCCTCTATTAAGCCCTTAACTTAGTTAAGTTCATAACCCGTCCCGTTGATATTTTACCCAAAACAGTCCAGATTTTCATACTCCGTATTATGAGCCAAACGCCTACCAAGCCTAAACCATATTCCTTGCAATGAAAAACCCATAAACTTATATGTGTTAGCTAAAATATCAGCCCTTGCCTCAACATCAAAGCTAATTTTATGTCCCCGATATACAACTTATACGTACGCCTATCCAGATTTTACCGATTTTGAACACATGAAAAGTATGTTATGATCAGCGGGTCTTCCACTATACCAATTGATTAGACCTCTTTCAGATATCTTATTAAAATGTGTCTTTTTAGTTCGTTTTTCTCGACTCAATCCGAATTGATATAACGTTTTCTAGTTAAGACTTAATTGTTTTTGGTGGTAAAAACTTGATTGGCTATGTCTAATTGGCACAAAGCATTTAAAAAATAAAAATATTATCTAATCTACGTATACGTACTACTCTAAAAACATTTAGCAATTACAACATTTAAAGCATGAAATAAAAAAAATGCAAATTTAAACTACAAAATACCAAATATTAAGCTAACACAATTTTTACGAAACTAAAATTCCAGAATTATCAAAACTATCTTTTTTTATAAAAGTAAAAATCAAATTTATAAAAGTAAAAAAAACTACGTTCGTTAAACCTTTTAGAATGGAAGAATTGAAATGCGTTATTAGCTAAAAGAAGAATAGCCTAACTTGAAATCAACTAGGCCCAAGATCTATATCCTAAAAGCCCAACAGCCAACTATTCAAAATAACAAAGGTGACACTAACTAACGGAAAGAACTAACAATCGTTACACGGGACTGTGACTGCGATTAGTGTATACAAACTAAAGGACTATATGTGTCAATTTACTAAACTTCTGCAACTGAATATTACAAACAGATTGAATGATGATTCTAATATACCAGTTAATTCGTCTACTTATTTAACTCTTTACATTTAACTATTGTATTAGATGAAATGAGATATACTAGTAAATGAATAAAAATGAATGCTATCAAGTCTTAACTGTGAACTACACTATAACTATGAGAAATCTCCTATACCAAACTCAGGCTAATCCAAATTCAAATCAGAAAATGCAATCTAGATCATAGATGAAATCACAAGTCCAATAACCAATAACAAAACTTAATAACAGACATATATTGCAATCGAGATTATACTACGATCCTAAACAGTAACTAGACTAAAGAATGGCAGAAAATAGAAACGAGCTTGACCTGCACTTCCAGGCCAAGTCCTTTGATGACGAAGTATGGCGCTGAGCCAACTTTGCTATCTACTACTGCTGAAAACGAAGCTATGCCTATAAACTGGAGTCAACTGAACTCCACTCTAGTTGTCTGCTGACGTGTTCTTTTGAATCAACAAAGCGAATCCTGCAAAATTGAAATAAAGCGAAGAAAAACCAAACAGAACCTACGAATCTGAAACCTACGAATGAAAACTGAACCGAAATTGAAACCTATTTCTAACTCAAACTAACTTTACCAATTGACTTACTCACTATCTACCAAATTCAGTTTATAACCTGCTGAACGGCTACCTCGATCTACCAGATGTAGCTCAGCTATTGATTACTGCACGATATATCAAACTAACAAAGAAAATTGGTTAAAGATCATAAGCTATGAGCTTATGAACTTATCAACAGGTTAAGGAGGTGGAGTGTAAAAAAAACTAAAATCTCATTTACGTGTGATCTATTTAACTGTGAACAAAATATGTAACTGAACGCTTTATCAGTACTTAAGATTTTCCTATACTCTAAACAGCTTAAATCCTATTCATAAGAGAACTAAACTAACATCTATGGCAGAACGAGCTTATCAATCTAATAACAGAAATCTTCTCGCCTAACAGAAATATCAATCAATGTAAGGCTTGTAATAGCTTGTTTAATCATCAATAAATCTAAATGCCTAAACTAAACTGATTAACAGAAACATCCAAGCGCTGAAACTAAACGGATTGCACCAGTACCTAGTCTAACCGATCTCGAACACAAATTCAAAGAAAAGCTTCTCATAAACTAAAACTAAATCAAAACTAACCACTAATTACTTCGTGAACAGTAACAGTAACGAACTTAACAGATTTTGCTTCTAAAATCATGTGAACAGTAAATGTAAAAGAGAAAAATGAAAGCTTTAAGAAAGTTAAAGAAAGAAGTGGTAAAAGCTGTGAATTTCATTAATGGAAGACAGAATAGTTTGTTACAATGATTAAAACAGAAAAGTAACTGAATCTCAACAACTTTCTAATTGAAAGCTTAAACCGAAAGTAAGAAAACTCCGAGAGAATATATCTAAACTACTTCTAATCTACACCTACTACTATGTGTAACTACTCCTAGGCTAACCGTCTCAAATGAGGGTCTTCTCCTTCTATTTATAGGCGTCGAGAAGAGGAGGTGGTGACTTCAATGACGTGTCTTGACCAATCCAGTGAGGACACGTGTAAAATACGAGGATAGACTCGTTCTTCTTTCTTCATCCCATTTGGGGGTTTCTTCTCCTTCAACTCTTGATCAAATTAATTGTACCATCTTGTAGAGGATAACGAAATGAACATCTTTGTAGTTTTGATATTTGCTTGAATCTCCTTAGATCTTTCTTGATTTGCATTTGCAGGTTATGGAGAAAATGAGATGAAGTCGTCTTTCTCTCTCTTCACGTTGGAGAAGAAACGTGTATGTGTTTGTGCGTTTGACCGGATTTTGGTCAAAATGACCAAGTAATAATAATAAACTTCCCATTTATTTCTCTTTGGTCCTTCAAGTTTCATATCTTTCCAAATGGTTTTAAAACCTTTTAAGTAAATTCCTTTCATCCTTCATCTTGTTAAAAGTTGCAAGTTCGGCCCTTGATCTTTGAAAGCTTGGCAAATAAAGTCCTTGAAGCATCTTTCGTCTCTTTCTTCGTCTTTTCGTCAAATAAATCCCTTGAAAACGCGTGATTGCTCAAAAATGTATCTTATTACCTGAAAACACATAAAACACAAATACACGCGTAATTCTGATATTTTAAAGTTAAAATAATGTATTTGACTGTGTTTTGAGTGGTATTTAGATCATTATTGATGAGTGTTTTCACACTTATCAACTCCCCTCCACTTGACCATTGCCATGACCTCATGCAATGCAGCATTTCAAAGCTCTAGAGTGCACTTTTCTCATAATTAATCAACCTTGGCCATTTTATGATTTAATAAACTAAACTATACTACATGATGAATGGCTTTGAATATTTACAATGCAATGCAAGGAAAACAATTTTATTAATATATATTTTTTATTTTTTCATAAATGGGTTTGATGGAAATAACTCTTAAAGAAATCAATGACTTGGATTAGGGCTTTGGTACCATGGACACTTATCACCCTCAAGTTTTACTTTCCCCATACCAAGCTTAAAAATGGGATCGTTGTATTCACAAGTAAAAAGTGCATCAACTTATTCATGACAATTAAATGTGGAACCGGTTATTATTTGGGCAAATTGCTTGAAAGCAAATTTGTAATTATTTAAAGCGTGAAGTATAAGAAATGCAAAATCCAAAAATAAGGAAGCACGGTTTTAATCCTAAGTAATCCTCTCATCCTTTACTTGAAAAACCGCTCACAATTAATAAAAGTCCGTTTCAAGAGTAATAAGTCATTCGCCTTATGTGTAAAATCCTCATGTCATGCTTTCATAAGTAGCTACACACTCGCTAAGGAAAGAAAAATAAAACTCACGCAATAATTTACATCCGCCATCTTTTTGAGACTTTGGATCTTCAACCCCGCAACCCGTCAAGGTAATATTGGATTGGATCAATCTATTGAATCCCCGCAACCCGTCAAGGTAATATTGGAACTCAATAGTCACTATAATTAACACCACACTGCCCCTCTTGGGAGTCTTGCATATATTTTTTTTCTTTTCTTTTTCTTTTTTCTTTTTTTTTCTAGCCACTCATTTTTTTTGTAAGCCGCTCTTATTTTTCTTTATTCCTCACAAAGAAAATTTAAAAGAATAAAAGGAAAAACACCCGCTAAATATTGAGCATGACATAAGTCTAGTACACATAAAAGGTTCTAACTTAGAATCTTAAGACGTACTTATATCAACCATGAATGATTAGACAAAAATGCATAAGAGATTACAAACCAATTAAAACCGTTCTTCATTATTTATTAACATTATATACATGCGAAGAAAATAGAGATTAAGAATAGAAGGGTTTAGCCACAAGTAATTATCATGAAGTTTATCTAGCCCTTTTATACTTGCTTCAACTCTATCATTTCCCATTCTCCAAAAATTTAAAATCTCAAATAATGAGAGTGGTTGATGCTTAGCCTAATAGACCAATGAAGGACTACATGGTTAAGGATACTAGCTAGAGAATGCTAAGATAAGCAAACTCGGGTTGAGTCAAAATATCCATGGCGGGCATAATATGTCAAAGAAGTCTAAACTTGTTAAAACCATGTTTTTATTATAAATTTTTTTTTCTTTTATATATTTTTTTGATGAAAAGCAAAAGAAGAATATATACAATGCAAATGTGTTATGCAAATGAAAAATGATTAATGCAAAAAATATGAATGCATATTTTTTGGTGGCCGAAGTAGATCAAAAATTTGAAAAATGTTTGAAAAATTAATTTTCCATGTTATCATGAAAGACAATGACAAGTTCTAGGTAAGGTCACTTCGATAGAAGACCCCCCTACACTTAAGATAAACATTGTCCTCAATGTTTAAGAGTATTGGAGTGAAATCCCCTACACTTATGACATTGATTACTTTGCTTAACCCAAGTTAAGGAAGAGATAACTAAAGGATATTCATTTTAAGCATAAGTGTTTAGAATATCACAATAACAAAAACTAATCGAAGTGAACCAGATACACGGGCCTCCTCCATAAGCGCCAAGCATGAAATTTGAGAGAGCAACCCTTAAAACAAACACCAAAAGACAAAGAAAGGCCACCCCTCCACTTCAACTCTACTATAACATCCTTTTAATTAAACCTAACCTATTTAGATCTACTCTACGTTTTCTAACCTAGTTATTCAATGCTTGAGTTTTTTTAACCCTAAGTCGCTAGCTCGACTCGGCCACGAATTAGGTTGTCCTTGGGGAAACATCATGGAGAATAAAGAATATCCACTTTGAAGCACGTCTCACATGATACACTCAAACTTAGCACGTTGCCATTTACTATAAGATTTACAAAATCCGCCTCGATAAATGGAACGGTCCAACGTGTCTCAAGTTTGTCCAACATATAAAATCTCTCAAATATGAAGCACCCCAGGATCAAATACATAGTTTCCATCTCTACATTCGAACAACTCCAAAATAGGTAGCATCACCAAAGTAAGCTCATACAAAAATTCCATCTCAATAGAAGTCACACTCTTAAGTGGAGTAGATGAAAACCAAGGTGTCTCAAATTTACGTATCCCAGGATCAAAAATCTTTCCATGCATGGGAAAATAAAGAGATGAACTCGTATCAACCATATAAGATTCCCCCTTAGATATCAAAGCATCATGAGACAATGAAGTTGTAGGTATCAAAACATTCATAACAATTATGTCCATGTTGGGCTCCTCATCATCATCAAAAAGTGGGTAATCTTCCATAGAAGGCATAGAAAAAGGAGGATCAAGATGAATAGTGTCTTGTGAAGGAGGTGTAATCTCTATGTTCCCAAAAAGCAAGTTCTCACTAAGACAAATCTCCTCTTCCCAATTAGAATCACTATCATCAACCTCAATATCACTATTTGCAAGATAAGCCTCTATGGTGGCATCAATATCCATATGAGAATCCATATCAAAGGTTTGTGGTTCTAAAGTTGCCTTAGGTGACAAGGGATCAATCTCTAAGAGTATAGGATCTTCATCAATAACCAACTTCAAGGGTGGGAGGGTGGGAATAGAAGGCTCAAAAGAAGGTGTATTAATGAGAGAATCACTCAAAGGGATGATATCATCATAAAAATCAATAGGTGCAACCTCAAAACCGGTGAAGAAATATCAATGAAAGGTTCTTCTTCTATGGAATCCTTATTATGGTGTTCATTCAGTGCTTCAATCGAGGAGATAAGATGATAAACGTTTGATAAAACATCACGAATATGAACATCTTCCACTTCTTGTATATGACCAACATCATCATCCAAATTAGGAATGTCATCTTGACATGAAAAGTCCTCGGATAATATATCATAAGATGCCTCACTAGAATCACAATCATCATCCTCTATTTGTGGAAAATCTTGCATAAACTCTTCCTCAATCTCATTATCCTTTTCTTTAAACAATTCATCAAAATCAAAGTCACCAAAATCACTAGTAGTAGCATGAAAGTCAACATGGGTTGAAATCTCAATGTGATCATGAGGAGAAGAGGTATCAATACAAAGCTCGTCACATGGTTCATTAGAAACACCCTCAAGCTCTCTTTGGATTGGGATAAGGTTCTCAACACTAGAAGAGGTTAATTCATCCGATTTGGTGTTTGTATTAGTGCTAAGAGGCTCGTCCCCCATGGTTAAAGAGTCGGTGGGTTCCACGTGAGGTAAAGGTGATGAAGGTGTGTCATCATTAAGTGTCATACAAATCGGAGGATCGTCATCATCATCATCATAAAATAATGGATAAGGCCTACGAGTAGCAAAATATTCGTCTTTTCTGCCTTCATCTTCTACTTTTTCGTCTTTTGCTAAGAGCAAAGTACGTAACTCATGCTGAAGTTGACGATATTTAATGTTCAACTCGTCACAAATGTCCGCTTTATTAGATAGTTTCATCTTCGTGTTATTAAAAAGAGATACCATCTCTCCTATTATCCGCACATTCTCCTCTTCTATTTCCTCAAAGCTCATGGTTTTTATGCGTTCACGTTCCTTTTAATCAATCTTAACGAGTAAATCATCTAAATTTTTCTTGAGGAACCGAGAGGAATCGTTCACCGATTCACTATACATATCACCAAATTTCTTATTATTAAACCGCTTGTTCCTTACATCATCCTCAAGAGACTTAATTTCCTCCCTTAACCACCGAGTTTCTTCTTTCATTTCCTCGAGGCTCATCTCCTTCATACGTTTAAGAGCCTTTAAACTATATCCTTTGTCTCTTCCTAGTTGCTCGAATATAAAAGAAAGCTCATTGAGATCACTAAGAGCATAAGAAGGCGGATCCCTTGGTCGACAATCATAACCATAATGGGGTTCTTTTCCACAAAACTCACATGAAAAAGTCGAAGAATAGGGTGGAGGTGGATTTCCATAATTAGGTGAATTATAGTTTTGAAAAGAGTCTTGATTATGAAAGTTCTCATGATTGTAACCTTGAAAATTCCCTTCATTTCGAAAACCCTAATAATGTGAAAATCCTTGATTATGAAAGGTTTCTTGATTATAGCCTTGAAAATTATCATCATTTTGAAAACCTCCATAATTTGAAAATCCTTGGTTTTGAAAGGTTCCTTGATTATAGCCTTAAATATTATCATTATTTTGAAAACCTTCATTGTTTGAAAAATCTTGGTTTTGGTATGGCTCATCAAAGGGTTGATCATGAAATGATGGTGGATTTTGTGATGAAAAACCGGAATATCCCATATAGTCATTACAAGTGTAGTCCATTTGAGTGTTAGGTTGAAAATTAGGGTTCTCGGTTCCATTATAAACATATCCCTCCCCATAATAGCCATTGTTTTGATCACATAAATAAGTATCGTGTGGACCTCCACAAGTCGAACAAGTCGAATAATTAGCGTTGGTGGATCGTTGTTGCAAAATCTCCAACATGGAACGAGTATCCATGTGTAACAAGGTGGCCGAATGTATATACAAGTAAAATGACGTTTAAAAGCTTCCTCGGGGAAGGAAGTAATACACCAAAGGTGGTATGTTTACACGCGTGCGAGTACACGTGTAAGTAAACACGAGGAATGAGGGAGTAGCCCTCGGTCGACTTTTGAGAGAGAAGAGATTATCTCCCTTGAGGTTCGATATGAAATATCCACAAGAAAGTATAATATATATAATTACTACCTGGGTGCAAGACCCCCAATAAAGCCTTCCTTCTTAGAATACGCACTAGTGAACGGGGGGTTAGGTGGCGCGAAGCACTTAAGTACCTATTGACCCTTAGATGACATTTTATAGCACATCGCCTTTCTATTCACTTTGTAGTTTGTATTCTTCGAATTATTGCTTATTGGAAGTATTTATCTATTCTTGCTTAATTAAAATTTGATCGATACGCGTGTCAAGGACCGGAACGCCCCTCAACACGGTGTATTGCCTCGGCAATACTTATGGAAGATATGTGTATTGGTTGTTCTTATACGTATACGTATTTACATATAATAATATAAAGAAAATATTTTTGTATTTATTTTATTTTTAAGAAAAATACTATATGTACGTAAAAACGATGAAAACCGATATAATATATATTTTTGGGTGTAATCTTTTAGGAAAAAGATTACGTTTTGGATTTTTTTATTTTTTGGTTCAATTCTTTAGGAAAAGAATTGATTTTTGTGATTTTTATTTTTTTTGTATTTTTATGTTTTTTATTTTTTTTTATCTTTTTGATTTATAATACGTAAAAATAACGTTCACAAAGTGAACGGATCCTAAAATCCAATCGTCTCACTCGAAACCGTTAATATTCACGAAAAGAACCGGCAGCGGCGCCATTTAAAATGTGTCTTTTTAGTTCGTTTTTCTTGACTCAATCCGAATTGATATAACGTTTTCTCGTTAAGACTTAATTTTTTTTGGTGGTAAAAACTTGATTGGTAATCTATGTCTAATTGGCACAAAGCATTTAAAAAATAAAAATATTATCTAATCTACGTATACGTACTACTCTAAAAACATTTAGCAATTACAACATTTAAAGCATGAAATAAAAAAAATGCAAATTTAAACTACAAAATACCAAATATTAAGCTAACACAATTTTTACGAAACTAAAATTACAGAATTATGAAAACTATCTTTTTTTATAAAAGTAAAAATCAAATTTATAAAAGTAAAAAGAAACTACTTTCGTTAAACCTTTTAGAATGGAAGAATTGAAATGCGTTATTAGCTAAAACAAGAATAGCCTAACTTGAAATCAACTAGGCCCAAGAGCCAACTATTCAAAATAACAAAGGTGACACTAACTAACGGAAAGAACTAACAATCGTTACACGGGACTGTGACTGCGATTAGTGTATACAAACTAAAGGACTATATGTGTCAATTTACTAAACTTCTGCAACTGAATATTACAAACAGATTGAATGATGATTCTACTATACCAGTTAATTCGTCTACTTCTTTAACTCTTTACATTTAACTATTGTATTAGATGAAATGAGATATACTAGTAAATGAATAAAAATGAATGCTATCAAGTCTTAACTGTGAACTACACTATAACTATGAGAAATCTCCTATACCAAACTCAGGCTAATCCAAATTCAAATCAGAAAATGCAATCTAGATCATAGATGAAATCACAAGTCCAATAACCAATAACAAAACTTAATAACAGACACATATTGCAATTGAGATTATACTACGATCCTAAACAGTAGCTAGACTAAAGAATGGCAGAAAATAGAAACGAGCTTGACCTGCACTTCCAGGCCAAGTCCTTTGATGACGAAGTATGGCGCTGAGACAACTTTGCTATCTACTACTGCTGAAAACGAAGCTATGCCTATAAACTGGAGTCAACTGAACTCCACTCTAGTTGTCTGCTGAAGTGTTCTTTTGAATCAGCAAAGCGAATCCTGCAAAATTGAAATAAAGCGAAGAAAAACAAAACAGAACCTACGAATCTGAAACCTACGAATGAAAACTGAACCGAAATTGAAACCTATTTCTAACTCAAACTAACTTTACCAATTGAATTACTCACTATCTACCAAATTCAGTTTATAACCTGTTGAACGGCTACCTCGATCTACCAGCTGTAGCTCAGTTATTAATTACTGCACGATACATCAAACTAACAAAGAAAATTGGTTAAAGCTCATAAGCTATGAGCTTATGAACTTATCAACAGGTTAAGGAGGTGGAGTGTAAAAAAAACTAAAATCTCATTTACGTGTAATCTATTTAACTGTGAACAAAATATGTAACTGAACGCTTTATCAGTACTTAAGATTTTCCTATACTCTAAACAGCTTAAATCATATTCATAAGAGAACTAAACTAACATCTATGGCAGAACGAGCTTATCAATCTAATAACAGAAATCTTCTCTCCTAACAGAAATATCAATCAATGTAAGGCTTGTAATAGCTTGTTTAATCATCAACAAATCCAAATGCCTAAACTAAACTGATTAACAGAAACATCCAAGCGCTGAAACTAAACGGATTGCACCAGTACCTAGTCTAACCGATCTTGAACACATATTCAAAGAAAAGCTTCTCATAAACTAAAACTAAATCCAAACTAACCACTAATTACCTCGTGAACAGTAACAGTAACAAACTTAACAGATTTTGCTTCTAAAATCATGTGAACAGTAAATGTAAAAGAGAAAAATGAAAGCTTTAAGAAAGTTAAAGAAAGAAGTGGTAAAAGCTGTGAATTTCATTAATGGAAGACAGAATAGTTTGTTACAATGATTAAAACAAAAAAGTAACTGAATCTCAACAACTTTATAATTGAAAGCTTAAACCGAAAGTAAGAAAACTCCGATAGAATATATCTAAACTACTTCTAATCTACACCTACTACTATGTGTAACTACTCCTAGGCTAACCGTCTCAAATGAGGGTCTTCTCCTTCTATTTATAGGCGTCGAGAAGAGGAGGTAGTGACTTCAATGACGTGTCTTGACCAATCCAGTGAGGACACGTGTAAAATACGAGGATAGACTCGTTCTTCTTTCTTCATCCCATTTGGGGGTTTCTTCTCCTTCAACTCTTGATAAAATTAAATTGTACCATCTTGTAGAGGATAACGAAATGAACATCTTTGTAGTTTTGATCTTTGCTTGAATCTCCTTAGATCTTTCTTGATTTGCATTTGCAGGTTATGGAGAAAATGAGATGAAGTCGTCTTTCTCTCTCTTCACGTTGGAGAAGAAACGTGTATGTGTTTGTGCGTTTGACTGGATTTTGGTCAAAATGACCAAGTAATAATAATAAACTTCCCATTTATTTCTCTTTGGTCCTTCAAGTTTCATATCTTTCCAAATGGTTTTAAAACCTTTTAAGTAAATTCGTTTCATCCTTCATCTTGTTAAAAGTTGCAAGTTCAGCCCTTGATCTTTGAAAGCTTGGTAAATAAAGTCCTTGAAGCATCTTTCGTCTCTTTCTTCGTCTTTTCGTCAAATAAATCCTTGAAAACGCGTGATTGCTCAAAAATGTATCTTATTACCTGAAAACACATAAAACACAAATACACGCGTAATTCTGATATTTTAAAGTTAAAATTATGTATTTGACTGTGTTTTGAGTGGTATTTAGATCATTATTGTTGAGTGTTTTCACACTTATCACTTATATAACATATAAACTAACTCTTATGTTCGTTTGAAAGTCCAATTGTACTCGTAAGTACCCTAACCACCTTAAAACATTAAATTAAACCCGACTTATTTCAAAACTGTTTTGACCTCCGACTGTTGTAACCTGTTTTTGACCCACTTCCCTACCTCCAATTTATTCCTCGTTTCTTGCATTCAAAAGCCAACTCAAATTCCTTTTCAGGGATACTTGGTTCGATTAACGAATATTCCTAGAACTCTAGATACGATCAAAACAATAAGCCTAAAATTCTGTCCAGTTTTTAATTACGAATTTAATTAAACTAACCTAATTAATTACCCAACAATTAAATAATTACAAGCCCTAATTAATCTAATAATTGTTTGATCATTAATTAACAAATTTTATAATAAACCCTAACTTAAATCCATCATATAATGATTGAGAATGAATTAAAGATAATTAAATTGAAAAGAATTTGAAGGTTTTACCTTAACAATAACGAAAACCAAGATTTTATGAAGAACCCTAATTTTTCTCCAAGTGACCGTCGGTTTTCTTTAGCTCCAGGGATTTATGTTTCTTTTTTTATAAGAGCCTTATATGCTTATGTTACAAAGTTCTAGCCCAAGTAGTATTGCCCGCCTTCCTTTTTTTTCCTTTTCTCCCCCCCCCCCCCCCCCCTCCTTACGTCACATAACCGACCAATAGCCCTTTAATTTCGTTTTTTTATTGTTAATAATTGTATTAATAATATTCCCTTAATTTATTTCAGCTCCTAAAGCCTCCAAAACCTCAAAACCGTAAAACTAGTCAAATTTACGCGTATACCGTAAAAGACGCAAAATATACGGTTTTATAAAAACTCTTGAAATATAAAATAAACTAATTAACTAAGTCCTAAATGACTTAAACCAACCCAAAAAATACTCCCGTGACTAATTACCTCATCCGAGACCTCTAAATGCTAAACCTTAAATCGTAAAAATATGATTTTCTATAATACATATGCGTATACGTAAAACCAGTAAATAACACCATCTTATTTCATAGTCACTACTATGTGAGGTCATGAACATAAAAACATCACACATCGTTTCACTCACAAGGTACCCCGTACTCGAAAACGATTTCTAAACCACACTCTATTCACACCAAATGACACATAAACACATAAAACACATAGTCACACATAAAATAACCTATAAGACTAAGTGACGAACCACAAAATCGTGGTTGTCACATCACTCCCTCCTAATAGAAATCTCCTCCCGAGATTTACTCCTTAGGATCATCACTAGAAAAAAATGTTGAGGATACTTGCTCCTCATAAACCCTTCCCATTCCCACCTGTACTCCAGTCCGCGTTTGAAATTCCATCTATCCTTAACTACGGTATCTTACCTTTATGATCCATAATTCTCTACCGGCTCTTCGATAAAACGAAGACTCGTATCTACCAATAACTTCCAATGGTAATTGCAAGTCGGTTCTTGCTAAGCATTTCCTCAAATTAACACATGAAATACACCATGCACACTACTCAAATCTCCCAGTAATTCCAGCCTACAAGCCACTGGTCCAATCCTTTTAAAGATTTCGAACGAACCCACGATTCCAGGTACTATCTTCTCTTTCGTCCCCAAACCGCATCACTCCTTTCTATGGTGAAACCTCTAACATAACCTTATCTACAATCTCAAATCTCATATCTCAATGGCTTACAACTCTTGTCCGCATAGCTCTCTTATCGGTCCTTCACCATTTTCAACTTCTACTTAAGCACTGTCACCACCTCTTTAACTTCCTGATCCACCTCCGGTCCAATACGTTGGCTGTTTCAAACTTCACCCCACTGTAACGGTGATCCACCTCAACTCCTATGGATTAACTCCCACAGTTTCTACTACATTTCATTCACCAAACCTAACGGCTCCTATCCTCTACGGATTTTCCATCATCCGGATGTTCTCCCAACCTTAATAACATCTTATGGCGTATGCAGGATTGCATAGCCGAAAAATTCTCATAATAATCACTTGAAATATTTTCTAATCACCACCACAACCTCGCTTGTCCATACACGGCACACGCAAGTTAACTATCTTCCATACTAAAAGTTGCTACATCTTTCTCTAGGTGAATCTTTCTGTTGCTCACGATTTCTATGCTTAAGCTCTAACGATTTTCCTCCAATATCAATCTACTATCTTGTCAATCTCTTGGCTTCCTTAAGATTTTTCCCAACTCACTACCACCCGTCAATTGTCTCTCACAATCTTATGTCCATACCATCTTCCATTCTCAATTTTAGCGTACAAAATAGGCGGTCATCACTCATTCCCTACACTTCACCAATAAAACATAAGCCTCGCTCAAAGATAACTTTCTTCGTAGACGAACTCTTCTTATCAAAGTGAATATCCCAACCATCTCTAAAACTCAAGCACATACTCTAGATGTATACTCTAACTATCTCAATAGTACTTTTTCTCTAACCATTTGTCTATTAATGGTATGCCACAACTGAAACTAGACACGTTTCTCCTTACGTCTTCACTTGCATAATTCTTCATCAAACCTTACATACCTATTAGGATTACTTTACTCAAGAATCACATGTTCCATAACACCACATATGTACGCAACCCTCATCGTACCTACTTCTCCATCTCATCGCATATTTCCTCTACGGTCAATGTCCTTACATCGTCTTTCTAAGACACTCCTATCCATTTAAGAAGTATAGCCTATTTCTATTGTCTTCATTCGTTAGTCCAAGCCACATAACATAAATGTTGACACGTTCTCTGCTTTAGACAACTCAACTCGTGCAACTAACATCTTTCGTCTAACCCCTCTTAACACGTCATCCATATAGCTCAAATTTGTAATAGCTTCACTCCCTCTCCTACCTCATGTCTTATTAACTATGCTTGCCTTTCCCAGATGGTACTTGGCCTTGCAATTTTCTTCATCACTTAACTCCATCCATCACCTATGCCAAAATATTCAATCAATAGGATTGAATATGTGTTGGAGACGTTCATGATCTGTATAGATCATTCTCTACGTCTCGTAGACCAAATGGCTCTAGCATTCTAAGCAGATCTAACAATCTAGCTCCACTATCTAAGTCTTGTATTGTCTCCAAATCTTAAGTTCCTACAACATATAAGCAATCACCTTTCTTCGTCGTCCTCGTACGCATCTAAATCCTTGCTCCACGTATCGTCATGCTTCGCGAATTTGTCAAGTCCTTCAGATAATGTTAAGATCAGCTCATCACCCACACTAGTTCTTTAGCCTCCAAAACGCTTCCTCATCTTGGTGTGCTTCCACCTTATTGGTTCCAACTAAACGCCATCATCTATAACTACCTACGTTAGTAACCAGTTTCCTAAAACTCACACTTGAAAATCTGACGTATAATTCCCTTTCCTAAACGACTCCAAAACCAACTCTAATTCGCCTCACCCTCTTTCTTAAACTTTGAGTAGATCAAGATACCATCACGATGACAACTTGTTTATATACGGTCATACACACTCGATTCATTGGCTCCATGAATACTTCTAGTGCATTGGCGAAGCCGATGCATAACCGTAAGCCCCAAGCGTCCGTACAACATCCTTAACCATGTTGACTATGTCATCCTTGTGCCCTCTCTTGGCAACAAAACAATAAATTTCTACCTCGTTCTACTCGTGAAATCCCACACACATCCTAAAAGGTCGATATTCCCTCTTATCGAACCATTCAACCGCTTTCCACATCCCAATAGGCATTACAACTATTCTCTTATGTCCACTAACATAATCGTGTAGGCGCAACCAAGTCTTCCATATGCCTACATCAATGCGCTCAATCAATACGAAACCAAAACTACATCTAGAATCCACCATATACGACCAACGAATCAAACCCACGGATAACTAACGATATTTCACGTGCACGAGTTAAAACAAGTCAAAAACTACGAGACTCAAAAGAAAACTCAAACCCAAAACATGTATCATATTAAAATGACCCTTGACAACGAAAGAAAATGATCCAAGAAACACCCAATGGCAACTAAAACATATTACGACCCGCGACATATTATTTAAACCTTGCACAAAATCGATTTTTCCCAAAAGAATATTTTCTTTAGCTCTCGACATCTATGTGACTCAAACAACCAACAAACAACCCTCTATACGATCTCAAAACTCAACTCAAAGACTGGGTACTACGAACATCCCAAATCATAAGTTTAAAAACTGTTATTCAAAACTCAACCTTGAACCCAACACTTGTACAAAAATTTTAACCAAGCTACTGACCTTCCATGACTATACATTCTGAATACTTGAAAGGTACGCTCCGAGTAGATAATTTTAGGCTTTTGAATCACCCAAAAAGCTTAAAAACGAATAAGTTATGACCAAAACAATTTTATACTAGTTGTTTTTTTTAAAAAACTAAAGAATCATCTTAGTGATTAACGAAATCATTTTTTTTAATGAAAAGAAATAGATATATGTGAAATTTTTCATAAACTCAATTTAGCTTTCCGTTAATAAATAATTGTAAATGACGTAAATCTGTTGAACTCACTTATCTTAAACATTTAAGTAGGAAAATTTTATTTTACCTTATTTTAAAAAAGTCTTTTAGAATTTGAAATAAATAAGTATTGATTAAAAAAAATTATGTTACATCTTGTTGTAAACACGACTCCTACACTTTACCGTTATTTTACCGAATCCAGCCAATTATCTTAACTCTACAGTAGATTTCAAAATCGTTTTCAATATACCGTCTAAAAGAAATATAAAACTCAACACAAAATGTATCATTATCCCAAAAGAAATCCCAAGTTATTTCAATAGACTTAACACCAAAAACATCATTTTAAAACAAGCACGTGAAATTGGAAAATTGAAGAAGACGCTACAAAAGAGGTTGAATATCTAAAAAGAAGCGAGCTAGCAACCCTCC
Organism: Glebionis coronaria; assembly: GCA_025667525.1. Lineage (NCBI taxonomy): Eukaryota > Viridiplantae > Streptophyta > Magnoliopsida > Asterales > Asteraceae > Glebionis > Glebionis coronaria. Next base: position 176,503,725 of record CM046881.1, on the reverse strand, counting down.
TAAGGATACAATCGATAATTGTAGGGGATCATACATATATAGGCATATTAGGATACATATACTTAAATCCGTCTAACATCCACTATACAAGCATGTATTAACCCTCTTTCATGCAATCATACTTAGGAATTCATTGAAGTTGTGGTACTTGTATAACTATGTTGGCCACCATACTTACACAATTACCCTTTCCCCAATGCACTCCCTCCTATGATGACACTTATAAGAATCAATACAACACATAACACATAAATTCATCTACTCACTTAAGCACACAATCACATATAATAAGGTCCAAAACTCCACTTATTAAAATAACATAGTCAAATACTTGAAACATAAAAATCCATAGTCTAGCTAGATTAGCATAGACATAATCCAAAACAAAAACATAATCAATTATATGTCATGTCGCCCACAAGAGTGGAAACAGCTTAAAATCTTTCATATCCACCTACTCCTAGTAACTCGAACCACCACATGATTCTTAGGGAACAAGAATTAAACATCAAAAGAACTACTATACATTAGATACACAAAAATAACACCAAAGACGAAAACTAGTATTAACCACACTATGTACTATAATGTACAATTAAAGCAAAATACAACAATGACTAGGGTGGACGACTATGGTTCAACCCGCACTAGTCAAAACCCGAGAAGAAAATAACATGCGGCTGAGTATGAATGACTATGGTTCAATCCATACAAGCCTTAAATCCAAGAAAAACAAGTGACTAAGTATGGACGACTATGGTTCAATCCATACTAGTCAAACTCAACATAAAACATCATAAATACGAATCAATAATATTATAAAAAAATATACGTCAAACCAAAACTATGCAGGCATCTTCCTATGATGCCTATATGCAGGGATCCTTAAGCTATAGACTAGGCTAGGCAACCTAAATCTCTATAAACCTGGCTCTGATACCATTCTGTCACAGCCCACCATGGCAGAATATGGGGCGCGACGTATGGATATCATCACAACATGGTGTGTCTATAGAGATAACTAAATGAAATAAGAAATGTCATAAAATGGTGACACAAATGTCATGACAATATCTCAACAATGCAGGAGTCTAGGTAAGTAGGTAACAGTCCTGCCGCATACCCGAGACAAACAATTAAAATAAACAAAGCAAACATATAGGTGTCCATGTATCACTTATTCAAACATCAATTAAAGACTAAGAGGAAAGGGGGTTCCTCCAAATGCAATCCTAAGCCTCCAAATCTAGCCACTCCTATTATCATGCTTAACCACATTCTCAATTGAAAGAGACACTAAAACACGTCAACATAATTTTGGTGAGAGTCATAGGCTTAGACTCCAACGCCAAAATCAAGTCATAAGATGTGAATAATAACCATTAATTAAAGAACATATGGACAATGTGCTACAAACATGCATTAACAACTAACATTCAAGATTTAACCATTCACCACAACTCCAAGACTTCCAGCCTTACCAAACACCATTGTTTCATAGGCGCCCATACACCTATGTACCAATCCTAAGGCCCCGCCTTGTCAACATCCCCTTGGTACCAAATCAAATCACAAAACAATCATGAATCAATTAGCAATTAATGACATAAGTATACACAAGTCCATTACCAATCATAAAACATTCACAGTGTAAGCTACAAAACCAGACAGTGTCCCTTCCATCCCATCTGGAAGTCAAAATCATTAAAAAATATGGGACTATGAAACTCACTTGATCAAGCTTCTCCAAAGATCCACACTCTAGCAAAATCTAAATACACAAACATATACAATCAAGACATGAACCACATACCAAAATGGCTCATCATTCTATGATGGATATCTAACCTTCTCCAAAAACTTAACCTAACTTATATGCCATAAGCATCTCATTACACCCCTCTATTAAGCCCTTAACTTAGTTAAGTTCATAACCCGTCCCGTTAACATTTTACCCAAAACAATCCTGATTTTCATACTCCGTATTATGAGCCAAACGCCCACCAAACCTAAAACACATTCATTGCAATGAAAACCCCATAAACTTATATGTTTTAGATAAAATCTCAGCCCTTTCCCCAACATAAAGCTAATTTTAAGTCCCCGATATACAACGTATACTTTCGCTTATCCAAATTTTACCAATTTCAAAACTGTTTTGACCTCCGACTGTTGTAACCTAATTTTGACCCACTTACCGACCTCAAATTTATTCCTCGTTTCTTGAATTCAAAATCCAACTCAAATACTTTTTCATGGATACTTGGTTCGATTAATGAATGTTCCTAGAACTCTAGATATGATCAAAACAATAAGCCTAAAATTTAGCCCAATTTTTAATTACGAATTTAACTAAACTAACCTAATTAATTACCCAACTATTAATTAATTACAAGCCCTAATTAATCTAATCATTGTTTATCATTAATTAACAGATTTTATAATAAACCCTAACTTAAATCCATCATGTAATGATTGAGAATGAATTAAAGATAATTAAATTGAAAAGAATTTGGAAGTTTACCTTAACAATAATGAAAGCCAAGATTTTGTGAAGAACTCTAAATTTTCTCCAAGTGATCGTCGGTTTTCTTTAACTCCAGGGATTTATTTTTCTTTTTTTATAAAAGCCTTATATGCTTATGTTACAAAGTTCTAGCCCAAGTAGTATTGTCCACCTTTTTTTCCTTTTCTTCCCCCCCCCCCCCCCTTGCGTCACATAGCCGACCAATACCCCTTTAATTTTGTTTTTTTTATTATTAATAATTGCATTAATAATATTACCTTAATTTATTTCAGTTCCTAAAGCCTCCAAAACCTCAAAACCATAAAACTAGTCAAATTTACGTGTATATCGTAAAAGACGTAAAATATACAGTTTTATAAAAACTCTTGAAATATGAAATAAACTAATTAACTAAGTCCTAAATGACTTAAAACCATCCCAAAAAATACTCCCATGACTAATTACCTCATCCGAGACCTCTAAATGCAAAATCTTAAATCGTAAAGATACGATTTTCTATAATACATATACGTATACGTAAAACCACTTAATAACACCATCTTATTTCATAGTCACTACTATGTGAGGTCATGAACATGAAAACATCACACATCGTTTCACTCACAAGGTACCCCGTACCCGAAAACGATTTCCAAACCACACTGTATTCACACCAAATGACACATAAGCACATAAAACACATAGTCACACATAAAATAACCTAAAAATAAGACTAAGTGTTGAACCTCAAAACCGTGGTTGTCACACTTGGGCAGTCTAAATTTGATTTCCTCTCTTTTACTTAAAAACAATTTATGTTTTATATTATGCCTTGTTGAACAAAATGGTTGGTTTTTGTGAATGAGATTCATGGGGACCTAAATGCTACTTTGTTATGATTTTTAGCTTGGAAACATGTATAAATGTTGTTGTAATTTAACTTTGTTTAACTTTTCTTATAATTAAAACGTCTCTTTTGAATCGTTCGATATGACTTGTGTGATGATTCTTTGAGTAGCACCCAAATGTGGTATTCCGTTGCATGGTAAGTTTGGAGGTGCTAGATTAAGAGACAAAAGGGAGCGTCTAGTCTAGCCAGTACTCTAGACTGGGCATCTGGTGCCCTTAGCTAAGAGCACCGTATGCCTTACTAACAGCACCAGAAACACTCTTGTCCTTGGCCTTTTAGTAATAGCCTACTGTTTTTATTAGTGTAATACATTTTTGCACATTCGAAAACATAATTTCTGAATCATTTCTCTTAACTCTTTCTTTCTTTGATCATATAACTTGTAAAAATTTGTTTATAAGTGATTCAAATCATTTACCTCTACTTTGTAAAAGAAAAGAATACTTGCCAGTCCTTCAAAGATCAAGTATTATACTATAGTCTTCATATTAGAGTGTTCATTGTTGTGCATCATCCAATTGTTGTATATTTGTGTCTGATCTTGTGAGATCTTGTAGTGTAGATATTTGTAAGGTTTGTGAGTGTATTTCCAATGTGAGGAAATACTTGTGATCTTGTATATAAGAGTGTAGTAGTGAGATCGAGTGATCGTTGTAGTACTTCCTAGGTAAGGAAATATGAGATGGAGATTGGTTTTAGCTAAAATTAGAACTTGACATTTGGCTTTGTATCGGTAATTGGTATAAGCTACTTGTGTACGGTTTTCTACGCCTAAAGGGAGTTTGTTGACATAATAAAATATTGAGTAGGGTACTCGGGAAGTAGAGTAGGCGAAGAGGAACTTCGTAGTTAAACCACTATAAATCGCTGTCTTGTGGTTTGATTGTTCCTTTCCTTTTCTTATTACTATTTCCTTACTTGTTAATTACACTCATAGATAGTTTATATTACTTTGTTTCTTTTTACTTGCAATTACATCTAATATAAACTCAGATCTAACATTTTAACAAGTAAATAATTTGAAAACATAAATTGTAACCGATAAACTATTCAACCCTCGTTCTAGTTTCCACAATTGGTATCAAGAGCCAAGGTCACTTAATATTTTTAAAATATATTTTAAAGCTTTGATCTATCTGTAGATTCCCACAAATATCTAAAAGGGTAATCTATGCAAAGACCACCAATTTTTGAAACCGATGGTTTTATTTATTGGAAAAATAGATTCGAGACATGTTAAATCTAAAGATCTTGATCTTTGGCATGTTATTAACGAGGGTTGTTAGCCTCAAAATATTGAGTCAAACAAGAATGCTCGGTCATATGTTTATTATGTATCGTATTTTAGAACGTTGTAATAGGTAGTATGTTAGTCGTGTATAACAGGCTTAACTTTAAGCTAAGGTTCATTGATAAGTAACCAAAGCCCAAAAGGAAAGCCCAACCCATGATCATATAGCCCATTAAGCTACATGTAAGAAAAGGCTATATAAACCCTTCCTAGCATGTTAGGAAGGGTGTTGGTCATTTCATTTTCTCTCTAATCTAATATTTCACAAGTTTCTCCAACCATTTCTCCCTACTTTCTCTCACTACTTTCTCTCTCTAAAATTCATCTCATTTGTACCTTTCTTTCTTTAAATTCGTGATTATAACATCACATATTAGGGACAACAATTGGTATCAATCGCCATAGGGTAGTTTTGTGATTGGTTTTTTTTAGTTTTCATTTGATTTAGTTGATTTGATCCTTCTTTCTACCACGAATTCAAGATTTTTCTTGTTTTTTAGTGTTTTTCGATTCGTATAACTTCTTTATTCGTGTCATTGTGACTTGGGTATCTTGTTTTTTGGCTTCAACACAAGTTTTTTGGATCAAAAGTTGAAAATTTCTTGTTTTTCATCTTTCCGAAATTCTAGCTTGTATCACCATCGGAAAGTACAATTGAGAGGGGTTTGATCGCAATAACCAACTGGTTCTACTTTGCGATCACTAGATTACGATACCTTATTCCAATTTGGACATTCCGATCGTTCTTTGCGATCTGGGGTTCTGACGGTTTCAAGGGACTTTTGAGTCGTTACTCTGCCAAATTTGTTTTGAGACACATTCCGATCTGAACATTCCGATCTGAACATATTCCGATCTGAACATT